>MU001510.1:358347-1069790 GCA_010093485.1 Karstenula rhodostoma CBS 690.94 | reverse complement strand
ATAATAATAATAATAATAATAATAATAATATTTATAGTAGTTACTAATATTAATATATATATATCTAGCCTATATACCTTATAATAAAAAAATATCTTATACTCTATTAGAGATTATTATTATTTATAAAAAAAGAGAACTATATATTATTATTTATATATTTATATATAATACTAGTTTTAATATAATATCTATTCTTAGAATTAGTAATATACTTAATATAAAAGAAGAATTAGTATTTATCTTAAATACTTTAATTATTTTTATTTAAATATATTATATAGTTTATATATATACTTATATAGATATTTTATTTTTATAGTCTATATTAGAGAGTTATTTATTACTAGCTAAATAATTAATATCTTACTAAAGTCCCTAATTAAATTACTATTAATAATAAAGTTTTATATAAAAAGAGCCTTTTTAGTATTATTCTTATAAATAGTTAGATTAATTATACTCTCTAGATAGGAGTAGAAAAAGAGAAGGAATATTCTTTTTAAAAGATTATTATTTACTAGTAATTAATATATATATAATATAGAGTCTATCTAATTAATAAATTATATATAAATAACTAAATTCTTTATTAATAGATATTTAATAATTTTAGTATCTAAGTATTAATAGTAAACTAGACTAGAAATACTATAATAATAGATATAGTAAGAAAGATAAGGATATTTAATAAGTAATAAAAAAAATTTAATATTAAAAGATTTAATAGATATATAGTATAGAGATAATAGAAATAAAGGGATAACTATATTATATAATACTATATAAAAAATAGTATAACTTTTTATTTAATTTTTTTATTATATTTTTAGTATAGATATAATATTAATTAGATAGCCTATTATCCTATTATTAAGGTAACTAAGTAACTAATTAAATATATACTTAAATTTAATACTAGTAGCTAATTAATTTACTCTAAATTATAAGTATTTTATAACTATTTAGTATATATTTAATTTAGATTAGATTATAAGTATCTATATAGTTTTATATTTATAAAAGATATATATCTAGTCTTTATATAAGTAAATTCTACTAGAGAAAAAAAACCTATAACTTTTAAACTATTTAAAATATTTATATTTTAGTATTTTATTAAATTTATTTATCGAGTTTTATTATAGCTTACCTAAGCTCGCGAAGTATTATATTTAATAAAATTTTAAAATTTTAAAAGCCTTACTATTATATAATAGTATAATAGGTTATATATACTAGTAATATATATAGAAATTCTATCTTAATCTAAAATATAAGGTTTTATTATATTAAAAATATAAAAAATATAGTTTTATAATATATTTAAAGAACTAGAATAGGTAAAAACTAGTTACTTAGTAAATAAAACTAGTTTATTTTAAATATTAATTAATAACTCTATAACTAGTAGACTTTTTACTAATACTATTTTAAAATATAATTATTTAATACTAATAGTATATAACTATAATATAATATTATATAATATATATATAATTTAGTAATATATAGAGTTTTTTTATATTACTAAATAATTATATAATATAAAATAGGTTCTTTTAAATAAATAAAATTATATAAGGATTTCTCTATAAATCTATTAAAGAATTATAATTATAACTATAATATTAAAAAAGTTATTAAAGAATAAAGAAATTCTCTTTTATAGAGATTTTATATAAATCTAATATATCTATACACGTCTATATATATCTATATACTCTAGATAGTATAGATATAAATATACACGAATATATATATTTATATAACCTTTTTAAAAAACTTTTTATAATAAATATAGAATATACTTAAAGCTATTATAATAATATTAACTAATTTATACTAAATAATATATTTAAAATAGATTATAAAGTATAAAATAAATAATATTAATATAATTATAGTAACTTAAATAGATAAAAAGAAAAATATACTAGTTTTATTATTAAATTAACTATTATAATTACTTTAAAATCTAACTATAAATAGATAAATAGTATTTCTTTAATTATAAATAACTAAAAAAAATATTATAAAAATTAATAACTATTATTTATAAAGTAAAGATACTACTATAAATTTATATATAAATATTTATTAATTTTATTTTTATTATTAATATTTTATATATAATTCTTTTCTTTTTTCTAGTCTAGTTTTACTATAATTATAATAAAATATAGATAGTAATAAATCTAGTAACTATAATAAAGAAAAATATATTAATTTATATAAAATAAGTATACTATTAAATAGAAAAAAATAGGAAACTAGTAAATATATATTTAATATATAATAAGTTTTTAATATTTCTCTATATATAATAATATATTCTAGTACTATAGTATTAAAGTAGGGGCGCGCCCGCGAGAAGGATAGGGATTAGAAGTTAATAAGTATTAATTATATAAATATCGCGTAGGGTATAAATTATTAAGGGCTATAATAATAGCTAAAAATATCTTATATACTATATTATCGCCCGAATACCCCACAGCTACCTATCTCCCACCACTACCTTAACTATAATACCCAGGCTTCCGATGTGTAAGACTCACAGGTAGTCTACCAACCCAGGAAAGCCTATCGGCGCTGTAACTCATAGTGCTAAGTTACCAGGATTAGCTACCCTGGTGGACTTGACACTTACGGTATAATCAGAAGACTAGTGACAGCTACTGAAGCGATCATCCAGATTGGCGTAAGAATGCCAAGCTTCGGAGGACAAAACCTTGCACGGGTTAGCATGGTTATACCAATGTACTCACGCACTACAACGTACTCTTCTGAGCTAAGTGCGATGAATCCGGCCCAAAACAAGCATTGGGCGACCCAAAGAAGGAAGGCGCCTGTTGTTATAATGATTGTAAGTCTCACTGTCGTTCGTCGTGTCCTATGGACATGGGGTCCTTTGATAGGGAGCGTGCCGTAGTCGCGTGCGTCGCTCTGCACCAATGGCTCGCCCTCTGGATTCCAGGTTCTGTCTAAACAATGATGCGCTACCATATCTTCAAACCAATTCCAATTTTCTTTGAGCTTTACCATCGTGTCTGCCATGATTGGTGGTGAAGCAAGGCTTCGTTTCTGCCTGTCTAACCAAGCGATGGCTTCACGTGCAGTTTGGAGGAGAAGGGCCAAGCTCACAACGACGATGATAAGCCAAGTTACTGCTCCAGCGTACATATACTGCGCTGCTGGCTTGGCCTCGAGCCTCGCCATGCCGCCGAGGTAGAAGTCGTGTTTCAGACCGTAGTTGACAGTCTGGATCATGGGGAATGCCGACAAGGCCTGTAGCGTTACTTCGGTAACCAGGCAGGACCGGACTATGTAGAGTTTATTTTCGCGGAACGGGCAAATGACAACCAGAAAGATGGTCAACCAAGTGAGCCGGGGCATGGAGCACCATAAAATCATGAGTTGAACAACGGGAACCTTTTCATATCCTGCGGTAGCTTGGACCAGTGTGGCGTTCATCCAGTTCGCAAAGACATGAACTGCAGCGATTACAAGTCCGGAAAGAAACCAAGTTTGCGGATTGCCACAGGCAAGTGCGCGGGTACTTGAGCGAGGGGTCCTGGCATACAAACCTGCAAGAAGGGTGGCTAAGTTGACCAGCACGATAGATCCAAGCCTCGATTCGGCTGAGGGACATGGCGACAAAGGTTTCGAGTGGCGATTCTTCGGATCAGCCTTTCTAGAGGGTTTGACACTCCACCGCCACGGGACCATATCGACTGATGTAGGAGCTGCCAACTGGGGCCAATGCTTTGGCAGACCGTGCCATCCATCCACATTGCCGCAAAGATCCTGAAGCCAATTCACGAAGTCTATCCGAGCTTCAAAATCTTGGCACGGCCCTTCGCAATTGTGGTAACTGACGTTACGACAGACACAAGCTCGATCCACTGCGCGTTCGACTTTGCAGTAACCATCAGAATCAAAATCGCAAGCATCGGTGGTACAGTGATCAACAAGCCGTGTCACTGTTCTGGACCTGGCAGCCCTGTGCAGAGGCCAGCGCCAGTCTTTTGTTCCAATGTAAGCAAACGTCGTAGTATGGAGTCCGTCTGTCCAATCGACCGGCAGGAAGTCTGGTCCACATGTTGCATTCAGCCATAACCGCCCTTTCGTTGAGGCTAAGCTTGGCCCTGGACAGAGTTGCGCCTCTTTGTGTGTACTGAACGTCTCGCAAAAGCATCGCTTGTCGAAGTAGTCGCCCCATGCTATTCTGCGACCCGTAAGCTCGTAGCTGGTGGTTTCAGAATCCAAGGCAACGATCGACCGTAGATCTTCCCTGTATTCCCATGGACGATCAGCGTTTCCGGTGTGTCGCGTGTCCGACGTGAAGCCACAAGAAGCTATGACATGGTCAAACGGTTCCATGGAGGGATTAGCGACTAATTCCGTGAGGCACGCTGGTGCTTTTGCAGTCACCTGAAATGCCGCATACCCCCTAGTCAGGGAGGCTGGAGACAAACTTTGTAGCCTGTTGGCATCGCCAACATTGACCAACCACATTCGACCAGTGATAGTATGAATCCATTGAAACAATTGCGCCTTCGCGAGCACCGATCGACTGCATATTGAGAGGTATCGGTCGACAATGTCAGGGGAGAATTCGATGCTGAGACAGCTGAGCTGGGTCAGCCATTGGTGATGAGTGCAAATCGCCCCGAAGTGTCTTGTGCACTGTTTGCTGGTGCAGCGAGCCATGGCACTCAGCCAAACGGAATGGTCTTGTTGAGCAACGCATTGTGGCATGGGAGCTATATCCTCCGGGTTGACCCAGCCGTTGCGATTGTCTAACGGAGTCAGAGTGGATTCCTCATCGTTCGGATTGGTCTGAACAGAGCGAAGCGCCCCTGGAGCATTTAGTGCGAAGACTCCATGAACTCTGTGTGGGAAAATACCATGCGCCGTGCTGATGGTCAAAAGCACAAAGCACGCGCTGATCACCTTCATATTGCGAAGGATATCGCAGCGCGAAGCAGAAATGTTGAGAGTGTATTGTTGTTGCCTGCCGACTTTGACTGCGGACAAGATGGTTTCAGGTGCGGGGTCGCAGCGGCTGTGCCACATGGATCGCCCACTTGGAATGTGTTTAGTGTGCCACAGGATTCCTATCTGTACCACTGCACTAACTGTATGAAGCCGTGCGAAAGCGTAAAGGTCGGTTGGAATTTCATTGAGCTGGTGATTGACGTGTTCGATAGAGTTGGGTGAAGTGTCGGGGCTCGTAGTACGCTAGCGTGCAATTGGTTACATTAGATATGAAGTGAAAGTCGCCCTGGCGCTTCGGTCGCATCTGACGCCATGCCCAGGTGCTAGCTAATCAGATAAACAGACGTCTGCATACCATAACATAAGAGTTCCAGGAGCGCGGTATTTTCAATTCTCACGTTGATTTAGGTAGTGAAGCGACTATCAGAGATACCACTTGTATGTCTCGAAAGTTAATAGGTCAGGGTACGTTTTGAGAGGTTGACGCGAGCTTGTTACACAGGATCGACGCACTGTCAGACCTGCACGTATGGTCATAACCCCGCGTGGGGGGAATTCGATCCATATTGCTCCAGCCCAGTATTACCCACACAATATCCAACGCTTAACATCGCTTCTTGCAGAATATGTTCTCCCGCTCTCCATCGCACGCAGTAATTTGCGCCGAGAACATCGCCCTGCTCTATCTCCTCCATTCAGTGCCACTTCCACCTTCTCGTAATGAGATTAACAGGCATCCAGTTCTCCACGGGAGCTATTCATTGTCTTTTAACCGGGAGCGAGACCTGACTAGCATACTGGCTTTCCTCTCCCATACTATGAATGATTCCGACCACGTACCAGCGCTCTGTGTCGAAGAAGATCCCGGTTCGGTGTCGTTGAACGTGGTGTTGGCTGTGAACAAGAAAAAGTGGGAGGATGGCAATGAGATCCTTTACAGTTTAAAGCAGAGTCTCGAGGGCATCTTCGCGATTCTGTCAGATATATCAGAAGGTATGCAGTGCCAGGTTCTACGTATCTGCCGTCATTGACCGGAATAAGCTCGAGATAGTAGTCGAGCTATGGAACATCACATCTTCACTGCAATTGTTTCCATGTGTTCTCAACGCATCCTCAGGCGTCTTAGATTTGTGGCAAAGAAATGGGAATCGCCCAAACAACCCCTCAAAGGCGTTCTCAGCGACGCTATCCATTCTCTCAAGCAAGTCAGTCAGCACACATTACACGACGTGCCCGTTCATCTTTTCACAGAAAGAGCCAAGGATGTCATAAGACTAGCAGACTCATGGATTAAACATCAGAAGTCGGCAGAGTTGGAGGATCTGGTAGAAGGTATCTACTGGCTGAAACAGATCGGAGATCTTCAAGCCCTGATGAACTTAATCCCAAATCATGCGATGGGCCCAAGCTCGAGACAAAACCTTGTCAACATTGTCAGTAAAGTGGCAAGGTATCGGGAGGCTGCACGATTTCTATATCGCACAGCCAAAAGATTCCCTTCATTGAGGCGAATGAAAATTGTGCTTGTCAATCTATCCAAAGAGGCTTTTGATCGAGTTTCGGGCCAGCAACTTAATCTACAGCTCTCGTCTACGATCGCAAGACTCAACAGAACTTGCCAAGTACCAGATGTCGGCTACCTCTGTCGTCTCTTGAAGACTAGTGGTCCGAAGCTGAACGACCAGGTCGCTGTTCAAACAAGGAAAACATTGCGAGATGCGAAGATACATGCCGAGATTCAGCTTGTCTACCATTATGAGCTTAATGCTTCGGGTCTACCGCCACGCGTCATTTGTTCCAGCAAGGATGCATGCTTCTTGTGTAACACCTTCATCGTGGCTCATGGGAAGATGCATACGCCTCGATACCACGGGCGGTTATATCCCGGATGGAGATTGCCACTAATGTCCAATCTCATCGATTTGGATCAAAGATTCAACTCAGCGCTAGAAGACCACCTCAAAAATAGTCTCAAAGTAATGCTCTCGAGAAAGAAAAAGACTGTCTATCCAGATCCAAACGAGAGTACATTGTTTACGCTGCCCTTATCTACATCAACGTTGCACCCATCAACTTTGGCGGACGCAACTAAAGGGGGGGTAGCAACCGCAAACAACTCTTTAGTCGACGACATTGCCAGGCCTCGAGAACACTCGATAATATCCAAGGACCGAAAATCACTCTCTTCCTCGGGGGACATGAGGAGCGGTGCTTCCATACTCAGTTCAAAAGTTGTCATTACCGGGGAAGAAGATAAAGGTCCCGAAATACAGGTATCGGAGAAATATACGACACAAGTATCGGTGCAATGCAGTCCACAAACAGCCTGCCAAAAGCTCCCCACAAACGACGTTGCAGAACTAATCTAGGGAGTGCCACAGCTCAGCAGTATTGGTATCGCGCGCGAACGACAGTTTCACACTGCGAGGGGGCTGGAACTTTACATCGAGCACACCACAGGATCGACGTCAGAGGCAAATGAAGACAACTCAGAGATGGTCTATAGCATCGAATGGGTTTCAGACGAAGAAGCGAATAGCTTAGAGTATACTATATATCCATTAGCGTATCCCCTATACCTAAATAAGCTACACCGCACCTGAAACATTCCACTTTTATCCGTGCCCCGCGCTCCTTTAATTTTCCGAAATCTCATTTACTCTACTGCGCCCCAGAAATCCCGTCCAATACACCTCTCTAGCCACTAAGTGTTTCTCGCCGGCTGCCTAAAACGTCTTACCTTTTACTGGATAAGTGCTAGCTGTCCTTAACCTACCTTAGCCTCGTTTACTTTATATTATACAAGCTCCCTCGATTTAAAACATGGCTTTTAGAGCGTCCTTATTTAATCTCGGCAAGATTGATATGGCCCGCGCTAGGGGAGGGGGATCCTGGGCTCCTCCCGATGGAGTATTTGAAGAAGCAGTCGGCCTTTCAGGATGAGGGCACGGCGCATATCTTCCATAGAACCTCCTTCATTCTTTTTTTGATTCTCAAGCAAGTAACGCAGGTCGCAAACGATGTTCAAACAAGCCTTGGCTCTTTCTTTTTTCCAGGCCGTTGCTACGGCAGCTCCTGCGGGCACACCAGTTCAGGCCGCGGCAGTACCTCCTGCAACGTT
Source organism: Karstenula rhodostoma CBS 690.94 (assembly GCA_010093485.1). Taxonomy (NCBI): domain Eukaryota; kingdom Fungi; phylum Ascomycota; class Dothideomycetes; order Pleosporales; family Didymosphaeriaceae; genus Karstenula; species Karstenula rhodostoma. The sequence goes on along the minus strand of MU001510.1, from coordinate 1,061,665 downwards.
CACGGCAAACCCGAACATTGGCCCGGGGGGTAGCTCCTATATCGACTCTCCACACTTCCGTGTATACGGAGCGACCGGAACGACAGGAACCAATGCCGCCAATATGCTCGAGGCAGCCTATTCCTGCTTTGTCGATACTCTAGGATGGCGTTCTTCTGGCTTGTCTTTCGATGACGCATCTGATACCGGCCCCTACACAAAAGTGAACGCTTACTCCGTCAGTTCACTGAGTGGCAATGCAGCTGGTGTCATGCACTCTGATGCCGGCATGTCTTGGCTCGAGATCGTCAACTCGTACCTCACCAACCCCAGCGTCACTGTGCACGAGTACGGCCACGGCTTGACTTACGCTGCGAAGACGTGGGTGGACCAAGGAAACACTGGAGCTTGGTGGGAGACTGTCGCAAATTGGGTGGCCGATACCTACAAGACGTCGCCGATCTGCGCGAGCGCACGCTCAAAATACGGACAATCTACAAGCGCAACGGAGATCAATCTCGCCACCGTCATCGGAGAATCATATCTTGTCCTCGTCGACGGCGCCGCAAACTACTACGAGCAGTGGCCCTTCCTGTCCTACCTTACATACAACCCGGACAGCTTCTCTGGCCTGGGGCAAAGCACTGTATACCAGGGTTTCGCCCAGTACAGCAAGAACAGCAACGAGACACCACTGCACACGTACGCTCGCCTGTTGAAGAGTGGTACCATCCAGAAAGTCGTCGGACGCTACTGGGCCCGCATGGCCTTCGCAGACATCGGCCACCCAACCGCGCAGTCTGTCTTCCTTGCGCAACGAAACTCGCTAAACTACGCCAACCTCGATTCCCAAGGTAGCGGTGTGTATAAGGCCAAGAGCGCGCGCCAGCCTCGTTATATGGGCGCGAACATTATCCCTCTAAAGAAGTCTGGCACTGTTACCGTTACGGCGAAGATTACGACTAGCGGCTCATACACTGCGACGTTGTCGATTCGGAACACCAGCACGGGTGCTACGAGATATGTCGACTTCGCGAGCGGATCCGCTTCGGCTTCCGTGTCGAGCAACGAGGAGGCAATGGTGGTTGTTGCGAACACGCCCGCACTCATTGTGTATGACCCGTTCAACATCCCGAGCACCGTTAGCAAGGGCCTCGACTACACGCTCACCCTTACCGGAGCGACGGCTTAGGATGTCTGACTTGGATTTCATTGTCTATTCTTCCAGGGTCTTGTCGACGATTGTTCATACACATATTCTTGTTTCATCTGCCTTGGCCATTAGTGGTTCTTTGTGTTGAGTGCAAACTTCTCTATTCATGTCTATATTTTCTAATTAGTGGATTGGTTGTCGGTGGTTCGTCCGATAGAGGCATTATTTCCATCTATTCATTCCAACCTTCTCCATATAAGTGTGCACGCCATACCTAGAAACTGACATACTCAGGAGTATAATAGTAGTATTAAACATGAAAGATAACGCTAGTGCCTAGCAATAACCATTCGATATATCCTGCATCGCGCTTTACGCTAACTCCTTACGTAGTATAACAGCGCGTCTCCAGGCGCTGTAAGCCCAAACCAATATTAATCAAAGTTATGCATCTAAGATAATCTATACTATACTCAGCTCATATATTGCAAAGTTTTCCAGGTTGAACATCAAGAATTCAATTCTCCCCCTAACGTCGCAGAAACCACAGTCCTCTCTTTGCGCCAGTGATCCAGTCTACCCTAGCGTGTGGAGTAGATGGGTATGCAGTCGCTGCTTTAACGGTTTTACGAGCCGGGGAACAGTTCTAGTTTGCTCGCAAAAGTCTAATCTTATGTTTTGTGCTTTTCTGATTGTTGACTCGAACTACAAAGTAGTGTCCCGTAAAGTGATAAACAAACATGGACATAGACATGGGATCTTATGTTTTGAGTGAAAGTAGCAAAAAGCCTACCCACTATTTCGTTAGCACCTTAGAGACCGACACCACACCATTGAGAAGTCTTCGCAAAAACATACAATAGCATAGATCCTAGAACTTGCTAAGTTTTTAGACCTTCAAACTAAAATAGTGCGTGCATAGGACAGGTTAGAGTCTATGGGAAGCGGGATATTACATGATGAAGTCCCACAGCAGCGAAAGTTTACAGAGCATTTACCTGCAAAAACATACAACAGCGGGGATTGGCCGATTCTCACGAACTCGACACACTTATATATGGCTGAGCGGGTGGGAATCCTAGTTCTCTCTAGTCTGATCACCCTGAATGTCCCCAATTTTCCCGTTTGTGGTGACTTAGGTTGGGACGCAGGTTTCGGCATTGGACATTTAGATACTTTTGAAAATTGGTCTCATGTGCCTCGGTCAAATCATGCCATTAGTCAAAATATCAGGCCATTCATTCTGAGCGTGCATCCGCACCCATGAGCCTGAGGCGTCAAGGTTCACATCCAGATGACGAAGCGGAGCGACGTTGAGTACAGTATGTCTTTTATACGTGCGAAAGTCAAAATCGCTACTAAAACTTTTAGGCATAGGTGCCGCAATTCACTATGCGCTTGGATTAATTCGGACCCATGCCAGATGTCCACAGTTATGACTGCGATTACGAGCGTTCCTTCAACCAAGACGCAATGCAAAGCGAACAGAACTATCTACACCAGCAACCCACGATGCCATTCCATCTCCAAGTCTCGCCTAGTCTTCCTAGCAACCCAAGCAAAACCACGGGTGAAACTTGGTGTTTGGATCTCGTCGCATCCTGTCTTTCATATGAGTGCCATGCAACCATATGCACTCTGCTGTCAAGTCTGACTCTCATGCTATCACGAGGATGTATTCGCCATTTACTGTGCCTTAAAAGGAACTGGATAGCAATCGCTTTCGCTGCAACTTTGGTGTGAGGAAACTGTGTTGCAGATCGTGCGCTATTTATCGATCAAGCACAATTCTCCCGCTACGCGCAAAACTTTAGGAGCAAAGACTTGCAGCAGTGTCACTGTAATAGGTCGCCTAGAAAGGCCGAAATGCGAATAGTTGATAGCAACGTTTGGGTGTCGACTGAGCCCCACTTCATCCCTCGACACGACATCTACTCCCGTGATCATCTAAGGGAACAGCTAAGCACATTTCCTGAACTGTATCATCGGTCTATCCCTGACCGATATGTACGCATCTTTCAGTTGGAAGATATTCCTTTTACGCATACCCCAACCAGCAGTCGGTACCCCTTCCCCTACGCCATTTTCATCTTCCGGAGGCCTTCTGACGTCAAAGCGATGCAGAGTTCGGGCGATCGTGATCAACAACTCTACGCTCGCAATATTATTTTCTGGGCAGGATCCAGATCCCTGAGCAAATGGATGAAAATTACTGCGAAGGATGTTGACATCCTCTTGAGGGATGCCGTTACTCTCGTCGGGGATCCAGCGGTCTGGTCTGAAGACTTCAGAGTCGCCGTAAAACTCGTCATTATGGCCTGTTGCCTAGCTAGAGACTCCGACTACCGTGCCTTCGGGGTAATAGTGTCCGTTAATTATAGCACCGTCTTGGAGGACTTGGCGCGGTAGCTCGCTAGGTCCGCTTGGACTTAGGTGTATAGACTTATTAATACACGCTCGAAGATACGTGCATGATATAAGCTTTGGTCCATGGACGATTTGTTTGGGGGAAGAGAACTTAGACTGAATTTCGTGAACAAGTTTGTTGTACTGAACTGGGTTGCGAGTGATGTAGAACATGATGGCCGCGATAGTGACCGACGTGGTATTAGTTCCGCCCACAATGAGCATGTTTGCTTTAGCGTGAAGCTCACTAGCGCTGTATGCGCGGCCACCGTCTTCATTTTTGGCGTCGCACAAGAACCAAAATATGTCCTGTCGCTGCTCGTCTTCGGGCTTGTTTTTCTGGGAACCATACAAATCGAGGCGCTTAGCGACACAATCGTCTACGAAGTCAACATAGGTTTTGATATGTGGTGGAGTCATGGCTTTTAGAAAGCTGTCCAGACCGCGGGGTTTGAGCCAAAGGACCAACTCAAGCATAGGTGAGCGAGTAAGCTAAACTTTCAGTATCAGTGACTAAATATCTCGAGAAGGAACGATATGGTACCGGATAGAGGAATTGCATGTATTGTACTACAGCATGTGGGATAGCCTTGATAGGGTTGTCTTCGGGCTCCTTGATGTCGAATGAAGTACCAAAGCAAAGGTCTCCTCCTATGATGTCAAAGACCAGCTTATCCGAAACTTCTGCAAAGTTCATCACTTCCGACCATTGGTCCTCACCGACGTCTTCCTCTGTCCGCAAATCATTCCACCGGTCAACATGCTTGATTATGAAAGGCTGTGCGGCACGAAGAGACTTCTCCGTAAATGACTGGTTCAGCATCTTGCGGCGTTTTGCGTGCTCCTTCCTGTCTCTCGTGGAGAACGTGTTGATACCCTTCTTGTCCTTTTGCCATGCCTCGTAAAAGGGGCCCTTTTGGACGTTCGCCTTCGCATTATAGATATCTCGGTATGCTGCGGGGCCTCGGAATATGACCGTATTTGGAGTGATGCGGACTCTAGAACCTGATATCATTGAGCTTCGGTCATAGAAAAACAATTGTAGTAGAGGTGATAACATATATTTGAAAAAGCTGCCAAAGCCAAATGTGTCGATCGCCTCGTGTGGCATAGTACCAAGAAGGTACGCCAGAGACACTTGTCAGGAACGGCCTAGATACATCGGACAAGGGATGTAAAATGGCGTTGTAGACAATTTGTGCGGTGACCTCTAATTGTCAGTTAAGGCGATACTGACGGCGAGTGGACATACGGCAGTGACAGCGAGTGTGGTCGCGAAAACGACCCACGCCCCCAGTGAAAGGTCTGAGATAGTGGACATAATAATGATGCAAGAGTATGATAGCACTTTGTTGATCATAGGGTTCTGGGAATGTCGACGGTTAAAATGCATGAAATTTTTAATAATCGAGTTCGGGAATCGGTACACGAGCTCAGCTAGATTTACCGGGAGGAAGGGAAGACAGCATCAATGATCGGCCCATATTGTTGCTGCAGAAGGCTGAGGTAGCCGTGTTCTTGCTGGTCTGTGCTATTGAATGCAGGATTAGACGTACATGCACGACTAGCGTTGCCACTCACATGCATGCCCGTACGCACGCAACCGCAGTCTCGGAACAGCGCCAAGCTGAGATGTTTGCTCAACACCTGTGGGAGGTGTCATCCTTGGCATGCAGGCGCAGCCTTTGTCGCACCCTCAGGCCTATTTGGCTCTTTACCCAGAGGATAGCGGCACATGCTCATGGTACTCGTCTGTCTCTCCTGAACAATCCCCAGAACTCCTTGGGCTCACGCAGATCCTGCATTCCTGTAGTCTCTCGTTTCCCCTCCTTCACTATGGAAGCATGTCTTGCACAGTTGCGCCCGCTCATTGAGGAGCTCTTTGAGCTCAGCGGCTCCCCTGGATTGTCTCTCGGTGTGTTGCATCAAGGGGTTCCAGCTTATACCGCCCATTTCGGACGCCGTCAAGCCTCGCGAGAAACCCCTCCCAAAGATGACACACTCTACAATGTCGCTTCTATGACCAAGCTCATGACCGCTGGTGTCGTCTCCAATCTTGTCAAGGAAGGTCTATTAGAGTGGGACGTGCCCGTGCGACACTACTTACCGGAATTTGGAGAGAGAAAAGACGCCGTCGGACAGCATGCGACTTTGAGGGACCTATTGGCCAACCGAACTGGTCTTTCCGCACAAGCCACATTCTGGGGTACGATGTTCGAAGATATCCTTCCTGGTCCCGAGAAAATTCTGAAGTCGGCTTGCCATATTCCAGCCATAGGCGAGTTTAGGAAGACTTTCGTGTACTCTACATGGGGATATGCCATAGTCACTTCCACCATAGAACGAGTAACGAGCCTGCCGTTCAGTGAATGTGTGGAGAGATACATCTTCTGGCCGCTTGGAATGAGTCGCAGCACGACCAATCTTCCAGGAGTCGAAAATGTTGTTTACAAACATTGGGTTGGTCTTGATGGCGTTGCTCATGAGTTTCCCTGGTCCGAGTACCGTGGTTGGTCCGATGAAACTGGCTTCGGTGGCGCTGTTGGTGCCCGCAGCTCTACCAGAGAGCTTCTGGCAATGTATCAATCGCTGCTGCATGCGTACGACCACCAGATAAAAAAATCAAGTCGATTTTACCACCGTCTCACCGTTCAAATATGCTCGCCAACTATTCTCTCCCCACATCGGCGTTGGCAACGTGTCGCCAGACAAACAAGGCTATTGTCTCGGAGCTTACAGAACACTACTTCCTGGGAACTTGTCTTTCGCAAGCTATAACTCCATACTCATGAACAAAACAAACAACCAGTCTTTTGGGATTGCACATGGCAGTCGGGAAATATTTCATCAAGTGGCGACTTTCACAGGCTACAACGGATTCATGTTATTGGATCCAAAATCTCAATCTGCGATCTTCGTTTTAGTCAACTCGCTACCACTTGTCGACATAACCGAAATGATCGGGCAACTCCTGCTCGGGGCCGTCCTCGAAGAGAACGATCCGCCCGACTATATTAAGCTAGCCAAGTCAGTGAAGAACGCAAACATGCTCGTTTACGACTCTTACAAATCAGGCCTCCGACAAAAGAGGACTGAAACGCCAACATCATGCCCACTGAAGGAATACGAAGGGGACTACTGGAACGATACAAATATCATGTGCTATGCGGTCCATGTTCACGGCGATAACCAGCTGCGGATTTCTGCTAAAGGATCGCACCTCACAAATTACATACTGGAACCATGGGGTGGAGACACGTTCTGCTTACCGCCAAACAGAGATCTGGAGCTGTCACAAAGCATGTGGCCGTTCACCTCTCTCAAGTCACGCATCTTCACGTTCAGTTGTGGCGAGGGAAAGGTCTTGAGTTTCACTTGGCATCATGATATCACACCTGGCAGCAAACCGGAAACGTTTTCGAAGACGAATGGGAGTCTACATCCAAGGTTGTAGGCTTCAACAGTTGCTACCTGAACAGCATCCGCCGCCGTCGGGAGTGTCCGGGAAGGGGGGTGGCAATATGGCTCCACAAATACAGAGTACCTGCACACAGAATACAATTCGCCAGCGATGCCTACTAGACGAACGGGAAAGATCTGAATCGTTCATTACGTGATGCAAGTCTCGCATACGGGCTGGCTCTAGACGGAACATGTTACTCTAAGTCAATACGACGATAAATTCCAGTCAACCGGTTATATTAACAAGGGTGGGACGTGCTGCAGCATCGCGGACTTACGAACCGTATGCAACTGAGGCAACTAAGACGACTCTGGTGGTGTAGAGGTCCACCCGCTTAGTGGGTGGCTGATGCTCCTTCACTTCAATCACGGTAAATATTCAGGAGCGGGGTTGCTGGCCCAGTGGTAAAAGGAACGCAGTGCTTCGTCGACCTCCGCCACGACGGTGCATACCTTTTGTCTTAGTTAGAACTCAGAGTGGAGCCCACGTCCGGCCCGCCGCAGTGGTGCGCCCGGCGCAACGCCTGTAGTAATAAACTTTCCTTGGTTATAGTCGCGCCGCACCCGAGAGTCAGGACCGTTTGCTTACCCTTCTCAAACGATTGGACATCATTCAATACCGTTTTGTGTGACTTTTCATTTTCGCTCGCCGTTACATGACGCATTCAGGGTGGTATATATTAGACCACAGGGTTAACGCCGACTCGGGTGTCAGCCCGCGACATGCCGCCCGCACATCTTAGAACTGATCAAGAAGGCATTTTTAAAGTAACCTCAGTCCTCAAAAATCAATCCATGAGAGATCTTACAAGGATCCATTTATCCTCTGGATATGGACTAATTGATGTCTTGCAAAGAATCTGCATACGCTCCATAACACGCCCGCGCCGAGGTAGTCAAACCCCGATAATTTATTCTGTGCTACTGAAAAATGCCTTCCATGATTGTGGCAAGCAGACAGCACAAAAACAGCAACCTCATAGGACAACGAAGAGCTGACTTTCCTATCAACGATCCCAGTTGTGTTACAGCAACGGTGAACTCAAGGTTCAAGAGGGAAATGTAGGATGTGGGGAGAAGGCTCATGTTCTAATGAACGCCGTACATAGGTCTGACTGCATGAATTGCCTGAAACCCGACATCTCTGCTAATTCCCGCGACCCACCTGAAGCATATCATCGGCGCCTTCCGTTCGTCATCCCACAATCACGCCTTGCCCTCGGATTTACCCCAACTCTTTGCTAGCTCATTCCCGATACTAAGCCGAATTTTTCCTTCGCCAGACATGGCTAGTATGACACCAGAAGAACTCATGGCGTTACCGCAGGATTACCTCATGGAAGTGAATCCGAGCGCTCGTTCTCTTTACAACACCTCGATCACGTTCATTATTGTTGATACAATCGTATTTATTCTTTTCATCATCTCCACGCATATGGCGCGTCAGCCAGGCTCAGTGGAACTTTATCTTCCCTATGCCCGGGTTGGGGTTAGGGTTACGAGATACCTTCAACTACAGACCGGTGTCGAAATTATATACATGGCCTCCATAACTTTTCCAAAGATTGCGCTCGTCACGCTCTATTTGAGGATTTTCCTCGGCCGTATCACACGAGCGCTGGCTTGGATAATCATTGGAGTACTGGTTATGTTCTTTATATCAGGCCTGATCCTTGCGTTGGCCCTATGCAGACCGTATGCATTCAAATGGAACAAGACCATCAACGGGACTTGTGGAGACATCTTGGCTGGTTACCGTTGGATAAGTATTCCTAGCATCATTACTGATGTGTTCATTCTGATAATCCCAATCCCGACGATCTGGAAACTGCAATTGAACAAACTTAAGAAGACTGGAATATTCATAACCTTCCTGGTGGGCGGCCTGTAAGTGTCTGTCAAATGCCTAGAGTTGACCGTCCGCTGACACTCTACCAGGGGCGTTACCACCGCCATTGTTCGATGCACGACTTTCTACCAGTCGGATCTATTTTCAGACCCAACCTTTCTGGCGTGCAGTACCATGACTTGGACTGTCATTGAACCGAGTGCTTATTTCATATGCGCATGTCTGCCTCGTCTTCGTTTAGTCTGCAAATGGTTGTTCGAAAAGACCGGACTCGTTCACGTCATTACAAGCACCTTCGGCACGATGTTTAGCGAAAATGTGAGCTCAAAGGGCACTTTAGTGCAAGGTGGAAGGAATGCAAAGCCTGCAAATCGCGGGTTCGGGTCAAACGGTAGCGACGATGTCGTTGGGTTTATGCAGCTCGACGAGCTGCAGATCGACCATCACAAGTCTCGGAGTGTACATGATCACGTACTTCGTTCAGGATCTTCTGGGAAGGTATAGGTTTTAGGTCAGGTATACGGAGTTGTGTTGGAAATTCTCTTAGTAGAGACAAACAGTTCTGAAATAACTTGACTAAGCAGATATGTCAACCCGAAGTTCGATTTGGTAGTTTGAAAACACGAAGCGGAGGGTATCCGTACCGATTGTAATCGCATACCTCTGGATGATAGCTGGAACTTTTGCCAGGGACCAGTGAACGCCAATAAGAAGTCTAGTGTGAACACCGCTAAGTTTGTGACAACGCCGAGGCCTATGTGATCATGATGTGGCAAAGCGAGGTTCGCTGTGGTGTTGTTCCCTCTAATACCTTGATCCAGAATCGCGGAAAATGAAACATGCGCCGAAATGTACAAGAGTGTTCAAACAGTAGTTTTTCCAAAACCAGTCACTCACTTGTCGCTGGGCCCGGTTATCATTTGTTGCCAATGTGTGAGATCGCGACTGAGATGGTCCATCATTTGAAGCGTGCTGAGCGTTGTGAATTTGTCCAGATCCTCTTCGACACCATTCCCGTTCGTCTCGTCCTGATTGTGAACGCCGTTTGTGGCTGCAGCAGGTTCCTGTACAGGCGGCGCAGGCTTCTCCCCTGCCATGTCTACTTGGCGCTGCGAGATGTAATTCTGCATTGCGCCTGCCGGCCGTCGAATGTCATGCCACGACAGCTTTTGTAACCGCCAGTTTTTAGATTTGCCTGGTTTTCCGCTTGTGACGCCGTCGCTACTATCGTGTCCGGTGCCAGTACCGTTCACTTGAGGTGAGTTAGGTGCATCATCCGCTGCCGGCGAGGCCCCGTTCGTTGCGGGTGCGGGTATATCCCTGGTATATTGGTTGCGACCGAGTCGACGTTTCTGTGGAGGCCGGCCACCCTTTCTCGGTGCAGGAGCGGGTTTGGGTTCGATGGCGGGCGGCTCTGCGGGGGCCGGCTCTTCCACGGGTATTGGCATAGCCGATTCCTCGACGGGTGGTGCTTCTGGTGGTTCTGATTCTGCTTCCATGTGAGCCCAGGTTTCCGTACCAAGATGAGGGTCCCTACCGTCACCCTTTCTTCTCTCTGCGCGACCTTTTCTTCGGTTGGCCGCTTCAGCACGCTCGCGCTCGCGTTCTTTGTCCCGCTGTTCCTTTTCGCGTTGACTTCGTGCAGCTGCTCCGCGAGGTTTTTGTTTCGGTGCGGCGTTCTTAGAGCTTTCGTCGTCGGACTCAAAGACGGGAGAGCCGCTGGGAGATCTGGAACCGGTCCGCTGCCGTTTGACTTCGGATTTTGCTCTAGCAAAGCGTGTCAACAACCAGTCCTCTCTCTGTTCGTGCGGAAGGTTGACTCACTCTTCGCTATCGTCCCGACTGCGCTTCTTCCGATTGCCGTTCTCAGACGGCGGCACTGCGCCTTCGTGTTTGCTTTCCTCCAGAACCTTACGGAGAACTTCGTCTTCGTCGTAAGCCGCTCTGCTATTCATTGTCGAGCGGCGTTTGCTAAACGATTCCACGCTTGCTCTGCTCAAACGATCCTTGTCTTTCGTCGCTTTGTCAGACTCTTTCGAAAGAGAGCCCTTGCGGACATTCTTCCCGTGCTGCTGGTCCCATACGGGCAGGTATCGGGAGTACTTTTGTCTGTGGTGCTGACGTCAGTCTCTTCTTGCGCGTCGAAATACTCGCGGGGCGAGGCGAGTACACGGAGAGTTGTACGTACCCCTTGGGACTTGTCAAGACCTTGTGGAGGTCTTTCCGGCACTCTTCGCAAAAGTACTCGTCGGGGCTGGCAGCTTCTTCCATAATGCCGACGCAGCCGCCGTGCTGCCAGACCTTGCAGATGTCGCATTGGATGAATAGACCGCCTGCATCATCGCCTTGAAGGTCAGAATCTGTCACAGAGGACAATTGGCCGTCTCTGAACTTGCCGGCATCCGAGGGTGGACCCGGATACTCCTGCTGGCCACACACGCAGCGTGTGACCTCATCCTCTTCGGCAATCTCGTCGTCCAGCTCGTCGTCGAGCTTCGCGAACTCATCGCCGTCGTTATCATGTTCGCGCGTCCGGCGCCGTGTCAAGGGCGGCTCTGCCTGCAAGTCGCGAGGCGGCTCGGGTTCGTCGGGCTCCTCTGAAGAGAGGGAGTGTGGGGTCAACGACTTCTGCGGCGATGACTGCTTGTGGTTAACTCTCGTCGCTCTGTCAGCTCGAGAAGACGAAGTCGAGGCGGATGAGGTGCTGTGCGCTGCGGTGACGCCAGGCGGGGGGGGCTGCGTGGTACGAGCCCGCGATGATCGGCGCGGTGACATTGGCATGGGAACTGCGCTTTGAGTCTACGAGCAAGATCGGGGTGTAGAAAGAAGTTGGATGCGCCGTGTGGACTCGACCGCGTCGCTGGCGCTGGCGCGATACGAGCTGGCGGGCCGATGCGGGCGGGTGGGAGGAACGGCTCGATGAAGGTAATGACGAGCGGAAAGACGGTTGTCAGCAGTTCGCAACAATGCCAGTCGCGGATCTCGAGCGGGGTGTAGGCTCTCCGGTGAGTGGAGGGCGTGGGTGAGGGTGGACGGCGAAGCGCTCCAAGTGCGGAGAAAGCAGGATGAGCAGCTTCAGAGCACGACGAGATGGCGTGGAAAGTGGACGAGGGAGCCGGAGGGTTGACGGGTCATAGTACGGCGACGGCGACGTGCTCGGCGAGCTGGGCGAGAACAATGGGGTGCGTGGGCGAGGAGCTGGAGGGTTGGAAGCGCAAAATCACTCTCGAAGACGCTCCGACGCGCTCCAGCATTCTCCCTCTAATGGGCATGGGCGGCTCGACCCAATCGGGATTAGCACGTGCCCCCATCGGCATTTCGAAAACCGACCGAAAGAGATGCGGGGAGTTGCAGAGAGGACGAGGGCTGGCTGCAGGCACTGCATTTCAGGTATGAATCCAGTTGTTGTGTGTTTTGGGGCGTTTGGGGGTCGACCGGCGCGAAGTTGGGAGCAGAGACGGGCGGTGGGCCTGGGAAAGTCGCGAGCTCGCAGCAGCGATGATGCGTTCTTGGCGTCGACATAAGCGGTTGGCGCCGTGAGGGGTGAAAAGAGGAGTGCTCCGCGAATCACAGCTTGGACGCGCCGGCGACTTCTCCACCACACTGCACTCATGCTTCCGCGTGCGAATGGGAAGATGCTGCAACAGAATGGTGTAATAGCGTTCGCAGGCGTTCCGCGCAAAGCTTCCCGTGTCAGACTCGAGGCAAACGAGCCACTCGGATTCACTGAGCGCAGCTGGCGTTAACTCCGAGGCAGTATCGTCATCGCTGGGACAGTGGGCACTCACAGGAGCTAGCTCCAGGATAGAGGGGTTACACGAGGCCCAGTGTCCAAGTTGAGATCTACAAGACAAACGGCGAGGGATTTGGTGAGTGTGCCTGTCGTCGGGATCAGCACCGATCGTGCAATATCGACAGAACATGGCATACATACCTGTCACGAGGTGTGCCCCAAGGATTCAGCCATTAGAGGTCCTAGCCGCCGTTTCCTTGGGCAGACAACACATGTTCAGGCATGTCTGACAGTCGTAGTGAGCCTCTGACTGTGCTGTCGAGCAAACGCATTGTCTCAACAATGCGCTGGATCTCATTTGTGATATCATCCCTTGACATCGCTATCCGTAAGGCCAAAGTCGGGCAATGAAGCCGCGGTCTTCCGTTCAAAGAGTTTGATTAGAACCAGTGCTCACTTGTGGCCTGCATGGCACGTACCCCATTGCCACACGTCAGTGCTTAAATGAATGAGGGTTTTTGTCGGTATCGAGCCTGATGACTTGTATCAAAATCAACCTGCGAATTGTCATTCGAATTCGTATTGTGTACCAGCAATGTTGGCCACCTCCCGATTCCTTCGATGCGGATCTGGATATGCACCGTGGGCCTACTCCAGTCACGTGCCATATATGACACCTGGAGGAACTCTAAGGACCAAATAGCCAGGTGCGTTTAAGACATTGCCTGCACTCTTAATCACGGCAAGCTTTTCGTCCGGTACATTCGGTGCGTACCTCTTCGTTAGATTGTGTGGTTTTGGTCTGTGTAAAAGGAAGTGCCGCGTGTTGTCCTTCCCACTCAGGCGTCACAGCACACTGTGAATGTTCATGCTGCAACCTTACTTGCTCCCATCTACTATCATGAACACAGCCTGAGCAACTCTGGTGGAAGTTTCTTTGCGAGTTAGCTCACAGCTACCGTACACGACTGACCGCGTCCTCGCCATGCGCGCCTCAGCCTGGCTGAACTCGCGGAGCTCACGCTCACCATTCACTCCACGTGTCACTTACGCGTCAAGGCCTCTGGAAGCTTCTACAGTGGTAAATTGCGTCTTGACGCGTCTGGGACGCGAGCAACGCGCTGCTACTATTTGAAGCTGCCTTTGTGCTTCAAACCCTCTCTGTCAACACCCACGCTCCCTTGTCTCCTCGCTTTTTGGCTCTGCTCTCTGTAGCCCTGCGTTTTACGAGGACGAACCAACTAATAGATTCTTTGCAGGCGCAATCAACTTCGAGTACTACCAGGATACCATGACTCCTGACGAGCTCGCCAACATCCTCGACCAGCTCCTCGTTGAGCTGGACGAGGGCATGATGATGAGGAACGAGGCCCGCAACAGGCCTCAAGTCAACCCCAGCTACGAGTTCCCGCAAGACAGGGTTCAGGCTGTCCAACGCGTCCGCAAGTATGTCGGTCTGACCCCAAGATCAAAATGTTCGCGCTGACGCATACAGTGCGGTCAAGAACCTCGATGCCAAAGATGTGGCCATTGTCTACGACAACGCACAGTCCGTCGAGATGATGGACAAGGAATTCCTTTGCCGCTCATCACGGTACTTCGAGGTTGCTCTCAACGGGGCTTTCAAGGTACGTTTCACTCAGCCTGGGCTCTTCCGGGCTCAACTCCAAAAATCATGTCACGCTCACCAAGCGAACCACTTTCAGGAAGCCACCACGCGCATCATCCGTCTCCGGTACGACTTTCCCTGGGCGGTCTACGCCATGCTCGACTTCCTCCAGAACGGCTGCTACTACATGTACCCACTCCTGTGCAAGCAGTACCCCCACATCACCATGCTCGACCTCCACGTGCACGGCTACATCATCGCAGACAAGTACGAAGTGCGCGCACTCGCCGACTACGCCGCGAAGAACTATCTCAGGATCGCGGCCGACACTCTCGTATTGGATTGGAAATTTGACGACCCCGACAGCTACGACGACTCACTCAGTAAGTTGCGAAATTCACAAAAAAACAAGAAAATGCGTGTCTGACCATCAATAGGTATGCCATGCGTCTACTACCTCCCTTGGGACTTCTGCGCTGCCGCCGAGGTGAGCCGGTTCCTTGATTCGGTTGTGCTTCTGTGGCGGAACACGGCCAGCCGTCAAGATGCGTTGCGCACGGAGGTGCTGGAGATGATCAAGGCCTGCTTCATCAAGCTGATGCGGCTCAAGTCTTTCCAATTCCTGTTGGCTAATCTTCCCGACTTCCTCCATGACCTGTACGAGAGTTTCGGCGAGGATGGCGTGCATATCAAGATGCTGGCGAGGAAGCATAAAGGATTCCGTGTCACGTTTGCAGCGTGAGATCTGTTTCTGAGAGATTTGGTTGGCATTGGTCATTGAAAGAGAAGACCCAAAGAGGAAAATGTATTGTAGTCAGGGAACGAGGATAGATAAAAGTTTGATTTTGTAACACCAGTTCAGAAGGTCAAGTCTCACGGTGTTCCCTCGTAGCGTTCACCAACACAGGGCCCGGCCTTAATCCGGAATAATACTCCAACCGATCTAACTTTAACTCCGTTCAAACTCCAACACACCACGGCTACCGCATCGATCCCGAGCGCCCTTCAGGGATGCAGTCGGCGTTACCACACACCATCAGGGACCATCACAGCCAATCTCCCAACTACACATCCAACCAGCTCGACAGCACCATGATCATACTTACACGCCTTCGCACCGCCAGCCTCCACTATCATCAGCCGCCCAAAAACACATAACGCTCTAATCTAGGACATCTACACGCAATCCCTCTTACTTAAATCACTTATGCAATAATCCCTATAATATAGTGCTGTGTGAGGTTGTCGCAGCTAAGAACCTAGGGCTTAACTACGCGTCTAACGATGCAGGGTGGATAACAGTTTAGCTAAGACCCTAAGCATCTTAATACTGTATTTATCAGGAGGGAAATAATGACAAAAAGATCGAGTTATCGAGTGTAGACAAAAATGTTGACAAAAAGGTATTTCCCCTAGCTAATAAACTATATTTATAGTAAATAGTTTCTCTGAGTCTTTCTAGGTCAACAACAGTGTAACCTCGTTCCACCAGAATGCTATGCGCGCGATCACGTGACGTATCCCCTTACTCTACGTACACAGCGTACAATCCCAGCCCTACATCGCTATTCGCTCGAAATCCCCCCTGGTTCCTAAACAGTGCGGTTAAAAAGCCCTGCCATATCACCCCCAGCACCACCCCCTCCGCCTTTTCGTCCGACCCTCCCATTCGGCGTTTCGTACGGCGTTGTGCACGGCATCCTCTCCCAACCTCTCCAATCACTTCCCCCCGGCACTTCGTACGGCCTCCACTTCCCCATCTATAAATCCCCATCCCATCCCCCACCTCCCTTCTCACGCATCTCCACCCACCCACCGCAACAATGGTCCCCCTCCCCCACGTCCTCGTCTCCAACGCTTCCATCTCAACCACCCTCCCCGCAGGCCTCGTCGCCGTCTTCGCCGGCGCAATGACCGGCATCGGTCTCGCAACGCTAAAAACCTTCGTCAAATACTCCATCGCCCCGCGCATCTATCTCTTCGCGCGAAACCCGCACGCCGTGGGGGAGGTGGTGGAGATGTGTGTGGCCCTGAACCCGGCCTGTGATTGAAGTCGTAAAGGTGGATTTGAGTTCGCTGCGGGAGACGGACGCGGCGTGCGATGTGGTCAAGTCGAAGGAAGACGGGGTGAATCTAGTGGTGTTGTCGATGAAGGAGGTGCGTTTGGATCGGACGTGTATGTTTCCCCAAGGGAAAGTGCGGTGCGGTGCGCTGATACAAAGCAGTGACGCCCGAAGGCCTCCACCTCTTCCTCGCAACGGTGTACTACGCACGCATGCGCATCGTGCAGGCCCTGCTTCCAGCTCTAATACACGCGAGCGCGTATAGCCGGCTGGCGCGCGTCGTTGACATCGCAGGCGGCACGAAGGAAGGACCTGTTGATATGTTGGACCTCGCGGCGCTGCGGGTGCCGTTTGCGAAGATCTGCGGGCAGCTGGCCAGCATGCACACGCTGTCGCTCAAGACGCTGGCCGAGCAGGTGCTGGGGGTGAGTTTCGTGCACGATTTCCCGGGCGCGGAGGTGACGCCTTTGTTTGACGGGGGAGCGTGCTGGGCGGGCTGGGGGATGTGGGTGCTTAGGCTGTATTTAAGGGTGTTTCGGAGGTGGGTTTGCGTGTCGGTTGAGGAGTGTGGGAAGCGGTATGTTTTTCTAGGGACGAGTGCGAAGTATGCCGCGGGGGAGGGAGAGGCTGGGGGAGTGCTGGTTGGGGAGGGCGTTGAGAGGAGGACGGCGACGGAGGGGGTGAGGGGGTGTGTGTATTCAGGGGACTGGGATGTGGAGGGGCCTGGGGGGAGGGTGATGGGGTTGTTGAAGGGGTTGGGGAGGGAGGGGATTAAGGAGGTGGTGTGGGAGCATACTAATGGGGAGTTTGAGCGGATTAGGAGGGGGGAGGGGTTGTAGGTATGGCGACTCGTCACACAGGATGCCCTTGAGCGACGCGAGTTGTGTCGTAGCACACGCCCACCCCATCAATTCTCCCACCAGACACAGACGAGAAAAACCCTTTTGTATATTAGATAATAACCTACATTTCACGTCCATCACCCTACTCTCCTTTCCCCACCTTGACTTCAAGGACATCCTTCGCATCCCCCTTACTCAGCACCTCCAAAATCGCCGCAATATTCGCTTCCGTGACAATGGTATACTCAGGCCAAACCTTGTGATCCCTCCCCGCAGGGCTCCAGTGCACCTTCAGCTCGAGTATCTGCTCTTTCGGCCCGTCGGCAGCTTTGTGCTTAGCCATGTCTGTAGGGTTTGTTAGGCGGAGAGGAAAACAATATGATGGCGTGGGAAAGTGGGGGAGAGGGGCGTATAGCATGGAGGAGTGAGGTTATTGAAGCGGGATAAGACAGAAACGCGACGTACACTCTTCGCAGTTGGGGCTGCTCGCGATGGTTGCCGTGAGCTGCTTGTTGAGCGCCTTGAGGCTAGGTTTCTCGATGTCGAGCAGGATGAGCTCGTGGCGGTTGGACGGCGGGAGCGTGAACATGATGGGGATTTGGGAGGCCATGGTTGCGGGCGGACGGGGTATTGCGGGATTAGGCGTGAGGTGAACTTTATGAGTGCAAGGCTGGCGCATGAATTAGAAACTTGAGCTATCAGAGAGAACGATGCGAGGTTGTGATCGGACAGATAAGAGCTGTCATGGTAGCTTCTTCATGTGCGCTGCGCGTGGGGATTCCGGCAAAAACGGAGCTCCGGAGACGTAGAACTTACAACACAATATGTAGACGGAGACTTCAGAAGCTCGGTGTGAGATCAGCGGTGGGTACCTTGGCGGTGCGGGAACAGTGGTGCGAAGAGACTTTATAATAGCTACGAAAGAGCAGCTATGCGCGTGATTTCAAGCTTGTTGCATGGAACCGCGTGCGGGACATATGTACGTCATCATGCATGCTTGTGTACCCTTGCGCCGGACAATCGGGGCTAGTCTGAGCAGGGGATAGCGGTGGGGACGGTGGGGATGCCTCAGGCACTAGCATCAGGAACAAGAGTAGGTTGTGACCACTAGCGCCGGGCTCTGCAACGCCTGATAATAACCGCTTCAATATGCCGAGACGTCTATGCTCAGTCTACGCGGAAGTGAAGGAAGGGAAAGTCGGTGGTTAGGTATAAGAAATCGTGCCAGACACTCTCTTACTTCCTCTCCTCCAACGCGCGCTTGATGGCTAGGTGTCGTTAGCTTGGTCCAGCGACGAATCCGGACAAGGTGCTTACCATTGCAGCTGTCATTCGCATCCCCGAACAGCATCTTCGTGTTCTCCATGTAGAACATCGGGTTTGGCACATCCGCATAACCGCTCGCCATACCGCGCTTCATGATTACGACCTGCTTGCTCTTCCATGCGTGCAGAACGGGCATCCCCGCAATCGAAGAGCCTGGTTCGAGAGCAATCGGGTTCACGGTATCGTTGGCACCAATGACGAGGGTGACATCCGTCTCATTGAAGTCGTCGTTGATCTCGTCCATCTCGAGCACAATGTCGTAGGGAACAGAGGCTTCGGCGAGTAGTACATTGCACTGGCCGGGCATCCGCCCTGCGACGGGATGGATCGCGAAGCGCACATTCACTCCTTTGGCGCGGAGGTGTTTGACAAAGTCAGAGATGGCATATTGAGCTTTGGCAACTGCCATTCCGTAACCGACAACCTGTATAACAAATCAGTGGTCAGTCCAATCGGTTGAAGATGGAAGCACCTACGATGATGACGTTCTCAGCTTCAGCAAGCGCCTCAGCTGTGGCTTCTGCCGTTGTCTTGGTGACTTCACCTTCAATCTTAGCCTGGGCCTGTGGAGTTGCTGCGATGCCTCCGAATAGAACGTTGGTGAGAGATCGATTCATCGCAACGCACATAATGTACGATAAAATGGAACCCGATACTCCGATCAAGGCACCGACGGTCGTGAGGAGCGAGTTGTCCAGCATGAAGCCTTCGGCGACAAGCGCGAATCCGGAATAAGCGTTCAGGACGGTGATGACGACAGGCATATCGGCACCACCAATCGCTGCTGTTGTCGTATACCCTTTGATAAAACTCAACACTGCATTTCCAACAAGACAAGCTGCGCCAATCAGCGGTGCCCCGGGCGCGTATGTCAGGAATGCACCCATGGTGGCCATATTCGCCCCTAGCAGTGAAGTGTTGATCAAATGGCGTCCAGGTAGGACCAGAGGCTTGGATGACATCTTCGCAGCCAGCTTCAAAAATGCTACAATACTACCAGTAAATGTAATACCACCAATGAGCACACCAAGGTAGGCACTGACCAAGTGCAAGGTGGAGATATCTCCAGAGTGGCCGAGAACACTGCCTATGCTGGTCAAGACTGCAGCGAGACCGACAACGGAGTGCAATGCGGCAACAGTCTGTGGGAGAGAAGTCGGAGTAATCCTCCGACCGATTACCATGCCGGCAATCGTTCCAACCGTGGCGAGGCCAGCGAACTGTGTAAGCACATCGGGTGCAAAGCCAACGGCAAGCAGCGAAGCAAGAAGTCCAGAGAACACACCCAGTATACCAAAGAGATTGCCCCGGCGAGCCGTAGCTTGTGAGGCGAGTCCAGAAAGGGATGAAACGCAGAGGATGCTGCTGACAAGATATCCAGCTTGCACCAGGCCCGACATTCCTGTGCTAGCAGCGGCAACGTAGCCCCCGCCGAAGAGCAGAGCTGGGATTGCGTACAGCCAAGGGAACTCTGCTGGGTCTGTTGGGCGTCTGAACATGTCGAGCATACGCTTGGTGAGGACAAAACCGCCAGAGATATTGACGAAAGCTAAAAGAACAGACAGTGCACCAAGAGTCTGGGGAATGGTCTCTGGAAGGAGCCCGCCTCCCATAACAAATAGACCGCCGATCCCAACCATGCCGGAGATGGCGTTGGTCACAGACATCAAGGGCGAATGCAATGCTGGCGCAACACCCCAGACCACTCGATAGCCGATCAAGCTCGCCAAGGCAAATGTGAAAGCGTTAGACATGAACAAGGGGCTGGTGGTAGTAAGCATAATGGGAAGGGCCTTGCGACATAGGAACAGGCTTACCCTGTGTATTTTCCAAGTGCAACAGCTGTTGTCATAGCGGCTGAAACCGCAGCGACCTCACGGGTTTGGCTTTGCCATGGCGTAAGCTGGACTATATTCGCCGCTTGTTCCGCTGGGGACGGTGCCTTAGCCGCTGGTGCAGGCGGTGGGGCAGGTCGTGGAGCAGGTGGCAGGATCTTGCCGTTGTACGATACAATGGCGCCTCTGGTTACCTCGTCTTTCAGATCGACATCATAGTACTTCTCCTTCTTGCTCTCTGGGACGAGAGAAAGCAGAAACTTGGTGATGTTGTTCGAATACAGTGTAGATGATTGAGTCGGTAGTCGCGATGGAAGGTCGGTATAGCCTGCAAAGCAGCTCAGCGATTGCTTTTGCATCTTCGTAGTTTCACTCACCGATGACGGTCACGCCCTGGTACTTGGCGAGTTGTTCGGGAACAGTGGCTTCGCAGTTACCACCAGCCTCGGCCGCAAGGTCCACAACCACAGATCCGGGCTTCATGGCGCCAAGCATCGCTTTCGTGATGAGCTTCGGTGCAGGCTTCCCAGGAATCAGGGCGGTGGTAACGACAATGTCGACATCACGGCACTGTTCGTAAAAGAGCTTCATCTCCGCTTCAATGAACTCCTTGGACATCTCTTTGGCATAGCCGCCAGCACCAGACCCGTCTTCTTCCAATTCGACTTCGATGAATTCAGCGCCTAGAGATTGCACCTGCTCGCGTGCTGCAGAGCGAGTGTCGAATCCGCGAACAATGGCACCCATGCGGCGAGCCTATGGGAGCAGTCAGCGAAGGACGAGACAACTTGGGACATTACCCACTGTAGCGATAGCACTCAAACCGGCCACACCAGCTCCGATAACAAGGACTTTGCAAGGAGGAATCTGTTGGCATTAGCTTCCTTGTCTTGTTGGTGGTCATGTCCCACACACCTTTCCAGCAGCTGTGACCTGGCCCGTAAGGAATCGTCCGAACTGGTTCGAGGCCTCCAAAACAGCCTTGTAACCAGCAATGTTTGCCATGGAACTTTCAACATGTTAGCAGACAGAGGGCGCGTGCTGTTTAGGGATGACGAGGGCGCGTACCTCAACGCATCAAACACTTGGGCTCTAGATATGCGAGGAATCATGTCCATGGCAAATGCAGTAGCCTTTCGGGAAGCAATTCTATCGACAATAGGTCTATTTTGGGTCTGATTTGGATATAGGAAGGAGATAACGGTGGCGCCCTCGCGGATGGCGTCGACCTCGCTATCGGGCCCATCGATGCTGAGAGCACGAACTTTGAGGAGGATGTCGCTGTCGGAAAATAGGCTCCGTCTGTCGACTGTTTTGGCACCCGCTTGTTCGTACGCTTCGTCGGTGAATTGGGCCTCCAAACCAGCTCCGCGCTCGATCAAAATGCGGGAGAAGCCTTTCTTGAGCAGGAGCTTTACATTGGCAGGGGTGATGGCTACACGACGCTCGCCGGGGTAACTTTCCTTTGGAATGCCAATGGTCAGGGTCTCATAGGGACCAGCAGTGAAGGGCGGAGATGTAGGTGTCTCCTCGTCATGCGGGTCCGAGGCCACGGATGCATAGCGGGCGGTGGCAGCAGTCGAGGGGAACTCGGGAGCATGCTTCTGCAGGCACAAGGGGCGCGGACGGGTCAAGCTGACACTAGATTCCTGGGGCTGGACGCGCCTGGTGGTGAATTCCTGGCGCACGATTGGCGTTGGGCGAAAGACGAGGGCCGGCGACAGCAGGCTCAGGCTCGCTCGCGGACGAGCGGCGACGCGGCAGCCGACGAGGCAACTGGAGGTATTCATGCTGGATGGGGGCGGGTTAGGCAGGTAGGCGAGCTAGTGGAGAGCTCCAGGACCCGCATCTGCTTCACTGGACAGCGAACGCGTCGTCCGCAAGCAACAAGTGAGAGTACGGAGGGTGAGTGTTGAGTGTTGAGTGTTGAGTGTTGAGTGTTGAGTCAGGATAGGTGGCTCGTCTGCGAGGCCAGGTACATGATACGGGTACCCTTCGGCCGCGGTCCTCCACGCGTCACGCGAGACTGTGGGTCGTGTTTTGCCGTGTCGCTTGTCAGTCTGCAGGATTGTGGGGTGCGGGGAAGCGGCATCACGGCGCAGACTGCGGAACGTGCTCCGTGTCTGCTGCCGCCTACTCGTACGCATCGTGTCCCTTCTCCAGCTCGGCCCGGTGCAGTATTCAAAGGCGAGCGCTTGTCCGATGCACAAAAGAGCCTCGATCCCGCGCCGGGTAAATCTGCACGAGGCGGCTTCCTCGGAGCGACTCGCGACTTCCCGAATGCACATTGTCTAGAAGGCTGCCGCTCGCTCCTGCCGCCCAAATAAGCTGTTTCGCGCGGGGTAGGTACCTGCCGGATTGGGCACATGGTCAGTCGCTCGAGGTCCGTCGCATGACTGGAGGCAATCGGTGAATTGGAGCAACCTCTCCGCCAACGGGATGACGATTCCACTCCCACCCCCGCGATGCCTCCAGGGACAGCATGCCACGTCGAAGCTGTCACAGCGCAAGTTTTCCTTAGCTACACCGGCCGAGTTGATCGTCTGTCGCAAGCTGCGTTGTGTCAGTGCTACGGATGGATTGCATTCGTTCAGACCGGAGACCTCTCGATACGTTACTAAGACGAAGGGAAACCGTTGGCTACTCTAGTTAGTGAGGCCTGGTATGCTTTCTATATGCAGTCTTGTAGGAACACTGTTGTCTGCTTAATTTGTACGAATCAGATCAAACATTGCTTTCGGGCGAGCCGCTTTCCTATTCGAGACGAGACATGCCCCTTCGCGCCTTCTTCTTGAACATCACCCTCCTCGGTGACATTCTTCACACAACCCCTGACACACATAGGATCCGAGTCACATCACCATTGCACGCGCTTCCGTGACAATGGCTAGTCGGCATCTTATCCATTCTTCTACCGCCACTTTCATCTCAATGCGATCGACTACTAGACTACCCATCATCCTTGGCCCCGGCGAAAGTTGACCCATGTCGAGACAAAATCATCATGGCCGGGATATACCTTTAGCTCATAAAACCGTGAAATTCGATTGCAGCATGGACATGATCCCTACATTCGCAGAAACGTCCCGTTGTATACAGCTTCCCGCCGGCGTCTCGAACGAGTGGCCCGACTGGAGTCGCGCAGAGTATACCGTACGAAAGAGATGGTTTCATGTGTTGTCTGTGCGTTTGATGAGCTGTCGACATAGGCAAAGGTTTCTGGCTTCGCATCTTAGTAACACCCGAGCAGGTATGCCAAACATCAATCATACCCATCCAGTATCCAAGGCTTGGAAGACTGATCTTGGTCCCCGCCTACGATCAGCAATCAGACGTCTCAGGAATTGATCTCCTGGGACAATGCCCCCTTCCACGTGGCCGCCACCGTGCAGGTGTTATACCCGATTTACGATTGATTCCTTTTGAGTTGATTCGCCTAAGAACTGGGTCGGTCCACAAATTATTACATGTAGTATCCCAGACTACATGAGTAATACACAAAGCGCTAGTCGGGAGGCTGTGTAGCGGAGCGGGCGGTATCGCTCTCACCAGGATTGATAACACGGCCAACCAATCCATGATTTCTTTGCGGCGAACGACCAGCACCAGGACCTGCATCCATCTACTTGAGAAATTGGATGTCTGACGTCAGAGTGCTTGGGACAACACGGCGCACCTTCTTGGTGCCACTTCACGGTGCCACATTTTACGAGCGACGTTCCACGGGGCGCTCGCACTTCCAAGGCTCCCTCGTGCCTTCCGTTTGTCACCCAGCAACACAACAGGCAGCCACTCACCAGAATCAACACACTTGCACCTTGGTATCATGTTGCTCATCCCCTTCTACGACCTATGAGTTACCCCGACTTTCCTTCATCAATGTTACGCTGCAACCCTCGCATGCTCAATCCTTGGGGTCCAGTAGCAAACTCGGCAATTCTTCGTGGATGGCAGCGGCATGGAACCCGTGGATGGCAGCGGCAAGGAACCCGTGGACGCCTGTTGAAGTTTCTCTGCGCACTGGTGTTCATAGCTGTCGCCTCCAGTCTCTACCACCTTTGGGCCCACACGCCGGTACCGAGCAAGATTGTTGTTGGAGTCGGTTCGCCGCGTCACCACCCTATCGACGACCTCATCGCGAATGCCACAACTACACTACACTCGTTGCTGTCTAAACAAACGACGACTCTGACCGACTCCGCCAGCGCGTATCGCGAACGACGCGGGCGGCACCCTCCGCCTGGCTTCGACGTATGGCACTCTTTCGCAAGCGCGCACGATGCGGTGCTGGTCGAAGACTTCTTCGATCGCATCTACGATGACCTGGGCCCATTCTGGAGTGTACCTGCGAAGCAGATACGCCAGCAAGCTAGACAACTGCCCAACAGAATCGTCGTACGGAACAGGAAGGTGCGAACAAGAAAGGGTGATCGAAAACGGCTTGATCAATGGATAGACATGGTACAGAAGATCCAAGACAAGCTGCCAGACCTAGATCTGCCGCTGAACATGCTGGACGAGCCGCGCGTCGCAGTCTCATGGGAAGACATCTCGAGTTATACCGAGACAGCGGCAGCAGCCCGTCAGCAGCAGCCCGCACACGAAGTCGTGAAGGACTTCGCTTCTCTGGACATTGACAGCGAGACGATCGAGCACGATGAACCTACGTTTTCTCACGAGAGCCCGTATTGGGATTTAGTCCGCGCTGGTTGCGCCCGTGATGCGCCGTCCCCAAACATTTCCGTGCCCACCAACTTGTCAAGGCCTGTCAACAGCCCAACACCGTTCACGTACGAAGGATTTGTATCGAATTGGACGCGAGCGAAAGATCCATGCCTGCAACCAGAACTCGCGTCTTCGCACGGCGCTTTGATTGCTCCTTTGAGCCAGTCTACAAGTCAGACGTTGATACCTATGTTCAGCTCTAGCAAGTTTTCAATGGTAAAAACATTCCCCATCGGGTACCATCTTTTCATTGGTTGAATTAAACCCAGCTGAACCTTTTTATAGAACAATGACATCCTCCTTCCCGCCTTCGCGTACTGGCAGTCCAAATCCGATTATGCAACCGGGAACTCCCACGGACCAACTTGGGACAAGAAGATCACCAGGGTCGTATGGCGAGGGATCTCCTCAGGCGGAGGTAATACACCTGAGAATTGGAGGCAATTCCACCGCCACCGCTTCGTCGAGCTCATGAACGCATCGGCAGTTCGCTCTGTGTCCGCACCACAAACTTTCCACCTACCTCCGTACCGATCGCGCGTATACACGCCTCACAACCATTTCGAACTTTCCCGCTGGATCGATGCTATCTCCGACGTAGCATTCACCGAGCTGCAATGCACGATAGGCAGCGAAAACGAGTGTGCACACGCAACACCATACTACAAGACCGCAAAGAAGGTCCCCATGAACAAACAATTCGCCGCCAAATACCTCCCCGATATCGACGGCAATGGCTTCTCAGGTCGCTACCTCGCGTTCCTGCGCTCCACTTCCGTGCCTATCAAAGCGACGCTGTTCGCAGAGTGGCATGACTCGCGTCTCGTACCGTGGTACCACTTCGTCCCGATGCAGAACTCGTTCGTGGATCTGTACGGCATACTAGCGTACTTTGTGGGGTGGATGGGCAAGGACGATGGGGTAGACAACGGTGGCGTGGTGATCATGGAGGGTGGGCATGATGAGCAGGCGAGGAGGATCGCAATGCAGGGCAAACAGTGGGCGGAGAAGGTTCTGCGAAGGGAAGACATGCTGGTGTACCTTCTTCGACTGCTCTTGGAGTATAGGAGGGTCTGCGAGGATGGTCGTGACGTTATGGGCTGGGTGGACGATCTGTTAGAGAAAGGTTAGGTCGGATCACTCAAAGCGGCGTTGTCAGCATAGTCGAGCGTAGATATAGTCGGTCGTAAAGACCGCGATATACCGTTCTCGGATCCTCGGCGCTGCTCTATATGAAATGAGATCGAGTATCAATTGGAAAACACATACTAAACGTTCACCTTCTCTGCAATACAGGAGAGTTGACTCGGCTGGTAAAATCACGTGTGGCTGGTCAGACCAGCTAAGATTGTGGATGGGGGAGAGTCTCGTGGATAAATTAAAAACATGTATGCATTGTTACATGTGGCTTTTAAAAACGGCAAAGACAAAAAAAGTGGTAACTCTCTACCGACTGGCTTTCTGGTATATCACACAGGTAGTCGATGTGATGACGACCGTGCCTTGTTTTGGTATTTACGTGTCGAACAGCCTCCGCAATCCACATCTGCACCGAAACTTCTTGCTCCATTTGATCTTCCCTGATCAGGTAATATTCATGCGCTATACACTTCGGTGGAAACTTCGCCATGTCCTATAACGCATCTTTTAATTCTTGGTTGAGCTTGGTATGGCACTTAGTATGGAAATCGGTATGAAAGCTAGTCTGGCAGAAGAAATACCTGCCACTACATACGATACGCGTTGTAAGTCCCCAAGCCGGTGATAGAGAGATGCTTGACACTATGGTGCGCAATGAAAGTTCTTCTTCTCCTGATCGTTGTATACTCGCGTTAGAACAGGTACGCTAGTATTATGAGGGACGGCTGTGAGAAAGCAGCGCTGTATTAACTTGTGGAGATGGTTGTTATGTGAGGTTCAGAAAGGGGGGGGCTAGATGGGTGTGGTGGGTAGTCCTCGCATGGCGCCGTGCGGGCGGTTAGAGGGTGTACGTATTGATCGAGGGAGTCTCGCCGGTGGGGGAAGCGAAAGCTGAAAGCAAGGTAGGTAGTAGGTGTGGTTACAACAGGATACTGCTTCGTTTTATGTTAGGCAGCCCACACAGGCACGCGCCTTGATTGGCATACCGTGTCACGTACTCAAAGAACCACGCTGGGGTCTGAGAAGATGCCGTTTGTGTAAGACCGCCGGGTGGGTTTGTGGGTGCAAGAACTAAACCTGCAGTACCGTATGGTACAGTGCAAAGCATGGCCCCGCCTGTCCGTGTAAAGTCCTCGTCTTACTATCAACCAAGTTGCCGTTCTTCAATCCGTATGTCATATTCCCCCACCATGAAGCCACCCAGCAAGACTGCCCATCGCCGCTGCGTCTTCGTATAAGAACTTCCTACAAAGGAAACTCTTCCTCAACGCTTCAGCATCGCCGAAACCGCCAATGAAAAATAGTATGTGTTTGATCCAATAATTCCTCGGGGAGGGAGACCCTCCACGAGAGCTGCCCGATGAGGGCTGAGCGTAGTCTTCGCTCTCTGGCTCAGCATTCGCTTCACTGCCAGAAAATGCATTGGGGGCTCAGCTCGCGCTTCCCAGCCCAGTCGGTACTTCGCTTTTTCGCGACTCTTCAGGGTTTTGGCCCTGGACCATGGCAACCTGTTCTCCATTTAAAACTATGCAGTCAAGCCCACGCCGCAGGCGCATCCGCTCACCGCGCAGGATGACTCTAGATGCAGGCTGCCCGGTTAACCGAACGAACCTGCACCGATAACCCGCCTGCCGCTCCAGCACCGCCGGAAGAAGGGAGCGGCAGCATCAAGATGTATGGCCGTCAACCGAACCTCTTGGGAGTGGGACGAAACGAGGTCGTCCCTGCAGGCGTGTCCGTGTGAATATGCTGTATCTAGGTCACGTAGACCACCGGGAGGTATATAGAGGGCGCAACGCGACGGGATCAGAGATCCCTCCGACAGACCTTGAGGAACCTGCGCTGCGACCACGGGGTCTGGTGCAGCCTTCAAAGCGCTGCGATATGCGTTTGGCGGACAGCGCGGGCTCGGGCCGGCTGCGCAGGTGTGTCAGGCGCTCAAGACACGGGCGGACCTGCACTGGACAGCCCGGTGCTGAACAGTCTTCAAGAGCCGGAGATGGACAGGGGCTCTTGGGAAGGGAACTCACCGTGGGTAGAGAGAGGGGACTGGGAGCGCGAGGGCGGGGTTTTTATAGCTGCGGCGACGGCGCTAGTGGGGGGTTTAGCGCTGCGCTTGCTCGAATTGGAGTGACACGTGCTTGGTGAAGGGTGAAGGTGAAGGCACTGCGTTGGTGAACTGGACGCGTGACTCACTTCAACTACAACTGAATCGCGCTTCACAAAGGGAATGTTACCATTTCGGTATACTACAATCCTGCTCGGTCGCTCTAGGTTGAGAAACTTGTAGGTGACTGACGACGTGTTGATCAGGTTAGGGACTTCCACCTCTTTAGCATTGCCGGCTCGAGCGCTTGAGCCCCGAAGAAATGGTGTTACGCGTGACCATAGATCTTTGTTTCTTTGAAGTTGGGCGTGAAAGAACTGGGGTTCAGAAGATTATGAATCAGAGGTGTTCATCGGGTTATAACCCATTGAGATACGACACTACCAGTGCTGTAGCTCAGGCTTAGCAATCATCACTGGAGCTTCACGTCTGGCGTTGAAAAACGTTTCCTAATCTAGGCAAACTACCGGGTGCAAAGTGAATCCATCTTTTTTGCGGAAGGAGAGGAGAGGCTCGTTCTCGTTTATCTGAGACATACACCACCCCGTCTTAACCGACACTGGCTTTGCACCCGCACCCGCACCCTAGCCACAGCCGACAAGCATACAACCAACCATACCACCATACCACCATGACTCTAAGATTTCTTAGTTCTCGTCAACTCGGGACTATCCCCAAAACACTTCGCCATCAACGCCGGCGGATACCTCTCCCCCTTCATGCCCCCCACACTCTCAATCGCCTTCCGAATCCTCTTCTCCTCCTCACCCGACAGCGCAATCCTAGCTGCCGCAGCATTCTCCTCGAGATACTTCACGCGCTTCGTCCCAGGGATAGGAATCACATCCTCGCCCTGGGCCGCGACCCACGCGAGCGCCAGCTGGCCCGCCGTGCACCCCTTTTCCTCTGCAATACCCGCCAACGTGCGCACGAGCTTGAAATTGTCGGCGAAGTGCGCGTCGCTGAAGCGCGGGTGGTTGAGGCGGTTGTCGGAGGGATCCAAGTCGGCGCGGCTGGTGATGGTGTTTGTCAGGAAGCCTCTTCCGAGGGGCGAGTAGGCGATGATTTTGACGCCGAGCTCGCGCGCGGTGGCCAGGAAGGCCGTCTGCTCGGACTCGATTTCCAGCGCGAAGGGAGAGTACTCCATCTGGGCTGCGGCGATGGGGTGGACGGCGTGGGCGCGGCGCAGGGTCGCGGCGGAACACTCGGAGAGGCCTAGGTAGCGGATTTTGCCTTGTTCTTTGAGCTGGGCCATGGCGGCGACGGTTTCTTCGATGGGGACGGTGGTGTCGACGCGGTGCTGGTAGTAGAGGTCGATGGTGTCGACGCCCAGGCGCTCGAGGCTGGCTGCGCAGGCTTCCCTGACGTACTCGGCGTCGCCGCGGACGGCGTGTTTGCCGTCGGCGTCGATGAGGTTGCCGAATTTGCTCGCGAGGAAGATCTCCTTGCGACGTCCTGTCTGCGCGAACCAGCGGCCAAGTAGCTTCTCATTTGTGTGGGGGCCATAGCTGTACGGGACGCTCATCAGCGGGGTTCGAATGTGACGAAGTGATGATAGCTGTACATGTCGCTGGTGTCCCAGAACGTGATGCCCAGGTCCGCTGCGCGGGTCAGGACCTCGAGCGACTCGCTGTCGTTGTAGCCTCCAAAACTCGTGTATGCGAATGTCATTCCCATACAGCCGAGTCCTTGGGCAGAGACATTGTCCTCTCCGATTTTGCGCTGTGGGGTTTTCGTCGCCATTTTGCTGTGAGTCTTTGTTTGAAAAACGAACGCTGGTAGTTCACAGCCTTTCTATCAATAAGACGACCGTCAAATGCAGTGGAACGAAGTGGGATGTAGTATGACGGTTTTCGGATTTATGGCTAAACCCCGATGTAGATAGCGTCATGACCCTGGGTTATCACGACAGTGCGATCCCGTCTACTACATATTTGTTCGTTAATAGATCACGAAGATAAAACTCCCCCTTTGCTTCTTTTGCGCTGGCAGGTGCGAAGAGAGACGGTCCTCTAAACTTCTTGAGTTCGAGTCTTTTACCACTAATCGTTTCTAGGACGCAGCCTACGTCCGGCTCCACAGCTACACCATGTATGCATTACAATGCGCAGTATAATCATTTCGGAGAGAGCGTTCTCGTCAAGAACTGCGCATCTCAATTTAGGCAGCAAAGCACACATCGCGCATCTCCACCCCTTGCTATCGTATCTCACTTTCCTCCTCCACGCCCTACGCATGTCATAGCATCGCCAAACCCCGTCAAAGCAAGAATACCACGTAACAACTAACACGGTATAAGAACACAAATAGCACTTCGTTATCATCATACCAGCACCGCACAACGCCCCTTAACAACAAAAATCATATCCCCGTCACCACCACCAAAGCAAGAAATGACCATCACCCCCGCCACACACGCGGACGCACCCTCCATCGCCGCCATCGGCAGCGCCACATTCACCACTTCCTTCGCGCACTCGATGCCCGAAAAGGACCTCCAAGCCTACCTACTCACGAGCTATGCCCCCTCCGTCATCCACGCAGAGCTCTCAGACACCCGCGAGAACTCCTTCTACGTCGCGTGCCTTGCCGACGGCGCAGTCGCAGGGTTCCTGCAGGTAAAGCACCGCACATCGGACCCGTGTCTGCCGCCGGAGTTGAAGCTGGTGGAGATTCACCGCGTGTATGTGGCGACGGAGCACCACGGGCGCGGCATTGGGGGAAAATTGCTCGAGCATGCGCTGGAGGTGGTGCGGCGCGATGGGGAGAGCCAGGGTGCGTGGCTGGGGGTGTGGGAAGAGAATCTGCGTGCGCAGAAGTTTTACGCGGGCTTTGGGTTTGCGGAGAAGGTGGGGAGGCATGCGTTTACTATGGGGGAGTGTGTGCAGTGGGATGAGATTGTGCTGTTTCGGTTTTGAGATGTAGAACGTGGTCAGGTCGATTCTCGGGAGTGCGTATAATTTCAGTCGTTACTGTTCGTTTGTGCATGGGCGACGTATCTTGGCTGGAGCGTCGCGAGCATTGCGTAGATCTTTCAACCCGAGGTCACTATCGAATTCTTTGCCCTGTAAATGTATGGGTGCCAATATAGCATTGTCAAATCGAGCCGACATGGGATCGTCGTGGGCGTGGTTCTGTATATTGTTCAACGATCACCTATCGGAAATGACCGGAGCATCATCGACAGTGCCACTCTGCGTTTGCGATTATGCGAAATCTGTGCAGGCCAAAGATTGGCCTGTAAGTTCGGCTGGGTCGCGGTCAAGCTGAAAAGACCCCCTCGTTCGCGCCATGAGGGCGATGGTCATATTCACTCCATTCGTGATGGCAGATCAAGCCCTGTCTCTATACCATGCCTGCGAGACCAGGGTCGTATCCAGTTTTGTACCGTACATACGGCTGCTCACCGCATCGAGTCTCAGAACGGACCATGACAACATGCTGACACCATGTCAACGGCATGTCTTAGATGTCTCGGGGTTATGTCTCAAGTTGTTGTGTTTGGCCGTCTACCATGTCCTGGACGGTGGCACGGAACGGTTGTCAAACACTTGCACCGTGGTACGAGACGGGCACTGCAGTTCTTGGGGCTATAGCAGCTAGTCGCAGTATTCTTTCGGCGCTCTTTCGATTGTGGGAGATGTGCCGGTGGACGTCCTGAACGAGTGCTGTTCTCCGCGTTGGCATAGTCAATCAATTGGAGTAGAACAAATTACTCTTGCCGCTTCGTACCGGTCCACTAGAAGATGCACCGAAATGCAAGGCTCGTTGCATGATCTTTTGTCCGGGAGAGCCACTTCTCTTCCACATAGTCCGGCAATTGAGGGCTCCACTAATGGCTGTCCTGTCAGATGCCGATCAAGAGAAACATGGAGCGTATTGATAGCGAGATTTAGCCAACAGGGCATACAAGGTGTTGTGCATAGCGAGGCAGCCACTGCAGATCATCCGTCCGAAGGCTTCCGCCTCGGCGCATATGCAGTGAGCATGCCCGCCCATGTTGTATGTCGATCAGTTCCTCATTGCATACTGCGGTTCCATAAGCATAAGCATCTAGAAAGTGTGAGTCTCACGTTAATATGCAACAAGATCACGGACAGGATGGCCAAGCTCGCGGCGTGCTGCAGCTAGCTGGTATGGCACTTTGGAATGCCTTATCCCGACATAGGGGAGTGGTTTGTAGTAGGCCAAGAGTGAGCTTGTGACGCTTGTGCAAGCGGAAAGTAATCGTGCCATCCACGGGCGGTCCGAAGGGAGACTTGGCCCAACCTGTACTACACTGTGATCCTCTTGGCGTATCAAATAAGTAGTAATTGATATGAACGCATTGGGTGATCGCAATGAAGAACAACGCAAGTTCAGTTTGGCTGTCTTGGCAACGGCAGGGTTTCTTTCTCAGGGCTGGAATTATTCTCACGTTGGTAGACAGCTATTTTAATTATGCGTTCTTTGAATCGGTTATCTGAGTTTGTCAGAGCAAGATGGAGATGTCCACTCTGCGTGAGCGGCAACGTACGTCTGTGGCTCATCTGTCGCTCATTGATGTGGCATCACCCCACGCGTAATGTCTCACTTCTGTCGAAATCATCAGTTGAACTTTCGCAACTTGTGTGCAGATGCGTTGTCCGCGCCAAGCAACGGACGTTTCATGCTCTGTTTCTTCCGGATGATCGGACCCCGCGCGAAACGCTGGCAGTAGTGGAGCACAGAAATCTTGCCCGAATGTTTGCTGGTTCGTGTTGCATCTTCGATGCTAGACCAGTTGTCGTGCTTCGACTTGTGCCAAGCGCGGAACTGAGGTCGCCAAGAATTCCGTGCTGGCCAAGGGCGGTGCAATGGAGGCTGCATCCCGAAGCGGAATCTAGAGTTCATCAAGGATAATTGCCAAGCGGATGCGGACGCCTTCGTGTCCGATTCTGTATACTCTCGGGAAATTTAGTAAGGCGCATTGGCACCGAAGACGATCGCCATTTGGCGAGCAGATTGATGTACAGATTGGGCGAGGCCATCCCTGAGATTTCCCGTCTTGGACCTGGTGTTGTATAGATGATCTCCACGATCTTCCGCAGGATGAAATTCTGGAGAAGCGGGAAGACGCCGAGACGCCAAGACGTGATGCATATTGAATGCCGCACGTCAACAGGACGAAAGGAAGCCTTGTCATGGTAACGCAGCCAAGAGCTGAGTGCCTGTGAAGATCATGATGGTTGACGTACTCGCCGGTTGATTGATAACTCGGGAGTTGTGATGGCGCACAACATTAGAGGCTTCATACATACTGAGCGGAAGTCAAGGGCTCACGTGCTCCGTTGACCGATGAACCCCCACGATGGCTGCAAGTGCAATTAATGACTTTCCGCCTGACCTAAGTTGCCCGCTACTGCAGGTGCACTGTGGTGGATGTGGGGGAAGGAAGTATGGGGCATTCAACGGCGGACCACTAGGACGCGGGCGTCGTGTTATGAGAGCCGCACGGTCAGACTCACCGCCATAAGGACGGTCCATTCACGAGACGTCGAACGCGTATTTGACGTGGAGAGTCCGGTCAGACAGGATACTGGCCAGTCGGTCATGGATCTGCAAGATAGAAAAATGAAGCTGCAACTCCCACAGGTCGATGATTCACCTGCGTCGCAGCGAGCAGACACTGTAGTAGTGATGCAGGAGGTCACGAGCTCTGCACGCATTTGGAGCGCGTGGTGCGTTGGCTCGAGCCCAAGGTGAACGAAGCATTCGGGAGCAAGGGAACACTGTGCAGAGCCTGGGCACCCCGAGTCGAAGATCGGAGCCACTCACCGGGCTCGGGTGAAGATGCCGTATTGGTCCGATAAATGAAGACAACCACGATCGAATAGTAGTGAACGATCTGCGGGGTTTCCGTGGGGTTGGGCGCTGTTGCACGACCGCATATGGCCAGGGCGCGCCCAGCGGTGGATGAGCTGCAGCAAGGTGCATTCGTAGGTGCATACTTGGGTGCTCACGGAGATGGCGTCCGGTCGTCGCGATGAACGACCATGGAAGGAGGAGAAGGGTGTTGCGGACACCAACACTGATGCACCCCCACGTAAGGTCTGGGGTTCGCTTCTCGCGGCTAGCAAAGAGCGAGGGGATGGGGGTGAAGCTTTTGTGCAAGGGCGGGATCAATAGGTGTAGGGAAAATGCCGCAGGCACGTCCTCAGCGGACAGGATCAGCAAGGCGGCTCAGAATAGAGGTAGAGGCGGTCCAGTCGCGTCTCGAAGCGCAAAGTTTGTGGGTGATTTGAGGTCAACACGGACTGCTGCTGGCTAGCAGGTCGCGGGATCGCAGGGTCGCATCGCAGCACGGACGCGGCGCCCGTGCAAGGCGGGGATACGTGTCGGAGGTGAATGTCTGGGGACGGTTTCGAGAGGGTGACGACGCGCTCGCGGCTGGGCATCGTCGACGGTCGTCATGGACCACGGATGGGTGCAACATGCCACAGGAGGCAGGCCGAGCGCCAGGGTGGCCGAGGCCGGTGGCAAGGTTGCGCAGGAGCTGGGCGATGGGAGTGCAGGCCGCACGGTGAGATGGCAAGACGGGGGTGGACGGGGGCTGGTGTGGGGTGGACAGTGGACAATCCGCTGAGCGCTCGGCGCAGGCGCGTGCATGCAGGGCGGCGGCCAGCACGTTTAAAATGGCATGGTTCCGCTGGTAGGGGTTGAAACCAAAGCCGCGAGTTTCCTCCTTAAGCGCTGCGCTTCCGCACTCGGCCGCTGGCTCTGGCGCTGGCTCTGGCTCTGCTTTGGCTCTGGCTTTGGCTGTCCCTCGCGCATAGATACCGTGTATCTTCTGTCTTCCATCTTCTGCTGAGAACGGCCTCGGTCGCGCCTGCCTTGTTCTCCCGGGCCGCGCCTTCTTTCTTCCACCGTCCGTCGGTGGTTCCTGCCTCCACTGCCGACATCCGACCCTCTCCTCTGCTCAGTTACATCACCGCGCCCTGCAGTGGTACGAGCACTTCGTCTGCCCGTGATATCAACACCGGCCTCAACACGTATCCTGGGCCCTCCCGCCGCGGCCCGATTATTCTTTGCCGTCCCATCTAGCACACCACACCACCCTCCACCCACGCCTCACTATCGGATGGCTCTTTTAGGGCACCAGCCATACAACACAGCGTGCCTCGCCTTTCCCTCCCTCCACCCCTACGCCTGTTCCTCTCTCGCAACCTACCACCAGCCCAGCTCCCTCCAGAGGGCCTAGTCGCGTCCTCACGCCACGAGGCTCGCTGGTCCCTTGCAGCTTGCGTTCGCACGCAGACCTGACCAGCCACCTCGCACGGCGTTTGTCCATCCCACTGCCACTTGTTCGCTCACCGCCCGCGCGACCGCCATGTCCCTCGTGGCTTCACGTAGTCCACCTCCTTTGGTGACGACGGCACCAACAGGCGAGGCGCAATTACTCCGCAGAGACTCCCGCGTCCACAACTCTCCAATTGCGGAAGAGGACGAGTCTACCGCTAGCGAGCCGACGGAGCCTCTTACTCCCAACAGCCATACCAGCGACTCCACCCATTTCACCCACCCCTTCTCTGACCCTTTCCGTAACAATGACCCCTCCGACTTCCTAACTCCTGCCGTCGCCATGACGGACGGCGACGTGAAGCCGTTGCCAGCTGCGACCTCGCAAGCACCTCCAGCAGAGCCCACGGTCAGTCGCACGCCCTCGAGCCTCAAGCTAGGCGCACCAGCAGAGTCGCAGTCGTCCCCTGCGCCTGAGAAGCCAGGCCTCGGGAAGCGCGTCGGATCCTTTGTGCGTGGCAAGCTCCATCGTGCGGCGTCGCACAAGGATAGACCCAACCAAGCTGAGAAAGCCAAGGTGCCCCC
Organism: Karstenula rhodostoma CBS 690.94; assembly: GCA_010093485.1. NCBI lineage: Eukaryota > Fungi > Ascomycota > Dothideomycetes > Pleosporales > Didymosphaeriaceae > Karstenula > Karstenula rhodostoma. The sequence continues at coordinate 1,025,594 of MU001510.1, read as the reverse complement.
AAAGCACGCGCACAAGACGGAGAAAATGATTGTCAAAACTGGCATAGATGGTCCTGCAGAAGTCTCCACGCCCGCCGTGGACATTCCTCGATCTGGTCGCAGATTCAGCTCGTTCTCTCTCTCCGGGCGCAATACCCCCAAGTCGTCCAACTCCATTTCTGGTCCACCTTCACCCGGATCGCCCACCAGCACCATTTCCAACGAGCAAGGCCAGAGCAAATTGCGGCCTGGTCACAAACACTCCGCATCATCTACTGCAATTTCGAATATGACGAAAGAGAAGGCTCCGGGCGTGAAATGGGCTGGCAATAGCGGAAGAGGCGGAAAGCGACACGCGTGGACACGGAGACGCTCAGCAAGCACGGAGCAAGTTCCCAAAATGGAGTTCGACGACGAAGAGCCGACTGCGGCTTTGATGGCAACCTATTCCAAGCCAGCTAATCGAGGAGTGGGATCGAAAGCCCGCCGTCTGAGTTTGAGTTTGCCTGATGAGTTCGTGGTGGACTGCTGCGACCTCGAGAAAGAATTCAAGAGCTCAAGTCTGATGCCCGGCAAGAGAGGTAAGATATTGGGCAAGGGAGCCACTTCTGAGGTTCGCATCATGGCTCGGAGAGGCTTCGGGGGAGAGGATCTGGTCGCCGTGAAAGAGTTCCGTCCCCGAGACAAGGACGAGACCGAAAGTGATTATGTCGACAAGATCAAATCCGAGTACAGCATCGCCAAGAGCCTGCACCATCCAAACATTGTCGAGACCGTGCGGCTGTGCACGAACCGTGACAGGTGGAACCACGTCATGGAGTATTGCGCCTACGGTGAGCTCTTCTCGCTAGTAGAGCGCAAACTCTTTGCAGGCGGTACCGAAGGATACTACTCCCCAGATGATCGTCTGTGCTTCTTCAAGCAGCTGCTGCGGGGCGTTGACTACTTACACAGTCACGGCATCGCGCATCGCGACATCAAGCTGGAGAATTTGCTGCTCAACAAGGAGGGCCATTTGAAGATCTCCGACTTCGGTGTTGCGGAGGTTTTCTGCGGTGTGCACCCTGGTCTACGAGGTGCAGGTGGCGAATGCGGAAAGAACATGGGTGAAGTCCGGCTCTCCGATCCTGGAATATGCGGCAGCCTTCCCTACATCGCGCCTGAGGTCCTTGAAAAGAAGGGCAAATACGACCCCCGACCACTTGATATCTGGTCTTGCGCTATCGTATATCTCACCATGACCTTCGGAGGCTGCCCGTGGCAAGCAGCTAAACCGGACTTCCCGTACTACGCGCGGTACAAAAAGGGTTGGGACGAGTGGATACCGAACCATCCGCACGAAGAGATCACCGTGGACAATCATCCTAAATGCGGCAAGCTCTTCAGTCTTATCAACCCTCCGCCACTGAAGCGCATGATGCTGAAGATGCTCCACCCGAACCCGGACAAGCGGATAACGATCCGCGAAATACTCGATACGCCTGTGATCAAGAACATAGCATGTTGTTGCCCTGAGAGCTACGAGGACCCGAAGTACGTGATCGACGCCTCCAAGAGTAGGAGATCTGGCCCTGCGCCGAAGAAGTACCTCCACCACCACATCCCGCCCAAGCCTGAGCACAAGATCGCGAAAGCGCTGGCCCACCGCTTCGACATGGGTGAGGGGTAGCTGCTGACTGGCATTCTGTTGAGTTGGCTTTCTTTTGTATTAACATGTCTGGCGTTGGGGTTATAAATGAGCCCGTTGGGTTAACGATTTCTATCAATCTGCTCATAACGAGGAGCATGTGCGATTACACGACCGGCAGCATGCGTGTGGGCTGGGATATGCTTGGATACGACATGATGTAGGTACTACTGCGAGGAAGTCTAATACGTGGCGGAGAGGTGTACAATGTACATGTGCATTCATATGTAGTTCTCTACCAATTCATACCAGAAGAACTGCACTTGTCTGTGAGAAAGATCTCGCGGGCGGCGGTGGCCGGTGGCGTTTGCCGGGCGGCTCGTAGCGGCGGCGGCGTTGCGCAATCGCAGTCGCAATCGCAATCGCCCGCCCGCGCGTTCGATGGTTCGATGGTTGGGAGCGCTAGCCGCTAGCGCTGCTACCTTCACGGTCACGGTCGTTCGTCATCCCGCGCGCTCGATGGCCGCGACTCTCAGCCTTTCCGTCCATCCATCTATCTCGCGCTGCGCGACCCTTCGGTCGTTCTTCTCCAAACTGCTCTCAACGGTGTATCTCCTGCACCCCAACCCATCCCAGCCCAGCCCAAGCAATTCAGCTCATCTCAGCCCAGTGCGGCCGCACCACGCGCCCCGCACGCGCATACAGCCGGCCTGCCCTTGCCCCTTCCCTTTCCCCCGTCCCGCGGCGAAACGAAACGAAACGGTCGAACGCGCTAGAACTTCTGTGCGGGAGGCACGTCAGCGCCGAGAGGGTTGGCGTGTCTTGTTTTGTCTTGGGGTTCTTGGGCTGGGTTGGGGGCGGTGGAGGGGGGGAGTGTGGGGTAGGTAGAGGGGAGGGGAGGGAGGGGTGATCGGTGAGGGCGCGGGTGCAGGTGCAGGTTTGTGTGTGAGGTGAGGTGAGGTGAGGTGTGGGATGCCTGAAGGAGGAGCGGGGTGGTCTGTGGATGTGGATGGAGTTGGCGTGATGGTGGAACCGTGTAGTCGTGGGATCGTAAGTTACCCAGGGTTCTGGAGCGTGGTCTGGGGCGTTTGAGCCTGGGGCTGAAGGCCGCGCTACGGGTCTAACGTGCGTTATGGCGTGGGTCTGTGGGGGGAGAGGTTCTAGAACGCGTGCTTTTTGGGCATGGCATAGTAGCCGTGACTTGCGATGGGTAGTTATTGTAGCATGGTGAGTTGCTACTTCGCAGCTGAGGTAAGACTACGATGGCCATGATTCGATGTATTTCTGCTAGATAAGGTTAGGCCTACCTTATCCCGCTGGTAGTTTTACCCCCTGTGGATGTCATGGCAAGGTACCCTGGACCGTACTCGATGGACCGTGTGGGTTACAGCATTCCTCCAAGGTATTTGAGCGGGTGTCTTAGAGATGACTTTGTGAGTATACTTTCCGCATTTTCGGAGCTGCTGCTGGGTCGGATTTGGAGAGGAGAGCGACTGCACACGATTACCACCAGCGATGAAAGGGCTGCTATGTGATCTGAGAGGATCGTCACGCTTTCGGGATGAGAATGGGTTACTCTGATTCGCTGAATACTCGTTTGAACCAGTCAAATTCATCCAACTGTTGTCTATATCTAACGATTGTTGATTCTTCGCGCGCTTTTGCAAGCCGTGGCAAAACGCAGTAAAGGAACTCGATGGGGGTGTCTATATATAGACATGTAAGGAATTCTCCTAACGTCGCCTCCTTACATCGTCGTTGGCCTACTCTGCCGCCATGGCAGCAATAAACGCGTCCCAGCTGGACCCAAACGACGAGTAGGGGTTATCAACCGTATCAGTGACGTAAAGGTACGAGGCATTGGTCCTCAACTCGGTCGTGATACTCGCCACGTCGCCCGCAGGCGCTCCAAAGACCACGTAAGCAGTATGGTCGCGGTCGTAAGGGTTTCCGGCCAACCATTCGCGCGACTCTGGGGTTTGGTAGTGGGCCCAGGGGCTCTCGAATGAGAGGGAAATGTCGACGTTTGGTGTCACGAAGTTGGGCCGTGTACCGGGGTTGATGATGGTCTGGGACAATATTAGCAACTCGGTTCGCCAGTATGGATATGTGGTAGTGTGCTCACGGTTCTGGGGTTTCCCAGACCCTCGGCGGCTTTGGTCTGGTTGACGGCTTGCTCTAGGAGCAGCTCAACACTGTCGCTGTAGACGTTGTTTACGTCATCGAAGAAAATGCCTTGTAGGTCGATGCTGGGTTCATTTGCGTATGTCGCGATGTCTTTCCCGATCTTTTCGATGGTGTAAGGGCCGCCAGGTACGTTGACTTGCGCAGTGTCGACATAGCCGACGGTCTGAATGTTTGGGAGGGCGTTCAGCTGGGCAATGGCCTCCGCGTAGTCGGGATTGGGCCAGTCGCCGGGTCCGCTGCTCGGGTTGACGATGACGGTGAATTGGAGCGACGGGTATGCTGCAGCGCTGTTGAGAACAGGCTGCCAGGCATTCCCGCCAGAGGGGGCCTTTGGCCAAATGTATAGAGGTAGGAGAACTGCTGCTGCGGCGACCATTATTGTGAGTGTAGTGGTGAACTAATGGTGAAGATAGGAACGTATGTTTGATAGTAGACCTTCTGAAGAATGATATTAAGCTGTGGTATACAGTAGTATTTATCAATGCTATCCTCTACTCCGGTCTTCCTTGGGAGTGACATCCCACTTCAGTAGTAGGCTGAGAAAGGAAAACGGTCCTCACGTTTGAAACCAATCACGAAAAACAAAACCTTACACTAAGCCCCAAGAGGTAATTCTATAAATACCCGACGGCAACGTCAGCAAACTGCTACCACCTCCCCGCAGAATGAACGTTCTGCGCTGTTGATCCTCGCTCGTTGAGGCCTCCAGTCATCTTTCGAAGTCGCTAGCGCCCTAATGTCCGTCCGCAGCCCAAGCTTTCATTACCGTGGTGGATCACTGAACTCAAGCGACGCACTACCCTCACAATTACGTGCGCTCGTTTCTCTTCCGGTTTCCAGCCCGAATCAAGTCTCCAAATCTACTTTCTTCTTTCGCAGCCAGCTCGATCGGCTTCCCCGTCTCGACAACAGCACCCTTATCCATCACTATGACCCTGTCAAAGTCCATGATCATGTCCAGTCGATGACTAACCGCAATAACGGTGTATCTCGTGAATTCGCTCTTGATTATCTCCTGCATGATGATCTCGGTCTCGCGATCAACTGAACTGCTCACTTCGTCCAGCAGCAAGATGCCTTGATCAGTCGCGCCGTCCAGGCTGCTTGCTCGAATACGACGGCGAAGGAGCGCACGTCCAACTGAGAATAATTGCCGCTGTCCCGCGCTGAAAGTGTTCGCCGTCATACCGGCATTCAGACCGCCGCGTTCTTCAACAAACGCCCAGAGGCCGACAGCAACCAGAACGGATGTACACTCCTCCGGCGTAGACGCGTCGTAGGGATCCAAGTTGGACTGGAAAGTGGTACCATCGGGCAGGAAGACGGCTTCCTGAGGTACTGCGATGATGCGTTGACGTAGAGCCGCTCGATTGATACGATATAAGGGGACGTCGTCAATAAGTACTTGCTGGGGTTCCGATCCAAGAGGATCCAGTAGCTTGAGGAGCAGAGCAACAAGGCTTGACTTGCCACTACCCGTCCGTCCGCAAATGGCAACCTTTTCCCCAGATTCGATCTTCAAGCTGATGTCTCGCAGCGCTAGGCTAGGATGCTCTTCGTCCGCGCTGTGTCAGGCGATTAGTGACGTTTCGTTTCGTGGGAGGAAAACCCCCGACTTACTCGTAGGCAGCGGAGACACCCGCGATCTCTATAGCGCCAGTGCGCGGCCACTGTTCTGCGGGGATCACATCCTCGTGTTCATCCCTGTCTTCAGGCTTTACAGACTCATTGAAAGTCTTTAATCTCGCAATCGCGCCGATCGATGTTTCCAGCCTGGTATAGTATAGGACTATACCCGCGAGGTTTTCACCAAGGGTGATGAGACTGTATAGTGAAGCACCAGCAAAAGCAGACTGTGCGTGGAACTGTATCGACAACACCACGAGAATGACGGCCAACACCATGACCACCAATCCGAGCACAAGACTCAACCATTCTTGGACCATCTGGAGCAGGTACGCTGGACGTTGACTCGTGTTTATCAACTGAATATTCTTCGCGATTTCGTTTGACATAAAGCCTAGACGTAGCGTTAAAAAAACGACCTTTCATGGGCTGGACTATGCGTTCTAGGACACGATGGGGAATTTATGAGCAAACGTAACTCACCATAGGCCCTTAGAGTGGTAACGCCTTTGACAGTGTCTAGAAAATGAGTACTGAAACACACACATTAGTACACTGGCTCAGATCAAGATTGCTGAGCAACCTACTACAAGGGACTCTTAGTCTCAAGGTCCAAAAGCCTTAGCTGTCTTGAAGTTCTCAGGTAGAACCTTCCTACGATGAATAGGATTGCGCCTAGGAAAGGATACGCTATGCCCAGATAAAGAGACGAAGTAAGCATGACAGCCATTTGACCCAGGGACTCAAAGGTCTATACATCACACATTATTTAAAATCCACATTGTCTGAGCGTCGGGGACTCACAAAAATCAGGACATTCAAGCTGGCATCAGGCAGTTCCGTGTCGATGAGATTCAGATCTTGCGAAAACAGATTCGTAATAACACCGGTATCGGTTTTCGTAAAGAAACGCAGGGGCGCTCTGATTAGTGTCCGCAATGCCTCCTCGTGAAGGTTGGCGCCTGCTCGCTTTATGCCAAATACCCAGAGAGTTACGGCGAGCGATAGGAGCGACAACAAGGCGCAAACTTGAAGCAACCCGTAGATACCGGCGTAATAACCGTTATTGTGCTTTGTATGCTCTGAGTGAACATCATTTGTCCAGTAAGTGAGCCCTGCGGTGGTGCTTAGTGGATGTGGTCAAAGTTCAGACCAACAGGTATAGTCTCAGGCATGCAGCCAGGGACGGCCTGGTCGTTATGATGCGCAGAGACCCTGTGCAAATGTGGCTTCAAGAGCGCTTAAGAACTTTTTTTTTTAGAAAAGAAAGGCAACTTACAGATGGTCGGAAAATTTGTAAAGAAGCCCCAAGAGGCTGCAAACAGCAAAGCAAACCCCGCTACATGGAGACCCATGCTGTTGATGTAATGCTTGTATACTGTTTTATCACCAACCTGTCGTGACATATCATTGTCTGGCTTTTGAACATCGTCAATAACAATCAGGCTCATCGGTGGTGTGGTCTGAGTATCTGTGCTCGAAGAAGAATCGAATGCGTCCACCGATAAGTCGCTGTTGGAGGAACTGTCCAAGTCCAAGCCTCGAACATATCCGGAGCCGGTGATCAGATCAGCGTAGCTACCTTGCTCGGCAATGGTATCATTTCCGAGAACGATCACATGATCCGCATCCGGTAGATGCTTCACGCTGTGTGTGCATAGCACTACCGTAGCAGCCCTTCTTCTGATGAGCCCGCCTGGTGCAAAAACCTGTCGGAAAACTCTGGCTTCAGTGTCTGCGTCCAAACCACTGAAGACGTCATCCAGTACCAGCAAATCCGACTGTAGGTAAAGAGCTCGAGCGAGAGACAAACGTTGCTTCTGTCCCCCAGACAAAGTCATTCCGTCAGAGCCAATATTCGTTCGGTCGCCGTTTGGGAATGTTGCGATGTCAAACGCCAAGGAAGTCGCATCGATAACTTCCGAATATCTCTTTTGGTCGAATGTGGAGAATCCCACGATGTTGTCTCTAATCGAGCCGTTTGAGAGGAAGGCGGCTTGCTCACAGAATCCGATGTGAGAGGTTCTGGTGTGTGACACACTCCCAGACGCAAAAGGTATTTCGCCAAGCAGTGCCTTGCAGAATGTACTTTTACCGGAGCCGACCGGACCAACAACCATGGTAAGAGCGGCTTTGGGTATCTCCGCATGTACGTTCCGCAAAACGAATTCACCAGCACGCCAACCAAAGTTACCGTCGGCGATGGTGATGGCACACTTTGATGAGCCGGGTGTTCCTGCTGAAGGCTTTTCCGTTTCTTGTCGTGTGTCACCGAAGACCTTCCGGAAATCATCGCGCGTTTCGCATTCCAGAAATGCCTGTATACGTCCGAGACAAGCCAATGTGGTGACAAGGTGGGGTATACCTTCAAAGATATAGGCGAGCGGGTAGGTGAGCAGTGTTAGAAATGCTAAAGAGGTGAACATTGTCGAGACGTCAAGCGTGTTCTTGAGCAATGCAAATGTTACCGGTGGCCCAATTAGCATCGCGAAGAACCCAAGAAATGCCGAAGTGATGAATATCTTGCGGAACTTCACTGACGCACGCAGCTCGTCCACGCGAAGCCGCTGTACGGTGCTGCCGATGGCAGCAGATAGGCTGGATATCTTGAGATTCTTCATGCTGGAGATAACCGTAGCCGTCAGTCCGACTCGTTCTTGGACGGCTGCCATCCACTCTCTCTGAGAATCGCCAGTGTAATTTGTCAGGATTGCCAATCCGATGAAGCAGGCAATGATGATACTAATTGGCGCGACAAAACCAACGCCGATTCGGTTGTATAACATCCATGCAGCTAGAGCAGCCTGGATAAGACTGGCCCAGACCTCATGAAGAGATCTCATTCCGTATCTGATCCTCTCCATATCAGTGCTCATGAGTGTCAGAGCAGCACTGTCATCGTTAACTCCGATGCGAGCGTTCGTAGCTTGCAAGTAAATCTCGGTAACCAGTACAGATCTTGTCATGGTACGTAATCGATCGCAGTAATACCTGTGCTTGAGTGAGGATTGTATCTCACTGGGTATGCCATGATGAGGTCTTTGACGTACCAGTAGAATGCCCTGGAGACTTCCATGCCTGAGTAGATGAAGAAAGTTGCACCGATGAAACCATATCCAATGTTAGGCTCGAGCGTCGGTTGGGACAAGTAATCCAATAGCTTTTCCATGAACAGCGGTTGGCATATAGTGAATCCCAGCAATGCAAGTCGTGGTATTATCGGAATAAGAAGAGGGCCTGCAAGGGTGCGAGTCAACGCCTTCACGAGTCCGTACTTGTCGCCTTTCAGTTTCGAGTAGTCGATCTCATTAGAGAACTTATCGTGCAGCGCCTTCGAATCGAGGGCTCTGTCCAGAGGATACAGATCGTCCACATTGAGTACCTTGCGATACCCCAGCAAGAACATCTTATTGAGCCAAAAGAAGACCCCGATCGAGAAGACGCCGCTCGTTTCTTCCGGGCTGTGTTCCTTTTCGTTCCAATGCACCCATGGAGTCTTCTGCTTGGCTTCCAGAAGTAGCATCAGCGCTTTCAAAGCTATAGTAGCACAGAAGAGGCTACTATATATGACCTCAGGGTTGCCGTCAGCTGAGAGAAAAAGAGTTCTTGCTTGAGCTACATCCAACAGTAGTGTCACAGATAGGTATATGCTCAATAGTACTGAAGGTCTCGGGCTCCGACTGTGGTCAATGATGCTGAGAACAACCATGAGTAAAGCTGACACAAGTTTGAGGACTGATGCTGCAATGAAGACCCCAGTTGTGTGGAAAGACCCAGTTGCTACCAACACCAATAGTGCAAGTTCAAGACCAAGGTACGTTGCTATAGCGATCTGAAGAGAACGACGAAAGAATTAGCATATTGGCCTTCGAATTAGTTTCTTGGGTGCATCTCACCGCTTTCAGTAATTGGAAAGCCGGAGCGTGGACCACCGCTGGTTTCCGCGATTGATGAAATGTTCGCCATAACGATGTAATGATGAATAACACGGACGGCAGTACCGAGAAGAATATCTGTTCGAATTGTACGTTGAAATCAAATCCATCCTCGTTGAATTGAAAAAGATGCGCTTCGCCATTCGAGAACGGCATGTTTGCGATAGGACTGCTCGATTGCGCTTCTTAAACTCGGCTCAAGCTGTTGGATTAATAGGGCGTCTACAGCTGATTACGCGGTCGAAGACGCAACCGAGTACGTATAGTAGTCGAGGTGTCGCTGATAGCGCCAGGCAGCGACATGTTGTCGGCATATGATGCAACTCCGAGCGCCGTATTCCGAACCTCAAAGCGGCCTAGTTGCAAATCCTCCAAGTCACGCAGGCTCTGATACCGCACACGCGAAATAAAGTGCTCCCGTCCCACTCTGACGAAATTGGTTTGCTTTTACTGATATCGTTTATGCCGATGAGAGAGCTCCGGAGGCCGGTTTTTGAAACGATCGAACCCAAATTGAACGAACACCGTGACGCGATCTTTGTGACACCTCTAGTGTCAAGTTGGATGGTAAACTTCATACAACATGTATTACCAACGAAGTAAGAGGTCGGGAAATATAATTGGTGTATCCCGCATTATCGGGGACAATGCGCTTTTAGTATTGTTATATTTCTTCATTGAGCTGTTTGAAATATTTGTGTTTTGGCACCCTACTGTATTGCGTTTTGTCGCGGCTTCTAGAAGCTCGCGAAGTATCATATTTAATTTTTCTTCATTAAGTTCTACCGAGTCATTCGTTGCATTTTGGTCTCAATTGAATGAAGAACAGTATTCAGAACAGCAGAAGACCGATCTTGGGTAGCTGTACACTGTTAGCAGCTTAGGCAGAGTGAGGCCGAATTAGGTTTGGCGACGTAGTGACAGTCGGGCGGCGGGCTAATGACAGCCTTGCGACCTCAAGAACCCTTTCGACATCGTGAGTGCAATCTACCCCTTGAAGATCAACAGCGGGGATACCAGCCCAAGCAACCCTGTTCCGTGCAGACAAGCTGTGTAATACTCAACCGTAGGCTGCAAGCCACAACGCTTATTCTGCGACACCTTTGAGCGAGCATCTTGTGCCCTCTGGAGTGTCATAGACTTACGATGGCTAGGAAGCCAATATTTTGGACTGCAACTGCGCAGTTGATTTTTTGGCCCAGAATAACTTCCTGTCTATATCTGGCCAAGCTGCATCCCTTCCCGTTGGCCTATACGATATTTACAACAACCAAGCATTCGGCCCGAAGCCAAACGAGATGAATTTTGATAACCCAGGAGGTATGCGTCGGAGATATAAATGCAGTTGCTCAACGATCTGCTAGATTCATATCCCGCTGGATTCATCCCCCCATCTACATTCACTTACACGGGTCTCAATTACACGTTTCCCAGATACAATTCTTCGGGATGTGACAACGCTATCGCAGCAGGCTAGATCGTCTTCATACCACGTAGATTAGGATGTTGCAGCAACATCTTCCAGACAAGGAATTGGCTGGTGCGCCTATCTCGGTGAAGGCGGACTTGGCTTCGTAGATGGTGAAGGAGATGTTGGACCCTTAGCCACTAGCGCTGTGTAGTCCGCATCCGACAGCTGCACCCGGCGCTCTGCTCGCTTGCGATTCCCCCGCACCCGCACCTCCACTCTTCGCCCAAGACTCCACTCGGCGTCCCGTATCCTCTACAATTCCCACTGCGAACCTATCACCTCCCAGGCTGCGCAATCACCGCCTCGGTTCGGAGCCAGAATAATCCTGACGTCTGCCGAGATAGCGTGACGGCGCGGGATACCCGTAGCCTCTGAGTCGGCACTCAATCCCAGCGCGAAGAGAAGTTTGTAAGCCCGCCATCGAGTCGAGTAAGATGAAAGCCACCTGCAGCATAGCATGCATGTATCTCAAAGAGCACCGAAACACGGCCATCTATCACATCCCTGCCGCAGCGAAAACGTTTGTTGTCCCCGTCGTCTAGCAGCCCTCGTCATCGGCGTGCCCGCCAAGCACGACAAGCCCTGCTAGCAGGCGATCTGTACGGGTGCCATGCAGCGTCGGGCTAGGGCTTTGTGTGGGGGAGTGAGCTATCTGTCTTGGGGAGAGCTATGCGCCTTGGGAAGGTCATAAGGCGGTCATCGCGCGGGTGAGCGAAGAGGCGTGAATGCTGAAAGCATTACTATATATATAGCGTAGTTGTGAATCGACGCCGTACCCCCAGGAACGAACAGCTGTGTAATTCGACCCGCGTGCCATCGGGATAGGATTAGAAGCGCCAATTCGACGTCGACTCTCTTGCATCGCATACTCGTCTTGAGCTGCGTGCAGTTTGAACGACCAGCGCCGGTATCAGAGTCCATCTGAACAGGAGAAAGTCAATTTTGTGGTGTGAGGTAGTTGTTTGCAAGATGGAGAAACCGGAGGTGGAGGTACGTGCGCGCTCTGTCTTCCTCCCCCCGCAAACCCCACCCACTGTGAACAATGCGCCTGCTCACCATGAAAAGCACACCACCAGGTCCGACCAAGTCACGCGCATAGACGCGCTGGCGACGGCGCCGGGCGTGACTCGCGAGTCGTTTGCGCACCTCGATGAGAAAGCCATCCTGCGCAAGATGGATCTACGCTTGATACCTATGCTCGCGCTGCTGTATCTTTTGTCGTTCCTCGATCGTGGAAACATTGGAAACGCGCGTATCGAAGGTCTCGTCGAGGACCTGGGCATGTCCGGGCCGCAGTACAATTGGTGTTTGACGGCCTTCTTCTTCACTTACGCCGCGTTCGAGGTGCCTAGCAATTTGCTGCTGAAGAAGCTCCGGCCAAGCATCTGGCTGCCGAGTATCATGGTGTCTTGGGGCATCGTGATGACGTTGATGGGGATAGTGCAGAACTACCACGGGCTGCTGATAGCGCGCATATTTCTTGGTGTAACGGAAGCTGGGTGAGTCGGTCCTAGTCAGCGGGTGATGCAGGGCTGACGAGAGCAGATTGTTCCCCGGCGTGGCGTACTACATCACAATGTGGTATTGTCGCCACGAAGCGCAGTTTCGGCAGGCCCTTTTCTTCAGCGCGGCTTCCGTGGCGGGCGCTTTCTCGGGCCTCCTCGCCTTTGGCATTGCAAAGATGGACGGCATCGGCGGGCTCGAGGGCTGGCGGTGGATTTTCATTCTAGAAGGCATATTGACCGTCGTAGTCGCCATTCTCGCCTTCTTCACGCTCTTCGACTTCCCCGAAACCGCTAGCTTTCTCACAGAGGAGGAACGTGCCTTTGTGGTGTACAGACTCAAATACCAGGGCCAGCAGAAACACGATAGCGTCAGGGTTGCGCAGGACGACTCGTTCCAGTGGAAGTATGTCACAGCGGCCTTCCTGGACTGGCAGATATACATGAACATCCTGGTGTACTGGGGCATCGTGGCGCCCCTGTACGGCATCTCGCTCTTTCTGCCTACCATCATACGAGGGCTCGGCTACTCGAGCGCGACAGCACAACTCTTGACAGTGCCGATATATATCACGGCGTCGGTACTCGCCGTCGTCACGGCGTGGGTGAGCGACCGGCTTGGGAAGCGGTCGCCGTTCATCTTGGGGTGTCTCGGCATTATGGCGATCGGCTTCATCATGTGCCTTTCGACTGGCACGCCTGGAGTGGTGTACGCTGGGGTCTTCATTGCAGCCGCAGCTCTGTATCCAGCCTTTCCCGGAAACATTACATGGCTATCCAATAGTACGTCGATGACAGCCTGTTGAAGACGACATCACTAACTGGGACAGATCTCGCGGGTTCGACAAAGCGCGCAACGGGACAGGCTATCCAAATTGCCATGGGCAACCTCGCCGGAGGTACGTTTTCTGTCCCTGCCAGGACTTGTAACTAACGAGACGCAGCAATGGCTTCCAACTTCTATCGATCCAAAGACTCACCTCGCTATATTTTGGGACATGCGCTCGAACTTGGCTTCATCTGCATGGGTATTCTTGCGGGGTTGTTTCTGGTGTGGAACTATACGCGCATCAACAAGAAGAGGGCAAACCAGATGGCAGAAGGGGCGCACAATGGATACACGCCAGAAGAGTTGAGCCAGTTTGGTGATCGTGCAATAAACTTCCGTTACTTCTTATAGTTGAGCCACTGTTGCTCGAACTGGTTTAGATAGCAATGTGACCTGACTTGCACTCTTCAACGAGCGAACACTCGCGACTGAATATTAGAAACAGATGGTGACGTCCAAAGAAATTTGCAATCGAATCGTTGATGTATATCTTCTGCTCGTTGATGGTGATTGAAAGCTCGTTGAATCGGAAAATCTTGTTGGTCGAGCATTGATGGCGGTACTTTGTCGGCCGGGTGAATCCCACTTTAACCCATAGGCACGCTGCCCAAGAGTATCGAGCCAAGTCAGAAGAGCGAGTAGCTCTTGCACAGGATGATGGCTGCGGGACTCACCCGAGCCGAACTGCTCCGATCATCTTCATCTCGAGAAGGCTTCCGGGCCCGGCTTCTCCACGCTCGTGATAGAGGCTGTGGTCTCGGGTAGACGCTGCAACCACTCTGGTTTCGCTTCTATAGCACAGTGGGCGCGAACCTTCTTCGACTTTCAGAGGGCCCCATGCTCCTAGATCATCTCAGGTAACAGGACGCGGCCTCGGCGTCAATAGTCTTGGATGCCCGTCTCTCCGGTGAGAACCTTCTCCTTGCCCTCTCCGTCCGTGTCGAAATCAGACTCCATGCTGTCAAAGTATGCGTCCTGGATATCTCGCTCCTCCTCCGGATCGTCGTATTTGTGACTCGCGTCCACCGTCGCATAGTCAAAGTCGTCGTCGTCACCCCGGAGAAAGCGCTGTGTCATCTCATCTTTCCACCACGACTTGCCCTCCTCCTTGGACATAGGCACCTCGTCCTTGTCCGCCTCGTGTATCTCGCCCTGAGGCCCGCGCGTGTAGGTGAACAGCGATGCCGGGCTCGGGTGGCTGAGAGCTTCCTTCTTCGCCTCGACGCGCCACAGGTCCGTCGCCATCTGCCCCGAGAAGCCCTTCCGCCGACCTTCGGCTTCACGCTCGTTGGCGGTTTGGAAGCGGCGGATGAGGCGGTCGTAAAGCAGCGGGTCGGCGAGCTCGAGGGAGGAGTCGTTGAAGTACTCGGGGTGCACGTCGAGGTAGCGCTTCCGTCTGTTCTTCGCCTTGAGCCGGCGCGAGCGCTCTTCCCGCGACTGGGGAATGTCGTCTTCCATGGGCATGTCGTGGCCGTCCACTTCGCGCAAGTCTTCCGCTGCCATCACAGCCATGCGCTCGCCTGCGCTGCCATTCGGGGGCGCGCTGCCGTCCTCCGGGTAGTCATTCGCGGATCGGATCGCAAGCGCTTGCATATTAGCGCTTCGGAGGTACGGCATGCTCTGTCCGACCGCAAGAGTGAATGTCCAGTGAGGAATCCAAGCGGAGCACGTTGAGATGGACTGGAAGGTGCGCGTTCTAATGACGCCACACCTCGCGCCACCATCCATCGCGGCTTCCCCACCAGCCCGCGCTAGTCCCAAAGCGCGGCCCGCGAGATGAACTGTGGTCGGTTGTTTCATCCATGCTTCAAACATTTCCTCCATTAACAGTTGTCCTTCTCGCCGGACCCGTATATAACAACCTCTCTAATTTTCCGGCGACTTTCTTGTAGATTCTCCCCTTCTGTCACTCTTCTCTCTCCCTACATCGCGCGGGTCAGCGGTCCGTGGAAGCGCCTGGATATCTGGTGCGATTAATCTCCTATAGCATTGGCGTTGCTCTTCGTTGTGCATACCACGTTGCGCTGTTGATATACCCCTTTGACGGTTCCCACCAGAAGATTGGTTATAATAAAAGAGCTGGAGAAACTGCGCTGTCAGCCAACATGTCAACGAGGCAGAAAACGGTAAAGAAGCCCAAGGCGGCGAAGGAGGCGGAAAAGCAATCAACAAAGCTCCCAGCGTCCACGATCCTCAAAAATGTCGGACGAGCTGCTGCCCTGCTGCTCATCGCTGGTATTGCCTCCCCGGTCTCCCAGTTGAACCTCTCGCCGGTATATGGCTCGATTCCCTCCTCGCTACATCACCAGAGGAGCATGACTGTCACAGCCATAGCGGCGCTGATCGCGAGGAACTCTGTGAAAAAATACGTCCCAGACTCCGTATCCGAGTACATCGCAATAATAGCCTACTGGACGCCAGTCATCCAGTTCCTCCTCTTCCCCTACAGCAGCCAGCTCGGCATCGAATACGGCCCGCTCATCATCGAGTCCGCGACCTACTTCCCCCTGCTCTTCCTCTCCGTCTACGCCGCTTTCGACCTCCTCGACTGCATCGACCTCAGCCAGTTCAACCTCCCCAACACGATCAAGCAGATCCTCCTCCCCATGGCCTCCTACTTTACCGTCTCCACCACCTCCAAGCTGGCCGGCGCATCCCTCCCCTCCCTCGTCGGAACCCACTTCTTCTTCACCCGCGTCGGCTTCCAGATGCTGCTCGCCTCGGCCTCGGCCTTCCTCACACCCAACCGCATCATCCTCGCCGCCTTCCCCGCAATCCTGCACACCCTCTACGCAAACCCGCACGATCCCTCTGAAGGCGCGCTGGCCAGGGCAAACGCCACCCTCGCCGCCACCCACAACTTTACCATCCTCGCCCGCCAGGAGTCAAACACAGGCTACGTCTCCGTCCTCGAGAACCACGCCGACGCCGCCTTCCGCCTCCTCCGCTGCGACCACTCCCTCCTCGGCGGCGAGTGGCTCGTCACCCCGGACGCCTACGCAAAGGGCCAGCGCCAACGCGAAACAATCTTCTCCGTCTTTGTCCTGCTCGAAGCCGTGCGCCTCGTCGAGACGCCCGCCGCCGCCCTCCCAGCCGCAGACACATCCGCCCTCGTCATCGGCCTCGGCATCGGCACCGCGCCCAACGCCCTTATCGCCCACGGCATAAACACCACCATCGTCGAGCTCGACCCCGTCGTCCATGCCTACGCCACGAAATACTTCGCCCTCTCCCCAAACCACAACGCCGTCATCGACGACGCCGTCGCCTACGTCGCCCGCACCTCCCGCTCCCACCCCGCCTCCTACACCTACATCATCCACGACGTCTTCACGGGCGGCGCAGAGCCCGCCGCCCTCTTCACAAAGGAATTCCTCACGGGCCTCTACGAGCTGTTGACGCCCGACGGCGCCGTCGCTATAAACTACGCCGGCGACCTCGCCCTCGGCTCAACACAGCTCGTCCTCAACACCATCCACGCCGTCTTCCCCGCCTGCCGCCTCTTTCGCGACCAGCCCCGCGCTGCAGACCACGTCCCCGGCGGCCCGGACTTCATCAATATGGTCGTCTTCTGCGTCAAGGACGACAGAGGCAGGGGCAAGGACGCGCTCCGCTTCCGCGCCGCCACAGAGGCCGACGTCATGGGCAGTCTGGCCCGGAGGAACTATCTGCAGCCGAAGAAGGAGCTGGAGATTGCGTATGAGTATGTGCCGACGGAGCGGGGCGGAAGGGAGATGACGCGCGCCGATGTGGGCGAGCTCGAGAAGTATCACAAAGAGGGGGCGGTGAGTCACTGGCGCATTATGCGGACCGTGTTGCCCGATGGGGTGTGGGAGATGTGGTGAGCAGCCGGATGGAAACACGAAGAGGCGGTCCAGACAGATATCAGCGCGACAACCCTTGCTCACATCAGAATCATGCACCACCTGTCGAGATAGACACCTCACATAGCCAAGCAGCTCTGGATATCACATGTTTTTCGCTTTCGCTTTTAGCTATGCGAGCTATCTACCTAACCCACCGCTCATGCTCGTGCTCATACTCATGCCAACTACGCTGTGCAAATGCATCGCTCAATCATGACGATCATAACGTCGCCACTCATCTGGGTTTCGCGGCTCCCACAGCTTGAAGCCAAAAACGGAGCTTGGCTCTCGTGGCTGGCGGTACTTCACACCCAGGCTGCCAGAAGTAAAGTCGTCATACAAGCGACCAACCACCCCATTCCAGTCCTAGTGGTCACGGTCCTTCAGCTCATCCGTGGCCGCCTTGAGAGCAAGCGTATGTTCTTTGGTGATCCAGTCCCAGTACCCAGCCCACGCTCGCAGCTGGGGATCGTCCTGGCCTTGGACGCCGCCCTCGGTGCCCATCTGCTTGTTGAGAAGGATAGAGACCTTGAGCACACCCTTGCATCCCTCCTGCAGCTTCTCCAGCTCTTGCTTGACCGCATTGTCCTTTGGCTTAATAGAAAGAACGGCGCGGAACGAGTTAGAGATGACCTCAAGGCGATTGTGGGTCCGCTCGGGCGAAAGATGCATCAGCTTGGTGAGTATCAGATTGCACATGATGCGGACGTCATGCTCGTCGGAAATACCAGCGACAATACGGTCGTAGCAATCGTCGAGATCGGTGGGCGAAAGCCTCGTGAAAGCGTTCTCGAGCAGAGCGTACAGAGTCTCGTATGCGCTCTTGCGGATCTCCAGACCATCGTCTACTTTGTGCTTAAACGGTCCCATCTGAACTTCGCGAATCAGCTCGGGCTTGATCACTGTCTCGTTCATGGTGAGCGGGAGGAGCTGCTCAAGAGCGGGCAGGATGATGTCCGGCTTGTTACGCAGGGCCGACATGAAGGTCGTAAGCGCCAGACGACGGTTGTCGAGGTCAGCCTCAGAGAGCATCTGGATGAGCATAGGCACGACGATCGGTCGCAGGTACTCGTCATAAGCCTCATCGGTGTCGGCAAGAGTGTAACGCAGAGCTGAAATAACCATGCCCCGCACGCTGACATTTTGATCACTCAGGAAGGCCTACGACACGTTGTTAGTCGGATACAAATAGAATTCAAGCAGTCACTTACCCTCAGTTGCGGTAGGAAAGTCTTCGGGTCGATGATCGTAAGCCTACCGATACACTCAGAGCCGATAGCTTTGTTGTCCTCCGCTTGGGAGGCTGCCACAAGATTGTTCCAAAGGTGCGACGCGAAGGGTAAGATTTCCGACTCGGTTTCCTGCTGAAGGATCTCCTTGACCGAATGCAGGAGAAGATATTGCGGGCTAGCTGGCTTGCCCATGGTCGAGAGAATGACGGGCAGGTACTTGCCAACGTTGCCAGCGCCAGCCCGGCCAAGAGCCACAGCCGCTGATAGAGGCACTGACTCAGACTTGGCGGAAAAGTACTGTATGAAGAGCTGCGGGTCGATGGAAGACTGCGTTCCCATGCGTAGCGCAGCTTCTCCCATGACAACAAGTGCGAGGCATTTCCGTCTATCGTCCTGGGCCGTCTTGAGCTCGTTGACAAAGTCTTCAAGCTGGATTCCCAAGCTACCACCACCGAATACCAGTAGGTTGCCGATGACTTTTCCGACCACTTCGGCATTGCCAGAGATGCCGACATCGTTGAGCAGAGCCTGCATAAGTGGCTTACCTGCACCCTTCTCGCCAATGGTACGGACCAAAGCAAGCAGAGCCCCCAACGAGCTACCGCTGATCGAACCCTGTACGACGGTGCATAGAGCTTTGATTAGCTCTGGAGTCACTGTAGCCTGGGCGTTGTCTTCAATAAAGGTCTTCAAAATGACAAGGGCCGGGCCAAGCAAATGCAGGTCTGAGGAGTCCAGGAGCGGCAGAAGCAACTCGGCAATCTGCGACTTTGTCTGGTTGTCAAGTTGTGCCCGCGAAATAGGGTTTTTAGCCAGTGTTCGCAGAGCGCTCAGGCTGGCACCGCGAAGTGCACGGCTTGCTTTTCGGAGTTGAGCACCAAGTTCAATAGCAACGCCGCGCACCCACTTTGTAGAGAGCTCGCCTTCTGCGTTAGTATGTTCGGCTATTGAGTCAATTGCTCGCACAGAAGCAAGACGAGTGAGTTCGTTCTTGAGACTCCCGGCCAGGAGCTCAAGCGCAGATACGCGGTTTTGTAGAGATAGCAGATCTGTGCCGGAGCTGCGTCCGAGGAAGACCCCGAGCACGTGTATAGCGCTCCGGCGAGCTTCTAGATCTACGTCCTTCGCTCCGATGCGGGTCACAAGTATGTCGTGTAGCTCCTCTAGTTGCTTCTGGTTTTGCGAGCCAGTCTTGTGGCCGCGAGGAGGTGTCAAGGCTTTGATCACTTGTTCGGTTGCAGCCAGAGCCTCAATGGAAAGCTTGCTGTACTTGTCACGAGCTCCGTAGATTAAAGCGGGTACGACCGTGGGAAGATATGGCTGGAAAGATGCAGAAGGATGTGTGTCAGCAATGGCACCAAGGAGTTGTAGAGCCTGGATGCGCAAGCTGTTTGCTGTAGCGGAAGCGCTGCTGGTCGTGCCGCCGCTAGTCTTCGCCGCCTCCACGACAGGATCCACGATTTGGGTCAAATATGAATCCAGACCGCCGCGCTGAGTTATGACGATATCCTTGATCAGGACGATGCAGGCCTGTTTTGTCGATGGTGGCGATGTAGACTGCTTGAGCAACTGCGCCACTCCCTTGACGATCTCGGGACTGAGCTTCGTGAGATCTGCTCGAGGGCCTATGGTGGGCGTGCTTGACCGCGCTGGAGAGGCATAGCCGAGGTTCAGGTGGTTGTTGTCTAGCATCGATACGTCGCTTCCTCCACGGCGACGTTTGCGAGTAGGTGGGGGCAACATGATGCCGCCCTGAGGATGCTCATCGGCGAATTTGACAGGTGCAGGGCCATCTCCTGATTTCCGCACCAAATTTGACAGCGCGGAGAGAATCTCGAGGCGTACGTTCTCTTCTCGCTCCTTGAACCGAGCGACCAGTGCTGGAGCCACGCGGCCATACAGGGTGCCATCTTCTAGAAGATCGCTGTTGCTTCGTGTAGAAATGAGCGTATAGATAGCCTTGGCAGCGCATCGTCGCACCTTCCAGCTGGCATCCTCATCATCGTCGAAGCCAGTTTCCTCCTCGTAGTCGTCATCGTCCAGGGCATCCTCGTCGTCGCTGGCCATCGCATCATCGTCGTCATCATCGTCTTCGGCAAGGTTGGGGTCATATTTCAGAAGACGCGTCGCCGCCTCGATGGTTTCGGCCGTGTATGCGCGCATGTCCGAGGAGCAGGAAGCGAGGAAACCTTCCAGCGCAATGAGCGCTGCCTCGAGTACTTCGTCCACTTCGGGGTCGCGCTCGCCCTCGTCGTCGGAGGTGTCCATCTCTTCGTCTACCTCCTGCGCACTCAAAGCGCTCAACACAAAGGGGGCCAACGTCTTGAGGTAGGGACCGAATTTGCGCGGGACGGATCTGGCCAAGTTAGTGACATTATCTAACAACTGTGAATCTGAACATACCGTGCAATTGAACCAAGAACCGTGATGTAAAGCTTTCGCTTGCTGCGCGTGAGGTGTACGTCGCGTAGGTGTTCGATTATACGCGAGATGAAGGAGCTCAGCAGCTGGTCGGAGAAGAAGCTGGCGAGGGTGGATATTGCGGTGACAGACTTCTTTTTCATCATGGAGCTCGCCCGATCGTTTTCGAGAATCTCGAGCGTGATCTTCTGCAAGGCCTGGATTTCTCCGTCCTGCAACATGGGACCGAAGCAGCGGGCAACTTCGGTGAGAACGTCGATGGCGTTGCTGTCTGTGCTCTTCTCTAGGTCGAGCTGCAGCATACCTCTTGGTACGCCGGGCAGGCCCTTTTGCGAGGGGAGGACAACGTGGTACCCGACCAGTCGCGGTATCAGGACCCTGCTTACGGCGTTGTATGCATCCACAACCTGCTTGGTGCGCTGCCCACCGGCAACCGGACGGGGCAGCGAGATGACCACTTCGCGCAGGGCCAGGGAAGGTATTGACTGGTCGACAGTGTTGTCGGTCTGGAGGTTTGACAGCTTCTCAATCATGGGACACAGGATGTTATCCGGGACCTTGTTGACGAAGGGGCCGAGACACTTGACGGCCTGGTTCTGCACTTCGCCGTTGCTGTCGACAAGCGTGCTCAGCAGCCCCTCGACCGTCTTTGCACAGGCGAGGTTGTCGGACTGCAGGAACGCGGCGTGGCCCAGCAGCAGCATGTCGTGCAGGTCGCTGAGGGCCATGAATCGGAAATCAGGATCGTCATCTTGGAGCTTGGGGAGCAGTTGCGTGACGTTGGCAGCGGTCGGGTTCGGGGGGACCGACGACGACGGCGCCATGGTGGGCGTGTGTGGGCGGGCAGGCGGGCGCTCGCAGAGCACGGCGTGGGAGCAGGTGAGTCTCTGAACCTCGAGCTGCCAGCGGTAGCGTGGCGGGGTATTTGGCGGGTTGGCGGGGTCGAGCTGTGCAGTGCGTGCTGTGGCAAGCGGGCACGCAGCGGGAGGGAATGGGGATATCTAAATAGTACTATGGAGAGGCGTGAAGCAGGCTGCGGTGCCTAGCTGTGCCCGAACAGAGGCGCGTAGTGGGTGTGAATGGCGAGTGCTGCCTGCCTAACACAGAGCTCACCACGCACGGAGCGCGCCGTGGAGAGTTAGTTAACCTTGGAAACAGCAACCCAAGGCAACCACGACCCAGCTTCAGGGGGAAACTTGACAGCACGGAAACAAACCAAACAAGCTCCAAACAAACGAACACGGATATGTTGAGCTGCACTCGCCACAAGATGTTCAGAGCAAATCCACGCTCGCATTTCCGGCGCTACCCATGGTCAAGTTTCGACATCACGTGCAGCCGCACGCCTGTCCGCTGGCTCGTGCACGATCCACACTGACGTTTATGTGATCACGACGGCTCCCAGCCACTGGCCTAATCCTCCGTGCCTCACTCTCTGCAGCTCTCCATCCCTCCCAGATCCATCAATTGCTCTTCGTCCGAGTCAATTGGTATTTCCGCAGCTCCACCATGTCTTTCATCAGGTCAACCACGCTCCGCGCATCCACAATTGCCCGCTCGGCACGGTACATCCGCAGCTCCGAGGTCGTCCAGCCATGGCAGCGCGTTCTCCAGCGCAGGACGTACGCCTCTGCCCACGGCCAAGGCCAGGCAAAGAAGAGCGATCTTCCCTGGTGAGTATCCCACGAGCGGTTGTCCGCAATTGCGCAGAGCTATTAGTTCTCGGGCGATGTCGGAGCTTTTGCTAATGGGTGCCCCAGGATAGTCACCTCTCTCGCCGGAACCAGCACTGCTCTCTACATCGTCCTGAATCAGGATCTGAGCCACGGCTCGCATGAAGAAGAGGAGCACGCCCTGCCCGACAAGCTGACCACCCAGCCCGAGGAGGCCACGGAGGACAAGCCCGATGAGGACAAGCCCTCCGTGGAACCCAAACGGGACAACGCAGCGGCTGGCGGCGCAACCGTGGACAAGGAGGCCAAGGAAGCCTCCAAGGGCGACAAGGAGGAGGATCTCGAGGGAGAGAAGAACTCGGCCCGGCAGTCAGACATCAAGGAGGATCTCGCCAAGCAAAAGGGCGAGGACTCTCCCCACGCGACCGCCGATAACAAGTCGTCGGATTCTCCCGATGACAATGACACGGTCCGTTACCATAGTATGTGCGTTTCGTACCAGTAAACTGACAACCCGCAGCCCCACTCGCGCAAGCCGTCTGGCGACTCGACCGATACCTCTGGCAAGCAGGAGGGTTTGTCCAACGCGGATACCAAGCACACCTCCGCAATCCACGACGACCCGGAAAAGAGCAAGAAGGGCGAGGGCGTTGCCGAGACGGCGAAGCTCAAGGGCACCGTCTCCACGGAGCGACCGGGCGCTGAGAGCGACAACCGGGGGAAGGCTAAGCAAGACAAGGACGAGAAGGACGAGTAGCGTGTCAATTGACACGGTCGCACTTGTCCCTCATCCCAGCGGGCAACTGGTCGATCGCCCTGTGTATATTGCGGAAGCTGTACCAGCCGTTAATTCAACCTTTTGTTCTTCCAAAATTGCGCACCTATGCAGACTGTGAAGCGAGAGTTGTTGAGCAAATTGACCTATTATGCAGTAGTTTCGGAGGCGTAGCTTTGTTATACCCCACGGCGCAGTGTTATCGCAGGGACCAGGAATATGACCAGGACAGGACGAAGCCATGTTCCCGTTTTCCGGTCAAACGACTAGCGCCCACCAGCGCAGGCTTCGGAACAGGCGCGCCGCCACTCACCCAAGTCGCTGCGAAGTCGTCTATCCACATCCCCGCCGCCATCACTGCCATCTCGCCTCACCTCAGCCTCACATGACCACACGTCAACCAAGAGGCCAAGCGTGAAACGTAGCAGCATCTAACCAAACAGAGTCTTGACTGTTAGACCCTGCAGATACGAGGTTGGCGACGGGCGCTCGTGATTGGCTGGACCGAGCGGCGCCAGGAACGAAGCGAGCCTTCCCGAGGAGCTTCCGGGCGCTTAGATGTTGTCACACGGCGGCGGACATGGGGATTGGCCCAACAGAAAGTTTGGCCCCGTCATGACCTCGCGCGCGGTGAGGTCCGTCTCATGGTGAGGCGCCAATGGGCTGCGTGCATGCAGGCTACAGGCGCCTGGGAGGACGGATGGGTATGCAATGACCTGGCAGTGGGCATGCATGTCTTGTACGTACCATGTGGAGAGCAGATATCAGCCCTCGAGCCCCCGTGTGAACGCATTGCTTTGCCTCACATGTACCACTTCGCAACTCCAAATCTCTGAATTCCACATACAAAACCCGGACAAACCACCGCGGTAAGAAACATCTCAGTCTCCGCCATCAGCTAGCCGAAATTCAAGAAAGAGCATTCGGACGAAGAGGAGGCAGGCTGCTTGCGTTACAACATGGATCCTCGACAGAACCAACATCAACACCAGAGCAGCGGCAGACAGCACCAGAGATTCTCGTGGCAAATCCAACCTTCAACACCTCCAGAAGAAGCGACCCAAGCACGCCAAACTGCGCAACAACCACAACACACACTGCCGTTGAACACAAACATCGATGCGCGCCACAACCGCGTCTTCTCTTATGCGCAGACGCCAGCAGAACACCTGGCATTTCAATACATCCCATCGCCGAGCGACCCTGTTCCGCCCCTCCCGCATAATTCGCCCGCACACCAGTCGCCTACAACACCAATAGATCCTCGGCCCCAGTCGGTCTTCCAACCTGCCGGATCAGCCAATTATCCCGCGTCACAGCCCCAAACCGTGCCGCAAACATTATATCAGTCCGCATCCCCAGCTTACGAAGAGAAGCCACCCGTGTCCCCGTTATCGCCACACCACTACCACGCAAACGCCCTCCCACTATCCCCAGTCTCTCCAGCCCTCCCCCCAACGCCCGTCGACCCACCCCGAATATACACGGGTCATCAACAGCAACACCACCCTACCCAGCATGCGCGCAACCTCAGCAACCTCTCCCCCCTAAACACAAACATCCACACCATCATGCCGCCCATGCCCCCAATGCCCTCGGAAATCCCCCCCTACGCCGCGCCCCTCAGCCCCTCGTCCATCAAAAAAGACCATGCAGACTTCCACCCCCAAACCCCGCGCTCCTACGCCCACGAAGCCTACTCCCCCCACAACGCCAACCTCTCCGCAACGCAAAAGACACCAGGCGGCATCTTCTCCCCCGACTCCGCGCACGGCCCCAACGGGCTCGACTTCGCGCTGCACCAGCCCGGCCAAGTCGCGCACCCAAACATGGATCTCTCCCCGCGCGGCGAAAAGCGCCCTTGGTCCTTTTCCCTCTGCAGCCTCTCCTCCGAGTGCCTCACGGGCCTCTTCTGCCCGTGCATCCTCTACGGTCGCACCGCGCACCGCCTGTCGCAGAAAGCCGCAAAAGCCGACCCTACCGACATGCTCGGCTACTCCGCCACCAACGCCCACTGTTTACTCATGGCGGCCAGCTGTGGGTTGTGGTGTGTGTATCCGCTTGTGCAGCGGACGCGCGTAAGACATGCGTATAAGCTCGAGGGGGATTTCCTGGGGGATTGTGTTAGGGGCGCGTGTTGTTGTTGCTGTACGGCGGTGTTGAATGAGCGGGAGGTCAGGGGGAGGGAGGAGAAGATGAGGATGCATGCGGGGCCTGCGACGGGGTATAAGAGCGTCGGGCAGATGGCGTATGTGCCGCAGCAGTGAGGAGGAAAACGGGATTGAGATATTTGTCGGAGATGGCTGGAGGCGGGTGAGAAGTGTCGGACTCGCTCTTTTACGATACCCAAATGTGTCTTTTCGTTTGTATAAATTGCCTCCTTATAGGCGTGGAGTCATATAGCGCAGCAATGTTACCGTTCCTCACGCTTTCCACGATATCTATATCCATGCTATCCACATGCACCCAGTCTACCCTCACCCAAGAGCTCAAGCCATGCAGCACTCACCCTATATCTATACATCCCAAAATTTGCATAGCATAGTTAGGAACCACAGCTTTCCTTTTCCAACGATATCTCAAACTATAGGCGAGTAGAAGTGATAGAATCGAAAATCTTCTTATCTTTTCTGACGATGTCTAGAACGGAATGCTAGGTGTGGGCATTAATATCGGAATACCCTTTCAGCGTCATATCAGAAGCTATTCCCCACAAGCATTAAAAGCAAGTTAGTAGGTGATCTCCCGTAGGAACATAAAGAACAGATATAAGCTACAGCCTTCACTAATAGATATAGAATAATTAACCCTAGAGTAACTTAGGCTACTATACAAGTTTAAAATCTGAACCTACTACTATATCGCCGGTGTTCACCTTCCCATGAGAGGATGATGTACTCCCCTAGTACGCAGCCGCTCGGCTAGACCTGCCCCGAAATTTCGTCATCGTCCATCACGGTGTCTACACACCAACCAAACCACTCACTCCTTTCTAACCCGCAGCACCAAAGCAATCCAGAGTCTTGTCCAACACCCAGTAGTACACCGAACAAAAGCAAGCACGATGGGCCGCACGGGAAAATCCCAGGGCCTCGCGCCCCCCGCCATCCGGAAAGACATGCGCGCGAAGCAGGCGCGGCATATTGTGAATAAAGTGATCCCGGGGATCCTAGCCTCCAATGCGCGAGCGCGGAGAGGTGCGGAGGGGAGCGAGTTGATAGTTGATCCGGGGCATGGCTATGCGCAGGGGGAAGAAACCAAGCAAGAGACATCGAAAGCGGGGAAACAGAAGGACAGCTCAGAGCCAAAATACCTCAAGCGCAAAGGCCAGGGACGACGAAAAGCGCAAAACGACGCTCTTTCCAACGACTCCAGCCCGCGTGCACCACCCGCCGCAAAGAAACCACAGCACTACCTAGAACGCGCACCCCTCAAAATCCGCGTCCTAGCAACCGACACCCTCACCGCCGCCCACGCCCTCACCCGCCCCCGCTCCCGCACCACCCCAAACCCCTGCATCCTCAACATGGCATCCCCGCTCCGCCCAGGCGGCGGCCTCCTCGCAGGCGCCACCTCCCAAGAGGAATTCCTCTGCGCCCGTACAACCCTCCTGCCATCCCTCAAAGACACCTTCTACCGCCTCCCCGAGCGCGGCGCCATCTTCACGCGCGACGTCCTCGTCTTTCGCACGCACCTCCCGCTCGACGATCCTCGGGGCGAGATCCCGTCCACAGCGCGGTGGTGGGTGGATGTCGTCAGCGCGGGGATGCTACGGTTTCCGGATCTGGAGGGGGGCGAGGAGGAGAAAAGGCTGGGGGGGAAGGATCGCGCAGCGGTGGAGGGGAAGATGAGGGCCGTGCTGAGGATTGCGGTGGGCGCGGGGGCGCGGAGGGTCGTTCTCGGGGCGTGGGGGTGCGGTGCGTATGGGAATCCTGTGGTGGATGTTGCGGAGGCGTGGAGGGCGGTGTTGGTGCCCGAGGTGGCGGAGGGCGGTGTATCACCCCCTGGTAGGGGTAAGGCGGGGAGGAAGGTGGAGATGTGGGAGGGGTTGGAGGAGGTTGTGTTTGCGATTGGTAGTATGAAGATGGCGCGGGAGTTTGCGCGGGCGTTTGGGGGTGTGGAGGTTGAGGAGGGACCGGAGAGTCACGAGGGTGAGGAGGGGGATGAGACGGATGAGGTGGCGGAGGAGTTGAGGGCGAAGATTGCGGAGATGGAAGGGCAGGTGGACAAGGTGTGGAATGCGGAGTTGAAGCAGAGGATGAGCGTTATTCTGGAGGGTCTGAGAGTGCAGCTGCGTGAGCGGGAGGGGGGACGCGGGGTTAGTGGCGAGGAGGAAGAAGGAAGTGGCGATGAGGAAGAAGAAGAGAGTAGCGAGGATGGCAGGATCTCAGATGCAGGCGAGGCTAGTGACGTGGGCTTGGGTGAAGTGGTGCATTACAGCAGCGATGAGTGGCAGGTCAGTCCCTTTGATTAGGTGGCTATACGACAGTAGAAAATGCAAAACACACCTCCAGGCCAGTCGTGCCACTCTAGATGGGCAAAGTTATCGTGTGATGCATGTATTGATACTGGAACACGAACGCAATATGTAGGAACTATATACCACATCTACCACGTCTCCATACCACCAACTCCGATGAATCTAATGCAATGTCCATTCCCAGCCCCCTCCACCTCATTCAAAAGTCCCACAAGGTCCCAAAGGCATGCAATCCCGCTACACAAGCCGTCAGCATCATCCCCACTACATTTACGAACAAAAGGGTTTAACTCACCAGCCCTGCACCCCTGCATCATCTCATCGTTCCCCTGCATGTTACTCGTAATGAAGATAACCTCGGCCCCAAACGCCTTCCACGTATCCTTGAGCAGCTCCATCGTATCCGGCCTGCCGCCCCTCTTCTTGCTGTCCCAGAGGATCATGCGGTCGGGCGGGATGTTGTCGTGGATGAGGCCGGCGATGGTGGGCCCGAAGGTGCGCTCCTGGTCGGACCCGATCCAGATGAGGAACCAGTTGGGCGACTGGATGCACGTCGAGAGCGCGGCGCCGATGCCCGTGCCCGTGCAGACGCGGATGCCCCGGCGGAACATGGCGGAGGCGTTTCCGACGCCGGCTGGAGCGGATCAGTACGGTGCAGATAGGGGGGTGGTGGTGGACATGTGATAGGGGAGGGGTGGGGCGTACCGAACTTGAGCTCGCGCGTCCACACTGTCTTGGGAGGGTTGGCGACGAGCGCTCGTGTGAAGTCGCCTTGCACGCCGCAGATCATGTAGTGGTGTGGGGAGGCGCGGCCTTCGCTGATGATGCCGAAGGCGTGGTATTCCATTATGGACGTGCGGCTGATACGGCCGAGGAGACCTTGTTGCATGCCGCGTTGGAAGCGGAGGATTGCTACTTTGGGAGATGGCTACCGCAATGTTAGTTGGGTACGACTTGGTAGGGAGATTGCTTACGATTTCGACTTCTACGGGAACTTGACGGAGGGTGACCCAGGGGATGAGGACACTGGTAAAAGTGAGTAAATTTTCCTGTGACAAGGGATGGAGGACGTACAAAACTGTCATGAAGACGGCGAACCACAGCTCTTGGGTGCTGATCAAAGTGTTGGCATTTGTGCTCCATTCTCCGGTCTTGATGTCGTATACGTTGCCCATTACTACAAAAACCCAGGTCGTCTTGTGCGCGTTAGTGCTGTTCTGTGTTGGAATAGAGGAAACTCACAGCGAGACCCAGCCACCCAATGAAGCGATGTTGCTTCTCGAAAACATTATGATATGTGTTGCGAACCCAAGGGAAGGCGCTCAAGACTGAGATGATAATAAAAACGTTGGTAATAATGCCGCTTGCGACGACAGCCGGATGTTGGACGGCGCGATACCGAATGATATCGACAACTTTGTAGAGCAGCCAACTGTGTGCTTTTAGCGAAGTGTTTTCATGTAGAGCTGAGGTACTTACGCAGCACCTGACAGTGCACAGCCAGAGTGGATACCGCCCACATGTTGTAATATAGATGTTGCCGCATATTTGATAGATAGAGGAGCCCACTGCCGTAGTATGTTAGTTAATGAAAGGGGGGAAAGATGGGAGACGCACACTTCGCAGGCCGTAAATGAATATAAAGTACAAAACCCGCAGGAACAGCTCGTTACGGAAGAGAATCGCGCAGAGCAGGTTGCCCAGCACGAGAGCTCCCAGGTGGTTCTCAGCATAGGGGAATCGGCCCAATGCAGCCAAGATGATCCCGGTCATGTTGAGGAGAGTGACCAAGGTGAAGAATTTCCGGTACGTGTTGAACCACAGGTCAACCAGTATCCACTTGCTGATCATTGGCTTCGGCGGATTAGGTTTTTTGACAACGACCTCAATGACCTTAACATTGCTATTCAGAGGACTCGCAGTTGGCCTCGATAGTGATAGTTCCGGTACGCTGGAAAGAGGGGTGATGCCTTCGTGAATTGGGGAGACGGGAGATAGATGGGGATCGAAACCCCTCGACCCGTTTTGGCCCAAGTAAACGAATGGTGACGGAACCACTAACTCGGTCGTGCTATCACATATGCCCTTCTCAGCATCATCGATACTGCGGTCGCTGGGACTCCGACCATGGATAACGTGACGTTGTAATTCATCGCCCATGATTCGCTCGCGCACACCACGGTTCGGAGAACAATTCGGAAGTCACAACAAACACAAGAAGAGGTCGCCACAGGGGTGCTGGAGGGGTGATTGCTCATCGTGTCTGTCCAGAGCGCGAGTTTTAATCAGTCGCTGGGACGCAGGCCCCACCATTTGGGTTTCGGTGAGCGCATATCGACAGCCGCCTGCGAGCTGATAATGCCACATGCTGCATAGTACGTATGTACTACGTAGGTACATCTCGAAATGACAGGGACCTTGGTTCGTGCAACGCTTGCCACTGCTGTAAGAAGCAGAACAAGGGTAGACACGCCAATAGAGTCGGCGGATTAATGGCAATATAAGACATGAGAATGCACGTGCACGCGAAGTAGCACAGGCTGGTGGTTCAATTCAGGTGGGCTTGTTGCTTGCTTATTCCCACACGGTTCAGCTACGGAGGGCTCAGATGTGACCTTATCACATCATCCCTTTTTACTGGTGGTGTAGATAGGAACTGCGCAGCTGAAGCAGAAGGCAAGTGCAGTTGGGCGGCTTAGGAGTCAGCAAGCACGTTAAGCGCAGGCCTGGGCCAGGGTCGGACGATACATCAATGTACATCGCTTCCAGACGAGGCGAACTACACCTCATCGCCAGATGAAGTGCGTCGAGCAGGCTACGCGCATGTGCCGGGAGTGCGTCGACTCGCAGCCAAGGCTACTGTCGGCTCCGCAATGGAATGGCACGAGGGCGACTGCCGTTCGTGTGCTGCCAGGATGACGGGACGGTAACACCGTTCAAGCGTGGACGCAATCACTGCGGCAATATGAGCGCTCTTTGTGAATTGTTTTCGTCGTCGAATATGCCGTCATAGCGTACCCGATTGGGCCAGCTTCATCAATTCAAGCTTTATCCAGATTGTCGGACGAGGGGATGCAGAGCCTCAAGATTGCTTGCTTGTTTGGAGAAGTCTGCGCCACAATCCCAGTTCCTGGCCAGTGGGACGTGGTGTCTTGCGCGCTGGCAAGGTCGGCAGTGGGGCCTTTGTTTCATTGCCGGTTGGTGTTGGGGATGCAATCGCTGTAATGTTCTGAGGCACCCCAGATTTTCCCTGCTCGGTTAGCTGTTGCCGACATGCTTCCCCAACGGCGGAGAATTGATGACGTAGGAAGCATAGCCCAGTGTTGTGCAGAGACGAGCTTTGGAAGGGTTGAAAAGGATATGTGCAGAGTAGATGCAGCGGCGGTTTGGGGAAGAGGGAAAGGGGGGTTGGGAGGAGAGGAACACTAGAAGTGCTGGCGGGGAGACCAAGCTCATTTTGTCATCAACCCCACGTTAGCGGCCGCCTCTAGCATCAGCGGCCGACACGTCCGCATTGCTTGTTAATGCTTCTCTCCTCGAACAATCACATTTGCAGCGGGCGCATGTCAGGTCTTGGACATTGCGAGGCACGAAAAATGAGAAACAGTGTCTTAGTTGCTCACAGACATCGTTGCTAACCAGTACAAAGTCGTGCCTGTAGCACATTCATTTCATCCAAAGCTAAGGGGCTTCCATGTAGTCCTGTTAGCTGGGAGATGTATCGTAACGGACGTAACATCTCTCGTACGGAATGCTAGCTCTCTTGCGGTCGGCGCATCCTTTCACCGATTCGGCAACAACACAAGCACCTGGTACTACTACCTTTGGTTAGCGTGTACGGCTAGCATATGGATCATGGAGGATATAAAGTGCGGGGTTGGATGTCAGTTACTGTTGCATTACATCTCAGTAAGATTTCCACGATCACAATGGCACCGACATACCTCATCACTGCAGCCAACGGCCACATCGGAACGCGGCTCGTACCGCTGCTCTTGTCTCATCCATCACAACCAACGCTTGTCCTGCCCACCAGCAATGCTGCACGTCTGACATCTTCACTACCAGCCGACGTCGACAAGTCCAGAGTGCATGTTCTGGAAGGCTCGATCAACAACGATCCCGCTTTTGTCGACGCAGCTCTCAAGAACCACAATGTGACCGCAGTCTTCCTCTGCTTGACCGGATCCGACGAACTGTTTACCACCTTCAACTTCCTGGACTCTATGAGGAAATCTTCCACAGTGAAGCACCTCGTGTACCTCTCTGCCGCCAGCGATCTCAGCTTGGAAGCACAGCAGAGCGGCATTCTCAAAGACATTTACTGCGCACACGTGGCTGTCAAATTCATCGTGGAAGCGAAGATCATGCGCGGACTGCTACCACGGGACCAGGAAGGAGGTTTCAGCTGGACGATCCTTGGCCCTACGCTATTTTTTGGCAATGATCTTATGGTTCAGCGCGAGATGCTCGAAGAAGGGGTATTTGACGCACCGCTAGGAAGCAAAGGCGTGAGCCGTGTATCAGAGGACGATGTTGCGCTTGCAACTGTAAAAGCTCTCGAAGATGATGGAAAACAATGGGGCGGGAAGAAGATCATGATTGGCAGTTTGCAGACGTATGCCAACCAGAAAACCGCGCAGTTGTGGTCCCAGGCCTTGGGTAAAGAGATCAAGCCTATTCTCAGTGACAAGGCCTCACTGGACGGTTTCGAGCAACGCTTTGCGAAGAAGGCAAGCCCTGCCTGGGGACGAGACGTGAGGCTGATGTATGAACTTTTTGAGGCGATGCCATTTGGTATAACCGAGGAGCAGTACAACGAGCAGGTTGCGCTGTTGGGGAAGGAGGCGGACAGTTACGAGAAATTCGTCGAGGATACTGGCAAGCAGTGGAAGCAGTAGCATGATATTCTTGGTATTTGCAGCAATTTGTTCAGTTCAAAGATCTTCCAGGCATGATGTACGAAGAGTATCATTTGTTGGTATTGCGAACAACCACTTTTCACTGTCACCTTATGGTCTGCAGCCGTCTTTCTATCTCTCTATGCATACTTTGGTCATGCTCGAGCTCGCCTGATCTCGACTTGCCTGATTTGTCTTACTCCTGCCCTCAGTCTGACGGCTTGACCTTTCCATCAAGCACATGCGCCTCCTCCGTGCCTTCCGGCCACAAACTCGGCCCGGGACTCGTGTAATCCGTAATCTGACTCCAAATCTTCGGGATGAGAATACCAGTCGAGTTTTCTGTGTAGTCTCCAGGGATCTTGATCGTAGGTCCAGGTAATCCGGTGCCATTGCCCGCCACTTTGATCTGCGCACAGGCGACATAGAATTGGGCGCCTTTAATTTTCTGCGCCGCATGAATAGCGAGACCTTCCGCACGTAGCAAATACTCGCCAGCGGGGGTTTCGGCAGGTAGTTCGAAATTGAACGTTTGCGCTCTGTACGTCGCCCACTTCACGATGCCATCGCCGGTTCCGCATCCATCGGTCTCGCAGTTGGAGAGCGTGTATATCTTTGCCCAATTTCCTGAACCATCATAGTCTTTCACGTTTGCGGGTGCCTTCGAGATATATACTTGCTGAGGTCCAGGGTGTCCGAATGTATCTTTGATGGTGAAGCCAAGTTTGTCGCCAGCATTGACAGGGTATGTTGAAGTATTGGTACCTGAGAGGAGGCCATCGATATTGCATCTCATGTCGTTGGATGTCACATCTGAGAGGAAGTTGTTGCCGTTGGAGTGTTGGCGGACATATTGCCAAGGTTCTCCAATGACTTGATCATTGACGATGATCCGATCGTAGGTCCAGTGCGCACAGCCGGGTGTGACCAGTGCAGCGCCGAAGAACAGAATTTCTAGGAAACTTTTCATGTTTGAGAGGAGAGTACCCGTCGAAGAAAGGTACAGTTGTTACAGAGCCCATCTCCTGTAAAATATAGCCTTCGCGCCAGTCACCTTTGGATACTGTACGAACGATCTTCGACAGGCTCAATATGGCGTAGATGAAAGCAAAGTGCATACCTCATCTGATGTTCGTCGAAAACCGGGCCCATGTTATTTACCGATCCAGTCGGGTGATGGTGTAACGGCACGTTATTGCCGCAAATATAGCAATTATGCATCCGCGGTGGAATTTAATTCCGTAATGCAGCTCAAACAATGGCTATTATAATATTAGCAGACTTACCTACTACATCTGTCTGTAAAACAGGGATCGGAAAAGGTGAAGCGCATGTTGTCGACATCCGGGCTTCACGCACCTCGGCTCAGGTCAACTGTGCGCGAATAAGAGTTGGACATTCTGACAAGCTGTCGCGACTTTGGCGCAATAAAGTTTATTGTTTTTATCTGTTCCGGTGAACTAGGTCCGACGTAGCAAGCAAACTCATTGAGGTGGTACCGTACCGATGCCTCCGGTTCATAGCGTCAGCCTCTACTGCCACCAGATGTTCCTCTGAAAGACTTCATCGCGTGCTGGTATATATGCTGCTGGAAAATTGCTTTCAATGTTGGGAATAGAGCAAAGGGATGGACAGGAGAGTCATGCAAATGGAACTACAGTTCCACATCTGATAGCGCTTGCCCGATAAGACAACAAGCTCAGTAACCAGCCAATCAAGAATTCTCCGATCGCTCCTATTTCAAGGTGCCTAGGAAAATGTGGCGATATTTTGCGCGCTACGGCCATGGCCTGCCGCCTTAAATGCAGGCCCTCGCTTGCAGATCGCTGTAGATGATCGCTGTTCTCTGCTTCTGATCCCCACCCTCGCCGTTCTGATACAGAGCCCACATTCGTTACAATCCCATCTGTAGACATTCGTTCAATTTTCAACCTAATTATACATAATGGCTTCTCTTCTCACAATCTCTACCTTACTCAGCATCGCGCTTGCTCAGACAACAACGATAACAGTTCCATTCATTGGACTCGAAGACACTACCATCTATGCCTCTGTCGTTTCTGCAAAACCTACAGAGACTGTGTTTGCCCTCGCATGCGCAACCGGCACCGACGCCAACGATTGCGGCTTTTTTCCCCAACAGCTGCTCACATATGGCCCATCGACCTACGTAATGGATATGTCGGAGCCCGGCGACGAAGACTTCACCGCGACTGCGGATTGCAGTTTCGGCACGGCCACAGCCATATGCAAAGAGAGCGCGAG
This sequence comes from Karstenula rhodostoma CBS 690.94, assembly GCA_010093485.1. Lineage (NCBI taxonomy): Eukaryota > Fungi > Ascomycota > Dothideomycetes > Pleosporales > Didymosphaeriaceae > Karstenula > Karstenula rhodostoma. The sequence continues at coordinate 990,825 of MU001510.1, read as the reverse complement.
CGGAAGCGAGGCGAACTCCCCGGGAAGCAGTACCGAAACATACAGTGAAGGCGTCACGCGTCTGCCTATAATAGTCACGGCCGGGGCGGACAAATTGGGCGCAAGCGCCGATGCTACACCCACATCGCATGGAAGCTCGAAGGGGAGCACGAATGCTGCAGCAACTACGGGCGACTCCGCAGATGCTACCATGGCTACCTCTACACATATCGGAGCTTCGGGATCGAGCAGCAGCGCTGTTGCACCTGCAGAGAATACGGGTGCCGCTGCTAGATACATGGCATCAAACGTTGGCTTAGTTGGAGCTGCTGCAGGTCTGTTCGCTGGACTGGTGGTCTAGAACGGAAATCCATCGCGTCTACGGCTCAATCTTTGCGGACATTCAAAGACTTCCCGAATGTCGCCTCTGGCATTTCCCCCAAGGTCTGCTTTCTATCTCTACTTAATTACCATAATTATTTCTCTCGCTGTGAAAGTCTATATATACCAAGCCTATGCGGCCCACGAGGCTGGCTATAGAAAAATCATATCAATCTACTATGTGGGACGAACAACCAGAAACCTGTCGCGTTAATAATTAAGAATATTTCGAGTCGCGTAGGATCAGCGAAAGCACGTGATAGTTCAGCCTTAGAGCCGGCATATGGTGAAACCGATTGGGCTAGCATGTTTTCATGCCACATGGTATACGATACGAGTGCGAGCTTGCCCCTCAAGTGCCCCCTGCGAGTCCTGCCCCACTTGCATCCACAGACATTGCCCGTTGCCACGCTTTAAGCACCAGAGCTCAGCCACCTTCCGGTCGGGTACTCCTCAAGCCTTTTATTCCCGTACTAGGCAGCGCTGTAGACGATGATTTGATTTGACGACTGGAGAATGGGGTTGTTGGGGAGGCTGACGTTCCGGTCAGCCCAGCGGGGTCTCCTGCTTTGCATAGGTATAAGAACATGCAGCCCTGCTTAGATGATTTGATAGGACGAGACACGGTTGTTGAAGAGGCAGACATTCCGGTCAGCCCAGCTTGGTATCCTGCTTTGCATGTACGATTATGCAGCGCTGCATAGATGATTTGATAGGACGAGACAAGGTTGTTGAAGGGGCAGAGCTGTGAGCTCGCCAAGTCCCTCTCATATCATAAGTAGCACCAGTTCCTCCATAACCCTTCAAATGTGTGATACCCGAACAGAAGCCACACTCTAGAAAAGATCGTTTATTCTTAACTCAAGGCTCAGTCTACTGATCATATTTACTATTGTCATTTCGCTACCACGAAAAACCTTGCAAGCCTACGTGGCCTGCTCAAGGTCGCCTGCTTTGTCCATAATGGTTGCCGAAGATCGCAATGAATCGTCCTCGAGTGAATCGTCCTCGAGTGAATCGTCCTCGAGTGAATCGTCCTCGAGTGAATACAAATACCAACGGCTAAGCGATGAATCGTCCATCCGTATCTTGGAACTGTTCCCTGGGTCAAGAGGTTCTCCACTAGAGTGCAAAATCATTGAAAGGCCGTTAAAATCTTGTGGCCGTTATGAAGCTTTGTCCTACGCTTGGGGTGATGACAAGAAGGTGGAGAAGGTGTGGTGTGATACCAAATATATCGGCATAACAAGAAACTGCTCGATAGCTCTCCACCGTCTCCGAAAATCGAAGAGATCGAGACATCTATGGGTTGACTCAATTTGGTATGTGTCGATGTGCTGTGAACTCACGGGTGTTTAAACAAATCGCTGACAAAATCCTTCGTACCGTCAGCATCGATCAGAAGGTGTTTGAGGAGCGAAATCACCAAGTAAGCTTGATGAACAAGGTCTACAGCAAAGCGCAATGTGTCATAGTCTGGCTTGGAAAGAGTAAGAAGAAAAAGTCTGTGCAAAATAAAACGGCCTTGGATTTTATTCGACAGCTGTCGAAACAGAACGAGGTGTCCCAAGGTCGAGTATATCCTCTTATGGGCCATATCAATTTCTAATTCTGTCTTAGCCACTTATCAGAGCAAATTGTCAGCCCTCAATGTCCTTTTTCGAAACTCTTGGTTTTCAAGAACTTGGCCAGTGCAAGAGGTTGCTTTTTCCCGCAAATGCAAGATCATCTCTGGCAAATATTCGATATCTGCACGCCAGCTCATGCACTTCCTCAAAATCGCCGAGCGTCACACAGTTCTAAGTCCCACTATAGACAGGGTACATGTACATCGAAAGATGTGGGCGTAAGTTCGAAGATGTTACAACGCACCATTTCCACAAGAGGGTCGAAGTAACGAGTGTATTGTCCCCCCTACTTATTGAGTCACCCTACCTCATAGTGAATCTCTACAATATATATATAACGAGTGTATTGGATCTAGGCTAATGCTTCACATCTCCATAGGTACATTCAGAACATGCATTCGAACGGACCTACTGTTTCCTCATTTCATCCCGCTCCGCCGATCACTGATTACACGGCGATGCTTCTACAAACACGAAACCTCAAAGCTACCGACCGGAGAGACAAGATATTCGCAGTCCACGGTTTGCTCTCGAAACTGGGAGCGCATCTGCCAAAGCCAGACTACAGCAAGTCGATCGAACAAATCTATCAGGAGGCTGCGACTGCCGTTATACGTGATGACAAACGACTGCACATACTTGCTTCAATCACAGGCGAGAAATTACCAAAGGAGGTAAAGGACCTTCCATCATGGGTTCCTGATTAGTCATGTACTCGACCCATACACGAGATAGCATCGTGGGACGACTACGTTAAACTGTCGGCGGATAAACCGAAGTTTCGAACATCGAAAGACGGAAGTCGCCTAAAAATAGGGGGTTTCGAAGTTGGCAAGATCCAAGAGCGCTCGGATGTTTTCCCAAGCCGCTACGATCGATATACAATACGTAAAGTAAAGACACTGCAAGGATTGCTCGAGATGTTGAAAAGGTATCCGCACCAACAAGGTTTAGTAGATTTCTTCTCTGGCTTTATCGAAAAGGCCTGGGCACGAATAAAGGCTTCGCCAGAGCTTTCTGTCCGAGTACTTCTGACATACTGGATCAAAGTTCTCGAAAGTTTCAAGGGATATTCAGGCACTCACAAGAGAAAGCGATGTTATGCCGACAAAATAGAGAAGTGGACAATTAAATGCGCGGAGAGGGAGGGCCTCAGAGCCACTGGAGACCTCGCGAGGGAGGATATACGGAATTTTCCCAAGTTCATGCGGATGTTGCTGGACCGCAAAGTTATGTTCATAACCGACAAGGGCCACAGGGGAATCGCATCTCGAGCTCTTCGAAAGTGTGACCGTATCGTCTATCTCCACGAGGTTAGTTTGCCGATGATTGTTCGGAAAGCGAAGTCGAAATGGCGGCTTGTTGCACCAGCTTACATACAAGGCGGGATGTTGGAACCCGATACGACACACAACATGCTTCTGGCTCCAACGGAACTGAGACCCTGTTGGGATAGATATGTTCTCGTTTAGTTAAAATGATCAAATATACGGTCGGCGACTGTAACACCTGTTTCTGATCAATCAAACATTGCATGGTACTTCCCATACCATTTTGCCATGAGTTGTGCAACACTTTCCAAAGAAAGCCAATAGGATTGATCGGAGTGCGTCGCGAGCTACGTCATCGACATTGACATTGAACTAGTCATGCTGCGCAGGGCTACAAACATTTCAATCAATCAATCCCGAACAACCGTACTTGGCTCTCATCATGTCAGTACCTTCTGATCAAGCGCATACCGGCTCATGCCTATGTAAAAAAGTCACGTTCAGAACAACAGGGCCCGACATCAATTGCGCAGTTTGTCATTGCACCAACTGCCGTCGTAACAATGGCTCGACCTACACTGTAAAAGCCTGGTTTCCGGATAAGGTGTGTTGCTTGGTCTAAGTTCGGAAATTGCTCGCAATCGATCGTATACTCATGATCTCCAGAGGTTCGAATTCACCGGGGGCGAAGATCTTCTAAAGCAGCATGATGACTCCGATACGAACACAGGTGGAGTCGTAAATCGCTGGTTTTGCTCGCACTGTGGCTCACCAATCCTGACACGCTCATATCGCGTTCCGGGCATAGCCATTGTTAATGTGGGCTTATTTGACGAAGCATGGGACTGGAGGATTGACTTCGAGCAGTGGAGGCAAAGCAGAATGAGCTTTATCGAAGATTTTCCTGGTGTGAGCGATGCTAGCAAGTACGATGACTTCCCCCATAAGTGTGAGTTCGAGAGGGTGATGGCAAGACTATAGAGAGATGCAGAAGAGGAGGTGCACATATAGGACGTCAAATCAGCCATCAATATCAGCTGTATATCATCTGAGTTCACGGAAGAACGATCATGCAGCGACGTCTACAGACTCAGCTCCTCACTCTGGAAGCATTGGTCAGAAGGATGATCCTGCAGGTGCTCACAAAACCTGATCACGTGCTTACCGAGTACCTCGGCAAGTAGCCGCTGCCTCGTATCTCCGACTCGCTCCAACTTGTTCGAACGACACCACCTGAGCGTCTCACGCAGCTTCTGTGACCGTCGGGTTTCCATCAACTTTACCTCAATCAAACGGATTACCTGTGTTCAGGTTTGCACTCACGTTCAACCTTCAAACATTGATACCCGCCGCGCGCACCCTTACACTCGCTGCTCCCCTTCACGAGAATCAGAATGCCCATAAAAACCTGGCTCACGGAGACCCTGGGTATCCAGATACCCCTCGTGCAAGGCGGCATGATGTGGGTCGGCAAAGCTGAACTCATCTCTGCCGTCGCGAACTCCGGCTGCCTGGGATTTCTCACTGCGCTCACCCAACCATCTCCGGAAGCACTGCGCCAAGAGATCCGCAGATGTAAATCAATGCTCAAACCCTCAGCAGTACAGTTCGGCGTCAACATCACACTACTACCAGCAATCGTGAAACCGGACTACATGGCGTATGCGCGGGTTGCGGTAGAAGAGGGTATTCGCGTGATTGAAACAGCTGGAGACCCGTCGCCGATCCTACAGTTCTTAAAAGAGAATGGCATCGTAGTGATTCACAAGTGCGTGGCTTTGAAGCATGCTCTGCGTGCGGAGAAGCTTGGTGTGGACGCTATATCCATTGACGGAATCGAATGCGCCGGACACGGTGGAGAATACGACACAACTTCATTGATGCTACTCAGCCTTTGCGCCGAACAATTGAAGATCCCGTATCTTGCAAGCGGAGGATTCGCCAACGGAAGGCAGGTTGCTGCAGCGTTGGCTCTTGGAGCGGCGGGTATAAACATGGGAACTCGATGGATGTGTACGGTCGAATCGCCCATCCATCAGAACGTTAAGGAAACGATCGTCAAGGCCACAGAGCATGATACAGTGCTTTGCCTCAGGAAGTTCAAGAATACGAGCCGGCTGCACAAGAATAAGGTCTCGGTAGAAGTTCACCAGATCGAGAATACCAAGCAGGACGTCGAGTTCAAAGACGTTGCGCACCTGATGAGCGGCAAAAGAGGAGCGGGAGTGTACGAAACCGGCGATGTGGATGCCGGAGTCTGGAGTTTGGGAATGTGTGCTGGTCTGATCCACGATATACCCACGTGTGAGGATCTGGCGAAGAGGTTAGAAAGGGAAGCGATGGACACGCTTAGCAAGACCAACGGGCTCGTGGTAACCGAAGCGAAACTGTGATCGAGCTCCTTCAGCTGGCCAACACTCAATATATCTGAAATTCGCTCCATCTATTTGTGTAACTCTTTCATTGGGTGGGTATCATCGCGGTCGAACTGCTCTATTACGTTACATCACCCGACACGACCTCCCTTGACATAGCGATCCTCGTGTGACACCAGACTAACTTCGTCCACATCATTGTGCCGTTTGATCGTGTACGATGTTTCTACCACGATTCCTCGGTCATCCTTGAATTCTGCTGATCCATTGTCACCCGAAGAGGCTATGGTTGCGATTCGGACGTCATGAGAGGTATTGCTCCGGCCAATCTTCTGCAGTTCCTTGCTCTCGTCGTAGATGTAGTAGTTCTGCCGACTGTGTGCAGAGGAACCTTGAATGATGGGGAACAGCTTAGCGAGCAGCTGGCGTACCGCCGGGAGGCAGGAACTGAGTACGTCAGATCTCTCTCTACGAGACATAGTTGCTGACTTACCACATGATGCCTGTGCTTATCTCAATCGTGCTCCACACCGACACATTGTAGAACTCCCAACTTGCGTCATAGGAACCCGCAAACTCCAATATGGCCCGGAACCGCAGGATGCTGACTATTGTGACGAAGGTACCGACACAAAACATCAGACCGACGCCCGCCTTCTTCTGCCAATGCATCTTCAGTTTTCGCAATTGCCACATGGGTACTCCGAGGATCCAGACGTCCAAGGCGATACTGATAGCAGCATGGGTGATCGTAACCGCGTTGATGTTGACGCAGTGGCCTTCGTGGAGTCCATCCCACTGCTCCCAGAAGTGATGCACGGGTGTGCATTGGAAGATAGCAACAAGAACAAAGATGATAGCAGACGCGACGACGAAGACGACAGTGGCCCATAGCAAGCGCTGGACGCCTTGGCTAGGAAAGACGCGAATGTAGAACAACACCAAACAGAGCTTCAATAACGCACTCTGCGTGAAGTACAGTGCGGTCATAATGTAAAAGTACTCCAGCATGGTCGTGATTTGATCTGGTCGTAGGGTCCAGATGTGTTGGCCCAAGCCATGCTCGACGGTTCCATAGACAGTGACGACTGCGCTGGGTATAGACATTATCATGGTGGCGAGCACAGCCCAGTCATCCCAGCCAATATCGACCCTGGCGACAAGGATCTTGAACGCAAATCGCACGACGACGAAGCCGACGGATATCGAACACATGGTATTCGACAGGACGATGTATTTAGGGCCGCGATCATAAACGGGAGCTCCACAGGTGGTCAAGCTGCTGTTCTTGGCCGCTGAAGTTGGTCAATATATAATTTTCCACCGCAATTGCGCCGTTCAGCGTACCTAGCTGATCCGGAACTGTGCAACTTGCGCCAACACAGAGTGTAACATTGTTCTGGAAGATCTCATTCGTGCACATGCAGTCAAGGTCAGTTGGACTGCAAGTGTTCGTGGCAAACGCCATGAGAAGGCATGGTTGCTAACAAAATTAGCAGCGCGATCGCATTGTTGATTGTAATGGACTTACTGCACATTCAGGAATTGTAAACTGGGCTACCGTAACCCACACAACCCCCAGTAAGTAGAAAGAAAGCAACTTTCGCAATAGGAATCCCATGACGGATGTCTTGAGTAGGATATTTCCCACGTGTGCGCAGGGAAACGGCAGCCAGCCCTAATTATGAACCTAACCCCTGGACCACCAAGCGATATCCTCCGCAGTGATGTGCATCTTAGCGAGATGGAAACGATCTGTAGCCGATGATGTTCGCCAGGGGAATTTCCGTGATCCACGTGGGCCCTATGCGTTAGTGCGGCTCTGAGCTTTCAGTAGGATTCACTCGGTGCTGACAAGCTTCTCCAGTATCTGGGACTCTAAAGAGTAAAGTGTGGGCCACTTAAACTTCGCGCATGCCATCTACCGGCAGCATAAAAGTTATTATTTAGACTCGGGTCTCCTTGCGGGCGCTACGCGTACGCTAAGCTTCGGAGCCGCGCCAGCTTCGAGATAGTCTCCGTTGTGGCGTCAACCCAGTGCCGAAGCTAGGGACTCCGCCATGAGAGACTTTGAACGGCGTCTGTTTATTGTGGATTGACCCACGGCAGCTACCAGACCTGGATCTTTTCATGCCGAGGTTGTGGAGTGTAAATGCCCGTTGAGAGAATTCGGCGAAATACGAGCACGAATCATGGAAATGGAAGAACCATGGAATGTTCGATCACTAGTATGTTACGCATGGTACGCTAGAAGAACCGTCGTGAATAACGTCACTACAGTGAACATTAGGTTGAGCTGCCGGTAACCCTAACCATTTTTGTAATTCGAACCATACATAATTGGGATCCACGTCGCGGGCAGGCCTCTAAGTAATCGCGGGCAGGCCTGCAACCGAATCTAGTCAAGTTTTATACAGGCCAAGAAGCCATTTTAGGATACCGCTCTATAGGGTAAATTACTATAGGGAGAAAGTTTTTTTTAATAACTAAGCTACTATATCGCTTAACGTATAGATCCTTAGTATTAGTATTTTAGCTAGTATCGCGTATCGTGTATCGCGTCTATCGCTCCCTATCACCAACGCTAGCTATCGCTCCCTATTAATTTAACTAATTGTACGCTTATTTTATATAGAAACTTAGTTATAATTATATCAAACTCTATTCTTAATATCCCTAACGTCGACGATAGTACCTTGTTACTGGCAGAGTTAATACAGGACCCAGCATTTCACGCGTTTATAACTTAGGTGCCTGCACCTCCTATATCCGATCCCGGCGATAACGCTGCCAATAAGTATATAGAGGGATATAAGACGCCTCATTATAGCAGCTCTGCTATTAAGAAATACTATACACCTATAGTAAATTACACTATAACGCGGTTTATCCACATAGTGCCTTGGCCTGCAGGACCCCCTGCATGCACTTGACCGGATTCGGTTGCAGGCCTGCCCGCGATTACTTAGAGGCCTGCCCGCGACGTGGATCCACATGATTGGTATGTGAGTGTCGACTTTAGGAAGTACACCCCGGAGGGGCAGAAAGCTTGGGTTCCACTAGGAGACCTCGATTTGCATTTCTGCTGTGATACCTTCAGTGAGACCGGTCCCCTGTAAATCAAGATTTCACCACTAACATTTGTAGTCACAACCAAAACTCCATCCAGTCCTACGTTGACCTTGATTAGGTGAGCGGATACCTAGATAGAGCCGCGCAATCCTGATCAATCTACTCGTAAAGATTGGGCCGATGGGCGAACTACGTAAGATCTCCAGAGACGGTTGAAGCGGATGCAGCTTCACGAGATGTAACTTCGACATCTGAACTATACCACAGGCTACATCCTTATATATAAAGGTAGAATGCGTGCATCCAAACCAAGAAAGCATAGCGAGTCGGCTGTCATGGCTCCACCACGTGAGCATCGCCTGTTGCGCCCAGGCCGTGCTTAGTCACACATCGACACCCTCTGTCCCCACTTCCGAACAGTCCATGGTTTTCTGATTGTTGACTCGAACTACAAAGTAGTGACCCGTAAAGTGATAGACAAATATGGACATACCGAACAGTCCATCATAGTTGCTTTCGTGATACCTACATATTTATCGAGACATTGACGCTGCTTCAGACGTCGCGTCTCGCGCAAGTAAGTATTGGCTCGAACAGGGAATCAACTGCGATTACAAATGCTTCCCTTGCCGTTCAGTATAAGTTTTGAGGATCCGATCACTGGTCCGATGGAACTTCCCCAGGATTCGGTAATGAACGGTTTGCCTTTGCAGACCTCGTGACAAGATAGAACAAGTGCGTGCAACGTGTGTTCAAGTATTTCCGCTTACACCAAGCCCCCATCATACTGTTACATTAACAGTTCACCGAACGCATTGCAACGCTACCTCGCAATTTAGATGAAGAATAGCTGTAGCATAGTCTAGAAACTAGTTTCAGATCCGAGCTGAAACAACTGGTGAGAATATAATTGCTCCGAGAACCTATCCAGAATCGATCTTGTTCATTACACGCACGGCTCTAGTTGGGCTCGAACTAGTCAATCAACTCTCCTCAGATCTTCTCACCGTTGTTGTTGCCACTGTTCGTACCATATCACTCAAATTGCAGCTAGAACGTACTTATCGCAATCTGCGACGTCTCCACTATCAACTCTATTTTCCATTCGGCACCACGCTTGGACGCATCCTTTAGTCAGGGGAGAAGATCTCGCATCTGATCATGGCGTGATTTCACGCCCAGAAGCCAATGCGACTTCCACGATCACCAAAGCACTCTCAGGAAATATCACAACGAACGTGCTCGTACCAGCCAGCATCGTTGAAGTGGCACTCCCCTTCCTTGCACCCCTAGCATCCCTACAGATGGTTACCAGCAGCAGATTTGAAAGCTGTTCTCAACACGCTCATCGGGCATCACGCGCAAGAGTTGAAAGGGAATTACTAGGTGGCATACTTTGATCACGGACCTGTGAAGACGAGAATTGGTTGGGACAGTGCAAATGTTGAGATTATTACAGTGCGGCTGGCATTATCAAGATGGCCCGGGTAGCGTCTCGTGTGGTTGATGAAAAGAGGTGGTATGGAATGAATTGTATCGTACACCACATTATGCGCGATTGTGCTCAGAGATGCGTGATCCTGGTTACCATGACGAGCATGGTGACGTTGATGGTGGTCCTGTAAGCGGTGAAAGCCTTGTTTTAATACCGATAGATCATCTATAGATGTCTGCGATGGTGGTCCATGATGTTCAAGCGTGAAGGAGCAGTCTTACCTTCTAGACCTGCGAGGCTGAACTCCGGACGCACACGCACGTGTACTCCGTCGCGCCATGCGTGCTGCTGGCCGCCACACGACGCCCCATGCGATCCACTTCGTACAATACGCGTCTTGATGATCATGGTTTCGGAGATGCCATCGCTCCGAATGTCAACGCGTATTTTGTGGATTGTTCGAGGCGTCTGTCATGTCCACTATTCTACCATTGGTGGAACGCGCGTCTGTCTTCATCACCGCTCAAAAAGTTACTGCGCCTACATAAACCCTTCAGCATTCGCGAACTCCGAACATATTACATATTCAACAGTGTTTGGCAAATGGTGCTTACATGCTGCCCCGCGTCCTGGAATGGCAATGCCGAGGGTCGGAATGAAAGTGCCGGGGAAGGCTAGCGGGCGTCCTATCTCCATCTTTACTCCGAGATGCCTATCACAGTACTCGATCGCACAATGCTGCCACCACATCTGCATGATACGCGTACACCCTCCAGGTATACAGGCGTAGAGAAACAGAGAAAACGTCATAACGAGGTCCTTCATTGTCTACGACGCTGGGTATATAAAGAGTTTCATCCGGTGCTTTTGGAGGGGCACAATCTATCACCCCACTACAACTATTCACGATGAGACACGCACGCGCAACGCTTCCAACGCCCACATCCACCAATTCTTTCTGGCATAGCGAGCCGAATGGATTTCTAATCGGCCATCGCACCACGGAAGACCTCCCGGCCGAGGCTGATATAGTCATCGTTGGGAGTGGTATAACAGGCACATCTGCAGCGAGATATCTAGCTGAAGATGAGCGGGCAAATGGCAAGAGGATTGTCTTGCTAGAGGCGCGGGAAGCATGCTGGGGCGCTACAGGCAGGGTAAGCCAATGCTTCTGCATACATTCTGGATTCCACCTCCTACCGGATGTCTGTGTGTACAATGGAAGCATACGCTGACCCACTCTAGAACGGTGGCCATTGCCAACCCTTGCTCTGGGATCGCGGCGCCGACGTCGCCAACTTCGAGCTCAAGAACGTACACACGGTCCGCTCCTACATCGAAAAACACAACGTGCCGTGCGAATGGCGGACTGTGTCCGGCTGCCGCCAGTTCTGGACCAAGGAAGTGATGGCCGAAGCAGAGAAAGAGATCGCACAGCTCAGGATCATTGCCCCGGAAATCGCCTCGCAGCTCAAGATAATCACAGACAAAGAGGAGCTAAAGCAGCACCGCGTGAGTCCCGACTGCATCGGCGCGACTCTCACGCCCGGCGCCGGCAGCCTCTGGCCCTACAAGCTCGTCACCTTCATCCTCGAGAAGCTCGTCAGGGAAGGCCGCCTGAACCTCCAGACCACCACCCCCGTCACGGAGATCAGCTCAAAGGACAACGCCCACACACTCCACACGCCCCGCGGCACCATCACCGCGCCAACCGTCATCCTCGCAACAAACGGCTACACCTCCGCCATCCTCCCCCACTTCGCAGACCTCATCGTCCCCGTCCGCGGCGAAATGAGCGCCCTCTTCCCCCCGGAGAAGTCCTCCATCCTGCCCGACTCCTACGGCATGGTCGCTGCCCTGGGCCAGCCCGCCAACGCCGACGACTACCTCATCCAGCGCCCGTACAGCGGCGTGCCGAACCCAGCTGGGCACTTGATGTTTGGCGGCGGCCGCGGAGCCGGCACGCTACCCATGATCGGTGTGTCGGACGACACGGTCATCGACCCAGACTCGGCAGCATATCTGCGCGGCGCGCTGCTGAAGGTGATGCAACTCGACGGCGAGACCGCGGGCGTCAAGGAACTCAAAGCGGCCGCCGAGTGGACGGGGATCATGGGGTACTCGCGAGACGATCATCCGTGGGTGGGGAAGGTGCCTGAGCGGGAGGGCTTGTGGCTTTCTGGGGGGTACACGGGACACGGGATGCCCAATGGGACGTTGTGCGGGAAGGCGGTCGTGGATATGGTGCTTGGGGAGGCTGCTGGGGATGGTATCGCCGAGGTTCAGGCACGCATGGTTGAAAAGGGGGATATACCGAAGAGCTATCTCATTACGCCGGAGAGGCTGGCGAAGGCGAGGCTGTGGCCGACTGTGGAGCAGCAGGATAACGGGGGTGTGCACATGAATGGTTTGGTATAGACTACATTTCGTGACTAGGTATCATGTGGAAATGTAGATTTGATTCCAAGACTACACTACAAACAAGCCTACCTTACCCCTGTTTTGCGTAACCTAGAGCACCGTACAAGAGCATGATGCCGGGACGTCGTCTATGGATTGCAACACCGCTTCGCATTCACCTGCAGCCAGAATTGCACCGAACCGCCAAACAAATTCGCCACTTCCCCCAGTTCAACACGACCTCACAGCCAAACAAAACATCCCCAGTCACCTACTTCCGGCCGTGGAGCATCCACCCTAAACTCTGCGTGTAGAGCGCCCTGCAGGGTCACTTGCCGGAAGCGGGTGTCAGAAACTCTCCGATCCGCCGCCACCAAACGGCCCAACCAATCGCAGCTGCATGGTAAATTGACTAGTTACATGACAAGAAAGCACGTGAGGCCGTACCCCACGCTTTCACGTCGTCGAGAGCTGGGAAGTAGGACGCGTTGGCGCGAACATACCAGCGACAGGAAAAAAGATATCCATCGAAAAGGGAGAAGCAGAGGAAGCGATATAGACCCACCACAACCCAACACCAGCTACCCAAGTCCACCCGGACCCAAACTCTCAACAATGCCAACCCCAACCCACATCGCCATCCTCCTCTTCCCCGGCTTCCAACTCCTCGACATAACCGGCCCCCTCGACACCCTCAACACCCTCTCGCGCACCACGCCCCTCCGCCTAACCATCCTCGCCACAACCCTCGACCCCGTCTCCACCGCCCTCCCCCCATCCACACCAACCCCCTCCCCCTCCTTCGCCCAGTCCATCCTCCCAACCCACACCCTCGCCACCGCCCCGCCCGACATCGACGTCCTCCTCATCCCCGGCGGCCTCGGCACCCGCGCCCCCGAAACCATATCCCCCCTCCTCCCCTTCATCGAAGCCCTCTACCCGACGCTGTCCTACCTCCTCACCGTATGCACCGGCAGCGCGATTCTGGCGCAAACACCCCTGCTAGACGGCCGGCGCGCGACGTCGAACAAGAAGGCTTTTAACTGGGTGAAGGCGCGGAATAGCCGGGCGCGATGGGTGGCCAAGGCACGGTGGGTGGTCGATGGGAATGTGTGGACGAGTAGTGGTGTTGCGGCGGGTATGGATATGGTGTTTGCGTGGGTGGAGAGCGTGTGGGGGAGGGAGGTGGCGGACGAGTTGGCGGATGGGAATGAGTATGAGAGGAATAGGGATAGTACTGCGGATCGGTTTTCGGGGAGGTGGGGGGCGGAGGATTGAGGGGATGGAGAGAGGGGAGGGCTGGGGAGAGGAGGGATATGTGGGGATCCCGAGGTCGTGGAAGATGGAAGAGAATACGGGAAGGTGGCGACGGGCACTGATGGGTAGAAAGGTGGTTGAGTTCGGTTGTTTAGAGGGAGTATAAGGCAGGGGGAGGGCGGAGATGGAGATAGGTCTGCGCGGCAAGGTGTGGTGCGGATGGCGAGTCTACGGGCAAAGGGGCGATGTGACGTGGAGCTACGGTCAGACAAACCACAAAGTTAAGAGATATGTGTTTCCATTATTAATACTCATTAAATCATGACAGTGCCCCTTTGGTACAGTAGTACAGTAAGTAAGAAGCGCCACCTCCGATCGATCCTCGATCCGCCTCCGTAGCGCAAACAAAAAAGTGACTAAAACGGCGTCGCGAACTCCACGATATCATGCTCGAGATGCAAACTCTTAAAGTCCGTCAGATACTCCGGCAGCCTGTCGGCCGGCTTCGCCGCCACCCCAATCATGAAGTCCTCCTCGAAGCTCTGTATCTCGAGCCTTACATCCGTGAGCCGCCTCCGCTTCAGCCACGCCTCGCTGTCGCTGACGCGCTCGCCCCACGACCCGTACGTCGCGCACCTCGCAGGCGTGCCCGGCCGCGGTGCCCTTACGTTCTTGAATTCCAGCTCTTTGATCCACTTTGCGAGCAGTGCCTCGCCGTCCAGCTTGATGTACGCCTCCTTGAAGCACCAGTAGACGTAGAACTTGCGAAGCTTGGCGTCGATGAGGAGGTCGCTGCTGAAGCTGCGCTTCTCGCCTGAAGGCAGCGTCGCGAAGATGGGCTGCCCGCGCCGGCACACTCTGTCATGGCGTCCGAGCATCTCCGCCGTGACCACGGTCCCGTCGAGCAGCGGGAACGGATCGACGTTGTACTTCATGTCCCAGCACTCTTCGTCACTGAAGATGTCCTCGTAGATGTCGACCCAGCCGTCGAGCCCTTCGCGGTCGATGAGCTTGTACGTGGATTGCAGGCGCTCGTTGGTATGCACTATGTCGACGCCGAGCTCCGCCTCGGGGCTGCTGCTGCCCACCAGGGCAACCAGGCCATTCTGATGCGAGACGTTGAACTCTATGGGCGCTTGCGACCCGTCGGGGAGCAGTGCGCAGGGCTTCCCGTGTGTCGGGTCTCGCTTTCGGCCGTAGCGCACCTGGGTCCAGGGAATGCCGAGCGTCTTGGAGACAAACAATCGCTTGAGGAGCGCCGAAGCCAGGCTCATGCGCGCGTCCGCAATGTGGTACTTCCGCGTGCAAGCCTGGCGCTCCTCGGGACTGATGAGTTGGAGCTCGGCGGCGGCCTGTGCGGGCATGTCAGCCAACGACCGCAGCGCATGTCACGAATACCAACCGCTTCAGCGATTTTCTGGCCGGGCCATAGCGAGCGCGTGTCGAGCAGCCAGTATGTGATTTCCAGCTCCCGCTCAGGTCGGGTCATGGCGTTGAGGCGCTTCAGCCAGCAGTCGTGCTGCGCGTGCTGTGAGTGTTGAACAGAGGCGGTGGGGGTGCGCGTCACTCAGCTGTGCTATCGATAACGGCGGAGCGACTTTTTATACCATCACTATCCGTGAGCCATCGTCCAACGGCATCCGGACTTCGACTGCGATTCTGACTTTTACCGCACGGCTGTCCGCACCCGTTGCATTGCAAAGCCCAGGTAGCTGTACGCGTGCGTCATGACCGTGGTAATTCCGGACGTGACTGTGGGAGTGCTGGCGCTGCAGGGCGCATTCAGCGAACATGTGCAGCTGCTGCGCGCCGCGGCGGAGTCGCTTGCGCTCAAGGGTGCACCTGCGCAGTCACAGATAAAGTGGAGCTTCATCGAGGTCAGGACGCCCGACGAGCTGGCTCGCTGCGATGGGCTCATCCTGCCCGGCGGCGAGAGCACCACAATCTCGCTCGTGGCCGCGCGCTCTGGTATGCTGGAGCCATTGAGGGATTTCGTCAAGTACGCGCCTCGCACCACGCACTATGTGCCACGAACGACACTGACATTGCGTAGAGTGCTCCGGAAACCCACGTGGGGGACATGCGCCGGACTGATCCTGCTGGCGGAGTCTGCAAACAGGACCAAGAAGGGCGGCCAGGACCTCATTGGGGGGCTCGACGTAAGAGTCAACCGGAACCACTTTGGACGTCAAGTGGAAAGCTTCCAGGCAAATCTCCAGCTTTCTTTCCTGGGCGATACCGTCGACAAGTCCGCCAATGAACCATATAGATGCGTCTTCATCCGGGCCCCCGTCGTTGAGAAGATACTCCCGCACCGAGACGGTGTGCAGACCGAGGAAGAGTCGTGTGAGGCCACCGTGGTCGCACCGTCCAAGGCTCCAGGGGACGAGCTTGCAGAAAAGGAAACGACAGCGCAGGTGGAGGTCATGGCCACGCTCCCAACGCAGACGCCTGCGCTGCAGGCCAATCAGGAGCACGAACATGCCGGAACCGAGGATATCATTGCTGTGCGACAAGGCAACGTCTTGGGCATCAGCTTCCACCCGGAGCTAACTGCGGATGCGCGCATACATGTGTGGTGGCTGGGAGAGGTGCTGAAGGCAGTCGCGCGCAGACAGCAGTTCGAGGTCGTGGATCGGTCGGCGTCCTAGCTGTCAGTAATCTGAGCATAAGCGGCGCAAGGGCATACAAGCGGGCGGCGTTGCAACAAACATGTGCGTTAAAGTATCTGATTTGTTAGATCATTGCATGTATCTAGCTGTGCTGGCTGCGCATCAAGCGAGAGACCACTGATGGTTTGGCCTCTGGCACACGCAGTCCTCCGTGGACGAACGATGACTCTGTTTGTAAATATAAATGTCCTCACAAGGCTCGGGAGCTGCAAACCTGAGAACAGCGCCTTAAGCAAAACCGAATAACGCCCGACGCCTGCCATGCTGGTATCGATACCGCCGCCCACCTTCGCAACGGCAGCGACTACTCGTACTCTTTTGCGTAGGATTCCTCCTCTTGTATCGCCCTGCCGTAGCCGCCACGTCCAGGGTCGTATTCGTCGCGGTACTCGTCGCGCACTTGACCGCCAGACTTTCCTCGTCTGTCCGCAAGTTAGTCGAGGCACTGCAAGGTAGGTCCGATTCACGCACCCGTATTGCCTGCCCTCAGCAAAGCCCTCGTCCAAGTCGGTGCGGATGATGCGCTCGTCCAGCTTGGTGCCTCCGATGTACTTCATGCAGTCCAGCGCATCCTGGTGCGTGTAGTACTCAACGAAGCAGAAGCCGCAGGGTGTCTTCTGGAAGCGGTCGAGGCCCATGACGAGACGCTTGATCTCGCCGCACTTGGAGAACAGCTCGTGGATCTGCTCCTCAGTGGTGTAGAAGGACAGGTTGCCGACGTAGAGGGTCGTCGCGTCCTTGAGCTTCTCGTCTTCGGGCGTGGGCTCGCGCTCGCGCTGGCCGTCGCGGCGGTTCTGGTTGCGTCGTCTGTTCTGGGCCATGTCAGCGCACATGATAGCTGTAGTAGGACACAAACTACCTTGGACGACGCATATGAGCTCGCCTTGTCCAACCGCTCGACAGTGCTCTTCTTGCGCAGAACAGCAGGCATGGCGGGCGCAATGTGTCCTGGGCGCGGGTTTAGGCGGGTTTGTTATCCTGCAGCGCCAGATATGCTATCGCCGCAGTTCAGCGCAATGAGGATGGGTCGCAGGAGTAGCGATGTAAAGGTGGGCGTGGTTGGCGTGGTTGGCGGAGCTTGGTCGAAGCTTCCCCAAAATGTCGCGACGCCAACGAGGAAAGCGCGTCGGGCCCGTGCATCTATGTCTGCTTTCTCGCGTCGACCACGGTTTGCGAGCTCCGTCCGCGCCCACAAACG
The DNA here is from genome assembly GCA_010093485.1 of Karstenula rhodostoma CBS 690.94. NCBI lineage: Eukaryota > Fungi > Ascomycota > Dothideomycetes > Pleosporales > Didymosphaeriaceae > Karstenula > Karstenula rhodostoma. The sequence goes on along the minus strand of MU001510.1, from coordinate 973,157 downwards.
TCCCAAGTCTCTCTCACCTTGACCGCAGCCTTGTGCATACGATTCGATTCGACATGCCAAAGGTGCTTAGTCACACGCCGCGCTGGCTGCAGCGACCGAGCCGCGGCCACGAGCTGTTTGCGCCCAAACCCTCCGCCAGTCGAGCTTTGGCCCAGAAAGAGAAGGCACCTGGACTCCGCAAGACCATCGCCGCAAGAAACTCGGAGGTCTTCATCGCCGTAGGCAATGAGATACGATGGGCCGACCTCGAGGGGCTGAAAGAACACGAGCGACCCGTGTACCGCGTGCTCAAGATCTCAATCCCGCTGGCCATTGAGCGTCTCGACATTTCTCCCAACGGCGACTACCTTGCTGTATCGACCTCGCACACCATTCACATTGTCCTCCTTCCCGATTCCTCGCTCTTGACGACCGCCGACGACTCGCCCTTGAAACCAAAAACCTTCCAGGTTGGGCCTACTGCGCACGTGCTGGAAGAATCGCCCATTGCCTCTGTGCTCTGGCATCCGCTAGGCTACCACGGCCGCTGTCTCGTCACAATAACAAAGGCGGGTGTTGTGCGGCTGTGGGAAATCAACCGCGCCGATCGGTCGAGCTTCTGCGAGACAACACTCTCAATCGACCTGCAGAAACTCGCAAACGCAAAGAACGACCAGGAAAATCTCAGTGCATCGCAGTACGGCGCCACCAAAGGATTTTCTCCCGATGCGGCGGATCTTGAGGTGGCTTCCGCTTGCTTTGGAGACTCGCCCGACCAGCAAGGCGTCCACGGCTGGGCGCCCATGACACTGTGGATCGCCACTGTTTCTGGCGACGTCTACGCACTGTGTCCTCTGCTTCCCTCAAAGTGGCAGCTGGTAAACTCACCAGGCGCAGACACTTTCAAGCAGACCCTCATCACCACAATCAACATCAATCACGCCAATGTCACCGAAGACGACTCTTCTCCGATCGAAGACATGGCTCTTGCGGATAAACAGATCAAATGGCTTAGCGACATAATCTACCAAGAGCTGCTCACCGAGCAACTTCCCAACGACGATGTCATTACCGTCTTCAATCGACCAACCAGCGTCCCCGCTGTTCCACTCTTGCAAGGTCCATTCTCTGTTGTCCCTGCAGTAGAGGACTTCGAACTTAGCGACATGATTGTGTACTCGCTCAAAACCTTCTCCGAGGGCCGGGACGAAGAGATCGCGGAAGGCCTGCCTTCAGCAGTCGTCTGTCTGCTCACTGACACATGTGAGGTGCACATATGTCTCGACCTGGAAGGCGTCATCGGACGATGGCTTCCATCTGCCGGTGACGAGTATGCGCCGGAACCCTCAGAGCACGTTCTTGCCATTGTCGAGACAGTTGCGTTGGCCAACGACGGCGTTTCTTCGCCGAACCAGAGCATAACCCCAGATGTTCGCACCGATTTTTCGTTCTTCGTCTCACACAGTAGTGGGGTCTTCTACATTTCGCTTGAGCCCTGGATCCGTAATCTCGAGAGCGAACTATACGAACCGCAGGTCGAAGGCGCCGATTTCCGGCTACAGCGCCTGCTAGAATCTGCGACTACTGTTGCGGAGCGATGCATGCGCCGCAACACGAGGGACACGAACAAGGATGTCACATCATGCGTCGTTATTGAGGAGACGTCCGTTGGTTACATGGTGCTTACCACATTCGACAACGAGCCACAAGCTGTGTTCCTCGACAACCAGGAGGGTCCGACCAATGATGATCTTAAAGAATACCTGCACTGGGAAACTCCCGCAAGCGACAACAGGGAGCCTTGGCAACCACCAAAAGAGTTCTGGCAGCCTTTCAGCCTGCATTCGTCCCTCCAGGCCGTCCATCGCTCAAGAGCCTCGTGGAACGAAGAGATAAAGCTGTCGCCTGCAAACCTCGAAGTGCTCATGACCGCACACCGCGTCCTCGCCGAACACACCGAGTCTCTACAGCTCAGAGTATCCGACCTCTTTAACAGGTGCCAGCGCCTCCAAGACGAGTACCGCGACCAGGTCATCAGGGTTGCAGAAGTCATGCAGAAAGTCGATACGGTTACTGGCAAGGATGAAGCACAAATCGGTGCCAGACTCTACGGCAACAGGAAGATCGAAGAGCGCCTGGAAAATGTGCAGGCCAAACAAGAAGCGCAGAAGCAGCGGTATCTGGCTTTGCGGCGAAAGATGGCATCGATCAACACCACGCAGCTCAGCGACAAGGAAGTCCACTTCGTCGAGGAACTGCACACCATGGAGGGCAGTCTTGACAAAGAAGGGCAGAGACTGACCGACAACGCTGACGGCAGCGAGATACCCGTGTGGGAACGTATGTATAAAGTCAAGGACTTGCAGCAGACGCTGTCGAAAGAAGTGGAGGGAGGTGTGAAGGCAGCGGGTGAGCAGCGGCCTAGTTCGAGCATGAAAGTGCCGTTTCATTCGCGGAGACAGGAGCACGAGCAGATACAGACGATGCTGCAGCACCAGACCGACCTGCTGCACGCAACGGCGCATCGGTTGAGGAGTAATGGCGTCTCGATCGCGTCGGTGGTGGACGGGGCGAGCTGAGGAGCGCGTGGCAGTTCATGTCGAATGATATCCTGCCTTCCCCAGTTATGTTGTTTGGCTGCCTCTGAGTCGTACGCGTGGTAGCTATTTTGGCAAATCTACTCGGTGTGGTATTGTGAATGCATACCGCAACATTGTTGACACGAACACGATAGCCAGCACTAATCGTAATAATTCATTACAACTGTATGGTGCCCTTCCCATGTCGCGGCTGCCCTGGGGCAAGTCCGGGTGCTCCTACTCAACACACATCCGAAGGCACACTTCGCGGACGGGCAACACATCGATTGGTCTAGACTTGTAGACAGCTGAAAGACATGCCGTAATCGCCCAGGGAGGGGTACCAAAAACTTCTAATCTACCATCTACGACGACGACATCTCTGATCCTAATCGCTACACTACATCACCTCCCTACGCAGCCCCTTTTGTAATTCCAACAAAATACTCCCTAACCCCCTTAATCGTCTCCTCCACGAGCTCATCCCCAATCGCACCTCTCGGCCACGCAAACCCAATCGTCATACCCTCCCCATGCAGCACCACCGTCATCTGCAGACACGCCCCCAGCGCAAACGCACACCGGCTCACCGTCGCCCTGCCCGCCTGCCAGCGAAGCGTGCTCCCGTCAGCGTAAGGCACGTGCGGGCCGATGTACGCGAGTTCCAACGACTCGCTGCGCGGCCCGCCAACCAACGATGTCAAGAGCGCATGGAGATCAGGCACGTTCTTCAGCCCCGCGATATTGAGCTGGGCTTCCCCATCGTCCCCAGTGCGGCTGAAATACTGTCTCGTCTCGGCCGTCACTTTGCGTGCTACGCACCAGAAGTCGCCCAGCTCCCCTTCTTCCGCGTCGGCTTCCTGGGCGAGGAAGTCCCTCCGGAACACACGCACGCGGAATGCGTCGAAGAAATTGCCCATGGCTCCGTCGACGGCTGCGGGCGGGAGACTGCTCCGCACGTCGACGGGGATGTTGATGTCCATTGATTCTGTGGTTGCGGGGAGGGCGGCGTAGATGGTGCGCGTGAGGAGGGCGTTTAGTGCTGCGGGGGGCGCGACGCGGTGGGCGCGGCATTCGTGGGTCCAGGCGTGGAGCATTGCGGGGGAGAGGGTGAGGGTAGTGTAGCCCGTTGCGTGAGGGAAGGAGGGCGGGTTTCCGAGCCAGTCGTTGTGGTTTGGGGCGTTTGGCTGTGGGGGGGAGGAGGGGGGGAGTTGTAGGGAGTGGATGGCTTCGATGGGCGGGCCGATGGCGTCTTCGTTGTTGGGGGATATGAGATATGAGATCTCGGAGTGGGGGGTGGAAGAGGGAGAAGAGAGCGTGTGTAGTGCCTTGTGGAATGCGCGGTGTAGAAGCTGGAACGACGCACCGTCCGCGATCGCGTGGTGGACCATGAAGTTTGCAGTGAAGGCCTGCTGCGCGGCATAGTCGTAGAGCACGATGAATCTCCACACCGGCTGGATGCCCTCGTTTGACTTGAAGTTGGTGTTGACTTGGGTTTGCAGGAGTGCGTCGAGCTCTGCATCTCTGCCGTTCCCGTCATCAGGCACGGGCTTTTCCCGCTGCACAAACGTGGTGACTTTTCTCAAATCGATCGACGGCAGGCGCGCAAAGTACGTTTCTTCCCCCTCGGCGACGATGGGAACGGCGAATAGTGTGGGCAGCTCGTGGAGCACTTGGGCCAGGGCGTGGTATATCAGGGGTTCGATGTCGGGCGCTGGGAGGGCCTGGGAAGCCTTGTAGTGCACAGAGAAGCCTGCGGTGGTGTAGAGATCTAGCTCGTGGGCCACCGCGGCCATCTCTTCCAGCTTCCCTGGGAAGGTGTATTAGAGGCAGAAGGAAGGGTGACACACGTTGACATACCTGCCGCTCGGAGTTTCTTAAGCTGGCTGATGCTCATGATGGTATTGTGGAAGAGATCGTTATGGGTCTGATGTATTTGTCAAGCAAGGCCGCTTCTTTTAAGCAGAAGCACAGATTGAAGATCAGGAGTCTGTTGGGCTGGACAGATTGAAGAGGCAGAAGGAGTAGAGGGTAGTTTGAAAATTCGATAAACGGGGGGAAGGGCCTCAACGAATTCTCCGTGCCACCATTTCCGCGGAAGAAAGCAGCTTAGTGAGAACCAACACGAACCTTGCCTTGGTTTCATGCAAGTCGGTCATTTGGAAGTTTAATTTTCACCGACGCGTTGTACAGTATCCACCTCACCGCGATCCTTCGCTGCTTTCACGCATAGGATCGATATCCTAGCGTAAACACCTCAACTGATGGCGTCTCACAGTAAGCAGCCCTCTTTTTTTCTCCCTCCACCTTCCTGATGCGATAGTCAAATGTGATACTTCGCGCGCTTTTGCAAGCCGCGGCCTGATGCCATAGTCATAATAGTGACCTAATAGTTGACTCGCACCTGCAGTAGTGTCCCTTGAATCTGCGTGCGCCGTAGGCTCGCCCTTAGAGGTCCCAGCTATGGAAAAAGTGATAGTGGCGTGCGACTCAAAGTTAGAGCTTATTCAGAAGAGGCGTTGAATGCGGTGTGTACGCCCAGATATCGAACCTATGCATGGAGGCTATGAACGCAGGGAGATGGCACGGTAGTAACAGGCGTAAGGCAAAAGAGGCGTTGTTCTAGGGGGCCAGAATAATAGTCGTAATAATGTTCTCACTTGCAGTAGTGTCAAGATGAACCCGTGTTTGTATGCAGGTGAGATGTGCGAACCACAGTGTTATTACCCGGTATTCAGCACGGCGGACCGCCCCGAGTGTTAGGGTCAGCGTGGGGCATGTCTTGGTATTTAGAGAGTTTTCGTTCCGGTAACCTTTTCTTACATCGCGAAAATGGAGCACGTTCTTAGCGGTCTTCCTTCTGTTCTCACGGGGTTTTACGCCTCGCTCTTTCGTGCTCGATCGTTTGGTACCATCGGTTACCACCTCGAATCATTCGCATTCGAAAAACGATCTTCTGTCCACTGGACGTCATTATCGACACTGCATCTAACAGACTTGTCTCTGGAGCGTAAACATGACCCAGTATCCTTACCCATTCAGCCAGGCTGCGAAACTCGATTCGAGGATCATTCCTCGTCCCGCCTATGACCCTGAGCTTGCAAAGCTGCTTGATGCTACTACAATCCCCGAGGAGTTCGATCTTGACTTGATGCGTGGAGTCTCCAAAGACGAGCATCAATGCGCACACGGCGAGACGGGAGAGACAGAATTCAGTGCAGATACCATCCTCAGAGACAAACCTTTTTTGTCTCATGAGGAGCATTCGATTCCTGGACCCGACAACACTACAATCATACTTTCCATCTTCACACCAAAGGAGTCCTCGAGTACCCCACTTCCCGTTTTATACCATATGCACGGAGGTGGATTGGTCAGTGGAGATAGATTCACAGCCCTCACGCCCATCATTGACCTTCTCGAAGGCATTGACTGTGTCGTGGTGTCTGTTGAATATCGCCTGTCACCCGAGACTCCTCAGCCTGGCCCCAGCGAAGATTGTTATGCCGGACTTGTGTGGCTTTCTGAAAATGCCAATAAGCTCGGGATCGATCCATCACAGATTGTGCTCTTCGGTGTCTCCGGCGGGGGCATAGTGGCTACAGCGGTGTGCCTCATGGCTCGCGACCGGAAGAATCCTTCCATCCCGATCAAAGGTCTGATGTTGTATGCACCCCAGCTCGACGACCGGTGCGAAACACTGTCGGACCAGCAATTTGAGTACGGCAATCCGACCAGCACACAGTGGGTGCGTGCTTGTTGGGATCTTGTGCTTCCGGATATTCGTGGCACTGGCAAAGTCACACCATACCACGCACCGGCCCGCGCCCAGGACTATTCCAACCTGCCCCCGACCTATGTTGATGCTGGCGAATGCGAGGTATTGCGCGATCAGGTGGTACAGTTTGCGACGAATATGTGGCGCTGTGGATCTACTTGCGAATTGCACATCTGGCCTGGTGCATACCATATCTTCGAGATGATCAATGATGCTGACCACTTGGTCATTCAGTCAGCCAAGGCTGCCAAAGCTAATTGGTTGAAGAGGATGATGACGACTCGAAATGAGTAACCATACCCGTAAGAATTCTTTCTGTGGTAGTAGTCAGCATAGAAGAAAGTACGGTATGAACAAAACAAACTTGTACACGTTCGCAATCTTATGATTATTATCTCGGTTGGCAAATAGCCTATGTGATATCCTGTCGGGTTTGTATTAGGTGAGTTTGGTGAGACGGGCCGGCCTGACCGCTGCGTCGGGAGCTGAGGCAGCTGTCAGCTCCCGACGCAGCGGTCAGTGGGCGACACGAACGGGAGATCTCAGCTAATCTGAGGGGGTGGCAGGCTAGGCTGGGTTGGGCAAATGGGAACGTTTTGGCTGAGACACGAGTTTATCCGCACTGGCATTGGATATCGACTTCATCAACGAATGACATTGGACTATGAAATCCATTGAAAACGCCGCAATCCCTAGCGATAATGAAAGCGTACGGAAGGCACTGGGATTGGGAGATGTCTGCACTCCCCCCGTTTACGGGCAGCTCAAGGGCACCCACAGGCACCTCTATACTGTCTTCCTCAGCCCCGGGAGCCCCTATACACCATCACCTCTTCAGGACAGATAAGCTGGTGGAAGTACTGTAGCCCCATTTGTAAGCCAAGATGCTGAAACATCTGTGGGATGCGCAGCAGGCAGCTGCATTTTTTCCAAATGGAGATACTTGTAGAAAGCCCCTATAGTGCTGTGAGTTAAAGATAAGAATTCATTAGCAGATGTTGTTGACTTACGCTGCAAATCCAGTGCATCAAACACTGGCGCTGACTGATGAACGGCCTCTGAAGGATCGTCGACCAGATCCGATGTTGCGGAGAACTTGTTCCTCAGCTGAGCAAGCTTGCTCTTCATCGCCTTGCACTCTGGAGACTTGCTCCAGACCTCCGACCAGTCTTGTGCATAGTTGGAGTTCTCAGTTGAGGAAGTGACATCAAGAGCCCACTCTGCAGGGTTCTCGTCTGCTTTGCATAGCCTGGCACCATTCTTCTCGAAGTAGCTGACCATAGTCTTGCAAGAAAGGCCGATCTTGCCGAAATACAGCTGCTTCCCTCCTTCACCAAGCAGGAGTAAGCGATCAAAGGTCTGGAGAAGCCTTGCAGAAGGCTGATTGACGACACAAAGGATGGCTAAGCCTTTTCGTCCAATCTGGCGCAGAAGCTGACATATGGAGAGGGCAGCTTGACTGTCCAGTCCTGCCAGTGGTTGGTCGAGCAAGAGCAGGTTAGTGGGTTTGGAAGCAAGCTCAACTCCGATCGACAACCGCTTCTTTTGTTCGCTATTCAGGGCTGTCAAATCGTAAGCAGTGGATGGCTTGGAAGATCGGACGACTCACTCTCTCCAGACGCTCCGATAACTTTATCAGCAAAAGCTTCCATGCCGACGAGGCTCAGCACTTCTTCGGCATAGGCAATCTTCTCCACGACGGGGGTCGTCTTGGGTTGCCTCAAGAGGGCACTGAAGATCAATGCCTCTTTAACCGTCGCAGTAGAAAATTGCAAGTCTTGCTGATAGACCGTTGCTGATAGACTCTTGGAGGAGTTTGGAGTTTGACCATTTACCAGGATATCACCGTGGACGATACCTGAGCCTGATCTGTTGGCCAATACGTCTAGCAGGACACTTTTACCAGCGCCGCTAACCCCCTGAACATTTTAGTGAGCAGGCAATGTATATGTGTGAGCTAAGGAACACATACCATCAATGCCGTCAACGTTCCGCCCCTAAGCCATCCGTCCATTTGATCCAGAAGTCGTTTCGTCTTGGCCCCATTCTTGAGATCGTAAGTCAAGCCTTCCCATTGGACGAAGTCCTCATTTCTCTCTGGCTCCTGGGGCTCTTCCACTACTGGCTTCTCAATCAGCTTTGCCGCTTCCTCTGCCAGTCTCTGGTCTTCCAGGTATTCTTCCTCGGTCATCTCTCGGAAGTAGCTTGGACGACCATTCTCCTCGACGACCTTCATCCTGGTGTTCTCCTTAAAGTCACCCATCGGAGCGCTCATCCATTCTCCATCGGCCATCAGAGCGACACTGCAATGCCAAGGAGTTGTGTATCCCGTCTTGGTGTTCAGCAGGCTCATCGAAACCTTGTGCTCCCCGGTGGACTGGTGGATAGAGAGCCGCAAATAATTCGGGAAGTTGTGCTTGATTGCTCCTGCGAAAGCCTGTTGTAGTGTCAGCAATCCACCTTTCCGTGTCATCCGAGATCGAACAACTTACAACTCCACGAACAAGCATCTGTTTGGCCAGGTACTTCGTCTCCCTTTTGTATGCAGTACTGTTCCGGTCGGCTCCAAGTGTGAAGATGTGCCTCAAATCTGACATCAAGAACCGTCGATACCCCTGATACGTCAGACGGGTGTCTGTATCAGTAGCAATGAGTTGATCGACGTCCAAGCCATCTATGCCAAATTTGTTCAGGATGAATCGACGAAAATTCGTGGCGTTGGCGACATAAGAGATCTCGTCCATCTTATCTGGCAGTTTCAAGGTTGAATCGGCAGGAACAAAGTCTCGGAGCCTAGAGAATCTAATGTTGGTGAAGCCCTTTTCGGCCCCCATCGCTCGCAGAGCCTGTCCGTAAATCCAGGTATGTCTGTCAGATATGCTCAATAAGTCTAGCGATGCGCGTCAGCACGGAATGCATGTACATGGTGTGGAACCAACCATTGTAGACAAGCCCATCGGAGATAATGACAACATTGGCCCCCGGCTCGTAGATCTCCTCAATGCGTTTGCACATGTTGTGTAACCGTGACAAGGCTATCTCCTCAGCCTTGTCGGGCAGGAAACCCAGAGCCTTGTAGACTTTGTTGGCTGATTTGAACGGAAACGCTGGAAGAGCCATATCGATCTGGGATCCTGCCCTGATGAATTCATTAAGAACTTCAATGAACCTGGATCTCCCGGCCTCGAGTCGGTCTCGGGAGTCGTCGAATTTGTTCAGAGCATAGTCAAAGATGATTTCCAAAATCCTCGTTGACATGAGGGTGGTAGTGCCGTTTGCTTCGGAAGGTTTTGGATCTGGTACGTCGTTTATTGCGCGGCCAGACATTTTCGACCTGGTGTTTGAGTGCGGCGAAATGTCAACCGAATCATTGGGTGACATATTGTCGGAAGGGACAGGCGAAAGTTTTTCGGGGAGTGCTGGGGACGGTTTTTCGATCAGCACTTGGCCATTGGTCGCCGGAAATGCATCTAGGGCAGGGGCCATAGCTGTGAAGTGACAGCAAAAACTCAGAGGTTGAAAGCTAATCACGTTGACCTTATTAGATCAACAGTTTCTCTAGGATGCTCGAAGAATTGGTCACGATTTATGTAGTTGTTTCCCAAACTCGAGTAGCCGTCTCTCTAACGTGAGGGGCGTAAGATTCCGCCAAGCACATACGGTAAGTGTGTCACAAAAAACAGGCAACCTCAATTCCACTCTAAAACATTACGTGATCAGCCTCATAAGCAAAAAAGAGGCGATTGAGAGGATGCTGAGCGGCACAGCTTGAAGGTTCGCAGCATGAACGCCTCAACGCCTCCACCGAACCTTAACTGTGCTCAATCCTTCGTATTTACTTATGTATGAGAACGGAAGAAGGCATATCGCCGATGTTAATGTCCGAAGGAATAAGCTCGTGATTAACTTAATCTTGATTGGCAGAGCTCAAGGGCTAGAGCATGAACGCCTCAACACCTCCGCCAAATCTCAAATGTGCTCAATCCTTCTCATTCGCTTAATGGTAAGAACGAAACCAAAGATGCAATTCTGGAATTAACGTCTAAAGGATGCAGCTCTAGGTTAAATCCATCATACTATCAAAAATTGTCCGTATTGCACTGCGTGAGAGTGGGTATCTTATCTGGAGGACCACGTTCCCATTCTTTCCATCCACCCTACAGTCAGACATCGTCAGCACTCGTGTTTCAGTGCGTAAGGCGTCAAATATCGATCAGCTGAAGCTAATTCACCTGCATATCGAGTTGTGTGGCAGTGGTGGGTCACTGTGGCATCCGGTGAAACTAGTGTTGATGGCCCACGTAAATCAGCGGTGTAGGCACGCGGTGTTGATGACCCGTATTATAGGTTCAAACCTTATGGAGGATAAGAAACCTTGCTCATATTACTTCGCTTTTGCAGTTACACTGTCGGATCAAGACTTGGCCTGTCCATGCGGGACCTTGGCGTATGGGCTCATGTCGTGATCCTTCCGATTGTGTTGTCATTGTGATACCACATATCTCTTGCATCTTTATTTAGGCAATCCAAGCTAACCATGTGCCTGAACTAAGTGCCCGAGCTAGGTCTCGCAAGGCAGACTTGATAAAATTAGCAAATTTTAAAGTCAGATCCCACCGGAAGCCATGGACACTTGACAAACTATCGGTGTTTATCCCATCAATTTTCGGTTTCAATCCTGGGACTGTCGCTTTACGGCAAAAATATCAACTGCACACTTATTCTTCCATCTCCTGATCACCATGGATAGCACGCAGGTCTATGGGAAGAGGTTGATACCTCAGATCTTGGATGAACTTGCTTGTTCCGAGCCCGATCGCATCATATATTCGTTAACTTCGTTTGCAGATCAGAACAGCCACTTCCAAACGATCACTGCCGCTGCATTTGCAAAAGCAGTGGATAAGACTGCTTGGTTCCTGCACGACAGGCTCAAAGAGAGCAATGAAGTTCAAGAAAATGGCAATGGTGAACATCATGATGGATCTGACAGGAAGATCTTGCCGATAGGCTATATCGGCCCTCGTGAGCTAGACTGGCGATACTGTAGGCATCTACTCTTGCTAATTTGAACCATAGATGATTTGCGACACATTCTGTTGATCTACGGTGCCATAAAGGCTAACTGTGGGGTACGTTGTCCGGCAAGCTGACCCGAAAACTTCTAACTTACACCTGTGCTCACAGGCCTTGTTTCTATCTCCCAAAAATAATGTTGAGGGTGCTTTGGCGGTTCTCAACGCCGCCAAATGCGACATATGGATCAGACCACACGGTCAAGCAACGCTTCCTCTTATCGAGGCTTTCACAAAGCAAAGACCTATGACGATTCTCGAGCTACCTTCATTGGCAGAGCTTCTGGATGCAGAGACTACCGAAGCATTTCCATTCACAAAGACCTTTGAAGAAGCCATGCACGAGCCGTTCTGTATTACACATACATCTGGCACCACGGGTGTTCCGAAACCGATTTCATGGACTCATGGGTTGATCGGGTCATTGGACGCTGTACGCTTGCTGCCGCCAACTGATGGGGATCACGGGCTCAAACCGTGGACTGATAACTGGAATGAAGGAGACACGATCTACTCTTCATTCCCCATGAGCCATGTGAGTTAGACCTTTCTTTTACATCGTGTCACTCTATTTTGGCAGTACTGGATCTCTTATTGGATGCTAATCTTTCGGAACCTTCAGGGTGCTGGTATGCTCATGGATATTGTTGTTCCAGCGTTCTTCAAGCTTCATTGCATGTTGGGCCCTCCACGAGTTCTGCCCAACATGTCGCTGGTCGAGAATCTTCTGGATCATGCCAATATTGACATCTGGCATCTTGTTCCATCTCTCGCTGACGAGTTGGGCGAGACTCCATCGGTATTGGCAAAATTCACAAAGGCCAAATTCATTTGCGTCTCTGGTGGTAAGTAGCACAGGGATGGCTGGAAGATGAAACGAAGCTGACTTGAACCGCGACTTTAGGTCCTGTCAGCCCTAGCATTGTCACAAAAGTCAATGATGTCGTCCGAGTTCTTAACCTGACAGGAACCACAGAGGGCCTGTTCATGGGCGTACTGTGGCCGACACGAGATGACTGGCATTGGTTTGCGTTTCATCCACTCGCAGGGTTCGAGTTCAAAGAGATCGAGCCAGGAGTCTACGAACACTGGGTTCATCGAAACTCTCAATGGGATCTATTTCAAGGCGTCTTCTACACGTTTCCGGACCAACACTCCGTCAACCTCAAAGATCTCTACAAGCGACATCCCACCAAGACATACCTCTATGCATACACTGGGAGAAGTGACGATGCCGTCGTTTTGTCAAACGGATACAAAATTGCGCCTCTGGACGCGGAAGCCTTGATTACAACCCATCCTGCAATCGAGGGCTGCCTCGTCATTGGACAGGGCAAACCGCAGGCTGGGCTACTTATCGAACTGAAAGACCCCGCGGCCAGGAACAACGAGTTGTTTGACAGCATCTGGGAGAAGGTTGAGCGCGCTAACTCATCTGGTTTCCAAAAGACCAGGTTCCACAGGGACTATGTTGCCTTTGCAGAGCCAGAAAAACCCTTCATCCGCACGGACAAGTCAACCATCAAGCGTCGAGCAACTCTGGACCTATATAAAGACTTCATTGATCGCTTCTATGCCACGAGAGATGAGGTACAAATTGAGGAGTTCGATGAATACACAATCGACACAAGTTCAGATGAAGCCATCTTGCAGTCTGTCCAGAGAATTTTGGCATCGGTGTTTCCAGAGATTGAGAGCGCTGATCCAGATGAAGATGTCTTCGACTTGGGGCTGGATTCTCTCGTTGTGTTCCAAGCAATCAGGGTCATTCGAGGAACTACAGGGTTACAGGAGCAGATTGCCCCGAGGCATCTGTATGCAAACCCAACACTGGCCAAGTTCTCATCGCAACTGGGAAAGCTACTGCAGCAACAAGCACAATCAGGAACAAATGGACAGCCCGGTGAACAGCCCGACAGACAAGCCAAGGGGCAACCCAACGGCAGTGACCACGACCAAGGATCCGAGAAGACTAACCTGAAACCCATCGATGGGTTAGCGAACGGACGTGAGGGCCTTCAGAATGCCATACACGAATACCAACGGCGGATGGGATTCAAGATGAACCCGTTTGACGCAGTGAATCCGAATCATTACATGGGTTTCACCTTCTTCTTTGCGTTGCCTCCTGATGCAAACTTTCAACAAACCTTCGAACGCCTACAAAATGGTCTGTGTCGTGCTCTCCAGATCATGCCAGAGCTTGACGGCAAGATGATGCATGCTTCGGAGCTCGAGTTTGGCTACAAGAAGGGCGAATACGCCATTACAGTACCACCTCCGTCATTGGCGACTACATCCAATCCCAGACAGCTAGTCTACAAAGATATGACGAAAGTCCTTCCTTCATTCTCGACAATTCGAGACAGCAAGTTTGCACCTTCACTATACGAAGACAAATCCGTCCTTGATTGCTACCCTTTCCCAAGTATGCCTGCCGACGTCATGGTGGCTCATGCAAACTTCATTGAGGGTGGATGCATATTGGCCACGAACTTCATGCACACATGCTTCGACGGCCAGGGCGCCTTGGTGGCTCTGAAGGTCTGGGCAGATTGCTGCAGATACGTGCAGGGAGATCAATCTGCAACGTGTGACTGGTACGATCCTCAAAGTTTCAACCACAATCTGCCCGAAATTCTCTACCAGCACGAGGGACATGCGAAGGCAGTTCATGAAGTTGACAATACCGTATGGGACTTTTTGCCATTCTTCCCACCCGACTACAACGCTGAAGCACGGGAAAGCAACAACAAGGCAGTCGTCAAAGGCGCCTTACTGGATGACCTTAGACCAGTCTACCGACGGCAACCTCAGTGGCCAAGGGCTCCTTCTGATCGTTCCTTATCTAGCACATTCTTTTTGATCTCCCGCGAGAATCTGCAAAAGCTCAAACAAGATGTGAACGGCCACTCTGACGCCAAAAGCCACATTCCTTCCATCAGCGACATTGTTCAGGCATTTATGTGGCAAACGGCTATCAGAGCACGGTATCTTGTTGCGAAGAACCACCGAGGCCAGACTTTTGGTCCAGACGACATGTCCATCCTCGAAATTCCAATTGACGGCAGGCTCTATTTCTCAGGTCATCTGCCGTCCACCTATACTGGTAGCTTGCTGATCATGAGTCGCACAATGATGCCCGTGGAAGAATTGTGCTCACCAAACACAAATCTTGCCAAGGTTGCATATCTGATTCGCAAAACAATCGCCAAAGTCAACACCGCATTGGTACACGATGCGTACACGCTTTTGCGTTCCATGACGGACTACACCCATCCAGCTACCGCGAACATGGGTCTGGAGCACATGAACGAGATGATTTCTAACATGATCCTGTGGGAACAGGAGGATAACATCTCCTCATTTGGTGAGGGAATTTTTGCCGGGGGCAGGCCAGCAGTTGTGCGCCCACAGATTGAGCGTGGTCATAGGCGCTTCCGATTTTCGCTCATCCACCCGCTGAGGGCTGATGGCGGTGTGGAGCTCGAGCTGGGCACCCTGCCGGAGGAGCTAAAGATGCTGCAGCAGGATGAACACTTTACGAGATATGCAAGACTATTGGATGTCAGGCATGGGGAGGGCTGGTGAGCGATGTGTAGACAGGATTAGTTCCAGTGACATGAAGGTCTTTCGTTACTACGTCCTGTAATCTCTACTATAATGCCGTCTCTATAGCGACGCCTCCCTTAGTTCACGCGTGGCTCGACCCAGCTCAAACTCCAAATCCTACGCTAATATATACGGCTATGAGGCACGGGCTTTCGATTAAATCCAGTGAAACGAAGCAATCTCGTTACTCCGCCCGTCCTCCCGGCTATTCTCCCTCCTCTATAGCAACGCCTCCCTCAGCTCATGCGGGAGCTCGAACCCTAAATCCTACACAACTATCTCCAAGGAGCCTCTGACAGCCAGTCTAGGACAAGTGAAGTCATAATTAGCTCGACATGAAGAAACTTCATTACAAGGAGTCGATTTGCCTCATTATCCGTGACCGACTGTCCCTTTTCTTTCACCGGCAGATTCAAAAACCCCATAGTGAGCTTACACCCACCCCCACGCTTGTTTATCCTAGGCTCTTCAATACCGGTGACCAGGCTTAAACTTTCCCCGTCCCGTCTCTAGGCATAGTGCTCGCATTGCATTTTGTGGCTTCGTACTACGCCTCAGATGCATCGCTTAGAGTTCCTGGGCTTGGGTCCTGCAGTCAGCATCGGATATCACATCACAGTGTTATCCAATGGTGTTGTATAATATGGCGCTGTTCTAGAATTCTTGTTCCTTATTATTCACCTCTAATTCGCTCACGAGTCACCTGGACCAACACTCTGACGATGGAGATACATTGCCAAGGCCGGAACTTGCTCACTCGCCCCGTAGTAATCCTTAAGGTTCAGCCTCCAAGCCGTAAGCAGGCTCTCGATCCATGTTGCACAAGACATAGTGTGTTGTGCTTATCATACCAGGGCGAGTTTGAGTGGGACAAGCCTGCGTATGCACGATGAGATTGCCTTGTACTGCATGGGCTCTATTCATCAGCCGCCTGCGCATGCATAGTGAGATTGCCTTATACTGTATGGACTCAGTTCATCGACTATCTGCTCATGCATAGTGAAATTAGCGTATTACTTGATAAATTATGCCCATCAGCGATCGGCTCATGCATATGGAGGTTAGTTCATACGTAATTAACTCTACCCATCAGCTACATGGCTTCCAATCATCTTACGTGAGGTTGGCAAGAAGGATCATGGCTCGAAGCGCCTGCAGAAATGACGGGATTTTTTGGAGGGATGAGGCGGTGTAGAGGCCTTCACGCTTGCCCTCGATTGACCCCAAAGCAGATCTCCTGATAGTTTAAGAGTCTCAGAGATTGATAGGCTTGGAAAGGCAGCCCACCACTTTTGGAAAGCTGTTTATGAGCCCAGTTTTATCCGCCAATTCGAACATGCACGAAACGCCCACAGTTGACGTCTGTGAAAGCAAGGGAGACAGTAGCTCTTCGGAGGCTTCAAATCATGATACAGGTATGTCCTACGAAGAGGACTCAAACAAGACCGGGACTGAGCAAAGTACAGGGTTATGTGGAAGCAAGGATTCCACCAGTGGGAGCCCAATTCCGCAACCGAAAGCCGGCGAAGACGACAAAGACCAATATGCGACGGGGTTCAAGTTGGCAATGATCGTCATCAGTCTACAACTGACGAATTTCTGTATCGCGGTCGACAATACCATCATCGCCACCGCTATACCTAGGATCACAGATCACTTCGGCTCCTTGGGCGATGTGGGATGGTACGGGTCTGCGTACCTCTTGTTCGTCTCAGGGTTTCAGCTGTTCTTCGGAAGACTCTACAGCTTTCTGAACATGAAATGGCTCTTCATCGCCTGCGTCGTCGTGTTTGAGATTGGATCTTTGATTTCAGCGGTTGCCCCGACCTCAGCTGGACTTATCGCTGGCCGAGCGATCTCCGGATTTGGCGCCTCAGGCATATTCACCGGTGCACTTACGACGATATCGACAGTAGTACCGCTCGCACGACGCGGTATGTTTATTGGACTAATCACTGCTGTCTATGGTGTGGCAAGCATAGTGGGTCCACTGCTGGGAGGCGCGTTGACCGACCACGCCTCTTGGAGATGGTGCTTCTACATCAATCTGCCGCTCGGAGGGGTAACAATTCTCATCTTGATCTTTTGCCTCCAGTTTCCGCCTTCACCACCAAAGGAGACGAAGACCTGGAAAGAGTACGTCCTCCGGTTTGATCCTATCGGTACGATCTTGTTCGCTCCTTCGATCATATGTCTTTTGATTGCACTCCAGTGGGGTGGTACAACATACGCATGGGGCGACGGCAGAATCATCGCTCTGTTCGTCGTTTTTGGTGTTCTCCTTCTCGGATTTGCAGTGGTGCAACCCCTCATGAAAGACAATGCGACCTTGAATACCAAAGTCATGACGTCAAGGCACACCATGTGCGCTGCTCTTTACGCTTTTTGCGTCAGCGCCTCCTTCTTCGTCATGGCGTACTTCATTCCAATCTGGTTTCAAGCGATTCGTGGTGCTTCCGCAGTACGGTCCGGGATTGACCTGTTACCATTCATGATCAGTATCATCCTGAGCATCATGAGCGGGGGCTTCCTTGTTAGCAAGATCGGCTGGTACAACCCATTCATGTTCGCCCCAATTACACTAGGTGCGGTTGGCGCGGGACTAATCTATACATGGGACATCGATACGCCAACAAGTCGACTGATTGGATATCAGATACTATTTGGCCTCGGTGTTGGTCTTGGTATACAGCAAGCGATCGTGGCTGTGCAGTCGGGGAAGAACATCGATATACCCAGCGGCATAGCACTTCTCTGTTTCGCCGAAAACTTCGGTGGTGCGGTTTTTGTCAGCGTGGCTCAGAATCTATGGGCCAACAAGCTTGCAGAGAAGTTGCAGAACATTGCAAACATCGATCCAGCTCGCGTTGTCAAGACTGGTGCCACAGAAATCAACAGCTTGACACAAGATCCTGACACACTGAGGTCAATCAGAGTCGCTTACAATGATGCTCTGTCGCAGCCGTTCTTGGTCGCACTGATCTTGCTGTGTATTGCAACCATCGGAACCCTTGGAGTTGATTGGAATAACATCAAGGCAAAGGACGAAAAGAAAGGAGATACCGAACAGGCAGATGATGCCAGAGCGGCTGCTAATGCCGATGAGGCAGCAATGGACAAAGCAACCGAGAAAGGTATTGAAGTTGAAAAGTCATAAGCATCTTCTGGGAGAAAAGAATCCCGATATGCTGAATTCTTTACGATCGAGCCAAGGCGCTTTCGGGATGGAAAAGGGGGTTAGTTCAAGATCTTAGTTCTGGAGAGACGTTATCATTAGGACCTTCGGATATAACATTGCCTCACACAACGACATGATATCAATCAAGTTTGCATTCATAGAGAACATGCTTGCACGTGCTATCTGGACTTCCTGCCACCAATACTACTTAATTTCCATCTGAGAGACTACGTGTGTCGAATCGCTTAGACAGGGTGATGATGAGGGACCAACCTACCTTAGACGTGCTTTGAGACCTGCCAACACCCTTCGATGATAGGCGGGAGAAGGTCTATCGTATGAATCATCCAGGAGTGCGATACATCTACAACCGATCAGCAGCGACGTGACGCATGGGATAATTAACGCAAAAGGCTTGTGGGCCCTGAATATCGTAGTTCAGGCCCGGGGCTCGACGGGCCCTGCATCGGCCCCCAGGAAAATGTTCGGCAGTATCGACTTGGGAGATATATATGTATAGGGTGTGCCCGCATCAACTCGTGCACGCCGGCCGTGCAATTACTGATACAAAGAACTTAACTATAGGCGTCCACAATACTAATTGTAGTACATGTTAATTGGTAACGAAGTGTAAGAGCCGATACGACCACCCTTGCATGCATCTCGTTGGCCTATGGCTGGGGCCCAAGCGTCTCACTGCAGCAAAACGTGGGGCTTGAATCGTATGTACAACAATATGAGCAAGTTCGAGCAAGTTTTTTTTGCAAGGAGGTAGGATCGGCTTATCAGCCACGCAAGGCAGAGAATATGCTCACCTCCACAGATGAGCGGATTCTTGCCGCCTTTGTCGCTTGAGACCGCAATTTGGCCCATGAAGCCACGGTGAGTTTCCCAACAAATCGCCTGTCTCTTCGGATTGCTCACATGGGCGATCCGGTATTTATTACTTTAGGAAACACTCCCCTTGCCGTATCAAATTTCCGTCAAGTCTCCTTTCTTATTTTTGTTTGCGCTCACTTCGTCCACTGCCTAGCTCACACAAAGCGCAGTTCTTTCCCCATTGGTGGATAGGAGCAGCAGCAACGACGCCCATCTTTTGAAGAAGAAAAGATTTTCAACTCTTTATAGACGAAGGTCCAACGATCACTCATGGCTTCCAATAATACTCCTCCATCAAACGGCATCGACACGAAAGAAATCGACACTATCCATATTTCGACGCAAGACAAAGCTTCGAATCTCAAGCACAGCGTCGACAAAGTCCACGGCAACGCGGCCAACGACCAATCTATCGATACCAATTTCCAAGCGGGCGTGCAAAAGGCCGAGGCCATCACGATTGCGTGGTCACTCCGAGCTCTGGTCGTGGCCTACGTCGCAATCTGGTTCGTCTACTTTGTGCAGGGCATCGTCACTGGAGTCAGCGGCGCTTTACTGCCCTATGTCACATCCGATTTCGCGGCCCACTCACTGATCCCCACGACCAGTGTCCTAAGCCAGGTTATCGGCGGCGTCACGAATCTTTGTATCGCGAAAATTCTGGATATCTTTGGTCGACCGCATGGATTCCTCGTCTGTGTGGGACTTGCGACTATCGGCCTTATCATCGCGGCTTCTTGTACTAGTGTGGAGGTATATGCTGCATCCCAGGTGTTTTATACCATCGGCATCAATGGCCTGGGATACTGTCTTAGTGTCTTTATCGCGGATACGTCGTCCCTCCGCCATCGAGGTCTCATGCAAGCCCTGCTCAACTCCCCATACATCATCACGGCATGGCTAGCAGGGCCTATCTCCGCGGCGTTCCTGAACGCAAACGGGACTGGCTGGCGCTGGGCCTTTGGTATGGAGAGCATCATACTCCCCAGTGTTGCGCTCCCGCTCTTCGGGCTGTTCATGTACCACTACAAGAAGGCCAAGAGAGAAGGGATTATCCCGACAAAAGCAACGAGCGGACGCACGTTCTGGCAGACCACGATGCATTACGTGCACGAGTTTGACCTCTTTGGACTACTGCTGCTATCCTCTGGATTCGCCTTCTTGCTCCTGCCGTTTAATCTCTACACCATGGAAGCGAAGGGTTGGGGGTCCGCGATGATTATCTGTTTCCTCGTCTTCGGGGTCTTTCTCATCGCCACCTTCGTCGTCTGGGAGAGATCTTTCGCCAGAGTCAAGCTCACCCCGTGGGCAATCCTCCACGACCGCACAGTCCTCGGCACCTGCATGGTAGCCTTCATACTCTTCGTCAGCGCCTCATGCTGGAACTCCTACTTCAGCTCGTACCTCCAAGTAGTAAACGGCCTGGACGTGACCAACGCAAGCTACATCGTCCAATCCGGCACCGTCATCCAGATCATCGCGAACATCGTCGCAGGCACCGTCATCTCCCTCACCGGAAAGTACAAACCCATCAGCCTATTCCTCGGCATGCCGCTCATCGTCCTGGGAACAGGCCTCCTCATACACTTCCGCGAACCCACCCGGTACCTGGGCTACATCGCCATGAGCAACGTCTTCGTCAACTTCGGCTTCGGCATCCTCATGCTCACCGTCGAAATCAGCATCCTGGCTGCCGCCGCCGCACAGCAGTACTTCGCCATCACTATCGCGTTGCTGAACCTGTTCACCTACATAGGCAGTGCCGTTGGCTACACCGTCTCTTCTGCCATATGGCAAGGCACGTTACCCCGGAAGCTGGCGTTGTACCTTCCGCCCGAAAATCAGGGAAATCTTACTACCATATTTGGCTCCATTGAAGAGCAGTTGAGCTATGAGTGGGGATCGCCTGCTCGTCTGGCTATCCAGCACGCATATGCGGATACGTGGCGGCTTTTGCTGATTACGGGTGTGTCGGTGTGGGGAGTGGGGTTGGCGTGCATGCTGGCGTGGAAGGATATAAACGTGAAGGGCGTGCAGCAGAATAAAGGCTATGTAGTCTGATTCGGGGGTTGGGTTTTCATTGTCTTCTTGTGTGTGCTTTGCTTGGTGTTGGAAAGCGTTTCATGGCAGCTTGTATCGATCAGCACGTTGTCCGGCGCTTTCACGAGGGGTGCAGGGAGTGGAGCGAAGCGGTGGCAGTGGTAATAGGTGTAGGTCTGTACCGAGTTGTAACACAGTTATTTGCAAACAAAAGATTCTTCTGTTCCGAAAGATTTCAATAGCGCAGGTTCACAGTCGTGAGAGCTGGATATATGGTATCTACTTCGCGCTGCCGAAATGCGTTGTGATTATCCAAGTATTGTATATGCACCCCTCTTCCGAAACATTGCTGGCATATGCGACTCAACGAGCAAGATTATTGACGCACGTATGCGTAAAGGTAATGCTGTTGGTTGGTAAGCAATTTCAGCCACACATAAACCCCATCCAGTCGCTCAATCTCACATCTCAGCACTGTCTCGCTGAACATCCCATCGTAAACTTGCTGCTACAACTGCCCAAAGTGATTTCACACTGGAGGCAAGCGATTGCGCAGACCCATCTAGGACGCATCCAACGTCCTCATGCGTATCGAGTCATAGCAAGGTCGTTTGTCAACATGAGGTATTCGCATCCCTCTCTTCGTCGCACATTGCTGTACGTCTGATTAGATTCTGACGCATTGAAGTCCCACGCCACCCACTAGATACGGCATGATCGTATTCACCGGGTTCCAAGCCCTCGGTACGTCAGATCTCCACCCCGCCCCAGCATACTGCCAGTGCGAATCCGCGCTCAACCACACCAGATGTCTTCGGCCCCCTGAGCACGCTGAACGTGCTCTCCCGCACGCACAAGATGGACCTCGCCATCCTAGCCGAGTCCCTAACACCAGTCTCGACGAACCCATCGCCAAACCCATTCGTATCGACGGGCTTCGGACAGGAAATCGTCCCAACGCACACGTTCCAGGATGCGCCTGAGGTGGAGGTGCTGCTCGTGCCTGGTGGTTAGTATACCAGATGGATCTGGGGATACTACGGTAAATGTATCAATCTGACGTGACAGGTTTCGGGACCCGCAACAAAGCCACCATGGCGCCCGTCGAAGCCTACATCCGCACCGTCTTCCCCACAGTCAAATACGTCATCACCATCTGCACGGGCTCGGCGATACTTGCAGGAATAGGGCTCCTCGACCATCGGCGGGCTACGACGAACAAGAGCACGTGGGACGCGGTCGTGGCGCTGGGGCCGCGTGTGGAGTGGGTGCGGAAAGCGCGGTGGGTAGTGGATGAGAGCGAGGGGGTTACGCCGGTGTGGAGTTCGTCGGGGGTTTCGGCGGGGATCGATGTGACGTTTGCTTTTATTGAGAGGATGTATGGGGGGGAGACGGCGGAGCGGGTCGCGAATGTTATGGAGTATGGGAGATGGAGGGATGAGGGGTGGGATCCTTTTGCGGAGGTTTGGGAGAGGGAGGGGTGAGGACGATGGGATAGGGTACCTAGGTATATGGGGTTTTTTGGATGTTGTGCCAAAAGGCATCTTTTGTCTGCTTTGGCCAAGCATAGGAAATCGTGACGTCCAGCAGTGCCGTTCTCGAGGCGGCTTGGGACACGCAACAAACGAGGTGCGTGCTGCGCGTTGATGTATGGATGCCAGATTTGTAGCTGCCGCGGGTCCAGTGCAAGGGGAAATAGAGAGGACAGCCTAGTGGACATTTGTTATGGATGTGTGTAGCTCACGTGATACGGTGTGGCCAATCAGAGAACGACGTCACGTGAGCTCTTTGCAGGGAAAGGTGCAACAATGCGCAGCGGGTAGGAGATATATATATATATATATATATGGCTATACGTAGGCCAGGTTCAGGGCGGATGCGATGCTACGTAGTACGGGTACAAACGGCTGTAGGGAACGGAGGACTGGTTCAACAGTTCTCAGGTTGTGTCACTAACACGTGAATCTATCTATCTCGAGCGTGACGAGGGTGCAGCGTGTGTTTTGTTGCCCGTGATACTGGGCAGGAACAAACATTGCATCGTACGATGGGAGCATCTACCGTGGTGCTAAGCCTTTTGGCATCGGATTACACGATTGGGATCAGATCGCAACAGGGTTCTTGAGTTTTGATATCTATCGTCTTCCTGGATGCGTCGATTGCTGAAGCGTCGTTTGTAGTGACTTTAGGGCAGCTGATATCGGTGCGCACCTGCCTGTCCTGCGTCGTGGTTGCCTCAACACGTTTTCACGCCCAAGTTTATCTTAACCACTTCCACCCCTCTCAGGGCTGACAACCACAACGGCATCACAGCCTCCCTCGCGCAACACCGGCAACGCACACACAAAGCTTTCAAGCGAAGCGAATCGGGACATAGTGATAAGTGGCGCACGTTCTCAACCTGCCTGCGCCGCCAGGAACAAGAGCAGCGGAAGGAAACAAGCGACCAATGGCACGGCGCTACGGAGGAAGAATGAAAGAAGCGCCCAATCACATAAGGAGACGACGCGACGGCAAAAGCACCCCTTGCGGGCAGGCTCATGCATGAACATTGGATTTGGAAGAGAGCCAGGCTGAGCGTTGCAAACGCGGAAGAGGAGGAAAGACGAAGACCGGCTGGGTTGTGGCTATTCCAGAGACGGTACAGCGATGCGCAGCGGGCATGGAGATGGGTGTGGTTGTACACCGACAAGGTTTGGGGGCGGTGGATGCTGATGCTGATGCTGATGTGGAGTTGAGCACGCTGGCGGTGGCCACATGTACATCATCCGCACCGCAGAACAGCATGTCCGTCGGCACGTCTATCATGCAGCGGTCACATCACCACAGCGGCTACTCGTCGCAGCTTCCCTTTTTCCATCAATCCCGCCATGCGATATGGACTCTCTCTCTGCGGTTTCGCGGCGCGGGTTCGCACGGCGCGTAGACGCCTCTGCTCTCTGCCGAGGGCTGCAGGGCCATCACACCAGCCGCGCCCCGGCGCTCCCGCTCCGCCCGCTCGTTGGCTGCCATCCCTACCGCGCTAATATCGCCCATTGACATGGCCGCTGACAAGCAGCGTATTCCCAAAATGCCGGGAGTTTCTTGGGTCGAATTGGGTTGGGGAGAGGCGTTGCACAGGGACGCAGCGCTGTCTTTAAGGCGATGCCGCCCCGCCACCCGTGCGTGAGCTTGTGTTCCTCTGCTGTGCGTGCCCTAGCTCGTTGTCGCCATTTCGTGGACCCTCCAGCATACCCAGGACTGCGTTGCGTTGCGTTGCCTTGGTTGCGATAACCCTCCATCGGACGAAAGGACCCCCTCTACGCACACGGACTGCACAAGCAAGAGATTGGACAAGCGCAACGCCGAGGTCAAGAGCTGAAAACACCTCCGCCACCATGTTTCGTTTCGCACAGCTGGTTTCGCTCGCAGCATGCGCATCGCTCGCCGCCGCGCATATAGTCATCGTCTACCCGGGCTGGCGAGGCAACAACATACACACCAACGGCACTGTCTCCGACACGGACGCGACCATAAAACCGGGCAGTCTGGGCATCAACTACGAGGGCAATGGGACCTACGGCTTCCCGTATGGAATGCAGTGGATGTATCCCTGTACGTCTTTCCTCCCCAAAGTCCCACCAACACATCAAACCCTCATATCCACACACACCTACAGTCCAGAATATAGCTAACCCTCCCAGGCGGCGGCATGCCCATGTCGACCAACCGCACAAAATGGCCCCTCTCTGGCGGCGCCGTCAGCCTGCAGCCCGGATGGTTCCCCGGTCACGCCTCCGCGCAGTTCTACATCAACATGGGCTACGGCAACGAGCCGCTGAACTACTCCCACTCCGCGGTGCCAGTCTTCAGCATCACGGGCCCCTCAAACGTGCAGTACAACGGCACATTCTGTCTGCCGCAGGTCCCGCTGCCGGCGAACTACACGCCCAAGGTGGGCGACAACGCGACAATCCAGGTTATCGAGCTGGCGCAGCATGGAGCGAGTTTGTACAACGTGCGTAGAGCCCTTGCCATCCTCCTTTTTTTTAATACGTGAATGGAGGAAAGCGTATCATACAAATGCTAACAGAAACAGTGCGCAGACATCACCTTCGCCGAAGACGGCGACCCGGAGATCCCAAACGTCAACAACACAAACTGCTTCAACTCGACGCAGCCCGGCGAGCAGATTGGCTTCCAGGTGGTATACACGACCACTCCCGGCGCCGCTCCCCTCAACATACACTTCAACCCCTACGTCTCGCTGCTCGCGCCGCTGGTGCTCGTCGCGGCGAGCTGGGTGACGTGGTTGTGAGCGTGGGACCAGCTCGGGCAGTTTTCGGCGGTCGATTTGGAATTGGAATTGGATGGGGACCGGGCGGGCGTTTTGAGCGGGCGTTTGGGCGCGAGATATCCAGCTTCTTTTTGTATATGACTCTTTTCTTTTGCTATTTGAGCTACGGGGGGAGGTGGGGCCAAGGGCGGTGCTGCTCATACCGCGATATGGCGCGTGGAGGGTGGTGGAGAGAAAGGAAGTAAAGGGCACGCAGGGTTCGCTGTGTACATTTTTGCGTCCCTGGCTAGATGGGATGGGATGGGATGGGATACTTACTCCCCTCGCTGTTCTGCTGAGTAATGCAACATGTTCAAATCAACGATGGAAACTCAGTGCGTTGTATGACAAGGCAACCACGACCGTGGCGCAGCCCCCAATCGAACCCACGAAGCGTGCCACCACAGCTCTACTTCCCGCCCTCATCCTTTCCAACCTTCATAGACAGTACATAGCTACTTTACTTTACCAAACGACTCCCCGCACATATCCGGTACCGGACATGACAGGACCATATGAGCGAGCCCGGTTTTCCCGGCCTCTTGGGGAAAGCAGGTTGCTGTGGGTTCGGCGCTGCGGTGAGATGTATGGGATGGGGTGTTCGTTTGAGGTGGTTACTGTTCGTGGGGTTTTGGGTATAGGGCTTTGTCGTATACTTGGAAGCCTGGTCGTGGGGATGTATGTAAGGGCAGCGATGAGGATGGGAGTGGCGATGGCTATGATGAGGGCGGAGATATCTGCGAGGACGGCGAGGACAGCGGTGAAGACTTCCCCAAAATCCGATTAATGGATACCGACCTTCCAGTCGGCCGGAGCCTCTACGGATTTCTTCAGCGCATCAGCAGAGATGAAGTAAATTTCCGATACTGGATTGACGCCCTTTGCATCAACCAGAGCAACGACTCAAAGAAGAGCGGCCAGATCCCGTTGATGAGAGGGATATACACGAACGCCTCGCGAGTGATGATTTGGCTCGGGAACGTACATGTTCGCAACGAGACCATGGCATTCATTCAGCAATCGACGAGCGGGGTCGTTCCCCAACTCTCCAGGGGGTCAACAACACACGCAAATCTTCTTTCATTCTGCACCGCTACATACTGGTCGCGTGTGTGGATTGTCCAAGAAATCATCTGCGCGAGAAACTTGTGTATTGTTTGTGAGAACACCTGTCTCGACTGGAACGCGCTCGATCACACATTAAAGGACCTCGTGTCTCGGCCCGTCTCAATAGACTTACTATATATCACCTAAAGTCTAGCGGCATATATATTTAGCACTAAATCTAACTGGAGTAGAGAAGTTCCGCTATACGTGTTCATCGATATATATAGTTGTCTGGAATCTTTAGTACGCCTGGAGAGGATGTAGGGCCTTATAGGGCTGGCGACGAAAGAAAGTACGGTAGATATTACCTATAAAAAGTTGCTTGATAGTATTTTGCAAGAAGTCGTGGTAAAAGCTTGCTAGGCGGGATACTTCTCGAATTGGGAAACTGCGATAGTAATAATTAGGCGGCTTCTACCTACTATCACTTTATAGCGGTGCACCAACATCGTATAAGGAGATTAAGAAGATATTTAAAGAGGCTGACATGCCAATGGATTGGCGAGAGTGAGTCATCTAAATCTCTCCACTGTGTGCAGTGACCACTACTTCTACGCATGGGATCGATGTCTAGCGTACAGACGTTTGATGCGTAGTTGGACCGTCCGACGATCAACAGAGTGACTAACTATTCCCCTCTAGAGCTGCCTCTATCGGGTACGGGTTAAGTTGCGAATACTGCTGTGATTGAGAACGATTCATGTGCTGGACAGATTTCGTACGACATCGCAACGGTTGCAATTTTGCCGACAGAGCCACGAGGCAAAGAATTGAAGATGCTAGAAGGGCTTATATAACGACTTGTTTAATGGGTATTGGGAAAGGTGCGATCCGTATCCCAAGAACATATTCATCTTACTCGGAATAAACCACCAATTGAGAAATGAGCAATGATAATGTTCTTCTCACATACCCGACAATCCGGCAGGCGGTTGTAGCCACTCCTGGCAAACATGGCCACCGTCTTCATTATCGGACCACTCGTTAAGAACACGAAGGAAACTAGTGGTGTAATACAAACTACTGGATAGACCTGCTTCCAAATCTTCGGAGCAGTACTCACGAAGCCTGCCGTGACTTCAGAGCAGACTATCCCGTTGAATAGACGTTCTCAACGCAGCGGATTTGTACTAAAGGTAACTTTCTCAGCTTTGCGCACTTCCGAGTTTTTTGTTCTAGTGACATTGCATACAAGTCGGCAAATACCTACGACGATGCAGACAGCACATCTAGTCCGGTGTGCGTACGGAAGCTCGCGCCAGATTAGTAAGGGGGCAGTGCAAATGTGGGTTCGATCGAGATGGCGCGACTTTCCGACCTCACTTCATTCCTCCTACTCCCCAAGGACCATAATGCATCGACCTACGTTAAGATGGGACTACGCTTCGCATATTGCGAATGCGCCGTCGAGATACCTATCTGGGCGCGCGATCACACATCAACCCGAGAATTATTTTCAGCACACGAGAGGTTACGATGCAACGTAGAAGCGGCATCATTTGCAATTACTCTGTACTAATATACACTGTATAGCGAATGCAAAGTTAGGCTGTGCATGTTCAACAAAACCAGCGAAAGAAGAAGCCACTGCTCTGCACCCGGCGGGCATGGTGCAAACCACCAAACCACGCAACCTGATTACCAGTCCATCGTCATCATCATCATCATCATCATCATCAATGCCATAACGAGTCGTAGGCCACCGGACACCCAATCCAGCGAGTGTGAAGCTAGCCAGCAGCTACTGGCCAAGGCGCAAGACAGTCACAGACCGCCGCGCAGAGGACCCCTCACGAGCTGCGCTTGAACGCCTTGCTCGCCGTCTCGGTGAAGGAGAAGTCGTTGAAGAGCCAGGAGTTGGAGTGCCGCCCGCGCCACATGTCGCTGTTGCCCGTGCTGCGTCGCGACGGCGTCGGCATCGTCGGTCGTGGTGCCTTCGCAGTCGACGACCCGATGGAGCCCTGGCTGGCGGAGGAGGCGTGGTGGGGCTGCTTTGGGTGCTGCGTGGCGTATGTGGGCGTTGTTGGATGCGCGGTGGGGGTGGCCTGCTCTGGGGACGCGGCGCGGGTCCGGCTGCGCGAGCGGCCACCCATCTTTGCGCTGATGGCGCTGAAGAACGAGTATTCACCGGGGCTGGTGGGCGAGCGCGAGTACGTCGATGTGGGGGAGTGCATGTCTGGGGATGCGGTGCCGGAGGAGTGGGACTTCTGCGAGCCGCTGGTTGCGGTGCGGATGGGCGGCGGGGGCTGGAAGTTGTTGTGGGACGGCATAGGTGGCAGTTCGTCTGGGACAAGTGGTGGTGGGATGTTCAGCTTCTGAGCGATGCAGCTGTCAAAGTCGGGGCTCGAGACGTGTTGAAATAGCGGCGCGATAGCGGAGGAACAGGCTCCAGGACAGATGTGCCGCCTCCTGGCTTATGTATCTCTGTTTTCTTCCTGCTCACAGGACATAACAAGACACAGTCCCACGCTTGGCGCATGTCCTCGCATATCCCTCCCGCGAGGCATACGGTGAGCACGAACAGTCACCGACCAATCGCCTCGCACACAGGGCGGCCCGCCCACGCAAACAGCGCGCAGGACTCGCCTTCGACAGCCCAGTACACCGACTCCCCGCTCCAAGATGTGCAGCCCTAGCGGGCTTGTCGTCTGCACCGACAGCGCATCCAGCCGCGACGAGTAACCTAGAACCCGACGGGCCCTGGGGCCAAATACAGGGCTCGCCAATCGGGGACGCGTTGGCGAGGCTGCTGCCTGGGAATCAAGGTTTGTGTGCAACTTTTGGGTGGCATCGCGTGCAAGTTTCGTCACATGAATCCGGATGATGCCTCTATGCGTCGCCGTTCTGGACTGAAAAGGGCCCGTGCCGCGGGCGGAATGGGATCAAGTTTCGAAATGAGACCGACATGCTCAGGTGCGGGGTCGGTTTTGTAGACAGATGGCCGTGGTGTGATGTTTGTGAGTGGTTGACCGTGCAGTCCTCAGGGAAGGACGCGTGTCTTCAATATTGTCAGTCGCCGCGACGCGACCGCACTTGATCGACTGTAAATCGGTGTTCATGAGGTAGTATCGTGTGGATGTGCGCAAAAATGGTGTTTTGCGCGTATGCGGGGTCACTGTCGTGCGCAACCCGCAACGCAGCGCGAACGCCCCCATTCGCCACATCGATGGACAAAAAGACAAAAAAGAATTGCATCTTCCGGGAGTCGAACCCGAGCCAATCGCTTGCTGACCGCTGAGGAAATTAAACCTGGTGGTGTGGAAGGCGATTATCCTACCGCTGGACCAAAGATGCGGTCCGATGACTGAACGTTTAATGTTCAGATGTTGGATGTTGAAACTGCCATTTTGGAAATATATATTGCTAGTGAACAAAATGATGAGGCGGGAGTGAGAACAGTCTCGCCAACCGATGTGTCGATAGCGCGGGTGGATCTTCCAGCTCTGCCCGAATAGCCGACCCGTCGCCCCACCACGTCTTTCCCACGTTGCAGAACACCACGATTCCATCATGTCCCCAGCAACGTTAGACACGGCACATTTCCAAGCCAACACCTTATCGAATTCCAAGCTCAGGAGTACGTTCACGTTGTCTTTGAATGTTTGTATTGTCAGGCCACATCGCACTGTACAGTTGCTTGCATAGGCAATCCCACTGGGTTCATACTAGCCGATTCACTGTTAACTCTTTGCGCGCTTTTGCAAATAACAAACAATCATAGTGCTTTGTCAAGCACAGAGGGACCAAGAAAGTAATATAAGCACATGCATTCCCTGTGTTAACCTGACTCTCATATAGTTGGTCAAACCAGATGTAAGCTGCTCCACAGGTGGAATTCTTTGATAGTTGGCCCATGGGTAACTTGAGCTACCATGAGTACCTAGTATCTGAACGTGATATTGCATCGCCGGTGCCCACGTGCACCCGAGAACCTGACTGACCAAGAAGGCAACGCGCCAGGCTAATACAAACAAGGCCTAGCGCGAGGATCACCTACACATAAACTCAATCGCCGTCGTCTGAAGCCTCGTCATCGTCATCGTCTCTTGCAGGTCTTCCTCGGCCAGTGTACTGTCGAGGCGTGGCACGGCGGCATCCTGTGCTGGTTTGGGTAGATAAGGGATGCCTCTTCCTCCGAACGGTCGCTTCGATTGTGTCATTCCTTCTTTCACAACGCCTGACGGCCCTGTAGGTTGCTTTGCGATGTTTCAGATGCTCTTGCAGCCTCGCCACCAAACCATCCAGGTCGTATCGGAGTGCGAGCTCGGCGTATTGGGCGCCCTTGCGGACGGAAAAGCCGTGCGGAATGATTTCGTGCGGTGGGATCGCCTGATTCTCCTGCATCTCAACCCGCTTAGCTTCGATTTCGTTGTGGATCTCGTTGAGCTCTAGCTCCATCCTTGTGTACTCCTCTGATGCCTTTTGCCGCTCATCCGCCGTATCGTTGATATGCTCCTTGGGATTCTTTGGAGCGCCTTCGGCAGTATCCGGCTCGAGTCGAGACATGTTCTTTTGAGAGAGGAACCCACGAAACTCGTCTCGACTCATCTCGTTGCCAGTGAGTACTGTCCCGTCCTCCTTTCGCAGGTGGAAGTTGTCGATGTCTAGGTCCCCATATCCGACGTTATCGTAATAGATCAGCGAGCCTGGAATAGACTTGTGTCCTGCGAGAGCCTAAGCAATCTTAGTACCCTCAAACCTCCAGACCCCGATAATAGCCGTGCGCCTCAGAGAATATTATGTGGTTCTTTCAAAGAAGCTGACGCTAAGACATAGTAATCTCGGGTTTTCAGTAAAAGATTGCATTTACAACCTTATTCAGAAGTCAAATGTGATACTTCGCGCGCTTTAGCAAGCCGCGGCAAAACTCAATACAGGAACTCTGTCCTTACTCAGAAGTAAAGTTCCAGCTTGCGTGGCAGCAACGAAAATCTAGAACATATTAGTTTTGTCAACCTACCGGCTGCTTAGCAATGTCAGGGTGTGTTTCGACATGCGTTCCGCCATCACCGCCCGCCAATATCTCGTCGATAGACTTGACGAAAAGGCCTCGGTTCACACCTAGGTCTAACAGGATCACCGACAGATCGAACTCGAGACGCTCCGCCCTTGTGGGAAGAAAGATGAATATTCGGGTGGGGTCCACTCGGTCGCCCTTCTCCGTGTCCGGGTTCCGGTGCCCTTCTGGTATCTCAGTCATCTGGGTAGCGATCCCACCCTTGACGTAGACCAACGTGATGTCCGACCACCTTGGGGTCTCGTCTTCAGTTTGTGCCTGTTAGTGTTTCACTGGACTCGGTATAGTAGTAGGCCAGATTTCTCAGCAGTGTGTTACCCCAGGGTGGCAATACGTAGGCAGATTGTACTTGGAATAGTGTAGTGTGTTACCCCAGGCCAATTGTACTTAGTATTTTTTCCTAGGACTGTGCGCCATCGACGAACCTTGACTTCTTCGCGCTTTCCAACCAACGCCATCTTCTCCCGGTTCTCTGCGAGCTTCGTAAGACCTCTCGAGAATTTGGCGCCGATCTTTGCCCGTGGCGGGGGGTTCTCAGAGCACGAGGGCGACGCCATGGTGGAAGCGAAGCAAGTAGAGTGCTACGGACGTGGAGAAAGGAAGAGCGCAAGAACAGGAAGTAGCGGCAGGTGCTAAGAAGACTAGCGTATTAGTGAGTCTAGAAAGCAAACGCTGCGAGAATAAGAGATATTCTTTTCTCTTACTGATTGTAATACGTATACTACTGCCGTACTTTTTCAATTAGTAAGATAAATAACTTTACTTTTACTATAATACTAGTAAGTATAGTAAGTTAATACTATAAAGTACTATGGAGTGCTATAAGATTAAAGTGAGATATTCCCTTTTCTTCCTAATTATAGTATATACGCTACTGCCCCACCTTTTTCTCTAGCAGAACAACCCGCTTCACTTCCACCACGATACTTCTCACTCTCCAATTCCTCACTTTGAAAGCCAGTAGACTGCGACTCATCCCGCATCGAGGCGCTGGAGCTCTCTTCCCGTGTTCCAACGCACCCATCCCTGAGTTTCCGTCACCCACACCGCCAACACTCCCGCCTCCCGTCGCTCCACTCCCTCCAACGCACCCAGATCGCCTCCACAGCAACTGCCCGCCAGCTCCACTCATCTTGACGATTTCGACCGCTTGCCGAACGCCCAAATGAAGGATTTGCTTGGTATGTCGTGTCTGTGTACACGTTTTGAGGATACTAGCCACAGAGGTTCCCTGCTCCTTCATTTTTGCTAGCAAAACCTGCTCAAAGTGAGCGGCAACACCCCGGCGCTCGGCGCGATACCGCAGCTGGTACGACAGCCAAGCTGGATCCAGTACTTCAAGAAACACAACAGCGACAGCACCTTCGTCAGCAGCTGTAGCAGCCACCTCGGGACCCGCCACTACACCAGACCCAGCAGCCAAAGTTAGTACCTTAAGCATGTTGCAGCGCTTATCCATCCCATCCAAGGGCAAAGTCTTCGCCGCCACACTCGGCCGTCTGGCCCATACGTTACACCCCAGGCAAGAGATCCCAAGAGAAGGCAGCACAGCAGCCACGCACTTTTCCAATCCCATGCAGCCTGTGAGTATTTTCGTGGGGTTGTCTAGCCTCTTCCCCGCACGCAGGGACGTTACTGTGTCGCAGCGTGGAGCGCGTACCGAACACCGAGGCGCAGAGCCTGACGTAGACAGCTATTACTAGGTAACTCGGTAGATAGAATCGTAGCTACGTACATACTCCCCCCTCCCCTTTTCCCTTTCGCTTCCCTCAACATAAAGCAACCAAATACCACGCCCACTATCTATCTATCTAGACGTACTACTGCATCGCTAGTGTTCATGCCTAACCCCTAGAAAGGAAACATGCCAGTGCTAGATTTTATAAACGTACTTGCGAAAGGAAAATGGAAGACGGCGGCGGCGGCTGTGTAGGTAGAGGTAGAGGTAGAGGCTGGGTTGTGTGTTGTATTGTATATTGTATATTGTCACTAGGAGAAGGAGGTTGGGTGGATCAATCAAGTGGAGAGGCGGGGGACAAGAAGGCGAGGGATAAGGGGAGTGGAAAAGGGTAGGACGTGGGTAGGGGAGATTAGTCTGCCTGGATATGAGGGGTGGGTAGGACTTATAATGCTTTACAAATTCCTTTGTTTTAATGCTTTACTGTGGTCGTGGTTGAGCTGTTAGATAGGGTGGGGTGTGTTTGTAATCATTCCTATACCCCCTAAACCAACCCACCCCATCTTCTCGCCCTTCTCATCAGATGACAGTTTCAACGGCAGGTGTGTTTTGCGACGAGTCAAGACTGTCTACAACCCGCCCAAAAACCCCAGAATCTCCCCCACCACAGTCTCAGGCTGCTCCTGCTGCGGCCAATGCCCCGCGCCTTCGATGATCCGCACGCCCCTGAACTGCACGCACGTCTCGGGAAACCCCTCCAGCGCGCCAGGCTCCTGGTAATTACCCCAGTCCTTCGCGCCGGATATAAAAACGCACGGACATTCGATCTTCCTCCCGGCGAACAAATCGATGTCTTTCTTCATCCCCGGGTCCGTCATGGTGCGGTACCAGTTCAACCCGCCCTGGAAGCCCGTCCGCCGCCACTCCTGCACGTAGACGTCGAGGGCCTCGTCGGACAGCCAGCGCTTGGTCTTGTCCGGGTCCTCGCCGCGCATCATCAGCTCGATGGTCTCGGGCATCGACTTGGCGAAGGGCATGATGTAGTAGAGCGGCATCTTTGCGAGTTCGGCGGCGCTCCATGCCGCCAGCGGGTGCGGGTTGTTGCCTGCCCAGTCGGCGCTCTTGACGTGCCAGTAGCCGCGCAGGAAGGCGGCGAGTCCCTGGTTCGGGGCGTACCAGTGCAGGGCGGCGGTGGAGGTGGCGTTGTACCACTTGTAGTGCTTCCTCGGCTCTGGCAGCATCGCGAGGTCCTTTTGGATGTCGATGGGTGGCGGGGGATTGGCGGGCTCGCCGTGGAGGAGGTCGAAGGGGAGCCCCGGGTGCGCTTTGAAGGGGTGCGACATGAGGACGACGCTGTGGAAGAGGTCGGGCCGCATCCAGGCGCACATCGAGGCCGTGACGGCGCCGAAGTCGTGGCCTACGATGCACTTGACCGCGCGGTAGCCCAGGGCGTGCACGAGGATCACGACGTCGCGGACGAGGTTGGTGATGGTGAACTCGGTCTGGTTTGTTTTGGCGAACGGGGAGCAGGAGCCGTCCCAGCCGGTGGTGCGGCCGTAGCCCCGCTGGTCGAAGGCCACGACGTAGTATCCAGC
Organism: Karstenula rhodostoma CBS 690.94; assembly: GCA_010093485.1. Taxonomy (NCBI): domain Eukaryota; kingdom Fungi; phylum Ascomycota; class Dothideomycetes; order Pleosporales; family Didymosphaeriaceae; genus Karstenula; species Karstenula rhodostoma. The sequence goes on along the minus strand of MU001510.1, from coordinate 938,325 downwards.
GTCGGCCAGCGCGGCCATCACCTTTCGCCAGGAGAAGGCGAGCTCCGGGTAGCCATGGACGAGTAGCACGAGGGGTCTTTGGTTGTCGGGGGCATGTCCGGCCTCGAGGAGGTGGAAGGTCAGGCCGTTGGAGGGGCAGTGGAGGTAGTGCTCTGTGACGCCGGGTGGGAGAGGCAGCGGGGGGAGAGGGTTGCGGGCTGGGCTGCGTGCTGGCGCTGGTTGCGGCATGGTGGGATGGGCAGTGTGGGTTGTTGACGCTGTTCTGGAAGATGACATATCGACGACGACAGCTGGGGATGCGGGGCTTCTCCGCAGTTGTTATCCGCCGTGAATCCGCTGCGGCGGTTCAGGCCTTCAGGAAGAGAGCATCAATACGAGGCGACGGGATGCACGGGATGGCGAAGACGGGTGTGTGCAACGGCGAGTCTGCCAGCAGAGCAGCTCAAGCGGGCGTGCTGACATGGCGCAGTTGGTCTCTTTCGCTCAGCCACGACTCTGCTACGCGTCAGTGCCCGAGACGCCTGTGAAGCCGCGAGACGCCCCTGAAGCTGCTCAGCGTGGTTTGCACGAGTGTTTTGCAAGAGGCGCTGTTTGGGACACGCAGACGTGGCACCGCCAACGCCTGTCAGTCACAGCAGCAGCAGCAGCCGGCCCTGCACGCCACCACCAAGACGGTAGGGCCCTGTTTCACGGCAGCCAGATGCGATGCAGTGGGTGCAGTGCGTGCAGCGCATACAGTGGAGAAGGGAGTCGTGATCTGCCGTGACGATGCCGCCGCCAAGGGCCGAGAATCCTGGACATGATCCATGACCGTCGGTCGCGTCGTCAGGCCGCCGCCGCTGCTTTTCGTCGCTCAATTTCAATTCCCTCGCGTCGGCGCACTAGACGCTGCGTTCATTGTTTCCCTCTGGCTCTGACTTCTGTCGTCCTTGGTTCGCTAGTCTCTGCCGGCCTTTCCCATGGCTCCTTGCATGACATCACGGCCGTAGCTTTCTCTTTTGCCGCAAAGCCACCCCGTCGCGCGCAATTTCCTGCCAAAAGGGATGCAGTCGCGCCTCCGATAACATCGCATCGAAATGTTCCGCAGCAGACGACGGGCCTCGTCGAGCGCCGTACGTGCTTTCCCCCGCGCCCACCAAGACGAAGACGAACACGGTCCCCGGCGCACGCTGCTAACATGTCAAATGCAGGCCTCGACCACGAACCCGAGCGCCTCCGCCTCCCTTGCTGCCACAAAGGCCTTCCTCCGCGACCGCGAATCCAATGGCGCTTTGTCCTCTGCCGCCGCCGCCGCCGCGCTGCGCACCCATACCCCGACCCCGACTCCCGTGGGCGAGACGGTGACGAAGCGGATGGTGCGGAAGGCCTCGCTATCCTCTCAGGGCAGCGGCAGCCACCAGCGCCCAGGCTTGCGCCGACACTCCAGCTCCGGTTCCATGACGGAGCGCTCGTTCCGCGCCCCTTCACCCAGCAGGAGCAGCCCTGTGGATCCCAATGCGCCACCCATCCCAGCTGTCCCAAACAACCTTCCTCAGACCAGCGCCGTCCACCGACGAAACTCGAGTCTTGAGCCGCCCGCGCGCGGAGGGTCGCCAGTTGGGAGGGGGGGAGGTCGCGGCGTGAGCTTGGATCGGGGAACATCCACGGCCAACAATCGCGGACGGGGGCAACCCCGAGCGTCTCCTCTTTCCAGAGTGGTAGAGGACGAGCAAGATGGTGGACAGAGGTCATCCGTCAATTTTTCGCGGCCCATCTCTCCCCCAGCACCATCTTCGCCCACACCACGCCCGGTGGCCTCGGCTCGCGGCGGACAGAGCGGCTGGTTTGGCGGTCCGGTCGTGAACACGGAGCAAACCTTCAGAGGAGGAAAACCGCGACCAAAGACTGCGGATGGTTCCTCCGCGTACGTTACCCGTCAAGCCGCCCAGAATGTCCAGAGTGCTGCGGATCGGCCCGTGTCGACCAGAGCAGCACACATGTCCAGCGGTGTCGAAGGCGCACGACTGGCTACGGGCAGTATGCGAGCGAAACCCAGCGGAGCAGCCATACCAGCGCAACAGACATCCGGAGCAGGCGGAGATCGCCCCGTCCGTGTCGTGGATCCAAACTCGCCCTTCGCCGTATACGACCCGTCAAGTAGGAAGTTCATCCATAAGCAGGATGCAATGAACCTACACCGAGCAATGAGCGATGCGGCAGATCCAGCCCCACCATATGAACCCCAACATGCACCACGTCAGGTCCACTACGAGCCCCAAGATGCACCCCGTCAGGCCCCCTACGAGCCCCAACATGCACCACGTCAGATCCATCACGAGCCTCCACAGTACAGCCAGCCGGCTAGGCAAGCTCCACAGACCAGGAACATTGTTCAGCGGTCCCCCAGCGCATCCCCGGTACGACAGCCGGCAACTGATACGAGACAAGAGGAGCCGGCTCCTGCGCCATCCGTCACACATCATGCAGTCGCATCATCTCAATACGAGCCTGTTGCGTTCATCACTCAAGATCTCGCTGAGGCAGAAGACCGACCTACCGCGGATGCAAACACCAGCCGGAAGTTGGAGTCCCCCGAGTGGGTTGAAGAACTAGAAGAGACGGTCTCACCCAGGTTGCCCCCGAACCAGGACAGTTCTTATCCGCGCCTCGCACCACCAGGCACACGCACTCCATCTGGCCCGCCCAGTGCTGATGGAAGCGATCGCTCTGCGAGGACGCATTCTATGAGCCCTCCCCGCAATGCACACTTTGCAGCACTGGCTGCAGACTTGTCAAGTGGCATCAGACACCAGCCTCCAGGCCGTTCAGTGTCTCCCGCCAAGTCGGCTCTGAAAGCCTCACCATCAGTTTCCGGCCGAAGTCATTCGCCGCTCGCCAACAATGGCCGTCTTCTTAACCGCGGAGCACCGAGCGAGGTATCCGATGCCGTGTCTGAAGACGGTGGAAAGAAGAAAAGGAGAATCCGTATTAGCTTCGAGGAGGAACCCACAGTGGTTGGTACGTCGGCATACAGCGATTCGCATCTGCCGATTGCGGATGATGATGCAGAGGAGGACCTCGATGATGTTTTAAAGCCGACCCCAATTCTGCCATCATTTGGTAGCATCCGGGACACGAATCGCCGATCGAGAGATGACCCCGAAAAGGTCACAGAAACCGTTTCGTCGTCCTTGTCGAACTCCGCAACACTGATGGGAGAGTCGACAGAGCTTTCGCGTGACCACAAGATTGGTGCTGTACTTGCTCAAGATTTTGCCGCCAAGTCGGCGGAGCATTCACCAGGGAATCATCCTCTTCCACCGGAGGTCACATCCGTGGAGGGAAGCGGTTACTATTCGGAATCGAGCGAAAGCGAGGCCGAGGTTCCCATCGTTGATCATCAGGAAACACACAAACCAACATTATCGCAATCAACACCGGCACCAGAGCCAAAGACCTTGACTAATCCTATAGAGACACGTTCAGCACCCCTCGAGGTGCCAGTTATTGCGGTGCAACCCGCAAGTCCGCCTCTTCCCAGGGAGCCTGAGACTGAACCGATATTTGCACCCCAGCCTGTACCTTTCCAGCCTGTAGCCCAAGCACCGCGACCATCTGTGCCGGGCGGATGGGACGACGACGATGCCTCGGAACCTGAAATCGAGGCCAAGGCGCCTGAAAAAACCAGTCCGGCACCGAGCCACCCGTCTATTACGATTCAGATACCCGAGCGTCCTGTCGACGACGACTCTTCAGACGATGACAGCAGCGTCTATAGTGACGCTTACGAAGACTTGGATGAGGGCGAGGGCTTTGGTTCTATCGATGCCATAATGGAAAGTCCGGTCGTGGCTCCGACCTCTCGCTTCGCATCGAACGATTCGTCACCTACCGCGCGCAAGACGGGACTGGAGGATTCAAGATGGGCTTCCACCAACTCGGAAAACATACATGAAGGCGTCATCCCCGAACAGCGGAAGGCACAACCTGACACTGACTGGGAGAACTCTCAGCAGCATTGGAGTGATCTGCACAACGCGCGGAAGCAACAGCCGAAATCTGGACTGCTCATTGATAACCTTGCGACCAAAGAAGAGCCCAGGAGTGTCCCTCAAGTTACAGCACCTGTCACACAGCCTCGGGCCGAGTCGAAGCGCAGCGCTCAGCAAGCAACTGAATCAGTTCCCGCGAAGTCGAAGGAACGCCGAGCTAAGGTGGGACCTGCCGTTGTTCCTGTTCAAGCACTACCCACACAACCTGCGAAAGCACCCACACAACCTGCGAAGGCACCCACACAACCTGCGAAGGCACCAGCACAACCTCGCAAGTCTGCCTTGAAGAAAACCACGCCAACCTCCCCGCCAGCTGAGATCCCTCTCAAGAAGACGATGCGTGGCACAGCACCGGCATCAAGTGGCGCTGAGCCGCAAATGCGGATGACTATGCGTGGAAACGGCGGTGGATTCGCTGGCAGAGGTTCGTCGGCGCCAGCTACTCAGCGCCAAAGCATGCCACCGGTGGACACCATGCCACCCAGAGGTGCCCTACAGAAGAAATATCTCCCGGCGGCAGCGGCCGGTGCAGCGGCTCGCCCTCGTCCACAAAGTGCTTCAGGTATCCCTGCTAAGCCCAAGTATGTCGCTCCTCCAGCCCCGACGTATGACAGCGACTCGGATGCTTCGATCAGCAGCTTCCAGCGTGAGCGACAACGGAACCGTGCATCACGGAACAACAATGGCGGCCAATACACTATGCGCGCCTCCATGCGCTCGGGGCCCACACCAACCATGCGAGCTGCGCCGCCGATGCGATCCATTTCGCCACCTCGCAGTGCCGCATCGCCTCCGCCGGCAACGCTCAGGAAGTCCATGCGACCATCCTCTCCGACACCCGAATCATCGACTGCTGCGAAGTCCTCACGTTTCAGCATCAGGTCGTTGTCTCCTGCGGGTCGTTTCAGACGTAGCAGTAACTACGAAGCCGCACCACCCATGCCACCTGCACCTGTACAAGCTCCTCCGCCGAAGGCTAAGAAGCCGGTGCTTGGGAAACCTGCCCCGTCAAAAGCCCCTGCGAAGAAGGCAGCAAAACCTTTCAGAAGTCGTATCAACGACTCCAGTGACGAGGACGAAGACGTGCCGCGGCGGTTCCAAAGTAGGTTTGCAGATTCAGACTCTGAAGACGAAGACTTCGAACTGCCTCCTGTCCGAGGCATCCCAAGACGCTTCGGCAAGGATGATGGCGATTCTACCGATCTGGAGGACGAGTTGAGCGACAATGAGCCCTCGTCGGTGCCAGTGACAAACGGCAACGGCAAGGGCAAGAGCGCGGTTACCAACGGCTTGACTGATGCGCAGGGTGCGACTCTTGCCACCGGGTCTCTACGAAAGCCAGGGGCGCTTCCACCAGTCGATGCAGCACCGAAAAAGCCAAAGCGTGGGCTCTTCGGATTCGGCAAGAAGAAGACCCCCCACAGTGCCGCAGCGGATATCCATGCCCAAAACGCTGCAGACTTGGACATCCCCATGCCTCCCACACAGCAGAACCGCGACCGCAACCGCCCGCTCACCCCCATCGGCGAAGACCGCGACACCGACGCCGGAAACGCAACCACGCTCCCCCCAAAAACGGGTCGCCGCACGCCGCTGGGGCGCTCGACGTCCGACTCGTGGCCGCTGCCCTCGCCCACCCCCGCCTTCGCAGAGGATGATCAGCGCCCCCGGACCGCCGACGGTCCCGTTACCCGGTCCCGTCCTACCCTCGCCAAGAGGAATACGTCGCAGGTCTCGCAGGCGCGCACGGAACTCGATCCCAGGACGGGCAAGGACGTGGCGTTTGGGCGGTCCGGGAAGAAGAAGAAGTTCCAGGGGTTGAGGCGCGTGCTGGGTCTTAATGACTGAGCGTGTTGCTGACGGTGTGGATAGAGGCTTGATGGCGCGGCCGGAGCGAGAGCGACGCGGACGAAGATGCAGACGCAGCGGGGGTGAGACGGCGGTGGAGTCGGTCGACTCGTTTGTCCGCGCGAGAGTTATTGTGTTTGGGTGTTATCGGCCTGCGTCTGATGATGGTTGAAGAGGTGGGGATGAGGCGGATGTATATCGCACACACAGACACAGACGGTGGTATTTCCTTTGCACTTTTTTTGTTTGCAAACTACAATGGGTCTGCTCTGGCCCCTTTTCTTTTTCTTTTGGTACTTTCCGGGGTGGACGGGGTGCGGGTTCCATGATACCATACCAGTTTGGCAGCGCGTTTGGATTCTTTTTCTGGGGGAAGGGAAGGGAGGGAGTGGTTTTTTTCTTCTTGTAGATGGATGTTGGGATGTTGGGATGTTTTGTATATGTTTGTATGATTGGGTGGGTGGTAGGGGAGGGAAGGACGCAGGTAAATAGGGGGAGAATAGGTAATTTTTAATTGTATTACGTGCGGATGATTGAATGGATGCGTGTGTGCTGGTGATGTGAGGAGGTGAGGGGGGTGGATTGGGGTTTAGGGGGGCTGGGGAAGGGGTATGTGCGTTCAAGATGGTGGTGGGTTGGTGGTGGTGGTGGTGGTGTTGTGGGTTGGACATGTGGTGCGCTGCGGAGGGGGAATGGGGGAGTAGGGGATGAAGATGATGGGTATTAGGGGGGCAGTAGTGTATAGAGAGAGGATGAGAGGATAAGAGGGGAGTGGAGTTAGGCTTTGGGTAAGGTAGGGAAGCTAGGGTGGGGTATATGTATTCTTGGACTGGTGGTGGACCTATATTTACTCCCTTCGTGTGTGTGGTCGTGAAGTATAATACTATATTATTTTCTCTGTATATAGTAATTGTATATGTATATTTATAGTTTATTTAAGATTTAAGACGGTAGTATGGTTCGAGTACTCTTCGTTAGCGGACTAGGTTGGATGGACGAGGTGCGTGGTAGTTTCCTAGTATACTCGATTCTTAACTCTTCGCGCGCTTTTGCTGGTTACGGTAAAACACAGAACAGGAACTGGGTGGGATGCTAAAATACAGTAATGTTATTTATTTCGACTAAATCGTGTCAAGAATTTGGACAGGTGCCAGGATCGGGAGGCTGTTGGGCTGGGTAACCCGGGGGGCCGGCTCTGTAGAGGAGCGGCGCGTTGCTTGAAGTTTGGGCGTCGAATAGTGGCTGCTCGCGATCAAATTGTTGTCAGACAGGTGCCACTATTAGCGCGTATGCTTCGACTGGTGGATCATTGGTAAAACTCGACCGTGGACTCCGTTCGCTGGGACTCGAGTATAGGTTTAAGAAGAAGCTCTCATTGGTGGCGTTACTCTATTATAAAGGCAGATGGGCACGGACGCGTTGGGTGAAAGATAACATCACGTAACGTCCTTAGCGCCTCAGCACCGTTTTCCCTCGTCCCTATAAAGAGCCCATCGACAGCTCCCTTCCCACACCCATCACCTCGCAACCCTCAGGCGTCTTGACCTAAATCGCCATGGCCGCTTTCAAGGACCTCCCGAACGAACTACTCGATCTGATTGCCGACAACCTTCCGACGGGTGCTCTCTGCGCACTCTCGCTCACATCACGGAAATTCTGCGCAATCTCTGTTCCATATCTCTACAAGACTGTACGGATACCAACTCCGTTCGAACAGGCAAAAGACTGGGAAAACCGTGTCGTTTTTCTGACGCGGACTCTCACTGGTAGACCGGATCTGGCTGCACGCATTACAGCACTTGATGCCAGCATTTACCACCTTAATGGCACATACGATCTCCGTCGCTTTGCCCCCCAGTCTCTGACCGCCGTCTATGGTATCCTTAATTCTACAAGAGTCGCTCCAAAACACGGATACGAGATGGCGCTGCGCGTATACGGTGGGTGCAATGAGCCCTGTTTCGGCGTGCTCATGTACATACTGCCCAACCTGGAGAGTCTATTCGCTCGCTTCTTCACAGACATCTCTTTAAGCCCCGCCAACCCAGAAGACCTCGTGGACGTGTTCTTCAATCCCGACCATGGCGTTGGCTCCGCTCCGAGCTTGAGCAAGGTGAAGAAACTGGACTTGCAATGTACTAGGGTCCATATGAATCCAGGTATCTTCCCGAAGCACGCTCCCTGCTGGATTGATGGATCGCATACCGTCATGTCAATAAACCCCAACTCCAACTCCTCTCTGCGATCGCCTGAGATAACAGAAATCTATTCAAGAGAGTCGACGAACCAACTTCTAACACACAATCTTTGGTCGAGATTTAGCTCAAGAACGTTTCCTGCACTTCGGCGGCTGGACGTTGACCTGGATAACATCTGGCGCAACATGTACACACATGAGCCGGTCGAGGTACTTTGTCCGGGTACCACTGGGTGGTCTCATTATCTTGTGTCAAGGCTGAGAGACATCAAAGACACACTCGAGGAACTCCGTCTGACGGTGCGCCACGGAGCCGATACGCGATTTCTTGAATACATCGAACCATTCACGGACCCTTTCACAGACCCTCCCATTAGACTTCACAATCTCAAGATCTTTTGGCTGCCGCAAGAGCTACTCTTGCCGCGCGACATCGAGGATCGCGATTTCCGTGACATCGACCACCAACTCCTTCCTGCAGGACTCCAGTCGTTGCGCCTGCTCTACCCGACCATGAAGACGCACAGCTGGCTGAAGGGATACCTTCCGAACCGCGTCAACCTCCCTTCTTTGCAGTCCATCGAGACTATGGTCACTTCGAAGCAGGGCTCCGTTTTTCTGACGCATCGTCAGACAGACTTCAAGACTTGGACTACAACGACTACTCGAGGTACCAGCGACCGTGTGGCCGAAGCTAGCGCTATTCCCTTGGGAGAATCCGAGACCCAATCGACCAAGGAAGCGGAGCTACTCTTCGAGGTCGCTTTACGCGACAAACACATCGAAGAGCTCGAGAAGCTGGTGGCGGAAACGGCGATCTACGTGTAGATCTGGGTCTTGTTCGAGTATCATCGTGTAGGAATGATGCTATGGGACTTCGACATGGTACTTATGAAAGGTTGTGGACATCCATCTGTGAAAGGAACCCTAGCAAGCTGGGGAATTAGTAGAGTTATATAGGGAATATGGTACGTACTAAACATCCATCTAAGCGCGCCGGGACGCATAGTGTAACGGGACACCTTCTCTCCTCGCCGTTCAGATTGTCCCTAGCGCGCTTATATATATCTATTCTATGGCTAGCACTCTCTTAGCGTATTAGCCTCTGATACTGATACTGTGAAGTGTGTTGCTGACAATACTGTCGCTTTTTCTATTAGTGCCGTCTATTGACTTGCCTCCAATGCCACTCTGTTCGTTCGCGATAGTATACTCCTGTTGCTTTTTGTACCACTTTCGGACGGAAGTCCATGTTTGTCTATCACTTTACGGGACACTACTTTGTAGTTCGAGTCAAGAATCCGAAAACCATTCATCCAGGACCAACTCCTTGCCCATGTCCCGCGAGCTGCATACCAACGACCGATATAGTAATCTCCCACTCCGACATGGCCGCAAACCCGTAGGGCCAGCGATGGCTGTCTCTAACGATCGATTGTCCTTAGAATCTGTCATTTGGGTAAACTAAATTAAGGCAGGCAGTGATGCATGCGGCAACAGGTGGTGCAATAACTATTGAGCGCTCCAATGATGACTAATACCTTGCCACCCTAACTCTACTGGAGGAGAACATATCTTGTAGGGAATATAGGGTGCCAGCTAATCGCGTTGAGCTCAGACTAGCGCTCAATAATTATTGCAACACCTGTTGGCGGATTAAAATGTGATTTGGTAAAAGTCCGCACGTCCCTCTTTTGTGGCAGTGCACCGTGTGGCTTGCCTGCTTCCTACCTGGGAACAGCGACATCTTCCCTAACGTCCCGCTGTCCGAGGCCTCCTATCTTCCAAGGTCTCTTCGCGCCCCGCTACTGTACAACCGACGGTGTATGTTCACCTCTTAGGAGGTAAGGCTCAGGCGCCGACTCAAGCCCGCTGCTGCCACCGAGCACCCAGAAGCACGTTCGGCCTGCGACTCCTTACGCGACGAACCGGCATCAAATACGACCACACGTTCTCCTAGCCACACCCATCCTATCGTTGAGCTCGCTGCCGTTCGCCCTTTTGCGCAGTCCCGCCTCACCGTGTCACGGGTCAACTTGCCTCCCTCGAGCCAATTCTCCGCTGCCCGAACACGGGTTTCCCGATGATATCCCTCCCCTCGATCTTCTAAAGTAGAATCATACTCCTTATCTACCGCGCAACTGAGAGATGTCACAAATCAGATTCCCGACCGGGTTGAAGATGTCGGACTGCCTCGGCGGCGGACTTACGGGTATGGTGTACCTAGACGAGACCTCCAACACCGTCATAAAATTTCCTCACGAAGGAGACGAGCCCGCCATCAATGTCGAGAGACAGATCTACGAGCGGTTCCAGCAACACGGCGGACATGAAGGTCTTCTGCAGTATTATGGTACCTCCGAAATCGGCATCAAGCTAGAATATACCAGCCTACATAATCTCCGCCAATACATCCAAATTCATGATGAGATTAACGCTAAGCACCGACTTCAGTGGAGTCAACAAATCACCAGTGCGCTTGCTTTCGTTCATTCGATGAATGTGATTCATGGGGATCTCACGTGTCACAACATTTCTTTAGACAACAGCCAAAACGCGAAGCTCTTTGACTTTGGTGGTTCATCAATAGATGGCTCTGATCCATTGATTGGGGTGACTGCAAGCCACAGGTGGCCTGGAAACGACGACAAATCAACTCAGGTGGACTTGTTTGCCCTTGGTTCCACCCTGTACGAAATCTGGACCGGCAAACCTCCATTCCACGGGCTTCCAGACGTAGAAATCACCTACCTATTCAAACAATCCGAGTTTCCTAAGACACAAAGTCTAGGACCAATAGGCGACGTTATTAGAGGATGCTGGCAAGGCAGGTTCGCAAGTGCAGATGATGTTCTTAAAGGTAAGTGCCTTGTTGGTCTCAGTAATTGCCATCTACTAACGCTGTCCAGCCATGAACTTCTGTGATAGAACTAGTCTTGTAACTTCGGTGATGGATTATGTCTCTGCTCCACCCGTCCGCGAGACGACCATTGCAGTGTCGGTTCTTGGCTTGGCCCTGTTCCTGGTTCATAGGTTAGCGAGGCGATGACGAAATGGAAGAATGGAGCTCTACCTAGAGGAGCTTAGGCGCAGAGTGGACATTTCCCTTTCCTCGTAGTACTGCCAAACATGATTGGTTCTCCGTTTTTCCCTTTGGCCTGTTTGAGATCGTGACAATGGCCGGTTGCAGCACTGCCATTCTCACAGTAGTCGTATCTACGCTCTTGGAAGGCGTGTCCTTGCGTGCAACTAGCGAATTTGAAGGGGGTGTCAGACTAGGTACACATTTTGCTTGCGTCAAGATGCGTCTCTCGAGATAGACTTCCATCTTCTACTACTTTTTATACCAAAGCGCATTGGCTACAGCAACGCTGATGACGTGAATACTGATAACACCAGAGTGCCTGTGTGGTTAGCTAGGACATTGCATGCGTCGAGTGTCTGCAGGTTACTGCATCTTAGAGTGCGACTTGTACGCGTGCGTTGGTGGATGCCTAGAATACCCCGCTACTTTGTAGGTCACGCACATGCTCTACCATAAGCCACATGTGGCTTGACGGAAACCAAAAGAACGTCCCGCCGCAGTCATCACGTAAGATTGCATGGTCTGGGTCGCCCAGCTAGATTAGGAAGCTGCTTTGTTTAGAGGTACCGACCAGGGTGGCAAACGAGCATGAATATGTGCGCCATAATCGCCACGAAGCTGGAGATAATTTCTACTCTCGTGTCCACACTCAGAAGCGTGAACGAAGCCAATCAATGGATCTAAGAGCTAAACAGGGTTATTAATTGTGGGTGTATCCCGCGACACAGGGACAGACAATATCTAGTCCTAAAAGTGATAACTTATTTAATAGTATATACTATGGGAAGCTTAAGCATATTAATAGTAACTTAGTTCTTATTAGTATCTCTTCTACCTAACCCGTACGGGTCGTAGAGCTCGATATTAGCCCCCACAACATCCACAGCTGCCAGCTCGAGGATGTGTTTAAAATCGATGCAGACAGCATCGTTGATCGGGCCCTCCAAAAGTTACAGATGGACACCAAGCGCGTTGATGAGCGATGGGTAAAGAATCTACACGACGGCACTCACCATTCTTGGTTCGGTCTGCTTCTCTACCTGCTCCCCAGCCTGGAAACACTGGCAGCTCGGTTTTTCAGTGGATGGGCGGTCGCAAAGATCTGTCCAACAACTAAATACATGCTCCCCTACAATTTCCTGGATAGTCTTTACAGTTGCGCAATGTTCGCCAGCATCTACTCCGCCGCGTTCCCGGATATCCACTCGATCGCTGGCTTGCGCAATGTGAAAGATCTTGAATTGGAGTGTTCCCCCGCAGACTGGTTGTGGTGTTGCTTGCCAAATCTCGAGCGTATCCGGCTTGGTCAAGAGACTAGGATAATTCCGTATTTCGATTTCGGCGATACTCCTTCTCACCTCGGAGGACTGTACGCGAAGCAGAATACAAACGTTCTTGTAAATGCGCCACATCATTTCTCGTTCCAATTCGACTGGGCTCCGTTTGCCTTCCGAGCACTTAGGCAGTTGCATCTTGACCTGATCAATTTCATCGCCCACGATCGAGGACAAAGCTTGACGAAGATCGACGCCGAACACCCTGGCGATAGCACGCATCTAATGGCAAGGCTTACACCGGTGGCGTACACACTCGAGAAACTCCGCATAACGGTGTGTCAAGATACAGATCCGGTATTCTTGAACTACGTCGAGTGTTTCCCAATCAGTTCTCTTTAGGTCTTCCGCAAGCTCAAGGTCCTGTGGATGCCCCAGGCTCTACTTCTCCCGCGCGGCTTTGACGACTTGGTTCGGCAGCACAACATCGACTTATCCGAGTATACTCACCTCCCCACGGAACTCGAAGCTTTGCGTGTTCTTTACCACAGTGTCAGGATCCACGACTGGATGAGGAAACTCCTGCAGCACCGCACACGCCTGCCCCATCTTGCCCAGGTGCCCGTGATGACGGCATGGGTGCCAAGAAAGGCCAATCGATCTTGATACAAGGCGGCATATTTTCAATCGGGATGGCGATGATTGTCTTAGCTAATCAACTTCAGATGACGGTTTTCCCAATAAGTAGAAGAGCGATACACTCAAAAATTTCGAGATTGACCATGTCCTGATTAACGATGTAACTGTCGACTGTGCGATGAAGCTCGTTGGGACGGATGCGTTACCGGATACGTTGAAAGCGTGCAAGGCCAAAGTCGTCGCTTATTTTGTGAGGATGCTATCCAATTATTGGACCGTGAAGGAGTTTTACCCGATGCAAGTTAAAAAGCTTCGGTTCGCGAGCGTGAGTTCCGATCTGATAGGGTGCGCTTAGTGATTACCTCCCTCATGGTGTAAGGCTCCATGGGTACGCTATCGGAGTGGATAAACTGCCAGAGCACGACCAAGCGCATTTGATAACGTCTTTCAGTTCGAGCAGTTGAAAGAAGTTCACGAGAGAATGGATGCGGGCTTGGCGGTCGGTGAGATGATTCCATAGTATCTGATGGTTACATGCGTATCTGCTCTGTCCGACTGGCCCCGTCGGTTGTATGTGCGCTCGAGCAGGACGGAGCGTAGTCGCTCGCTTGGTGGCGTGCTCGTCAGATACACCAAAAATCCACCATTTCTCGGCGAACAGTCTCCTGAAGAGATATTTTGGTTTCGTGAAGGGGCCGAACGTGAATCCGAGCCGGGGATTCGCAGAAGTGATGCCGTTTGGGGGACTCTTAGCAGCGCAAGCATACTGCTCTGCACGGGCCTCTAGGTGGCCAAACAGTACTTGTTACTATTCTAAGCCCTTGGTAGAATCGTTTTCGCTATCATAGGTTGATGAGCAACAAAAAAGGGGAGACTAGGGTCATGGATGGTGCCAATGCAGGTATATCAAGTTGACCAGGGTTGCCGACAGACTAGCTGCATTGGACACTAGCGTCGGAACGAGCGCCATTTCTAGCCCTGCAAATCTGCTCGATCACGACAAGTATCATCAACCGAACGAATCCGGCTCCTCCCGCCCCCAGCTTGTACTATCGAACGTTGGACAGTTACGCCTGCCCCAGCTTGCAAGGCGTTTTCTCTACCTTGGCTTCCAGGCACTCATCGTCCCTGAGAGCATACCTAGGTAGCTTGTGGGGGTCAGCGTACTTGGAAACCAGCTCACGTCGTGGGTGCTCACTCGCCAGATCCAATTCTTAAAAGTAGCTTGCGTTTCGTGATCCAGGTGCACGGATTCCTCCTCCGAGGTGTCATCCAAGACATTTGAATTCCAGCGCCCCCACACCATGCAACTGCCCATGGGCACTTCGGGCTGTTGGTCTTTACCCGACGAATCAACGCAATGCATGGATGCGCCAAGATCTCTCTCCCTCCGAGCATTTATTTTCGACATCCTCGTTCATTTCTACACTTTCCAATGAGCGCTCGCGGTCCTTCAGGCCGGTTCCATGTTCCCATCACGCACGTGTGCATCAGGCTGCAGGTCGATCCCACCCTTCGCTCTGGAAGCCCGAAATCTCGTTCTGGTGATATCATGTCCCTTGTTGTGGCCCTTTTTAGTACGTGGCCTAGCATCGTCTCGGCCTTGTCCAACGCTCGGAGAATACCCACAACCTAGACTTAAGTTTGGCCCCCGAAGACTGATAGCGTGCAGGGACACTAACGTCGACGGGTGTCTTCGTCCATCAATGGTGTAGACTGAATGTACCAGGGTCGTACCTGGTCCCTAATCGTTGCACATCAAGCACGTACACCTGGTAGATAAAGGCGCATGGCCTCTTCGCCCCGCTCAAAAATCCTAGTCCATCACTTCTTCAATCTTTCTGCTCGCGGTCTCATCTCTTCTAGAGGATGTCTGAAGTAGAGGCACAATTCGTCAAGCGAGGGCTATGGGTGAACTGGAGCCAAGGATCCGTTATGGGACAAACACTGACTGTCGACTCTTCGGTCGCTAATGTAGTGGTTGCTCTCCTTGCAATCTGTACATCCATAGGTACCGCGCAGTTGTTCAATCTCCTCATCTTCTTGTATCACCAGCTCAGAGCTCACGGTCAATCGGCGGATGGACTCTATTGGCAACAGCAGGCTCTTCTTAGAACACTGCCCACGCCTACAGCTTTGTTCGCGGATTACATGAAGTTGTGGTGGAGTTGGCGAACTAAGTCCAAGAAAGGTGTGCAGCCCTACCAAGCCATAGCAGCCTCACTCCACATGTGCATGTCCGATCAAGTATATTGACAATTTTTTAGCACTGCTGCGTTCTTGGATCACGGCCGTCATTGTACTTTGTTATGCTATTGCGAGTATAGCGGCCGGAATTTCGACCAGTTATGCCGTCGATACGACAAATATCGAAGTACTTGTCGACAGTCCGCTCTGTCGACTTGTCGACGTCCCCAAACTCGCTGCTGATGCGAATGCATCTCTGGCATTCGCAACTGGGATGATCCCATACATACACACATACACGCAGAGCTGTTACCAAAACACTACAACCGTACCTGCAACTTGTCGGAATATGTACATACAACCCAAGGTCCTCCTCACCGTGGAACAGGCCAGCTGCCCATGGCAGTCTTCCCTTTGTCTGGACGGTGAACGGCCCGCCGTATCCATGGACTCGGGGCTGTTGGATGTCAGCGAAGCCTTCGGTTGGAATCTGAAAGCCAGGGATAACCTATGGGTGCGCCGTCGCACGACATGCAACGTGCTACCATTACCCGGCCATTCGAAGCAAGTAGATCTGTCCTCTCTAAGCAACACGTTACGTTTCGAACCTCTTCCCAACGAACAAGGCTATGCGTATCTCTTCGGGAACTACACGGATGTACCTCCAGAAATGCACCCGGAGTATATATACAAAACCAGCCAACTATCTGCTAACCGTACCAAATCATACAGCTCAACGTAAGTAAAACATGCTGGACCCAAGATCGTTGTCGATATCTACTAACATTCGTCTCAGAAGCATTATCACCCGTGCACGCAGTAATTCATTCATGTGGGGACTGAACTGGCGGACACTCGACGAGATGAATCGGACTGATGCTGACGTAGCTCTCGCCTTCATCTCCCTGAACAACGTGTTATACCATAACCCTGTAAATGACCCTCTGTTCTCAGCACATCGAGATGTATCCTACGGTACCGCACCTTTGTTACATACGGAATACAAGTCAGATCATCTTGCTGGGGCCATGGGGTGTGCTGTTCAGGTATGTCGCAACGTGACAGCATCCAGTCAAATCACTAACATCTGCACTTGCAGCATCAATTTTGCGCCTCACAGTCTGATTCCGAGAAGAGCTGCACCCAGCTAGGCGCTCTTCCTTCCGACGATTCATCTCTATCAGCGCAATTTCCGAATCTTACAGGGCTACAGGAGTCCCTCATGAAGCTTCTGTGGGCCGCTAGCTTTCTGAACGATGTGACAAACGGTGCATCCTCGGAAGAGTTGTTAGCTTCGGGTACGTAAATCCCTAGTCATAATACCCCAACCCCGACTTTAAAGCTTCTCCCGATGGAACTCGAGAGAGTTTTTCGAAACATGCAAGATGGGGGCACGCTGGCTCGATCTTCGTTAACGTACCCTTGGAATATAGGTCTCAACATGAATGGGCTGGTGACTGAGCTACCCGACAACCAATGGGTCAAAGAGTTAGTGAATTGGGAAAACTATGCGTGGGCCGGTTTTCAAATCATGCTCTCAGATGCAGCCATCGGCCCAATCACGCGCACTGAGTTGGCGGATAGCTACACTGACGCACCGGCGACGGCCGCGGATAGTGCACTATGCCAATCAATGAAGATGCGCAAAGCTGGTGGTTTCGCGTACGTATTCCTTATCCCTACATTATCTTGAGGGGATAAACCCACGACTGATCACTCTGCAGTAACGTGAACGTGTTCGGCCTCGCATTCATCTTGACCTTTTCCGCCATCATCTCTTTCATCAACTTCTTTATTTTAAGATTCCTTATCTTCCTTAAGCGATTCCGCAAGTCTCTTGCACCACGGCTAGATCGTTGGGTTAACGACGGCATCTTCCAACTCCAACGGAGAGCTTTTGAAGCGAATGAGAGCACCTCATGGATAGACCCAGAGAAGGAGATTCCAACTACTGTCTATGACACGACGATCTCCGAACTGCCTACGCAGAGACACACGATCAGGCGCTCTGCGACTGCTGCTACGCTCGTCGATAAGAGTTCGATGCTGAAGTGGGAGTTGGAAGAGCGACAACCCACGTTAACGGAATCAGAGCGCTCGTTGACCGCGAGGTCTGACGCTTCCTTCACGGATAGAGGCCTCGTGTCACAAGGGGAAACTAGTCTAGTACAGCAGTCATCCAGCGCGTATTCGCGGTGAGGTGTTTCTTTTGTCCATTGTTCACTTTCTTTGACACGAAGAC
Organism: Karstenula rhodostoma CBS 690.94; assembly: GCA_010093485.1. Classification (NCBI taxonomy): domain Eukaryota; kingdom Fungi; phylum Ascomycota; class Dothideomycetes; order Pleosporales; family Didymosphaeriaceae; genus Karstenula; species Karstenula rhodostoma. Next base: position 920,822 of record MU001510.1, on the reverse strand, counting down.
TTGCCATGAATAAAATCCTTTGCTCTCTTTGTCAACGAGCTGAAATTCTTTGTTCGTATGGAAACATACATGTATCACGCTGTGTGCAACATCGTCCGTCACCATCAATCCAAATCATCGCAAACATGACTAGATTTCTCGCATTCAATGCAGATGGGGATGGGGAGAATCAACACAGAATCCCGGAACCTCCTTCTAAGATAACCCGCCACGCGCTAAGAAAACAAGAGTGGGAGACAGAAGCCGCTGCAAATAGACCCGCTAGCAGAGTCACGAAGAGCAAGAAGAAAAAGGTCAAACGTAAAACCGTTACCAAAGTTCTAGACGCCATCAAATACGAATCGGATGAGCTCCAATGCCTAGCTTGTGAGTACACACATATGCGAACCCATAAACAGCTGTCTAACGCTAAACAGGCCTCCTCTACGGCGATGACCCAGCCTGCACGTCGAAATGCTACACCGACTTCACAAGGCAGTCTTTCAGACCTATCACTAACAGCGTCCAGATCCGCGGGCCGGGTGATCTTGGATACTCCGCGCACACTACTGTCCCTATCGAAAAGCACGAGTGGATAGGTGAGTACATTGGTGAGTTGCGCCCGCTTTCTCTGTCCGACACCCAACAATCCCACTACTGGCTTCCGATACCGGGGCAGTGCGCTATAGATGCTGAGCGAAAGGGAAACTGGACCCGGTTCATGAACAGTAGCTGTAAGCCCAATGTTAAAGTCTGGGGAGAGACTTTGGGCAAGAGACATGTGGTCCTCTTCCAGGTGTTGAAGAACATCGCAGTGGGCGAGGAGTTGACGTTTCAGTATGGAAAGGCGTATTTTGAGAAGGCTGGGTTTGAGTGTCGGTGCGATGCGCATGATGGGGAGCCACATATGCCTGGAGATAAGCCGGCGGCGAAGAAGCCAGCGAAGACAACCGGTAAGAAAGTGTTGAAGAATGCAAAATGAAAATGAATATGTGGAAGGGGATGTGTACGCAGGTTTGTTTGATAATATATTAACGTTATCTCATTTGTGGACGACTGTACCCGCTTTGCAGAGGTCAAGTTCCTCAAAGCCTGCCTTGTCCTGGGTGCTCTTGACTTTGGTGGTCTTTGCCGTCGTTGTTTGGATCTGTTTTGTTCCATGGTGGCTGAGAAGCAGTGTTGAGATAGTTGAGGCGATGATAATCCCAGAGCCACAGTCACATGTGACTCACCCTACTAATTACCCTAACACTCCCTCCTCCTCGCGGGCGCCTATGGGTACCTATAGGCACCTCCCTATTGTCTTTCACGACTCCGGGATCCCCACATGCCGTCGTTGTGCGCCGTGGTTGTCTCGCTGGTGCTGTTCATTTCGCCTTTACATGTTCGGCATAGGGTTTGTTCGCTATAAGTGCCGGAAGAACGGCGTCCATTGCAGGCGCGTTTACTGGATATTAGGTTCCTTGTTTGTTGCCCATAGTTAAATAGCAGGCCTCCGTGCTGCTCCGTATGCCCTCTTCCCTTTCCTGAGCAGCCACGTAGCCCACTTCCCGTAGCGGCTATTTAGAGAGTCTCGCGAGTCCTGGACGTATCGCCGAAAACAGCGTTCCAGTACCGTACATTTTCCTCAGTGGAGGAAGTGGATCCTCCCCAGCGGTAAGCTTGTCGGCGGCTCTCAGGAGGGCGCGGTAAAGATGCACCAGTTCTACCAATAGGCTTTGCGCGCTCGCTGTCGTCGCTAAAGCCGAGGTCTGCTTGTTTGCGTTTAGTTCCGCAAATTTGCGGATACACCCCAGTGTCCTTTTGCAGCGATAGCGTGTTCCAGAACGGCGGATTATATGGATGCAGACCAGCGGCACCTGGGCTGCCGCTTGACGGTGGTTGAGGAAGCTGATTGTCTCTAGTGCGGTCGCCCTGGTCGCTGTTGCCGCCGTAGTTGGAAGGGCCTGCTGGCGGTGGCCCACCGCCGGCAGGATGATCACGCGCGGCACAAGCGTTGCTCCGGCTCTTCCACTCGAGATCTCCAGCCTCTTGCAGATCGGTGAGATACCGCAGCTGTTTCTTAACAGCTATCAGCTGTAATAGATGCGCTGGCTCTGGTTCGAGCGACCCCAGCTGGAGAACTGCCAAGCACCGCGCTTTCCAGAGAATTGCGCCTGGATCGCCATGCCACTCCAACATCCGCGGCGGGCCGATCCTGCCCTCCTCTTTGTAGTCGACCACCATGTATGCCGTGTAGCGCCCTTTAGTCTCCTCCTCGCCCGAGATCTCGGCGCAGTATGCGGCGTATTGATTCGGCAAGACGGGTATGCGAACCCTTGGTGGCGTTGTCTTCTGCATCTCCTGCTGCCAGCGACGCTCGTGATCGATGAAGAAGTCGAAGTACGTAGGCACAATGATGAGGCCGGGGTCTCTGGCATCGAAGGCGGCGTGATCGGCGGGGCACAGGTAGATGGCATTTTCAAAATCGCCGAGCGTTCTCAGGCTGACCAGCCCTTGTCTTTGAAGCTTGGACAAGTCGGGCCCGACAGCCTTGTCGATAACGTGGGCAGCGTGGAGGTAGTAGCGGACCTCGCACGCGCAGCATCCCCCATAGTATGTCTGCAGCTGCTCCTTGTACGAGTTCGTGAACGTCGATTCGCTCACTTTCGACTTCTTAGCTGGTGAGGAGGTGCGGGAGACGGCATCGTCGTCGTTGGCGCGTTTTCTCCGATGCGAGGCTATACTCGATGGCGCAGTTGGGCGTCGAAATTCCGGCTCTGTGTTGTGGGCGGAGAGGCTTGACTGCGGCGGCGGTGCGGGCGAGACGGTGTTGATAGATGCGTCAATGTCAGGGACGAGCGAGGGGACATCGGGTGTGGCGGGCGGTTGTGCGTAAGGCAAAGACAGCGGAGGCTCGCCGTTGCCGTGGAGCGGTGCGCGCGACATGGTCGCGAAGGGCGCGCCGTTGGACACCGACTTGTGGTGTTGGTGTTGGTCGGGTGTCTGTGAAGAAAGAAGAGACTGCAAGACTCTATAGTCTTAAGAAATATTCGTGCGTGTGCTGCTGCCTACCCAACAATTCAATCGCGAGCAGTCACTATTCGAAGACGCGCTGGCACAATTGTTACCTACACTTCAAGCAACGCGCCGCTCCTCTACAGAGCCGGCCCCCTAGGTTACCTAGCCCAACAGCCTCCTGGTCCTGTTGGTGTTGGAGGTGATGGAGAACAAAGTGGGGAGTAAGACTGGTGGATGGCTTACCCGCGTCGGGTTGCCTTTCTAGCGGCGACGCTAGTCCGTGCTAGAGGAGCCTACCCCGCCAACAGGAGGGGCCAGCTGTGCGGGCCGGCCCGGGCATGGAAGCGCGAGAAGGCTTGATGTCGGGTCTGCGGTCTGGTGGTTGCCTGGAAGTTGAGGATATGCGGTGATGGGCGGCGGCTCCTTGGGTACTTGTGCGTCGGGTGACTGTTCCGAAGGTTGGGCAGAGGCAGACTCACTTTGCGGAACCTGACGTTGGGCTGACTTTTCATCGTGACTGCGCGCTAGCCGAATCTGTGATTGGATGTCCCATATCTGTCGCTTGGTCGTCTCGATTGCTGCAGTTGTCTCCTGTCGTGCCTTTGTTATGGAGTTGATCCGTATCAAGCGGGTTCGGAGCGCGTAAGGTGCTCAAGATGCCGCAGTCGTCGCGCTGGTCTGGCCCCGGCCCTCCTTCAGACGAGCTGATCGAGATACTGCAAAGAGCATACAATACTGCAGTAAACGAGCTAGATGTAGAATACTCCGAGCGGGAGAGCGTTCTCAAGCAAAGCTTCTGGGCGTTAAATGCGAAATATGGCAAGCTTGGAGAGGACACGACGAACGAGACGGCGGCGCTGAGAAAACAACTCACAAATGCAGAAAGCATTCGCAACAACAGCACTAAGGAGGCTACAGGAGAGATCCAAGAGTTGCGCATGCAGTGTGAGAAGCTCAATCTGGAATTGATAGAGCGAGAAAAGCGGGTCCACGACGAACGTCAGTTGAAGGAGCAACTCGAGGTACACATTTCCGACGAAGTGAGAAATTATAGTGTCGGAACGAAGAAGGCTGAAGCGGAGCGTCAAGAACTACTGGCGCAACTCAATACGCTCATGTTGGAGCTGAAACAGCAAGACGATCAAGTCCGGAACCAACGTTGGCTGAAGGAAGAGCTACAGGAAAAACTTACCGAAGCAGAGAGCAATCACAACGCCAAAATGAATGATAGTGCAGTTGAGCGGCAAAAATTACAAGTGCAATACGAAGAACTCAAGTTGGAGTTGAAAGGACAAGAAGAGCAAGTCCAGGTTGAACGTGAGCTGAAAGAGCAATGCCAACGCGATTCCGAGAACACTAGGCTCGAGTTGGCGAGGCTGCAGAAGGAACACTCAAACGCGAAGCAGCGAGTTGTCCGCCTGCAGCAGGAGCATTTTAGTGCAGTTGAAGAGATGAAACAAGCCATAAAGACAATAGAGAAGGAAGTCTACGAGAAAACACGCCAGGAAGTGCAAAGTCAGCTCACGAGCGTGCACGAGGCCAAGATCAAAGTATGCGAGGAACGAGCTCGGGCGGCGACGACAAAACTCAAAGAACATGCAGACGCAATGATGAGCATTGAGAGATTTGCACGCAGAAATGAAAAGGAGGCTTGCGAGGCGAAGCACAATGATATGATCGGCCAGCTTGCAAGAAAACATGCAACTGAGATTGAGACTTGCGAAGAATCTGCACGGGCAGATGAGAGGAAAGTCTGCGAAGAGGAACACAACGCAGATATCACGCGACTTAAGGATCAGCATGCGACAGCAATCAAAGAGATTGAATCTACCGGAGAAAAGCAGAGGGAAGCCTACGAAGCGCAGCTGCGGACAACGAGGGACCGACTCAATGAAGAACATGAAGAAGCGCTTGCAGCATGTCGGGAGGAATTCAACGCTTCAGCATCCCAGAAGTACGAAGAATACACGGCTAAAGTTCTGCAGCTGCATACTGACCTAAACACTGAGAGGGTGAAAATTGAGAAGCGAGTGTATGAACGATACGTGTATAATACGCTGTACTGGCAAAACCTCACGAAGAAAACATGGACGCCTAACTACTCGGATTTGCAGCAAACAGCCGAAATCCTCCGACTCACAGACCAGGTGTCAATGGGGAATAGTAGAGTGACTTCCCTGACTTCGGATATTCAATCACTGATGGCCCAACGAGATCGTATCCAGCAAGAGATAGTTGCGAGGGATGCCAGGCTCGGATACTTACAATCTACACATCGTAATTTGACCAACAGCCTCGAGAAGCAACTCCGAGCGAAAGAAACCAAAATCGATGGACTGGTCAGTCAGGTCCAATCCAAAGAAGATAAGACCAGGAGCCTCGAACGGAGCCTCGGAGACAAAGAGGCCGAGATAGATACACTGGCCAAGCGGGTCCAATCTAGTCACGATAGGATTCAAAGCCTCGAACAGGAGCTCACGGAAAAGGAGGCCGAGACTAACACGCTGGTGGAAAAGCACCAAACAGAGGTGTTGGCCTTACAGCGTAGCAAGGCCTCTGAAACCACACTGAAGGCGGAGCATCACGAGAGCTCACGTGATACAAATCCAGTGATGCAGGAGAGCACGAAGGACCGCCCGAACGTTAGGTTAGGCATCGTGAAGCAAGCCCAGACTCTCGAAGCGGCGCAAAACCAAGTTTCCGGGCTCAAGACGCGTTTGCTGGAGTGCCAGAAGCGAATCGACACGATGCAGAAGAAACAGGACGTCTTGTTGCAGCAAGAACTCCGCAATTGGATTGCCAAAACAAGCACGACACAAACACGCCCCAGCCATCCTGAGCCTTCTCATGAGGGGACAGTCCCGGTCAGGGTTCCTACGGATACCGAAGAGCCCAGGAAGAACCAGCAGATCCTGGAGCAACTCATTGCGGACTGCGAAGCCCTCGAGAAGGATTGCCGGGATGGAGAAACTGCACTTGAGGGCGAGAAGAAGAAACTTAGGAACGAGGACGTGCGACTGAAGGCGCTGCAGAAGGATCTTACGATTGAGTTCTCGTTCAAGCCCGCGAAGAAGAACGCGGCAAGGCAGACAACCAACGGGTAACTCTTGGATGGTGCGTCGGGAAGACTGGTGCTTCCGAATGGAAGAGTTGGATTACATGGTACAGTCTTTACCTTACGATGAACGGTTTTTGTGAGGGACGACTTTCCACTTATGATGGAAACGGATGGGTTCAGTGGAGCGTAAAGATCCTGTCTCGGTTTTCTTGTTCTTTTCACGTGCTGGTTGGGCAATGTTCTTGGACATGCTGTGATTTTACGAGAGATGGACAGCGTGGAAAGCGGCCTTTTTCTTTGTTCTTAGTCAGGATTGGGCTTTTTGTGACCCGTTTTTCAACACGGATAGATGATACCCTAATCATGTCGATATATAAATCAACTGCACTTCGCTTGGGTTTTGTTTTCCTTTTGAAGTTTTTGAATCCTTGCTGGCTTGTCACCTCTACAAATGCTTCCTGGTAGATCTTTTCGTTGCCCTCTTGCTCTTAGCTGCTTTTCCTAGAGAGACAGGCCCCGGTCCAAAATCAGGCGTTCCGCCTATACTCCCGAGTATGTTGCCCACATAGTTCGTCGCATTGACTCCTTCCGCGAAGGTCTCATTCCACCCGCCCACAATCCCCTCAATAATCTTCACGCCGGCCAGATAGAGATTTCTCAGCGCAGGTGGGTAGCCGCCTTGATTACTCCACCACATGTTCGTTGTCGCTGCCTCCCCAGGATATGGTCGGTCCATATCGCTAGCAGTACGCATAATGATGATGCGTGAGAAATCCACCAGGCCAGCGATATGGCCACGCAACAAAGCTTCCAGTGTCGCATTGTCTTCCTGCGCTGTGTTGCAGTAGACTCCAGTCCCGTTCGTAAGCACTTTCGTGTAGTTGCCGAACGTTTCACCTAGCAATCTGCCACTGAAATAATTGTCGCTTGTTGTTACGTCGCACTCGACCACGCTTGGAGGATTAGTCCCCGCCTCGTACAGTCCCTCGGGTGTATCATACAGTGCCCGATACGCAACTGCTTCTGCGCTGTCGTTCAAAACAGCAGTTCTGGCGAACCCTGCAGCGACTTTTCGCAGTGCGTCGTTGACTTCAAACACCTCCGTGCCGTATATGCTGCCAGGATATTCGTTTGGCGCATAACTCCCTTGGGGTACATAGCCAGTCGAGAAGTTTGATGGTAGCTCGCGAGGGTCGAACTCATACTGCAGCGCAACCTGTACAGCATATCGCGCTAGTGCGACTGATCCCAATGTAGAGACCATCGGGTTGACACCTCCCACTCCGGCAACCAGGAAATAGGTTGATTCCAAGTCGAACAGCGGTGATAACCATAGCGATGTAATAGTGACTGCAGCATTTATTTCGCCCATTGCAGTCACGACCTGGCAAATGGAACCATCTTCAGTACAATGCGCAGCCGGAAACTGTGGTGAGAAGCCAGTAACTGTTATATTTTGGGCCAGGATATTGAATTCGGGGATGCCGAACCAGACTTCTTCTTCTCCATCGAACATACTAACTATTATGACTTTCGGTGCCACCTTTGCTGTAGGGTATTCACTCCTTGCAATGACTGTCGCGGAATTTCGATGAGCGCCATTGATGGACGAGTCGGAGCTAACAAAGGGAATGATCAGCGCAGCAAGTGCTGCTAAGGAACGAGCAAACATGTTGCCTCTATGGATATGTGGTTGTCGGACTATGCCTAGATGATATAGGTACTGAGAAGCAGATGGACTTATAGATCCGAATGCAAGACAAGCTTTGAAACAAAGACGATGTCGGTAGGTAGTTCTCCATGTTTTTCGGCCGCGTGTTTGAGTCGTCCGGTTTAGGCTTAGGCGATGTAGCGCGATAAGCATGCATTGTGACGCACTCGGCCGTTGAAGATAACGGTAGTTGCACTTCTTAGTAAAATAAATGCATGCATTAGCTGTTGTCTTCTAGGTCGGTGCTACCACCTAAGTCTCGCTGCAAACCGCAAGACCAGTACAACATGCCAACGACTATTCCATGGTACGAGATGTGTTTGGCTGGGACAACGAATAGGAAATGGGGCCAGCACTCATCCCCAGCGACGCTGGCGACGACTCATTGTTTCACTCTCGAAAGAATAATATCAAACGGCGGATAATGCAGATCGACACCATCCCCACTTTCAACGAACACAATTTTACCCAGTAGCCAGGCATTATTATCCAGATATCTGGCAAGCGCACGGAACAGTTAGCCCTTTCCATACATCGTTCCGTTGTGGGGTTACTTACCCATCAAAATCGAACCAGTCGCAAACCTCCAGCCCCGGAATCATAATTCTCCACACCTAAGTGCCTGGCCCAAATTCATCATTCTCAGCCGCGCCCTCTACCGGCGTTAGTGCAACTCCAGCAGGGGTAGAGAAATATCGGCCTTGGTAATCGTCTGTCCAGCCAAGGCAATCCAAACCTTCCAGTGCGCTACTACCATTCACGACGAGTTCGCGTAGGTATAGGATTTGCCCTTCGAGTACTACTTTTGCGTAAGTTGTTCCATTTATCCCATTTGTCTTAACCTCCTCCGTGATCAAGCCGCTGTCTTCTCCATCTCCATACCACCCGGCAAAGCGTTTCTCCACTTAGCTCGTCAGTGCCTCTACAAATGCCGGCATAAGTTGCTGGTGAGCCTCAGCCTTCAAAGCCAACGGAGAGATCGATACGTAGTCTGCAGACCCAGAAACCTACAAAAGAACAATAACTCCATATCCTAAGTCAGGGACCACATCTATCCAGGAGTACCAGCCTCCTCCGTCACCAGCTTTGCCATACGACGAATACGTTTTATTAGCCACAGACGCATTAGCTGAAATCGCCACATCAAATAGGTCGATTTCCCAGCCAGGTCCTACAAACTGCTTGCCATCTGGAAGCGCTACGTTGGGCTGCAAGGCGCATCGACATTAAGGGAGACTGATAAGAGGAACCGGATCTGGGCGAAGCCAGATATTGTAAAGATACTTAGTAAGGTCGTTCGATAAGCTCTATTAGGTGAAATGATTAGCTTTAGGGCCTCGACGAGCACCTGAATATACATACCCACATGCCAGCTGCGGGGTCGTATCCAAGGCCCACAACAAGGTCTGCCCAATTAGGTCCTCCCGGAACACCTATATCCAGAAGCAACGCATCCAGGATGGATCCAAAGAAGCTGTGTATCATATTCAGCGGAGATAGAACCTGCTGCATAGTAAGTTGGCTCCAGTTCAGATTCAACTCGGTAATCTTGTTGTAGTAATTCACGACAGAGCCTGAGGGCATATTTAGTATCAATATATAAAGGTGCCGAGGTATACCTACTCGCGAGTATAGATATGCCAAGATTAGAGTCTATCTATCGTCAGTAAGTGGCATGCTTCTGCATCATATATATAACTAACATCCCGCCCGTTGCCCAGGTGCAAACATTAGTTGAGTTTTTGCAGCATACTCAATGACCCCTTCCAGTGTTGCGGCTGCCCATTTTGCCCCAATAGTATCTGCATCTGCCTTACCGGTAGCAAGAACCATATTGAAGTCAGTGCTATAGCCTTCTCTTAATAATCCAGAACTGTGACTAGCGAGCATGCGTAGCGTGATGTCACGCCCGCCATCGATCCAATCTTTATCGGGAAGCCAAAATTGTGGTAGTAGTTGACGAACAGGAGAATCCAGCGTGAGCTCAAACGGGACATTCGTTTGAGCTTTTGCTAGGTTTTCAACTGCCAGCGCTGAGAAGACAGCGAAGTTCTTCGAGATTGAGTTTATGCGAAATATCGAGTCACTCGTCACTCCGTCCTGATTGTCATATGAAAGCGTCTCATTCATCTTGAGTATACCATGATTATAGGTGAAGATGCTCTCGGGAGTAGATGCATGGACCTGATCACACCTCAGTACTAGAAATCATGCATTACAAAAGACTCACAACAGCAAAGCTTAATGAATCACGGGTCGTGTTTATGAACAGCTGATCCAAGCTTTCTCCAATCGCTTGTAATGCAGAGACAACTGCTGGATGTTCCAAAATGGCTGGGTCGGAGAGTAGCTTTTGTGGGACCTCGGGTATGCACGCGGATCTGGCGACAGAAGTGACGAACGCGACCACGAGAGCGCAAACAATAACTGCGATCATATCGAGCGTAGAAGCCTGATTCGGAGGCAGCCAGAATAGAGACACTCTTACCGGCTGCCAGTCTACATGGGAGCTCATATATGAGCGATAAGTCTGAGGTTGGTGATCCTTGTCGACCCCGCGCAACACAAGACGTGCATCCTGATACGTACCTGAGTAAGCTGAAGATTAGAGCATGCGACCTTCCAATCAAGGCATTCACGATAAGACATCGAAGTACGTACCAATCGAAATGCTGCAGAATGCATTGGCCAAGCTACTTGGATAAACACGGTTAGAGGATTACCCTTTTTGTGTACAACGGTTGCACGCTGCCGTTGCCGTTGGAGTTGGCATACAAGAGGCACACCGACTAATACCAGGTCTGGCTAGACACACGAGTCATAGCATTGAGTATCCTATCACAAACTGAGGTGATAATTCAAGCTGGCCGGGACTTGCTTCCGCTACAGGCTCTGTACCGCCGTGTAGTAAGTCTAGTGTATGATGGCCATTTTATAAATGCCGAGTCATTCATTCTTAGTGATTTCCAGACAACTGAGATATAAGATCCTGCACAGCTCAGCTAAGTGCAGGCTGCAGAGCTCCACGGTTAGTACATCGGTCCGTCGGTATTGACTTTCTCGATTAACGTGTCCCACGTATTCTACGTTCATCAACAGATGTTTTCTATCTGGTGCAGAGAAAACAAGATTGTACCCAGTCATACCCTACGTCTGTAAAGCCAACGTCGTAAAGTATCTCTCGGTTGTGGTCGGAATATGTTCCAAAAAGCTCAGTATCGAGGTTCGGCTCAAGCTGGTCCGCATGAAGACTATTTGAGGAGTCCTCAGTCCATGTGCGACAGGTAGTGATCAGCTTCCCGTGAAGCTTGTAGATGCTCCAAGTTTCTTAGCAGAGATGCACAGCTTCTGCCAAAGAACTCGCCGAAATTTTCAGCGTTTTCAACAGGTTTCCAGGAAGGCGTCGTGCCTGGTGTTATCTTTTTTGGCCTCAACTCGAGGAACAGAATCATCGCCACCTGAGCAAACGTCTGCCTAGTTCACGATGTTTTGTAAGATTCTGCTTTCAGGTTTCTCTGAAAGCCCAAGAGAGATATTGAGCATGAGACGCAACACTTCCGAGACACTGAACCGGGTATCTTCTCTTGCGCTTGCCGTGAATCGTTTGTGCAAAATGAACATCCCCAGTTAATAACCATGTAATAAGCTAGACGCCGAGAGGTTTGCAGTCGTTATGATTTCCGATTGTTGACACGAACCACAAAGTGCTATCCTGTAAAGTAATAGATAAAGATGGACTCCCGCCCAAAGGTATCACAAAATGAAGCGTCGTAAGTGGGTAGACGAAGGTTGCAGTCGTTGAAGTTGGTGCGTGAACACTAGACAGAACAGCTTTCACAATAACGACGCCTCTGACCGGAAAAAGGGCAATCCCAGGCTATGTCACTATGGGCTCCACTAAGCTCACCGGCTGGGACCAATACAACCTTCCATTTGACAGCGCACCCGCACATGCGACTGCAGGGGATTCAGTGAAACCAGTGTCGTCCAGCGGCCCGCCGATGTGGGAGATCGTTCCGCGCCACAAACTCGGGGATGGCGGCTGATACTTTCCTCCAATCTAATGGAGGTATGAAAGGTGTGGAGTTTGTCGATGGAGAGAATATAGGTCGGTGCTGGACGATTGGACCCCAGTAGGAGTTATTTGTGCCGGGAGCGTATCTGGAGCTTGAGCCAGGGACAGGGGGGGTAGAGTTGCTAAGGGCGTGGCCAGGAGAACTTGCAGGAACATTCCGGATCCGGAAAACAATAATTGTTTATGATCAAGTGTCCCATGAAAAATACGTTCTGGTCTTCGTATTTAGTTGGCGTGAAGTGGCTTCTTTTACCCACCACATATTTTATGAGCATGAATATAATCGGACTGCCTCAGTAGGAGCGTTTGCTTCCGAGGCAGTACACGTCTCTCGTTTTCTGTTTGCGAAAGCTTGTTCACCCAGCTTTTAACCGATATCCCCTAGTTACCTAAGTATATAAAGATCCTCCAAGTTAAACATTCTTTCCATTTCCTACCCTAAAGTCAGCCAACCTTTGACGGGGCCGCTGCCTTCGACATGGCACAGTTCAACCGTAAACTCACGCGCGAGGAACAAGCTCGACTTGAGTATGTGACGGTATAAACTGTGCGACCTAAAGTGACCAACAAGTTAGACTTTTCAAGTCGGGCATAATTGCAGACGTGTCCCTTCGTATAGATGGAAAGCCCCAGGAGTACGACGTACGCGCTCACAGAGCAATTCTTGGCCCTGCATCGGATGTGTTCAGAGCGAAGTTCGTTGAACAACAACACCGCGTAAGTTGTTCGATATTGATAAGGAACACATTTGCTAACAAGCCGTAGTATGACTCCAACGTCGTCATAATCTTTCCACGCGAAACCTCGATCGAAGCATTGCGTGCAATGGCACGGTTTTGTTATTGTGGAGACTACCAGATCATGCCTGTACCAGGTGCTGTCGCATTGGCTAAAAGGATCGAGGAGAACACCCAATTACACCTTGAGGTCTTCGATTTGGCCAATTCCTACGGCATCGGCCCGCTGTGTCAGTTCGCCGCGGATGGGATTGTTGGAGAATTCAAGCACTACCGCGCGTTCCGGTCCAACGCAATCCTCAACATCATCAACGACCTACTGGAGCACGCTGAGTCTGTGATCCGAAAAGCGGGCCTAGACTTGCTCGACGAATACCTGAGGAGAAAAGCGGTTGACAACAGCAACTCTGAGGACTTCGCAGCAGAGGTCCTGGGCAATCCAGGCCTGACTAAGCTTGTTCTAACAGGGCTGTATTGGAAGGCTCTCGCACAACACGCTCAAAAAATGTCTCCGGCTGTGGGTGGAGCTGAGGCTCCTTCGGCACACTGACTTCTGGAGTCGGGCAATCTGGAGAGGACATGTAGTCCAAATCCCTGGCACCTTCTCTGTGACGGCTGTGAAAAACAGTTAGGTTGGTTCATGAGGAAATGCGGACTCTACGGCCTCACCATCTGCTGGTTTTTGCTCTACCACTGCAGGCAAATCGTTGCCGCTCTTGTACGGAGGCAACCTGCTAGGTTTATCTGGCTGAACATACGCGGTGAAATCGGAGTCTCAGTGCGAAAACAGTGAATAATATTTCACACCAACCCGGACCGGGGCATTTTCAAGATTTGTGTTTTTGTTTCACTCAATTCTTTTTGATTAGAACCACGACTACCAGTGAATGCAACAGGGGAGAAACATTCCTACATTCACTCACTGTTTTTCTATATGTGGGCAAATGCTTCTTAGAAATATTACTGTGCATAACTACTTCAGTCGTTATCTTGATGATGAGATTGTTCCGCAACTGGATTTATTTACTGGCTCCTCGCACCTTCCCCTTCACCTTCGCTTAGCACAGAGCCCCACTTATCGTATCCACCACGTAATTCCCTCACCGGTACCTCTACTCCCTCATAACGTCCGCTGCTGCCGCCCGATCGTCTGCTGCCCTGGCCGACAGTCGTCACGCTGTAGCCGGCAACTGTCACAATGCCTTCCGACGTCGCCGTTGCCGCAGCAGGCCAAAAAACCAAGTCTCCATCGAAAGAGTTCTACGCAGAGTAATACAATCATTTAGCGCAAACTACGCTTGTGGAGGCTAACACGGTGCAGGTTGCTTGAAACAGGTATGTTATCCGACCTTACCATAAATGCAAGCGGACATGAATTGAAAGCGCATTCGAACACACTGGCACCAAAATCCTCGCCTGTTGCGATGGCTATAGCCATGTTCAAAAAGTTCAGAACATGATAATAACTTTCTAACTTTGATGGCTCATACTTATATATCTGGGCTTTAGAACAGAGCCTTGTATTGGTATTCCGGTGCCCAGCCCACCTGCTTCGGACTACAGCCAGTGGATGTTGTCAAAAACATGAACTGCGGATGCACATGAGCATCTCCCTCTTCGCAATTGTTCGTCTGTTTCCAACACTCCTGGACTTTTCACTCCGACAATTCTCCATAGCTGCAGCAGAATTTCTTGGAAAGCCTGAGACCAAGAAAGTCGTTCGAGCTGTTATCCAAGACTGCTTGGGTCGCAGTTCGACCCTCCGAAAGGATCCAGAATTTCTCAAGGCAATCGCCGAGCTTCCAGACTTCAACCACTGCCATGGTTCTTCAACTTTGGAGGAGATCAAGAGATCCATCAAATCGACATGGAAGATGACGCCAAGCTTCATCTTCTTCAACAGCGAGGGAAATATGCGTCAGCTTTCACCGTGGAAGTGCTCGCGTTGCAACACCATCCTTCATATTGATTGGACCGGAAAAGCTGGATCGCTTCAAGGTTCTGACAAGCCATGTCCATTTTGTCCTGACCACATGGTGCCGACCTAGCAAGCCTGGCGACGAGAGGATTCAAAGGGTGGCTTCGTTTCTTGGGACATGACGGAGGTTCGAAAAACTAGGAGGGTTGGTTTGGCTTTCACCGGATGCGAAGTAGCCTGATGGGCAGTTGTAGCTCAGCGCTCGTGGGACTGAGGTATTTGTCTTCTGGCCGAATGGGGCCAAAGCTTCTTAGATAGTCTTCGACTACGAACTAAATATGCAGTCTTTCTTTATAAGGTTACAGTGAGGGAAACTAGGGGTGAGTGGTGAATACGCGAGCTGTTATATCCTTGAATCTAGTCAGAGTGCAAGGGACTGTGCATCATATAAGCCCCGAGTGTTCAACATCGGCTACTAGGTCGCTACGGTTGCATATTGAACTCATATCTCATACAAAGTCGAAGATGGCACAAGGGCTGACGGAGGAAATATGCAACCAGCAATGTAGGTTCGATAATCTTCCAGCAAGAACAATGCTTTTCGAGTAGGCTTCGTCAATGTCCAATTAAAATGGAATTATTGAAACCCATGCCAATTGCTGACTCATCTAATGTATCTCAGTTCTGGTGCTTCTCTCCGTTCGTATAGCGGCCCTCCCGTCGTACTTATGCGAATACGAAACTGCTACCCCCATCTTGCGCCGAGAACAACGACGCTCACTACTTTCGCTTTTGACAATATTGCAGATCCATAGGTAATGGTTAATGTTCCTCACATGTGTTCATGATAAGCCTGTAGCTTTGATCCGTGACCTTGATCACTCACTTCTCACTCGTCAGGTGTTTATGGCTCTCACAAGCACAGAAGTGAAGGCGGCAAGCTTCTCGCTTCCTGTCCTTTACCTTTAAAGGGTCTGCTTCCATCGCAAAATTTAAGCTCTCTTCACCTTCGTCCGCACTTATACTTCCCCAAACTCTCTCGCGCTGGACACACCGCTGCCCATCATGGCGCCAGCGCAACAGGACAGCGACAAAGTGCCCCCGAAGGACTTCAACAAGCAGTAGGTACCTCTTTGACACTTGAGCGCGGTTTTGTGGCCATCTTGTCCAGTGACAAACGCCCTTTTTCTTGACCTGATCTCGTGAAAGATAGAGAAACTAATAGTGCATCCAGCCTCTTCGAAACCGGCATGTTCTCTGACATTACCATCACCTACGGACGGAAGCACACGTTCAAGGCTCATTCGGCGATTCTTTCACAGAATTCTAAGTGGTTTGCGAAACAGTGCAGTGGTCCACCTACTCCTAATCAGACGCTTCACCTAGAAGGTCCTACCCCGATCGAGCGCGAGGTCTTCAGTGCATTTCTCGCCTTGAAACCGTGTGCTAAGCACAAAGCGTCGGAATATTGCTTCCCATGGCACTGTATCTTCACAATGCTACAGTTTTGCTACACAGGCAGATATTCGGTGGTGCGCAACAATAGCAGGACCGTACAGCTCATGACTTACGTCTACTTGTACGGCCTGGGCAAGCGCTACGGCTTCGACGTTTTCCAGATACATGTCCAAGCAGACTTCGGCGTAGACTTCGATTTCCACCGAAAGCCTGAATCGAATGACACAATTAATATGGTCAACGCGATATACGCCCTTTTCGGCTCTGACAAAAACGATGCACTCGTCTTCGAAGCGAGGAAGATCGCGAGGGGCTTAGCCAACAAGATGAACATCGTTCCTACGGTTGATATTATGCAGGACGCGGCCAAGGCACACTTGACCAAGATGATGCCTGAAGCCGGCGCTGATCTACTTAAACGTGGCTACAAGCCGAAGCTTCCGTCTCTCACATACGAATCCGCCACCGGAACCGTCAGCTCAAGATCTCCGACAGATGACAACAAGACGTGTTTCCGCTGCCGCACCGCTGCACCAGTCAAGGGCACTCGACTCTGTGGCGGCTGCACCGGTATGCCCCTTCTGGAGCCGAACAGGACGGACAAACCAGGGCACCAACCGAAGGCGGGCGAATTCTGGGGACCATCCGCTAGCAAAGAGTCCCCTTTCCAAGCCGGTATCACATGCACGTTCTGGGCGTGTCTCGGGTGCGACAGGATATGGCAGGCAGAAGGGGCACGCCGCTCCGATATCGAGATGAAAAAGTGCCCCGGTTGTGACCCCTTGGACGAATTCGATTATGCGAGAGATAGATATTTTGCGCACACACTCGCATGGGCGTGCCGGGATTGCTTGACGGTATGGTGGGCAGCGCTGATTTGCGAGCGCAAGAAACTGGGCAACATGAACAAGTGCATTTGCTGCCCTGAGCAGAAGGACTGAGGAAGTGGCATCATATGGACAACGGAAAAGCAGTAGAGGACTCGGTCTGACCTTGCGCCAATCACTTCCTACAAATCCACACCAATGGACCTACCAAGACTTCTTAACCTCTGGGATTTTACAACCTCTGGTACCCAGCCTGGAGGATCATCTGTCACTCACCCTACGGCAGACCCGCATGGCATTATGCATCTAGACAGCGACAAGCTATCAGACCTCGTGGTGCTGCACATCACCCACAGCGCCCCCGATGGGAAGTATTTTCTGTACCCACTATCACAAATGCGATATACCCTGATTTCCATCTTCCAATTTTCCCCTAATTCGCTTCCCGGCAAGGTTCTTAAGCACATTTCATCTACTATCGAAGCTATGATAGAAGCCCCAGCCTGTATATAGTCTGCATGAATATACACAGTCATTTTTCATTTTGTACTCCACACACTCGATAACTCGATCTTTTCGTCATTTCCCTCCAGATACACAATAACAGAACACCCCTCTTCCACTTCTTGGTAGAAATCTCCAGCACACCCCTCTCAGCAAACCGACCATAGAACCACCTTGACGTATACAATGTGCCTTGACCCACATGTGCTAAGTCTCTCTCCACCATGCTGTCAACAAAGCATACCCCTCAACTAAAAGCTTACCATGGGGAACTGCACCTCATCTCCACGCTTAGCTACCTGCTCTTACACCAACAGCATCACAACAAACTCCTCGGTAACAACAAATTTCGGGCAGTCTCTCATTCATCACTACGAGCACCCTATTTCTTCCCCTTCCCCCTCGCATTAAACGTCTTCAACGGATCAATTTTGCCATTCCTACCCCTAACCACCTTCTTCCCCTTGCCGCCCTTGACGAACCTCCTCTTCGGCTTATCCAGCGTCACAAACCCAATGTCCTGCGGTTTCCTTCCGCCGGGAAGGAGGTAGTCAGGCACTGTCACTGAGTCAGCACTCGCAAAGTACACAAGTAGATGGGGTGTACATACCATGCTTAAGATGCGGCTGTATGCGCGCGGGATGGTTCAGCGTCTGATCATGCCTCAGATGCTCCAGCTCCTCGGGATTCTCTTCAAAGTACCTCGACAGCTTCTGCGACTTCGTGAGCTCCATGCGGATTTCCTTGATACGCGCCTCGCGCACAGCGATCCTAGTGACTGCCCGCAGCGCGTCAGCGAAGCGGTATCGGAACGGCTCCAGGCGCTTCATATCGAAGGACCAGTCCTCGATCTTCTGGCCGGGCTGCTGGTGCTTTTCGATCTTCTTGAGGACCTCCTCGTCGTTTTCGGCGCCGGCGAATGTCGTGGGCTTGTGCTTGCGGTACTGGTCTTTCGGGATCATGAAGGAGATGGCGGTGCCGCTCTTGCCGGCGCGCGCGGTGCGTCCGATGCGGTGGAAGTATGCTTTTTGGCCTGCGGGGAGATCGAAGTTGACGACGCAGCTGACATCGCGGAAGTCGATGCCGCGGGAAACGCCGGAGTCGGATTTGCCATCTTCTTTCTTGGCTTTCTTGCGTGGTCGGGATTCTTCAGACTCTTTGGTCATTGAGCCGAGCAGCTCAGTCTCATCGGATGCGATGAGGATGTTGTAAATGTTCTTGTTGAACTGTTCGACTATGTCGAGACGGGAGGCGAGGGGGAGCTCGCTGTTGAGCACGCAGCTTTTGATCGCAAACTGCTCTAAGAAGAGCTTCAGCCGGTAACTGCGATCGACATCACCCACGAAAACGATGGTTTTCCCGCGAATAAGCTGCAGTTTGAACAAGGAGTACGCAAGCAGGAATTTGTCGGGTTCTGAACATGGGATGACGTATTGCTTAACCAGTTTCGCATCCTTTTCAAGATCGTCGAGCTTGAGTATGACCGGGTCCCGGCAGAAGAGTGCTTGGACGGCCTCGACATCGGTACTAAGTGTCGCGCTCATGAGAAAGATCTGGACACCCTTTGGCATGTTCTGTGAGACAGTCTCCAGGTCATCCTTGAAACCGTACCCCAAGATCAGATCACCCTCGTCGATGACCAGTGTGGCCAGTGACTTTAGTGACAGCGCTCCAATGTTCGCAGCCGCTCGCGCTGGTGTCGCGACCACGATGTCAGGAAGTTCGGCGAGCTTGGCCCGCTGAACGACGTCTGATTCCTTGCCCGCCAAATTCTGGATCCGCACATCTTGGCCGCAGTAGGAAGCCAGTCTCCCAGCCAGCCTTGACACCTGGAGTGCGAGTTCTTTCGTCGGCACGAGTATGAGTGACGACGTGACGCGCTTCTCGGTGCGGCGAAGTATCTTGTCCAGAATCGGGAGCAGGTACGCAGCCGTCTTGCCGGTGCCGGTGCCAGACCGAGCCAGTATGTCCTTGCCCTCCAGCGCCAACGGTATGACCTTCTCTTGCACGGTGGTCGGCGCAGACCATTTCTGCTTCTGGATGCCTTGTAGCAGACGGGGTTCTAGGCCGAAGGACGAGAATGTGAAGTTTTCAGCGGGCTTTTCGCTCTGTTGTTGGATTTCTTCGTGCTCAATGGGCGCGGATGGCGACGACGGCTCGGATGCCTCTGGGACATCGTGCACATTGAGCTTGCGTTTGGACATGGCGCGTGCGGTTTCGGGTGCGTTGTTTCGAATGTTATCGACAGATCGTGTCCAGTTCAAAGCGTGGGTCGAGGAGAGGCTTGAGGTGCCAAAAAAGTTCACGAGCTTTTCTGGTTATCGATAGGCTAGCGCGGGCCAAGCGCCTTGGCATCCGATGTCCCCACCAGCCCACCAGCATCGTACCTCACTACCATCTCCAGATCGTCAATTTCAATTCGCAGTACCCGTTGCTTACATTCGCATATGCTAGTATCGATACAATAGGTCCGGTCGGTTTGACATCAACACCTCTCAACTTGATAGTAATGACGTATACTGCAATTCGAGCAAACGAACACAGCTGCGACCCTGCACCCTAGACGAATCAAAGACAGACCGCCTGCAAGCAAATTCCATGTCGTGCTCTCAATAGTTCTTCACCTTTGTTGTTTCTCAAAGTTAGACCACAATGTTGAAAGGGCTCCGGAGCATGACCAGAACCTACGAGGAATCGAGACGAGGATGTCACAATGCACGTGCAATGAAAGATGGTATATCCGCACAATGCTGCCACCATCATCGTGTACAATGCTAGAGCAGCCCTGTGGACTACAAATGCCCCCGCCACGCAGGTTTGACCCTGCAGCAAAACGTCCAAACCCCCTCAACTTCAACACAACAAAACCAAACCCAGAATCTAGAGGCGAGACTCCAACATGTCTCAGACCGCTACTTCCGAGCTTCCCAGCTCGCCCAAAGATCGCCCTACCCTCATCAAGGACCTTCAAGATAAGATCAATGCTGAGGAGAGGTGGGCTCAACGCATGTTTGTAATTCTCGATGATTACGAAGAGCGTTATCGCGAATTCGGGATGATGTATCACACGACTAGCCTCCGGGCACGTACCTCATCCCGTATAAGCCCTGAAACCCAACAAATCCTTCGAACCTTGTTGACAGACTACAGTGCGTGGCGCGAGCCCCTGGTCGAATTGCAGGAAATCTTGCAAAAGTTGCTCTGGGAGTGCCGCCCCAACGGCACGCTCGAAGCTTTGGAGAAGCGTGCAGAAGCGACGATGAGCCTACGTAATCAAGCCCACCTTCTTATAAGCAGAAATATATGGGAACGTAGCCGTCAGACGTGGAAGGCTCTGTTTGCACTGAAGGACGAGACTGAGCGCCTCGAGAATTCCGGCGTTGTGACTCAATGGTATCTATACGATGCCAAGGCGGACAAGGCCCGCGGCTACCATCTGCCGGCTGTCAAGGGCCCGGAGTGGGAGATCTATCGACAATGGGTCTACACGCTACCGGAGACTCGCAAGTCTATGTCCGACGCTCATGACCCTCGGCCTCTGGATCTGCTTGCAAGCAATATTCTGTACAAGGCGCATCCATCGATGTGGGATGCGCACTGGAACGCTCCCCTTGTTCAGCCGCATGTCCCTCATCCTTTTTTCTCACTCCATGACATGAGTGCTCTACTCGCTGCTGGTGGAGAGTCCGATGAAGATTCGGATGAAGAACTGGATGCTGGTGAGCGAGCTTTGCCTACTTTGCCCACTGATAGAGGTGTAAATCTGCCTATTAGGAGCAGGGAAGAGGTTGATGTCCTAGTTGATATACTCGTCGCGCCATTCAATGTGCTTTTAGGGGTTCCGCGCCTTCCGGTTACTAATCACGCCGTCACTCCTGACCATCAGGTCGTTGAGGACGGTTTCATTCACTAGGTTTCACGAGCAGACATAGACTCCATCCTCATTTAGATGCTGACTGCTTCCCGTCGCTGGTAAGTGCTCGTGGTCTTGAGGTGGTAAGTCTTCTCGTATTCAAGCTGACGAGTCCCCTCGTTTTCAATAAATTGCAATTGTTACCACAGGTGGAAACAAGGCTCCTTCGAGTTTGACATCAAGAAGTTGCATTCAAAATCCCCTTTCAGCATCCATATCAAACATTAGCAATTTGCATCCCAGTTCTTCATGTGTATCATGTCCTGTTTCAGTACGCATTATGCGCTGTGCTACCGATCGCTTCGTAATTCATTTCCCAAGTCCTTGCTTACAAAACATGCATCCACTGCATTAAGCCCGCGTCTCGCTCGTCGAACGCATGCCTGCCTAATGATCCTCCGCACCCGTTAGGTAAACGTTCAATCAACATCTGCACCTTCCACGTGTATGTAACTTGTTTAAGCACCGATAAGGCATTGCTTTGCATTAGTGGCACACAGATCGAAATACTGGCATATGCTTAGCTAACTTTGCGTAAGATAACGAGGCTGTAGAACCGGTCAATGGGTCTAGGTCGCAAAAGTGATTTCATTGGAGCTCAAGTCATGCGGTCTCAATGCGCTATATCGATGATTGGTGTACGCAAGATGCCCCGCCCTGAGCACTATTCTTCTCCAGGGCTGACTTGTTTCCACGTGACCCCAGGCAGCAACCTGAAGTGATTTGACGGGGTTGATCTTATAAAGGTGCCAGAGCCATGGGAGGCGAGCGCAGAGTTTTGTCGCACACCTGAGCATCAACGTTGCCAAAATCCCTTCCCCTTCCTCATTTTCGGGAGGCCTTCCGCGAGTTCCACTTTTCGACTTGGAGCTCTGATGGATGTTAATATCGGAAATATAGCAGATTCATTCCGCGGTCTGGGGCTCGCCGGTGGCACCGCTCAGCCTCATGAGCAACAACCCCTCGCTTCAACACCTGTTCACCCGGCCTCGCTTCACGATGCCACTCAAAGGCTTATAAAACATGCTGATTTCATTGCTAAACGAGTGGAGTCTGTCAAGCTACTGGCTGGCGACGCTACCTCCAAACGCAGCCTGTCTGTCGCAGAGATATGCTCCTTGCGCGGCGGAATCAAAACGCTCAGAACCGCCGCTTCTAATCTGCAATGCGCTATCGATGCACTTGAAGAAGCAACGGAATGCTCGGTCGTCAAGCGTCTCACTTCGCTTGGAGACCAGAACGCACTCTTCTGTTGGGGGAATTCCCCCGTGCCGAAACTCCTCACGCATTTCGACAAAGATATTAGAAAAATCGCCCGAAAGTTTCTTGACGACGCCAGCAAGCAGGACCTATTGTGGAAGACAGCAGAGGAGTGCTACAAGCAAGCCATCTTTGGGACTCTGCACCCCGATAATTATTTTGTCCCTCTCGAAGAAACGTATCTGGAATCGCCATATGATCCCGATTTTGAGAGCGAGGAATACTATGAGCACGAGAATCGCCTTGACGTGGATTTAGGTTACGCTGAATCTGATAGACAGCGGATACTGCGCAATATTGAAGCGCGCGATAAGAGGAAAGAGAATTGGACTGCTTTCTGGGTCAGTGTGCTGAACAGTGCGCCTTTCGGGCCAACCTTGTTCTACCCCCCTGCAAGCCACCATCTCCGCAATTTGAAGCTCCGGGAGGTCCCAAGGTACTTGTTCCGGACATTTGAAACTACGGCCGTCGACACAAACGAAGAGGGCGTGATAGCCTCCACAGCAAGCAGGCGTAGAAACGGCGAGAAAGCCAGAGTTGATGTCCTGACCATGGACATGGGCGAAGTGACAGAACTACTGGATGGGCACCTGAACACAGCTCCCTTCGATGAAGTACCCTCCGATGACTTCACGTCCTGGACAAGCTCTCTGCTATATGCCATACAATACGCGATATGGAAATGCAGGCCCAACCAATATAGTGGGAATCCAAACAACGTCAAAATCTGCGCGGTCGACACAAGCGACTTCCCACGTGGGCAGTTCGCCCAAGACATATGTTTGCTTAACGCTTACTATGGCACGGCGCAAACAATAAGCGATTCAGCAAAGAGATTCTTCAACCTTCGTCTACAGAGAGAAGATTACTACAACGGCGAGTACCTCTCCCAAGGTGCAGTTAATATCGCAGGCCGATCGAGTGTCGTCTCTCTCTCAGACTTAATAACTGCCAGGTTATATTCGCTGTATTCCGAGTTTGCAGACCCCGAAGGAAGTAAGCAATGGACCAACAGAGCGAAAGAACTGCACAAGGAGTGGTCTAAGGAGCGATCAACGACGGATCAGGAAATAGACCTTGCGCTGGGGATAGCGCGTCGCTGCTTCCCTCAAATAGCCCCAGTCGATATGGCTAACATACTGTTGGCGTTCAAGAAGCGCAAGTATCCAGACTCAGAATCAATGGGTGAGTCACTACCAGTATTCCCAAGCTATCTTGGCTCTGGTCTGCCACGAGTCTCTAACCTCCCTTCCAGACAGCCTCCTTAAATTCAGGCGGCCACCCGCGTGGGCAGACAAACCAGTCGAAGTCCGTCGGTTTTGGATTGCTACTGAAGCAGCTAGATCCTGTGAAGAAAAAGCATCCAGAACCCTGCGCAGTTATCCTCGTCCTACTTTTGCGTCGGTATTGCGAGAGATTTTTGAGTAAACCTTCAACGGCCACACGCCTTAATTTCTTAGTCTTTCTTTTCTTAACATCAACTGGTTCCCTTCGATGACAGACATAATTGTGGGAAGTTGCAAATTCATCTCAACTCCACCCAGAACATAGCAGGTCGTGCAAAGCCTGACCAGAATGTCAACACTGTGCTATCTCGAAGCAGCAGTATAGAATAGCTTGTTTAGATACAAAAAGAAATCTCCTGTATACACTGTTATTTAGATGCTGATTGCTTCCTGTCACTGGTAAGTCTTTCGGTCTTCACGGCGGTGACTCGAGACGTTTCCTAGGTGGCAAATCTGCTCGTTCCCGACAGAGTACAACTGCCATCACAGGCATACCAACCCTCGAGCTTTTCACTTGATCACCCCAAAATTCACGCTTCACATTTACCATACATAATAATAGACTAGCAATTCATCTTCGAATCATCCCTTCCCATAAACTTTCGTGACATGACTTCTAAATAGAATATTAGCAAGTCGCATCTTGCACTTCGCAAGACAGATCGAGAGGATCTCAAAGTAGCATAACAAGAAACATGTTAGGAAAACCGTGAGCGCGTAGCATGCGTATATGCCGCCAACCAGAGTGACGATTTGCACTACGACTGCACTCTACCCAATTAGGGAAAGCGCCGCACGCCACCTCGTTGCTCTCCGCACTTCTCTTTTCACCCCGTGGAAAGACCATCCATTGGAGCCGGCCTCGCTGCCGGAACCGTTTGCCGCCAACATATGTCTCTTATCCCCGCCCTCTTATACTCCGCGATCTCGACAAATCAAAAAAGCTTCCCCTGTAGTTGTCCATGGTTTCGGATAGGCGCAACGGGTGCAGCTGCAACTTCGCCTTCTCAGCCTTGCCTGCGCCTCAATCCCGGCTGCGCTCTCCGGTTCTTCAAGATGCTTCTCGCCCTTCCCATATTGCTAAGCTCCTACACCACTGTCCGCACAATAACCATGCGCAACATCGGCCACTCTACCACCTCTAATACCTCCAAGTAGAGCTATCAGCTGTACGGTCAGCGTGCTCCATTGAGTCCTACAGCCTGCTTCGCACCAGGGTTCGCAGCCTTACACTAGCACTTCCACGTACGAGGTTCGCCTGTGCGGCGCAATCCTATGCGGCTTCTGAAGTACGCAAGTGATGGCAGTCTCGGTCTTACCGAAGACTTTACCATTGATAAAGATATCCCTCCTTATGCGATCTTTCGCACACGTGGCAGGACGAGCAAGAGGTGACCTTTGACGATCTGGCAAGGGGCCAGGGAAATGACAAGGCTGGGTTCAATCAGGTTCCCCCATCGTCTTTACCACATCTAGCAGCTTTTCATCTTCTTCTCGCGGCCATTGTTTGTCGGATTTTGGAACCTTTCCCAGAAGTTTATCCTTGTTTTCGTTTTTCTGTGGTGCTAACATTGCTGGTCAGTCTATCACGACTCCCAAATACCTCTATATGGTTTGGTGGCCCCCATACTGCATTGCGTACTATTGGTAAATCAGGTGATCTTGGGACTCTGCAGAGCAGCTCTCTAGCGAATGCTGCCACCTTTCCCGCCGCGTGTGACCGCCACACATCGCTCTTGTGCGAGTCGGTATAGTCGGAGATGCCGCGGATCACCAGGCAGCGTCTGTTGGCATCCACGCCTGCAGCCTCCATCTCGATGCAGAGCGCCCCATCGCATCGCACTTTGATTCGGTCGCGCAGCTCGCTATCCTGGATGACTGCGTTGCCTTTCGCGATTCTTCCTAGGTGGAAGACTAGCTGGGCTTTGTCGTCTTCAGTCCTTGCAGGCCGCTGCACGAGCGTTCTGCATCGTGCCGACCATCTCGAATTCGCCGTCAGCCCTAGCTCTCCCACGCTCGTGGTAGACGCAGGCTGGCTTCCCGTCGCCAGGCCACCCTACCACGACGCCTCCAAGGTGAATGTCGTCAAGCGGGTCTTCTGAGGTGATGGCATGAGGAATACCGCCTCCAATACCAACAAGCAGCGCCATCCTAATATTAGGGAACGTCTTAAACATGTACCCAGTCAAGCGCCCAGCATTAATGTTCCCCGTCTCGCCCTGCGCACAAGTCGCGACAACGATAGCGTGGCTGTTGATGGTGCCGCAGATGTACGTGTTCTCATCGTAATGTGTGTCGTACGGCGGGGTGGGGTACTCCTCGTCCAGCATTAGCCGCGCAGGCAGCAGCTCGAGGTCGGCGACGGGGCAGATCCACGCGACGTGGTAGTCGGCGCAGCGAAGCGGAGGTAGGCTGCTGCCGAAGGCCATGTTTTCGTGCGTGCGACCACAATATAGAAAGAAGAGGCGCTGGAAGCAGATCGTGTGAAGGAAGAGAGTACGCCGCAAAACGCAGCCTACTCATCACGGGCGGGGCGCGTAGGCGGCATCGTCTCAGCCTTATCGGTAGCCTGCCTATCTGCCTGCCTGACTGCCTGCCTGGCGAGGTGGATGCTGCCCGGGATACTTGTTGGGTGTACAAGGCCGAGACCTTGGAGGGTACGGAGGTAGGACTGGCAGAAGGGACACCAGTGGCCTCGGTAAACTGAGAGCTTTCAACTTTAGTGAACAAGAAGAATGACAATACAAAGGAAAGGGTAGAGTAAGGAAAATATCAGGTTGAAGGAAGTAAGCAAGGCGCAGCTAATAAACGGCAAAGAGGACCGAGGAAGTTGAGAGTAGGGAACTGAACTTCTCGGTAGGTCCTTGAGCAGCCATTATGAAATGTTTTGTTGCAATTGTAAATACGATAATCTGTTTTCTTAGGAGCTGTAGACAAGGTAGAGCTCAATGCAATATTGTAAATCGATTGAGGGCGATTTTTGTACCCATCATATTAATACGTCTCTCTTGGAACACATGTTTCCTAACTCCGAAAAGCGCGTAAATCAATGCATGCTGCTTATCATATGGGTTTATAATCATCATTGTGTGGTTAGTCAGCGTCATATGCTAATCAATGTAAAGTAATAAGCTGTGGCAACAAATTGCCACCACGGGCGAAGAAGATGGCTGACCTGCACCGGCTGGAGGGTTGCGTTGATGGCAATATTCCAGAGCGCTACGGGCAAAAAGTGATGTCTCTTGCAAAGCAACTATTACAACTATCATAGCCGCATCTTAAGAATGCGTCATTTTGACTGGGCTATCAAACTGGTGCCTCCCATCTCAGTTCATCAAAGCTTTCGGACGCTTCATGTACGCGGGATACACGATGTTAAACAATACATCACTAAGCTCTTGCAGATAATCCTCGCTTATTTGTCCAGAGAGAATACCATCCATCTCTTTTCGGACATATGTTCTTGTGAGTACCTCAATGTTTTCATCTATACTCCACACCGGGTTCATAAACTGTTCGTAGTCTTTCGTACGATGTAACATTTCTGTTACTGCGGATGAAGCTTGTTGTACTGCTTTGATCCCTAAGAAGCGTTTCATTAGCGGACATCGTATTCAGGTACCTGACGATAACTTACCACAATGGCGAATGCTTCCTACTGATACAAGTCAGCGATTTCCGCAAGGACTAGGGCGGGTACATCCTACCAGGGGCAAAAGTGAGCCTCGTGATCGTTTGCAAGCGCTGTACTCCTGCTGTATCAAGAGTAAAGTTTGAGGAGGGACCGAGGTTAGGGTTCAGTCTATGTTGTATATCTTGCATTACGGTGTAATGGAGAAGAAGGCCAAGACATTCAGGGCGTACAACATGATTGACTAAAGTGGAGATTAGCCAGTACTGGATCCCGGGCTGATGACCAGTGGCTCACCCTTGACGATGACGTCCTCTGGACCTTCCATCATCCCATCAGATTCAAGCTTCTCTTGAAGTGTATCTGGCGAGCACAATGACATGATCCTGCAAAACTTGAGGTATATCCAGAGCCTACGAGCGGGGAGCTGACAGAAAATGTCCTTGAGATTGTCGCGTATTTTCTCTCTCGTCGCTTCATGGAAACGTTGGGTGCAGACATCGATTTTGATTCTTAGGAACCGCATTTTTTGAGCCTGCTCGATATCCGTGAAGAAATTGTCGTTGTTCCCGCCTGCTTAGGTCAGATGTAAAACCTGAAACACAATGACAAGGTTAACTACCTAACTTGTGATAGAGCTGCATGAATTCCGTTGGCTGCTCTGGGAAATGTTCCAGCATTCCTCTCTGCAGATCCTGTTCTTTCTTCTTCAAAATCTCCAATTCTTTCATTCCAGGGACGTCCTCATACGTCAGAGTTACGTTGGATCCGAGTATTTTAGACACTGAATGAAGTTTCTTCAGATAGTTGAGTCGCACGATCTTTTCATGGGGAAGGATGACTTTGAATCCCTGACCAGCCGGAACTTGAAGATAGTATTGTAGAGAGTCCTTGAGAGAATCTTCAGTATGGAATGCAATCATGGACGTACTGTGAGCGTTATCGATCATTATAGCATTGATTCTGAAGACCAGGTCCTTCTTGATCTTGCAGAATGGGAAAGTGAACCGATGGGACGAGCGCCGGGAACCGTCTTCACCAGGTAGCAGTTGTATTCCTTCGGTGGTATGATGGGAGTACGAGTTCCGGGGCTTCCTCACGGGCAGGTCTTGGAGAATTGACTTCACAGCCGGAGGATTGATGTGGAGGCTAGCGTTGGCCTTTTGTAGACTTTCCCTCCATTTTCGCATGTTCTCGTTGGCGTCCTCTTCCGAGTTTGGAACAAGGACACTTCTGAGAACCAGAAGAAGTTTTGGGGTTATAGGGCTGAACTCGTGGAAGGATGTCCAAGTGCCGGCTTCGTATTCTCCAGTTTCAGGATTTATTGCTGTACTGTTTGATCCTTCAAAAACGTTATAGCAGTTCTCTGTCAGCAGGAATTCATTCTTCGAGTCTTCTGGCGTACAGAAGGCGAGAAAATACCATTCCATGTGCATGATGAAACCCAATGCATCGTAAGGGTATATTCGAGAAAGCAGCTTTTTTTGCCACTTGCCTTCCAAGTCCATGTCCAGCTCCAGAATGGTTTTTATGCTTTGAAACCAAACATCGACAGGTTTGCGGAACCCTTTCTCTGCCATGTATTCCTTGAACGGGCCTTCATCGTCCTCGTGGTAATCTCGATGTTCGTCACCGTGGAAACGTCGATGATACCCTGGCCCCCGATACTTCATGATGAACAAAAACTTACGCAACAAATCTTTTTGATCTCGGGACATGGAGAAACCTTCTTTGCCAGATTCCAAAGCCTTCCTGATCTCAGCTATGATCATACTAACCCGAGATTCAAGTTTTCCTATCTCTCTTTCGAGGAAATTATGATCTGCGGCGTTCGAGATATCCATATACATGTTCATAAGACCAAAGGTGCGTTTAACTGGCGATTCGGTGATGTGCGCTACCTCATCTTTAAGGACCACGGCGTTCAAAACCAAATCACCGGGGTAAAGTCTTGTCTTCTTTTCCCTCTTTCTGCGTCGCGCAGCTGACTTGGACTCATTTGGTGGCGGATAATATTTATGTGAGAAGTTCTTGAGGATGAATTGCGGTATGAAATGTTGGTACTGCGTCTGAGACTTGTTGGGTGAAGCCATGGCGATGAGGAGCTGAACAAGGTCTTTGATAGTGGAGGTAGACACCTTAATATCTTGCTAGAGCTTAATTTAAGCGAAGCCTGGCTGTACCCATGTCGGCGAGGATTGAATGGACACAAATGGTGCATGACTGAATCTCCAGACAAGCTAACTCAAAAAGTATGTGTGCTGTACATCAACCTCGCATATTAGCGCTTACTGTTTATTGTTTATTGGATAATGCAGCTGCAGTTTCGATGCAAGGGTGAGATGGATAACTATTTATATATTAGGCTGTGCTTTGCGTTGCCTCACTCTTGCAGCATTTAGGCTGCATATTTTGCGCCTTAGTAGGCAGCTTGCAGCAGGAAGTGTTATTAGTCTAATAATTTAACTATAATGCGATGTTTTCACTTAGACAAGAAACGGATGCTTAAGATGTAGCTAAGTGAAGCTGAGAGCTTAGAAAAAGATGTTTTCTAGCTCCTAATGTAGGTCTACCTAGAGAAGTGTAAGGATATAATAGATAGCTCTAGAACGTATTAGCTCCTGCAGTGTAGAAGCGCCCTAGATTCACTTATATAGCCCCTGATATTATACTATTAATCTAACTGTGCAACTTATTCTAGGATCTAAAAGTTATTGCCTTTAGTAAAAAGGCGTGGTAGGAGCGGGTCGGCTATCTTTGCCACTATTAGAGGTAAACCCAATGCACTGGCTCCTTCGGCATGCGGATTCCCTCGTTCCTCAGGCCAGTTACCGGGTGCTCTATGTCATGTGACATCAGCTAGTGCCTGCCCCGCCAACCTCACCCAATTCAGCCGTACTCCAGAAGGTTTAGAAATCCAATACAACATCCGAGAATATTGATGGTGTGCACGTCCAAATGTCTTCCTGCAAGAAATATATTAATTTGGTTTCCTCAGCTGAGAGCGTGGTCGCCCATGTGCCGCGTTGTGATGAGCGACGGGTAGTCGTTTCTTTTGGCGAGGTTTTGTTTGCTGCTGCGAACGTTTGAAAACTTTCAGCACGGTCACATCCCCTCCACTTCTTGACCAAACAACAATAATCGTGCAACATGTCGGCACCTTCAGGAATGATCGATCCCGCCATCTTCGAGGGCCTGCAGACGAAGGTCGACGAGGATACGGCCGTCCGTGACGTGAGCGCACACCTTTTCCGCCAAGCGAGGCGCACGTGACAGCGTACTGACAGCGCGACAGGAGCTCAAGGATATCATCCAGGCGCTGGAGAAGCAGAGTGGGAGTGCTCCAAGGAGTACTTGGCGTTGCTAATACATCAAAGACCGCAATATCTCTTTCGTCCTTTCAAGGGCGCACTCGACACCTTATGCGGACCGTACGTCGCAGTGTTTCGCTTCAATATACGCGTCGCTGACGACCTCGCAGTTCCTAGCGTGCTAAAAGCCTCCGAGGAGCATATCCAGAATGCCATTGAGACTGTCTCGAAGCTTGCGCACGCAGCATCAAAGCAGCCTTACTACAAGTTCAACGGCATGTGGTCCCGCCAGGTGCAGGATGCGGTACGTTCACCTTGTTGTAAATAGCTAGGTATTCACTGATTGTATCATAGCTTCAAGGTATCCTCTTCTGGGCCTGGCTCGGTGGCAAAGACTACAACGGCAACGAAGCGAAATGCGGACGCCTGCTGACACTCGAGGAGCTCGGCGAGGTGCTGAAAGGTACTTCATCGCCCTCTCATCATGCATGAAGAACGACTTTTAACAAGTATAAAGTGCCTACCAACTTGAAGGACAGAGACGAGTTCCACATCACCATCGAAGAGTACCTCATCGCCCTCACCTCGCTTGTTGAGGAGTTGGTATGTGCCTTACCTTACCATCCAGACTGGATCCGTTACTAATGCGTAAACAGACTCGCCTTGCGCGTAACGCTGTCACGCTGGGTGACTACGAGCGCCCTCTTCTCATCAATCAGTTTGTCAAGGATGTGTTCGCAGGCTTCCAGATTCTCAACCTGAAGAACGACATCTTGAGGAGGAAGAGCGATGGGCTGAAGTATCGGGTCAAGGATGTGGAGGATGTAGTCTACGACTTGTCGCTGCGGAACCTGGTCCCGAAGAAGGGCGTTACTATCAAGGAAGAGTAAGAGAAGAGGAGATTTTGTGGCGCAGGGATTGTGGCGCTAGCCAGATCGTCTTCCACTCCGCGTCGCGAGAGTCTCCGATTCGGCTCAATGTCGAAAGGCAAGACTTAGGAGTCGCGGGAATGTATCGAATACCAAAAAAGCATCCACGAATCACAATGCTGTGACAGACATACTAATACATTGCTAGTTCGACGCGCACCGCCACACGTCCCTAGCTCGGCCGCGAACCTTCCGAAACTCGCGACGTCGACGCGACCCAAGCACACAATTAACAGCCAGAACACAACGCTCCGATGCCCACCCAGACAGGACCCCCAAACCACGAATTTCCCTAATCAAATCTTATTACCCTTCCACCCACAATGGCCACCGTCCTAGCCTCACACCCCAAACCTCGCGCCCCCGCGCACCCCACCGACGTCCTCCCCACCGACACAGCCCAGCTCTACACGCACATCCACCCGATCCTCGTCCTCTCGCTATACGCCCTGCAATTCCCCTCCATCGTCGCCGACCCCGTCCCCGCGCTCGCAAGAGCCCTCATCCCGCTGTCCATCCTGCAGATCGTGTATGTAGCGATATGTCTCCCGCCAACGGGCGGGACCGCGACGCCCGTCGTGGATAAGAAGAAAGCTGGGGGAGGAGGTGGGGGAGCGGAGAAGGGGAAGAAGGGCGGGGTCAGGGGGACGATAATAGTACGTTCTGATTCCAGAAAAGGAGAAAGGATATCGTGATTGCAGAAGCTAATCCGCATGTGTCCCACAGCCCGGCTTCCTCTCGCTCATCGTCGCGAGCACCATTACCGCGCCGCTGCTCGCCGCCATCCTCGTTCTCTTCGGCGCACCGCTGACGACGCACCACGCGCATACGCTCCTCGCGGCCGCGCACATCTCGTTTCTCGGCACACTTCCGCTTGTATACGTCCACGGTGTCGACGGCGCCGCTTGGCGCGATATCATTGCGCTGCTGCGGCCCGTGGACGAGGTATATGGCGGGATGATTGGCGGCGTGGTGGGCGCGTGGCTGGGCGCGGTGCCGATTCCGCTGGACTGGGATAGGGAGTGGCAGAAGTGGCCGGTTACGATTGTCACGGGGGCATATGTGGGGTGGGCGGTGGGGAAGATGGTGGGTGGGGTGGTGTTAAAGGGGAGAAAGATTGTGCTTGAGTAGGGGAGGGATGGGATCGGTTATGGTGTGAAAATGGAATTGAATGTTGGAGGGTAGATGACGCTGCGTTCACAGAGATATGTATGGTGTTCTTGTATACTATGGGAACGGACACATTTGAATCGACTTGCCTGAGCGTTCGTATCAAGACGGGCGAGAAAACGACCTTGGGGTGTCAAGGTGGATACAAAGCTAGCATGCCCATCCATCCTGTCGATATTTTAGGCGTTTCCAACAGCGACGAATCTGGCATGCTGATTGCCTTTGCATTGGATGCCTTGACTGATACATACGCAGCTAGACAGGCGCTGGCTTCTGATCCAAATATCATTTCCATCTGAAAGATCGGATATCGGTGTACCTATTCCCTATCTTCACACAGTCCTTTTTGTACACGACACTACGGCGACATCTCGCATTTGACAAAACACAAAGTCGGGGGGGGGGGGGAGCTTGCAACAATGGAGCTGCAGGGAATTACCTCACTTCACCACCTAGTCTTCCCGTGGTTGTACATTAGCATCAATCGGCCTAGATTCCTGCAGTGGCTCAGAGGCATCCGGCTCAAGTTCACGTGGGGATCCCGAAGGGTTCGGCTCGAGTTCCTGCGGATTTTTCGAAGAGTCCGGCTCTAGTTCATGCAGATGTTCTCCAGTGTCCAGCTCAACCGGAATCTGGTTGACCACATGGACTGCCTTGGGGTCGAGTTCCAGTCGCTGGTTCTCGGCAGGCAACTCGTTGCGCCATCTACCAAACAGGTACTTCTTGTTTGAGAGCACCTCATCGCGATCCTCCATTTCCGGAATGCCTTCGCCTTCATGCTGCTCGTTGGTCTTGCGAGACTTTTGTCTTCTTCTGAATAAGAGCAGTGCCGTGATGACTGCTATGGCAATGGCGGTTATGGTAATGCCGACACCTATGTCTGTTTTTGCCCCAGTACTGAGGCCAGGGCCATTCGAGGGCGCCGGTGGATCGGTCTGGGTGGGAAGACTTGGATTGCTCCCTGCAGTGGGCGCGATTGGTGGAGCCAACGTGGTGGCAGTGGCGGTCCAGTTCCTGTCATAACGTTTCGCCAACGAAGAGACGTAGTCCGCGGGAAAGGATAAGAGGTCTGATTCCTGGAAGCCAACCACTATGGGATCTGCTCCTACGAACCCAGATGATACTGTAGAAATGCTGGAGAAGGTGCTAGTAGAGTAGCCATCCGTTCCGTACGTGTTGGCGATGAATGCCCGACCAACATACTCGTATGCTCTTATATTCTCACCGTCTACACTCGTCGTAAAGGGGGCGAAGACTCGTAGAGGCGTGGAGATGCTGTTGATGCACGCGCTTTCGTATTGAGCACCAAAAGTCATACCACTATATGAACATTATGTCAGCGGATTGTGAAACAGTGACCATGAAACATGTAACCTACCTCTGGCAGCAGCTCGCCTCAGACATGGTCATAATGCTTCCCGAAGTAGGAGCGTAGTGGTACTCTGTAATTTCAGCAACAGTCTGGCCGTGGGGACATATCCCCGGACTGAAATGGACCGGGACGCTGAAAGGCTGACACTTAGAGTACGAAGTGTCATAGATGTCTCCAGAGGTTGTATCGCGTGGATATGTACTGAAGGCTACGAAGACGTCCCAAAACGTCCGGGGTTGTCTTCCAGTCTCGGGTGTAGTAACCGGGAAAAAGGTCGGATCCGTTGTTGCACGTCGCAGCGGTGCAGTTGAAATAATCAGGGTAGGTCGCTCAACACTCACCACGGTAGTCTGAAGCGGCGTGGTGGCTACTACAGTAAGATCAGGGACATTGCGTGTGATCGTCTCCAAAGTGTCAGGTGATGCAACACTTGTGACCGTCACAATAATGACCGTAAGCTCGGTTGCCATCCATCTATCGGAATATCCAGCCGAAGGCGTCCAAAATGTGGTAAGCGCTGGTACGTTCTTCTTTTGGTAGGTAGTTAGATCTGTAGAGAAGATGGTGCTATGTGACCAATCAGACACATTTCCGATGGTAATTGAGTCACCACCAACGATAGGCATGATATATGCGTTCAGAGATCACAGCAAGTGGCGGGCGAAAATAAGGCTGCGAAAGAAGTCGGGTTGGCTTGGCTTTATATGGTGTTTACAGGCTCGCACGACGTTCGCTACAATATGTCGTATTGCACGTTACCGATAGCGCGTCAAAAGCAAAGTGCATCGTAAAGCTTCGCGACGAGGCTGGTCGAGTGAGGATGAATAAGTACCCCCACGCATTTTTCCTACTGCGCACTATCAAGCATGGTGAAACTCGCGAAATAGCGCAAGGCTGGCATACAACACTGCTGGCTGGAGCCAGACTCCAAGAAGGTTCGATGCTGCTATTATTGCAGATTGTTTGCTTCCAAACTCACAGACGTCGGACTCGACCAGCATGAATTGTCAAACCAGTCTCTGAGTGGGATGTTGACCAAATTTGCCTTGACTTTCGTTGTTGCCTTCCGATTCGCAATCGGGCTGGATCGAGCGATAAAAAGGCCGACGAGGGGTAGACTTTATCACAGCTCGATAGAGCAAATAGAGAGACGAGACGTCGGTGATACAACATTGCACACTTCGATCAGACTTCCATTTAAAATGGACGCTGCGCGTTAGATCGGCCGATGGTCGGAAGCGGTAGTTCGTTGAACTGTTGAGACAACAAGATGGACAGCAGAAAGCATCAACGTATGAATACACAGGTCTTTCAAGATCGACGCAAATTGGTCGGGTCAGTGGCCGGGGAACCGCAATCTTGGCTGCTGCACTTGCTAGTGAGCTCTGAACCAGCAGGAGTCTGTTGGGCTTGGTAAACCGGGGAGCCGGTTCCTCCGTACCAGCATGAGGCTGAGGCACTGTGATGCCAGAACGGGTACCACGAGAAGGACGTGAATGTCCAATCGTAGGTCAGCAGGCCCTGTGGGACTCCCAAAGGTAGGCACAGCCTCATGCACCTGGATTAGGGTTCGGAGGAATGGGGCCTCAAACAGGACATGAGGGTCAATCGAGATATGGCCTCAGACCGAAATTCCTGGACTGCTGCATGATACCGAGAGAGTTACAAAGGACTGGTGGACGTGTGCGAGGAGAGTGGATGCGGCAGATGCGCACGTTCCGTTCCGATCTCTGCGGGTCACGTGCTCGGCCTTGGCATGTACGCCATCGTTCTCCAGGTCATCCACTCTATCTCGATCACCGCAAGGGCAGTTCCTCCGACAGCACTACATTCCCAGTATTTTCCAGCATCCTGGACTCTGCCTCTTGCGATGCCGTGCCAGGCGCGTCATCGCTGCACACGGGAGGCTTCCATTGAGCCTCCTAGGATCGATATCTGAGCGGCATCCAATCTTGGAGCAGACGTCCTTGACATGCCCTTGGACTGTGCCTCAGAGAGGCTAGAGCGCTCCCTTGTCGTCGATTTCATTCTATCTCCAACAATGGGTTTATACAATACGAGAGGCACGGTCGACCGGGCGTGCCGACAGCCATCTGCGGGCGACGCCGCAATACTCAATGCTTACCATGACGGTTCGATGGGTGTCGTCTGACTTGTCAATGCCCCATTCTCCGTCGCCTATTGGCGCGTTTGGATGGCTAACTTATAACACTAATAGCTACTACAGGGTATCCGGTCCGCTTGACCGTCGGGCTGGGGGTATAGCTACGCCACACGTGTTTACTCAAAACCGGTCGAAGACCGTTTCTAGAAGGAAAAAATTCACATTTTGTGTGAAGTTAGCGTGTCGCAATGATTCATGAATCGTGTGCTCAGCTTAGAGTAGTGTATATACAGTGTGGTCCTGGAACTTGGATCATCAGTATTCGTTCCTATCCTGATTTCACGCATCCACTTAAAATTAATATACTTCCATTATGGTCGGGAAGATCCCGGACCTGGGAAAAGATAATGTACAATCGATGTACATCGAGCCGCCCAAACTGCGCTATGTGGATTGGAAAAGGGATCCTGGACTAAGGAAGCTTTACTTTTGGGCGTTTATCCTCTGCATTGCATCAGCTACTACAGGATATGATGCGTATGTGTGATGCCTTGCTCCAAACAAGCCCTCGCTAATTCGCTAGTTCAATGCTGAACAACCTACGAATGCTTCATCGATTCAACGACTACTTCGGCAATCCGAAGGGGTCTACGCTCGGCCTCTTGACTGCGCTCTACTCGATTGGATCTATCTTCTCACTACCCGTCGTCTCTTTTGTGGCTGATCACATGGGCCGGAAAGCTGCAATAGCCCTTGGTTGCATGGTCATGGTTACGGGCGCTGCAATCCAGGGGACAGCAAAGGGACTCACTAATTTCATGGTGGGAAGATCGATGATGGGTTTTGGTAACTCACTGGCGCAACTGTCGTCTCCATTGTTGCTCACCGAGCTTTGCCATCCACAACACCGAGGTCGTCTTACTGCCACATACAACTGCTTATGGAACGTTGGGGCCATAATTTGCACATGGCTTACCTTTGGCACCAAGAGACTGGACAGCAATTGGTCATGGTGAGTGCCAGCTCTTGTGCAAGCCCTGCCCTCGATTTTACAACTTCTTTTTATCTTTTTCATCCCAGAGTCACTGCGTTGGCTTGTTGCTCGAGGTCGCAATCAGGAAGCTCTGAACATCCTCTGAAAGTACCACGCAAACGGCGACATTACAGACCCAACCGTCCAGTACGAGTTCCGTGAGATACGGGAGACTCTGCAAATCAAGTTTCAGTATCAAACAAGCTCATCATATCTCGACTTCTTCCGAACACCCGGGAACAGATACCGGCTTCTTCTGTTAGCATCTTTGGGTCTGTTTTCGCAGTGGTCGGGCAATGGACTAGTGAGGTAAGTTAACAACAAATCTGTTCTTACAAGAGGGCGGAAAGGGTTTCTTTTCTTTCTACTGAAGATACGAGAAGGACACCTCATCCTGATTAGCCAAGAAACGAACGAAGCACACCTCTCACACTTAGAAGACGTATACTGACTTTGCACCCCTGGTATGACAGCTACTACGCTACCGATGTATACAATAGTATAGGGATCAAGGATGCGGACATGCAGCTCGGCATGAATGGCGGTATTACCGTCATGTCACTCATCGTGTCTGTTTCTTGTTCACTACTTGTTGACCGCGTTGGACGCCGTCCTCTCTTTATCGTCGCCACGGCTTCCATGTGCGCGAGTTTTATCATATGGACAGTAGCTTCGTCCATCCAAGAGGAGAAGCATAGTATTCCGGCTGGCCGTGCAGTTATAGCGTTCATCTGGATATTCCAATTCTGTTACTCCGTTGCCTGGACCGGTCTACTAGTGGCCTACACTATCGAGATCCTACCTTTCAAGATCCGTGCAAAAGGCCTGATGATTATGAATGTCTTCATACAGGTGGCTTTGACGATCAACCAATACGTCAATCCGCTTGGCTTTTTGCATCTGAAGCCTGCTTGGAAGCTGTACCATCAGGAGGGAAATAATAACAAAAAGATCGAGTTATCGAGTGTGTAGACAAAAATGTTGACAAAAAGGTGCTTCCCCTAGCTAACAGCTTAAAAATAAGCGTATTTAAAAAAAGGTTATAAAAAAAAAGGTAAGCTGTATACCATTTACGCTGCACGTATTCGCTAATCATGTTCGCGTTCGAAAAAATCACCTAGCTAATCTAAATAGGTCTGGATCTTCCTCGAGCTTATCTTCGTGTGCTTTATGTATATCGAGACGCGCGGGCCTACGCTCGAGGAAATTGCGAAGATCATAGACGGCGATGAAGCGAAGATCATACCAGCTGATATCGTGCGTCTCCAAGATCACGTCAGCCTTCCAGAGCGGCTAGAGATGGACCACATTATTCGCTACGAGGATACCAAGTTTGAACGGCTTTAGAGTATCTATCTCCGGTTAAGCTTTCGACATGGACTCGGCCCGAACAGCTTATTCACGACTTTTCCATGAGAAATGCCATCTGTCGCTGACCTTGCGGGACAAAAGATGACTTGCTCCGAGGGGGCTGAGTCCGCACGAGTGATCCTTCGAGAAGCTAGATCGAATACAAATACACGAGCCGACCAATCGTTACTTGATATCACTACAGGGCTTATTCTATAAGCTAGATTTTAGACTGCAGCCCCCATTGAAAAGTCGAGACAATGGCACATTCATCCGACTGCGTCGCTATACTTCGCTTCAACCGCAGGCAGGCCAACCATAGCACCAATGAGATAAGCTTTCAGCTTGACTGTTGCACTCGAGCCCTCACCAAAATACCGCTCTCGGCCCTATTGTGCCGCCCAGTATTTGACGACCAGGCTTACCAACATTCGGAGTTGCCGTAGCCGATGGTGCACGTCCGCTCTGTAATGGTTTTACCGTGGTTTTGGCACAAAGATGAATCGCGAAGTCTCTATGCATCACCAAAGGTAATGCGGGACCACACATTCTCGTCAAATAGCTTCCTTTCCTTATCCAGTACTTGTCTGCAAATAAGCCGAAACCAAGCCAAGCCGTGCAGTATTAAAGGCCGCTGCCTCTGCAACACGAGACGGCACATATCATCAAAGCATCTGTCTCTTGCCTCATCAATCCCGCATACTTTCAATAAACCCAAATCAGCATGTCTCCGCCCCGTCGCGCCCTCATCGCCGTTACCTCTGCAAACGCCACTCTTTTCCCCCCTAACTCCCACACGACCGGCGTCTTCATCGGCGAAGCGCTGCACCCTTACAACGTGCTCAAAGCAGCAGGTTTCGAAGTCGATATTGCATCGGAAAAGGGGACGTGGGCTGAGGATTGGCTTTCCTTGCAGCCCGGGTTCTTGAGCGACGAGGAACGGAAGCAGTATGACGACAAGAAGAGCGACTTCAGGACCGAGATAGACCAGAACCGCAAGGCTGAGGATCTAGATGCGAGTCAAGTAAGCCACAAAGCCTTTATGGGGGGAAAACAAGCGCTGGTTGGCTGACAATTTGTTGCAGTACGGCGTGTTCTTCGCGAGTGCTGGCCATGCTGCCCTGATTGACTACCCGCATGCCGCGCATCTCCAGGCCACTGCATCAAAAATCTGGGCAAACGGCGGTGTCGTGTCTGCCGTCTGCCATGGTCCTGCTATCTTCCCGGGCATCATCGATACCGATGGTCAATCAATCATCAAGGGGAGGAAGATCACTGGCTTCACGACGCAGGCGGAGTATGACATGGAGATCATGGATGCATTGAGGAGCTGGGGTGAGCCGTTGGTAGATGAGCATGCTAAGGCTCTAGGAGCTGAATGTAAGTCGAGCTGTGATGACTGGTATTGGCATGAACGCGGCTAACCACGATGAAGATGTGCGTGCGGACGGGGTCTGGGACGATTTCCACGT
Source organism: Karstenula rhodostoma CBS 690.94 (assembly GCA_010093485.1). NCBI lineage: Eukaryota > Fungi > Ascomycota > Dothideomycetes > Pleosporales > Didymosphaeriaceae > Karstenula > Karstenula rhodostoma. The sequence goes on along the minus strand of MU001510.1, from coordinate 880,724 downwards.
TGTCGACGGAAGAGTCGTTACGGGTATGAACCCGCAGAGTGCAAAGAGTACTACTGAGGCGGTAGTGAAGGTGTTTGAGGGACTGTGAAGGCTGTATGGACAACGCCGCAACTCCTAGTCAAGAGTTAACAGTGGGTGCAGGGGGAAGTGGCACGCTCCTGGGCAACATCAGTGGTAACGGTGTCTGAGTCTACCTTGCTCCCACTGTGGGTGCTTCGTTTCCTTTTCCCATACATCATAGACGCCTGTCAGGGTTGCTCTCAAACTTAGACATCATAACGCATCAATTTCTCACGTCACCAGCATTTCGTCTTCCGCATGCACGCAAGACCAATACTCCGCACCCATAAGACTATAGCTTCACCAGCTAGCGTACGCCACCCCAGGTGATGATCAGCGGGAATGCCTTTCCAGGCAAGGTGACTCCAGTGGTCTTCGAAGTGCTTCTACGTTAAGAAGTACCCGAACCCCAAGTCGCACGAGTCTGATCTCCCAGCCTCTGGAATTGACACTGCACTAGAATTTTTCCAACTTTCTTGCACTTGGAGGCCCAGTCGTAAATTGCTGAAGAGACCATACCCTGAGTTCGAAAGACAGCGTTTTTCCGCGGCAATCGGTCGGGTTGGGGACACTTTCTGCTTTCAGACAGCCACCACATGCTCCGCCGCCTCACCCAGCCTCTCATAGTAACCCCCGTAAGGCTCTCTTACCAGTCTGACTCCATTCCACTCGCCTCGTTGAGATACGTGTCTCCGCCCTCCCCAACAGGAGCGACGTCGCGCCACGACTGGAAATCATTCTCCTGCACATCTTCATCAATGATTGCGCGCGCTGCAGGGGTAGAGGGGTTAAGTAACTTGTTCGACCAACTGACCAAGAACAGCGTAGCAATTTTCCATCTTCGAGTTTTTGGACACTGATCGTTACGTGCGCTGGTTGGTATTTGTAACACTTTCGACGGGAACGTGGGTCTAGTACTGGGCTCTTTAATAGAGATACGATCTTCTTTATTGGGGTATAAGAGATGATTTGGATAGCCAGGTCAAAGGAGGACTTGGTGTTTGAGCGAATGAAGTGGCGTGGACGTAGGTTAGTGAGTGGTCTGTGGCGCTGGTTCGATTGTAGTGGTGTGATTGTAGTGGTTACGCAAGTGTCGTAGTGATGGATGTTTGCGGTCGTAGCTCGTACCCTTCAATCATCCATATATTCGTCTCTGTCACACCGGGCCGTGGATGCTGGACACTCGCCGAAAATGTACCGTCGGCGTTTGCACCCCACAAATGCGGGGAAAAGCTCCCCAACCCAGCAGACCGGTCCGAGACCAATCGGCACGGCAGACCAGCTCAATCGAGATCCCGGCCTACGATAGCTACGTCAACGTGATAAGATATCGCGCGCCTCCAGGAACCCCATCTCAACTATTACCACTCCTACAAACTCAGTCCCCCTCTGCACGCATCCGCGACAATGCCCCGCGCCGCCCTCCTCATCGGCGCCCTCACCCACACACGCAAAGAATGGAACCACCTCGCAACCATCGCCGCAAAGCTCTACGAGTACCCCACCGGCACGCGCGATGAGTTCCTCTCGAAATGCAAATCCGGCGCCTTCGACGGCGTACACGCATTATACCGGTCCAACGACTCAAACAAATACACTGGAAACTTCGACAGCGAACTCCTCGATGCGCTGCCGAAGACGTTGAAATTCATATGCCATAACGGCGCGGGCTACGATAACATCGACGTGCCGGCGTGTACGGAGCGCGGGATTGCGGTTAGTAGTACGCCGATTGCGGTGGATGATGCTACGGCGGATGTAGCGCTATTTTTGATGCTGGGCGCGTTGAGGAATATCACGGCGTCTTTCCAGGCTGTGAGGCAAGGTAGGTTAGGTTAGAGGAGGCGGTCCTGCTGTGTTTATTTATTGAGAAGTGGCTGATCTGGTTGGTTTGGTGGTGTAGGTAACTGGCGCGGCAACTTTGCGCTCGGACACGACCCGAAGAACAAGGTACTGGGGATCCTGGGGATGGGCGGAATCGGTTCCGCGGTTGCGCACCGCGCGAAGGCGTTCGGGATGAAGATTCAATATCACAACCGGAGACGGCTGCCAGTGGAGAAGGAGGAGGGGGCGAAGTATGTGACTTTCGACGAGCTGCTTGGGACGTCCGACGTGCTTAGTTTGAATCTCTCGCTCAACCCCTCCACGCGACATATCATCGGCGGGCGAGAATTCGAGAAGATGAAGGATGGGATCGTCATTGTTAATACGGCTCGGGGTCCGCTGATTGACGAGGCGGCATTGGTGGATGCGTTGAAGAGTGGGAAGGTCTGGAGTGCGGGGCTGGACGTTTTCGAGGAAGAGCCTAAGATCCATCCGGGGCTGCTTGAGGCGGAGAATGTGGTTTTGTTACCCCATATGGGTACAGCGACGTACGAGACGCAGCGTGACATGGAGCTTTTGGTTCTGGATAACCTGAAGTCGGCGATACAGAGTGACAAGCTGTTGACGCAGGTACCGGAACAGAAGAAGGAGACAGCTAGGATATGATGGATCTTGGGGGATGCTGTATTTGACAAACAGATTGATGGATCAAGAACGTAAATAGAGTCTGCTCATGAAGCCCACTTTGCTAACGTCGGTGTCTCTTGACATGCACCCGCATGTCACCCTCGATGCCGACCACTTGGTTGCCAGCGAAGCCAGGCCTGATTGGTGGGAAATCATTTGTGCCCGCTGCAGTCCAACCCCCTTTACTGTGCTTCACAAAATTCGTAAACGTAATGTCGAAGTTGAGTAACAGCACCGCAATAGTACCCAACACTTCTTGCTTGGCAAATACTCTTCCTGGGCACATGTAATGTCCGCCACCAAACGGAAAGTACTTGGCACCCAGGCCCGTCGCGCTGTAGCCGAGTTTTCCAGTCTCGGGATCTGTGGTCAGAAAGCGCTCGGGATCGAACACTTCGGGCCGATCGAAGAACGCAGCATTCCGATGGGTCATCCAAGTAGGCGCCATGATTTGCTCACCTTTCCTCACATAGTGTGTTCCGAGTGCTACTGAGTTGTCAACCTGCCGCACGACGAGCAGGTCAACGTACAGCCGGAGCACTTCGTGGAAGGCGGAATTGAGCAGCGGCAAGCGGGTCAATGCCGGGATGTCCACGGACCCATCAGAACACTTACACGAATGCAACTCCTGCATTACGCGTGGACGAAAATCGGGTGCGCTTGTGGGGGAGAGGATATGCAGCAACAGCCAGCCAGCGGCGGGCGTGGCATTGGACAAGATGAGGTCCCACCCAGCCTGGCCGTGTATACCCAACTGTCGCTGCTGGTAAAGGTCGTGCCGCCTGCGCATGATCCGAGCACCGAAGTCGGGCGTCCAGGCGGGATCTTCTCCTTCCTTCACCGGATGCTGATATCCTACTTGCAACCACTTCTCCAGCTTCTCGACGCATGCATCCCGTGCGCGATACGCCTGCCGTGCAAAGAGCCGCGGTGTACCGAAGAGGAGACCCAGCAGGTTGTCCTCCAATATACGATAATCCACGTCGAAATCGGGGTACATCTCAAGCAGGGTAGTTCCGCAGAGTGCACTTGTTGAAGCACGAAAGACTCGCTGCCACAGCCAATCATATAGATTGATGTCTAGGCCACCAGCGAGACTGGCGTCCCCGTCGAGCTCTGCCTGGAACGTTTCCATGAACTTTCCAGTCAGTGAGTTCACGGCAGCAGAGCTCAGCAAGTGATCTGAATGGAGCCGTTCGGTCGTTATCTTCTCTTTCTCGTCCGTGCGATCTGGAAACGCTCTGAAGGAATCCCCCTTCGACATTTCGAGCACGTTCACGGCAAGCTGTCGGTCTAGCTCTGCGTGCGAGAGCTGTCGGCTTTTGAACACCGCGGAGAGACCGTCTTCGGAGAAGATGAAGTGCGTTCGCTTTCCGGCAAGCATGATGGAGAAGGCATCCTGACGGTAGTGCTCTGCTTGGACCCTGAGCCACGTCCAGAACTTCCCCACGGTCTGATTGCTGAAAGTGAGCGTGGAGCCGAGCCCAGGGATGGCGTATGGTATGAGTGGTGGAGCCCGGGCGGTGGGACTCTCCCCTTGACGGCCTGGTGTATTGCGAACATCGAGATGATAGCGGTAAAGCGTTGTGCAGTACGTCAACGCGCAGATGAGACCTAAAGGCACCACCAGTTCAACCGTCAGTGTACCAAGCACGGGCAACACAGTTGCACGGTCCATCCCTGTGCCTCTCTGTGATTCGTAAGATCAAGTGACGAGGTTTGCTGCTGTGTGATAAGTGACCAGAGACACAAGTTCATGAAGCTTCCAATTTGGGAGGCACCTAGAGAATGTATGACGTAATGAAACGTTGCGCTTTCTTTGGTGTGCGAAGTCATTGTGCAGCATTGCACGCTACGAAAACGAAGTACTGGTACGTCAACATGCAATTGCTTCAGTTCTGTACTCATCCAAGTGTAAACCCGACAACAGGTGATCGCCGCGTCGGCCTTTGAAATACGCACGCAGCGCGTCGGCAATGGAGTTGATCTATTGCCGAACGGGTGGAGGATGGGAACACCCGCACCCGCACAAGCCGTCACCCGCTCTCACCGCTCCGCTCCCCGCACCCCACGGTTTCCTCGCTCTTAAATAGCCCGGACTTTTTTCCACAATCGTCACCATCAACAAACACCTTTTTTTCAAGCTGTCTCGCCCTTCAAATATCGAAGACGTCAAACCGACCTCACTGGCAACTGCTGCGAGTTGACTGTTGCACTTTGCAACATGGCGAAATTCAACCTGAAGACTGTGTGGTCGGATATCGTGCAGTATCGGAGAGCCTATGTCTTGACAGCTGTCGCCTCGTTTGGGGGGATGCTTTTCGGATGGGATACGGGTCTAATAGGTGCGTGACCATGGATCACTTGTTATGGTTATCTCTAATTCCCACAAAAGGCGGTGTACTCACAATGGACGCGTTCCAGCACTCGTTTGATCTGGACCACAAAAGCCCCGACTTTAGCAATCTACAGGGCAACATCGTGTCCGTCCTTCAGGTACGCGCGACCTAGCAGCATGCTGCGATGCACTGTTACTCACTTCGAAACAGGCAGGTTGCTTCTTCGGAGCAATGTCTTCGTTTTATATCAGCGATACGTTCGGGCGCAAGAAGGCTTTGATAATTGCCGACATCATCTTCATCGTCGGGTCGCTAGTGCAAACGCTCTGCGCCATCAACACTACGAGCCTGGCTCAGCTCTACGTCGGCAGAGTCATTGGCGGCTTTGGCGTCGGCCTCGTCTCGGCAGTCGTGCCTACGTACATCGGAGAGAACGCCAACAAAGAGATCCGTGGTCGCTGCATTGGGTGTATGCAGCTGTTCAACGTGGCCGGCATCTGCATTTCGTTCTTCGTCAATTACGGCATCAGTCTGCAGATCACGACGCTGAGCAGTGCCAAGTGGAGGATCCCTTTCGCGCTCCAGATGCTCCCGGGGGCTCTTCTGCTTATCGGCATCGTCTTCCAGAACGAATCGCCACGTTGGCTGGTGGAGAAGAACCGCTTGGAGGACGCCGCGAAGGCATTGGCCACCGTCCGCGCAAAACCTGTCGACGATGCAGACGTCTTGCAGGAACTCGACGATATTATTCAGGACTTCCAGGGCCATGAGAAGCTGCCGCTTCGTGCTCAGCTCCGGGAAGCATGCTCGAGCAAGAGGATGTTCTATCAGAGTTCCTTTGGTGTCCTCCTCATGTTTTTCCAACAGTGGACTGGAACTAACTCGTAATTCGCCTCCTCCAAAGGTTCAGCTGAGTAGTCTGCTAATGTGTGGATTTAGGATTAACTACTACGCGCCTCAGATCTTCCAATCGATCGGTCTCAAGGGCAGCTCGTCTGGGCTGTTCGCTACTGGCGTCTACGGCATCGTAAAGATCGTTGTGACAGCGTTTGGGTTGATGGCATTCACAGAGCAGCTAGGGCGGAAGGTATGTGACGTTCTGGCGTCTCGTTTACGTGTGGCTTGCATCTTTTCACCGGCCTTTCCCCAGCCGGCGTTGACTTGCATACCCTCACCGGCTTTCCCAGGCGATGTATATCTGGCAAGGGTACCCCATTCTAACTCGGCTTCCAGTGGTCGCTCCTCATTGGCTCTCTCGGGCAAGCGTTCGCTATGTGTACGGGGCCACCAGGCACCAAGTGGATATGTCATTGCGGCTGAAAGGCTCTGTCTTTGCTCGTTTAGTACGAGGCTAGGTTGAGCTTGTCCTAGCAGAGGCAAGGCAAACATATACACGAGGAACCAATCCCTTCTTTCTGGACTGGCACTGACTATGTGTAGTCTACATTGGTATCAACCAAGCGGTCAATCCGGTAAAAGAGGGTGATGCGCTTTCAGGGAACAGCATCTTCGCAATCATATGCGTCTACCTGTTTGTAGTGTTTTACTCATTCGGTAAGTGGACGAGCCGGCAGCCGACGGATCTTGCTGACGGGATGAAAAGGATGGGGACCGATACCTTTCGTCTTGAGTTCGGAGTGCTCTCCTAATCACGGTAAGTGTAGCGGCGCACGTTCACGTGGCGCGATTGACGAGTTGCACGTCCCGTACACTGACACGGTGCAGTTCGGTCTCTGATTATGGCGGCAGCACTAATGACCCAATGGCTGTTCAATTTTGTGAGTTCACGGACGGTGCTTCCTGTGGCGACTTGAAAAGAGGGCTGACGCAGGAGCAGGTGATTGCCAAGATCACCCCACTGATGCTTGACGACATTACGTATGGGACGTTCTTGCTGTTTGGCACATGCTGCATCATCATGGGCATCTACACCATCTTCTGCGTGCCAGAGACGAAGAACGTGCCGTTGGAGTCGATCCATCACCTCTTCGAGGGGCGCATCATCGCCGGCTGCATCAGGGACACGATTCCGCGGTACTCGCGCGCAAAGCAGCTGCAGCACCACCACCACGACGTTGGCAGCGACGATTCGTCTGAGGCGGGCAGACCAGCGCAGAAGGGAGCCGTCTCGGGCGTGCAGCATGTGGAGGAGGCGTGAGGCGTGAGGCAGGCTCCGCGTCCGGATGGGGGAATGCCGGTACAGAGGTCTGGAGATGGGTGAGAGGCGGAGGAGGCGAGATGTTACGTGTCAATGTAGGAACGAAGATCTTTCTGCTATCGGGCCGCATGCAGATGGGAAATTAGTGAGGCAATTCCATTTCCGAGTTGCATTTGGTGTGCGGTGCGCGGTGTACTAGTTGGGCAGCGACGGGGAGAGGGCAGAATAGTGAAGCAGGGCGGGGCAGACGTTGACCCGTGACCCGCGACGCTGACAGCGGAAAGCGGCCGGCGTCTCGTTGCGGCGTCGGTAGGCTCTTGTGGGGACCCACTGCTGCTGGGAAAACCGGTACTTTGCAGTGGGCAAGGCACGAGACATGTATGTAGTATGTATGTGGTATGTATGTATGTATGTGCATGTACTGTGTATGTGCATGTATCGAAGCGACGGGCAGGCGGCGACTGACGACCCTTTTTGCGCCCCCGCCACCAATCACGTCCGGTAGCCTGCGTCATTGATCTACACAGTGCGCACCCAACTTGCCCGGCGCCCTACCGGAGCCCTACCTTTGTATGCCCATGCCCATGCCCACTGGACCACCTCACGACATTCCTATTCTATTTCTCGCTGCCATTTACCCTCCACGCGCGCCGCCCCAGTGCCGCCCTCGCATTCGCCGTCCCCTCGCACCGAACCGCCACGCTGCCCCTCCTGCAGCCTCACAACCATCGCTTCCACCCCACTTGCTGCCGTGGCCGCCGTGGCCGCTGAGCCCGCCCATCGCCCCCGGGGCCACCCCAGCAGCCTCTGCAAACCTCACGTTGGATTTGCGACCGCCGGACCCCCCTCCCCTGCTGTCTCGCTGCGCCAGTCTCGCACACGCTCGGGCTGCCACTGCACTCGTCGCGATTCGGGCTGCTGCCGGCGACGCTGCCTCGATCCTGCTGCTGCTGCTGCGGGCCTGCGCCAAATCAAGCCCTCGCCACCAGTCTCCATATATCGACTACATGTACGTCCAAGTGCGCTGTTCCTCTTCTTCTCCGCTGGAGCTGGTTGTTGAGTCTCTCACGTCTGTCCCTTTGTGCTCTCTCGCGCCTTCCGCCCCATGCTGACCACCATGGCCGGCAGTGTCGTCGTCCCCCCACAGACCTTTGGAGCACCCCGCGACAGGAGGCGTTCCTACACCTCCGAACTGCCGCCGCCTCTGCCCCCTCGCCGCAACAGCCTCGCCGTACCCCCGCCCCAGCAGCAGCAGTTAGGCAAGAAGCTGCAGCTGATCGCGAAGAATCAGCTGCTGTCGCTCGGACGGCCTGCGCCCACCACCCCTATCCATCCCCAGGCCCAGTCTCAGCAGATGGACTCGCGGTACCACCGCCCGGCCTCGCCCCGGGGACGCATAAGCAACCCTGCGAGGTCGTCCACGGGCACCTTCGACCCCTACTACGACTCCAACTACTACGCACGCCCCAGCTCGCCGAGATCAAGCGCCGACAGGCTCGGGGGGTCGCTCTACGCACGAGACAACTATGTCACCAGTAGCTCCACCTCTGGCTCTCGGTCGTCGAAGCCCAAGTACGACTCCTACACGGGGAGACCACGGCGCAACACTGTCAACGACTCAGACGAACGTTTGCCCCGGCCCCAGTCAATGATCGTCCCCTCCACCCTTCCACTCCGCGCTCACGCCACCCATGTCAGCGACCGACCATCCAGTCCGTTGGCACGATCCTGGGATAACAGAGCAGATCCATACGCCGCCCAGGCAGCTCCGCGAGCTACAGCCCACAAGAGAATCTACAGCGTGGACGATGGGACTCATTCAGCAAAGTTGATCGCAGAAAAGGACGTTGTCAAGGCCAGCCACCGAGACTCTCGCGACTACAGCGTCACCAACGGTGCGCGGACATACCAACAGCACAAGCCCTTGGTCAAAGCTACAGATTTCGGAGACGAAGGCTTTTCGTACACGGACCCCGCAGCCATGTATCGCGAGACCGAACCAGCGTGGCGTCGACCCCGCGCCAACAGCCTCGAACGCGGTGCGCGTCCATCGAGCGTCGTGCTGGATCGCGGCCCTCGCTCATCTGCCCGAGAACTTGGGCCACCTCCTTCGACTCGTGGGTTCGACAAGATCAACGGCGTCAGCAGTCGTCACCATGGCCGGTCATCCTCCATCGACCGCTCCCGGGACATCCCCAAGTACGACTCGTATCCGGATGCTGCACCCTCTCGAACCTCGTCCCTTCGACACCACACTCCTGCCATCCATCAAGAGCCCCGGGAACATCGGCGCGAGCCGTACCACGATGAGTACGACCGTCGAGATAGGGACGTTGAGAACCGCCGCTACGCCGACCGATTCGAGGACCGCGATGTTGCTACTCGTGGCTTTGGCATTGCACCCACTGCCCATGTACGCGAGCCCTCTCTTGACCGCCAGCCAATCTACAACCCAAACCCTCCAGAGGTCGGCCGGGGACGAGCCGAAGGGTACGGGAGCCAGTATTACTCTACGGATCGCGCCGATGCGAGGATGCCGGACCCTAGAATCCCCGATGCGAGGATCCCAGATGCGAGACTTCCGGATGCCAGGCTTCCACGCGACCGAGATGTGGTTCCGACCTACGAAGAGCGACCACGAGAAAGAGCCCCGCGAGACAGCAACCAGTCTGTTCCTAGCGCTGCTCCCATCGTGGCGGGTGCTGCCGCAGGTGCCGCAGCTACGTTCGGTGCTGCTCAGGTTCTGAAATCCCGCGAGAAGGAGCGAGAGCGAGAACCAGAGCGTGACCGCGAACGCGAGCGAGAGCGAGAAAGGGAGCGAGAAAGGGAGCGTGATCGGGAGCGGGAACGTGAAAGGGAGAGGGAGAGGGAACGCGAGAGAGAAAGAGAGCGTGAACAGCGCAAAGAGTACGACGAACGCGATCGAAGGGGCAGAGGCTCCGATGAACGAGAGCGTCGTACGGACAGGCGCGAGGCTGTCCCTGAAGAACGCAAGGATCGACCGCCCCAAGAACGCCTACCGCCGCCACCTCCCCCTCCTGGTGCTTATCCCCCCACACCAGAGCTCGATCGCATCCCTCGTGAGCGAGGATACGAGGACGAGGAGCGCGACAGACGCGAGAGGCGAGCTCGCAAGGCACCTTCGTCCGAAGGCAGTGGTGATGAGCGACCCCGTCACTATGTCGACAGCCAGCGTAAGCCGGAGCCACCTGTGAAGGAGGCTGCACTTGACCCAGATGAGGAGTACAGGCGCCGTATTCAACAGGAGGCTGAACGAAGCGGCCGCGACAGGGACAGTGGTGATTCTGACAGGGAACGAGACCGTCGACGACGAAGAGAGGAGAGGGAGAAGTCCCGCGAACGCGGAGAGGACTACCGTTCACGCGACGCCAGATCAAACGCTGTCGAACCGCCACATCCACGCTACGATGAGCGCTCCGCAAGTGTTCTCGACGCAGACATTGTGCAAGAACCCGACATCCTGGCAGACCACGACCCACCCAGCAAAGCAGTACAGATCGTTACGCCGCCCAAAGATGCACCTCCTGCCCCAAGAGGCATCCTCCGCAAGCCAACGGCGAAGTTCCCTGAAGACCCTGAGCCCATCCGCGAGGGCGTTGCTCCTCACAAGAGTCAACTGAAAGGAAAAGACATCCCTCCCAACGCCCGATGGACTAAGATCGATCGACGGCTCGTGAACCCGCAGGCGCTTGAGGAAGCAAAGGAGCGGTTTGAAGAGCGCCTGGACTGCGTCATCGTGCTGCGCGTTCTGACCAAGGAAGACATCCAGAAGCTAGCGGATCGCACCAAGAAGATTCGCGAGGTTAGAGGTATGGAACCCCTTTTTGCATTTTCCCAGATTTCTTGAACTTGAACTGATGATAACTAGAGGATGAATACGAGCACGAGGAGCCGAGGGATCGGGACCACGATCGTCACAGCCACCGGGAGGAGAGCAGGGAGAGGAGGAAGGATTACGATGATTATGATAGGGAGTATGAGGGGTATGAGAGGGATAGTGACCGTGAGCGGGAGAGGAGGCCGCGGGCGATTGAGGCGGGGAGATGAGCTTGGTAGATGCTTGGTATGAGGAGGGTGTCGTTAAGAAGAAGCGTCAGGAACGCAGGGATAAGCATCGCTAGTAACAGGATGCTGGGTTGGGCGTACCCCAGCAAGGTTGCGTGTAAGAGTTGCATCGGATCGGAGGCGTTTTGTTTATCTAGCGGTTCGCATGGAGTGGAACGGAGTGCAGCGTTTATGCATAGCGGCGGCGGCGGCATCACAGCGGAAATTCAATCCTAGCCTGTCTGGTTTGGTTGTTCATCTCGCATCGTAACCATGCACGCACCATATCACACATCCCCTCCTCATCTCCCATCTCCCATCTCCCATTTCCATCCTGTCCCAGTCACGCATATCCCCTCGCATGCACTATAAAAAGGGCTCACTTCGTACCCTTGCCACCCCACTCCCTCCACCACTCGTACACGGCGATCCCTCCCGCCGTCTGCACATTTAGACTGCGTGTCACGCCCACGGTGCGGATCTCGACGCACCGGTCCACCACGGCCAGCACATCCGCCGTGATGCCGCTGCGCTCGGCGCCGAGCACGAGCACGCACTTGTGCGGGAGCGTGCCGTCTTCTTTCGCCTGTCCCCCTCTTCCTTCTGCGTCTCCTTGCCCGGACTCGCTTCCGCTTCCGCTTCCGCTTCCGCTTCCGCTCCGCTCGCCAAGCACCCCACTCCTATCCGTCTGCTCAATCCCCACAACCTCCCACCCCTCCCTCTTCTTCCCGCGCAGGAACGCAGGGACGCCGGCGACGCCGAGCTCGTGGATGGGGAGGTGCTTTTCGCTGGTGACGGAGGTGGCGAGGAAGTCCCTGTGGGCTGTTTTGCGGGCGTCGGAGAGGTAGAGGGCGGTTAGGCCGAAGGATTCGGATATGCCTGTTTTTTTGGGGAGGGGTTAGTCTTTTAGAAGGGTAGATGGGGGAGAGGGGGGATACGTACGCGAGAGGCCGCCGAGGTTGGTGGGGTTGTCGATTAGGGAGGCGACGAGGATGATGGAGGCGGGGCGGGGGGTTTGGGAGGAGGGGGGGCCCGGGGTGGGGAGGAGGGAGGCTATGTCGAAGCCGGATTTGGTTTGGTGGAATGTTGATGTTGGTGGGTCTGTGGGGGCCGCTGATGGGTTGGGGGATGCGGGTGGTTTTTTCCAGGGTGGGGTGGTGGGTGTGAGGTCGGCGGCGGGGAGCGGCTGGCCGAGGGGCACGCGGGGAGGGGAGGCATGGTGCTGGGACGGGAAAGTGGTGTCGGATGCGGAGAGCGCGGCGAAGTCTTCGTGGGCAACATACTCCATGTCCGGGGTCTCGATGCTGAGGTAACGCCCCTGGAAGATGTTGGTGAGTGTGAAGTCGTTCACGGCATCCAACTTGAGCGTGCGGATTGTGGACGGCGGAGCGTTGAACTTTTCGAGGCCGCGGACATGCTGGTCCAGTGCGACGAAGGCCGGGTTGTCAGTGATGGATGTCCAGTTTCTTTCCTTGGCGAGATCAAAGAGCGTGGGGAAACACCAGTGCGCCTCGTGTCGTATGTGGACCTTCGAGCTTGCGGAGAAAGGGATGAGCTGGACCATGAGCTTCAGCGCGAAGGCGTCGGAGTCTAAGAACGGAGCTGCGAGCAGAGCTAGTTTCATGAGACTTGCGATGTGAACGGGGCTGCTCTCGTCGAGGCGCGCGAGGTCGTCGAGTATGCGGTGCGTTTTTCCCGGGAAGCGATAGTAGATGCGGGTGATGGTCCACTCGAGCAGATATCGGTACCTGGGCCAAGGTTCGACCACAAGGGCATGCATGAAAGATTCCAGGTACCAGTCGACATCCTCTTCGCTTACGCACGATTCTGTCAACAGCAGCATGATCTGCAGCTGGAGAACGTTCTTCGATTTGCTGATGATTGGAATCGGTGCTTTTTGGGTCCTCCATGGTTCAAGAAGGCGCTTCATCACTCGTTTTGCGACATCGACTTGCCCCTCCGGGATGCGGTTGAGTAGATCTATCAGCGCTGCGTATCCAGCCCATTCCCGTTGTCCGTAGTATGCTTCGAAATCGCGATTGGGAACATGCTTTCCATTGTTCAGGCGTGGCAGATGCTCTTTTAGTTTTTCCGCAGCAACTACCTCGGACAGAAACTCCTTCTTCGGGACGGGGGGATTCTCGATGAACCGGACGAAAAAGTCTTCAAATGGCAGTACGCTCAGTATGGCCGGATGCACAAAAGAAGCCTTGCGGAAGGAGGTCGCCAAGCCCGACACCAGATATGTTCTGCCTACTGCAAATCGATGCAAGGTGGTCAACGCTTTCGTGATCACTTGCGTCAGATCGTCCGAGGTCTCAGAGCTGCCTTGCCTCTGACGCAAACATGTGAGTATGCAGACTGGATGGAAGTAAAGAGGAGCTAGTCGGATAGCAACGGGTCGGGAATAGTCTTGTCTGTCGGCCTCTTCCCAGAACGCATTCAGTATCTGGAGTAATTCTTCTGGCACGAGTGATTCCGGTGACCCTTTCTCCAACAGGCTGGTAATATGGGCGCACTGAGTTGCAAACTTGTCATTTTGAATAATCTTATGCCGGGAACGGTCGAGTTCCTCGAGGAAACCCTTTAAAGTGGTCAAATCCCCCGTGCTGCTGTTCGGCGCCTTTTGCTTGGGTGAAGGATCTATGCTAGATTCAACCGTGCCCTGCATGTTTCCAATCGTTTTGTCGAGGAAGGCCTGGGCGGGAACGAATTCTGCGTCCGATATTTGTGGACTTCGATGTCCGCAGAGCTCCGCACAGTAAATACGGCACAGATCGGCAGCAATCTCGGGTAAAGCAGGCATCCTGGATATCCCAAGGATCTTTTCAATTTCTGCTGCATCCAGAAGAACGCCTCCTTGGTCGATACCTTTGAGCAGCCCTTCCAAGAGGTAGAGGACCGACGGTGAGAAGATTCTTCCTCCCGCGTCCGAAATATATTGTAAAGTACCCTTGATGATGGCATGTTTCTCCGAAACAACAGGCCGTTGTTGCGAGTACGGACTATCGGCTTCGGATTCTTGCTTCGTTCCAGGCGCTGCTATGACAAGTCTAGCGAACGCTTCCGCAAGAGCTGTTCCATGGGAGCACGTGGTCGAGGTACGTGTCGACATAAGAGATGAAGTGAAAAGACTACCCTGAGTCACCCATGGAAGAAATCCCTCAGTGATGAAAGAAGTGTGAGTAGTACATGACTCTGGTTGCGAGGTGGCGTAGTCTAGGTACCAATTACCAACGAGCTTCCTGACCCCTTCCTGGATCTTCGAATTGAGAGCCGCGGCTAGAAGTGCGGTTGTCCATGTTGGAGATATCAACGATGCCGGTCCAAGAAGGGCCGTAAGTTCAGGAAGGCAAGCCAGCACTTGGTTGGGGTATCGATCTAGAACGATGATCTCGAACAGTGCGCAGTACTTCTTGTACTGCTCAACGGTAGCAGCTTTCTTGTTGACGTCAAACGCCATCCCAGATGCTTCAAAACTTCTTTGACAGATGAGCAGCGATTGCTGTATGATGCCTAGACAATACTTGCGTTGGTCGGCCATACCAGTCACGAGTCCGGTGCGCAGTGCCGACCAGTACTCTGGGAAATAAACCGCGCCAGTTCCGACGGCATTTGCGTTCACATAATTTATCCATTGGAACCAAGTCCGGAAAGCTTTACTGGCACTACTAGAGAAGTAGTTCGAAGGAAGATCTCGGAAACGCCCGAAAAAGGAGTCCGAGAGGGCACCAGGTAGAAGAACAGGTTTATTCGAACCATGATCTGGCTGGATCCAAGTATCTGGAAGCTCTGCCGTCTTAAGCACAGTGACACATGGTTTGGTCAACAAAGCGAGCAAAGAAGACAGAGTGTCATGGGCGCATTCATCTACATTATCCTTGCCGGTGCTTCCAACGAGCAAGGAGAGCAGTGCGGGGGTAATGTAGTGGTACCGATCTTCAGGAAGCCAGTAAGAACATTTGAGGAATGTGAGGCACGCTCGAAGTCTCTGTAGGTGGTCCTCTTTGGGTAGGACTCTTCCATGATAATCAACTGCCGCATATGAAGTGCTTCGAACGTTCAGATCTGCGGCGGCCGCCATATAGAAGGCGACATTGTCAAACACTACGGAGCCAAGTGGAGCATTACTGAGTGAGATTTCAGCCAGCAAGTAGAGATGATCTTCACCGTGGGCCTTTGACGAGATGTATTCGAAAATGATATCGTTTAGCCTTTTGAAGGATTCACTTTCCTGTCCGGTGTTAGTTGAGCGACGGAATTCTTTGACAGGTTTCAAATACCCGTAGAGCATCTCGTTTCGAAAGCTTAGCACAACATGTAGCGGCTCAGAAAATCACCGGGTTGTTCGAACTTACACTTGGAGAAGATACATCTAGAGGTAACAGGCGGACGCAGATTCGTAACGCTTCAAAATCGATCAGACTGGAAGCGGAACCTTTCACTTTGCGCCAATAATGATCGAACGCTGCCTCCTTAACGGACACATTCGCGAATTCAACGATGGACTCAATGTCGCGATACGTATTTTCTGCCGGCATCTCGTTTGAGTTCCTATTTAAACCCTGAGTAGTTCTTAGACGTAGACCATCCAAACCGTGATTTGCGGGGCTGTGGAATGTGCCCCAGCAACGGTTACCGGGAATGAGCGGGAGCAACTCCGCTAAACAACCCTGGACTATCTCTTTTGCTGTGCGCGCAATAGTTCACGAACACGTCGTCTTTTGTTGCGTTGTCCGGTGGGTTCTATTCTCGCGGTGTGCACGCACCAAAATTTCGCGAGGTCGGTGTGGGGCCGGACCTGACGTCGCTGCAGCTTCCCTAGCAACGACTGTTGTGCTTTAGCTCGATTAGGAAACACTAGCGCCCGCGCGTGCTGCAAGCACGACTCGAGACCGTACCGATGCACCTCTTTAACATCATCAGATCGCGACAGCTCAAAGAACATCTTTTTTGGTTGTTGGAAAACACCATGGACCGGCGCATGTATGGAAGTCTGTCCACCGCCTCTGCGGTGTCGTTGAGAGCGAGCGAGCCGATGGCGATGCTGGCGCCGCCGCCAATGCGTGACGATGCAGGCAACGTCAAGGTCGTTGTGCGCTGCAGGGCTTTCGTCCGTAGAGGTCAGTTGTGGTGGAAACCTAATTCAATCGAGGGCATGCTAATGCGACGCAGAGACAGAGAAGGGCACGCAATGCCTCATCCGAATGGACCCGGCCACGAACAAAACAACGTTGCTCGCCCCAGTCGATGACACCGAGTCCAGCACGCGGAGAGCTTATGAAGACAAGGAATTTGTATTCGACAAATCTTTCTGGTCCCACGACGAAGCCGACCCGTACTACGCGCACCAGGAGGATGTTTACCGGTCGTTCGGAGAAGAGTTCCTGGACCACAACTTCAATGGATACCACACATGTATCTTTGCGTACGGACAGACAGGCTCAGGCAAGAGTTATACAATGATGGGCTCGCCAGACAACCCTGGTCTGATCCCT
Organism: Karstenula rhodostoma CBS 690.94; assembly: GCA_010093485.1. NCBI lineage: Eukaryota > Fungi > Ascomycota > Dothideomycetes > Pleosporales > Didymosphaeriaceae > Karstenula > Karstenula rhodostoma. Next base: position 864,093 of record MU001510.1, on the reverse strand, counting down.
CGGACGTGCGAGGAGCTGTTCGAGAGAATTCGGGACGAGCCGACACCGAACACGAGCTATCACGTTCAGGTGTCCTATTTCGAGGTGTACAACGAGCATGTCCGAGATCTGCTCCCAACACGCACGAATCCTGCCATGTACCTGAAGATTCGCGAATCCCCCAAGGACGGCGTGTACGTTCAAGGTCTGACGGAGGTTGAGGTCAAGTGCTATGCAGATGTGGAGCGATTGATGAGGATTGGAGATGCGGTAAGTGCCATGAACACATTCTCATGGAGCGGAGACTAAGTGCGACAACAGAGCCGGACGACTGCATCAACCAAGATGAACGACACTTCCTCGCGATCGCATGCTGTCTTCACTATCCGTCTCAAGCAGATTACACATTCCCTCCTTTCGGACGAAACCATTGAGCGGACTGCCCGGATGCGGCTCGTCGACCTTGCTGGCTCCGAGCGTGCAAAGTCGACCGAAGCTACGGGTCAACGACTGAAGGAAGGTGGTCAAATCAATAAGTCGTTGACTACGCTTGGGCGTGTCATTGCTGCGCTCGCGGACCCAAAGAGGGGAAACCACAAGGGACGAAGGCCGAGGGAAGTGGTCCCGTTCCGAGATTCCGTTCTCACGTGGCTCCTCAAGGACAGTCTAGGCGGAAACAGCAAAACGGCCATGGTAGCCTGTATCGCGCCTTCGGACTACGACGAGACGCTGTCAACCCTCCGGTACGCTGACCAAGCGAAGCGCATCCGCACACGTGCTTCAGTCAACCAGGACTGCATGTCGGCGGCGCAGCGTGACGCACAGATATCGGAGATGGCCGAGCAAATACGCTCGCTGCAGGTCAGCGTCAATGCAGCCACCGTTCGAAAGAGGGAGGAAGCCACAGAACTGGAAGAGTACCAACGACAAGTCACTATGATGCAGCGCCTCGAAGAGGAAAATCGCATGGTCGCCGATTCCAGGATCAAGGCTCTTACTGCCGAAGTGGAGGAATTGCGCCCCATCAACATCGCCCTACGCTCCGAAATCGATGCTCTGAGGCGCCACTTGGCCCTGGCCCTGGGCGAACTGAAGAACCCTATCATCTTACCGCCTCCAATCCCTGGTTCACCAGTGATTGAAGAGGACGGCTTCATCAGGGTTGACAAGCGGGGCATGGAGCTGGGTGAGGATGGTAAAGAGAACTCTATCCCCATCCATTCTGATGATGAGATGAGCGATGATGACTCTGACTCAGGGTACGATGAAGGTGATAACGACGAGCTTGCGCAGGAACTGCAGATCGATGCCCAAGACTTCTTGAAAGACCTGGGATTGTTCCGTAGGAAGGTCGGCGGCGACGTCGAACGATTTGGTGTGCGTCAGACACTGCATGACATCTTCGGAAACTGAGCTTGACGCTTCAGTGCTTTGGGTGTTGTACGTCGGTACGAGTTTGACGATTCTTCGTGGAGATTGACTTGACGATGGATGGGGATTGGTTACGATGGCATTGAGCGACGGCGTTTTCTTTGAAGCGTTACATTCTTCTTACTGCAGTATATAGCGACTACCCATAATCGAAACAGTGATTTGTAAATTTTAGAAGGCTTCCAAACAGATATTATCGTTCCACCAGCAGGACACTCGTTGAGGCTGAGGTTGAGGTCATGGGCGGTCTGTGCACAAGCTCCGCATCTCCTCCGCAATCCGCGTTCATCTGCTGCACCGCGCCGATGATACCCACCACAACATCCGCATGACATGTCGAAGCCTACCGCGAGCTGGGAAAAGCTAGGCGACAAGTTCTACCGGAAGATCCAACTTTACACCGCCGTATTCGACCAAGACCTCGAGCTCGAGAACTACAATGTGGTGGGGGCCCCATACAGCGGCGCTGTAGGTACGACCCCGACCACCTCACTGGCGAGGCGCATGCTGACTGGCCTGCCATAGCTATATACCGCGATGAGAACAAGATAACGACGTATCGTGGCGGGCAGGTGAGCAAGGCGAGCATCGACATCTACAGCTGCGCGGGGAAACTCATACGGCGCATCAACTGGGATAAGGGCACAATTAAAGGACTGGGGTGGTCAGAGGATGAGAAGCTGCTTGTTGTCACCTCGGACGGCACGGTGCGCTGTTACTACGATCTCCAAGGCGACTTCATGCCGTTCACCCTCGGCCACGGCGCAGACGAACACGGCGTGCAGTCCTGCAAGTTCTATGGCTCTGGCTTCGTCGCGTTGCTGGGGAACAACAACCTCATATCGGTATCCTCGTATACCGAGCCACGCCCAAAGCTCCTCGCGATACCGCCTACAGAGCCCGTCGTATCGTGGAGCATAATACCACCAGCGTACTCACTGTCGCGGTCCGTGGAGGTGATTCTTGCCATCGGAGAGACGCTTTATGTGGTAGACGCGACCGAAGCTGAGAACCGCAACTTCGATGCTGGACCGTTCAGACATATCAGCGTTAGCCCGCGCGGCGAGTTCCTCGCTTTCTACACAGACGATGGGAAGGTATGGGTGGTCAGCGGCGACTGGAGCGACAAGCTGAGCGAATATGACAGCAAAGTCAAAACAGTGCCTAAAGACATGCAATGGTGTGGGAGCAACGCCGTTGCACTAGCTTGGGAAGACGAAGTTCACCTTATTGGTCCCAACGGCGCTGTCACAAAGTTTTACTACGATGCTTGGATACATCTCTTACCAGATGTCGATGGTCTCCGCCTCCTCACTAATGACGTCTGCGAGTACTTGCAAAAAGTGCCCGACGCTTCGGTAGAAGTGTTCCGGATAGGCTCCGATTCTCCTGCTGCGAACTTGCTAGAAGCATCATCTCTTCTCGACCAGAAGTCGCCAAAAGCAGACGACCTCATTCAACTCATCCGACCTTCTCTCGCCGAAGCTGTAGACACGTGCATCAGAGCCGCAGCGAATGAGTACAACATTCACTGGCAGAAGCAACTCCTCCGCGCCGCCTCCTTCGGGAAGTCAGTCCTGGACCTGTATTCCAGCGACGATTTCGTGGACACGTGCGACACTTTGCGCGTTCTAAACGCTGTGCGCTTCTACGAGGTGGGCTTGCCGATAAGTTACGAGCAGTACCGTCGGCTTACGCCCGAGAAACTTGTTGATCGCCTTACAAACCGCAACGAGTACCTGCTTGCCCTGCGGGTAGCAGCGTACCTCCACCTCCCGACAAGCCACATCCATGGCCACTGGGCGCAACAGAAAGTGAGGGTGAGCACGGAAACCGAGGAGCAGATCTGCGCACTCATTGTCAAAAAGTTGCATGGCAAGCCCGGGATCTCCTTCGAGGAAATTGCACGCGCGGCCTACGATGAAGGTCGTGTCCGCCTAGCAACGGAGCTGCTGAACTACGAACCCAGAGCCGGAAAACAGGTTCCCCTCCTGCTTGACATGAAAGAGGACAACATCGCCTTGGACAAAGCCATAGAAAGCGGAGACACGGACCTGGTGTACCACGTCCTGCTCCACCTCCGCAAGAAGCTCCCGCTCGCAAGCTTCTTCCGCGTCATCAACAGCCGCCCCGTCGCCTCCGCCCTCGTCGAGTCCAGCGCAAGCGACCAGGACCACGAACTCCTCAAGGACCTCTACTACCAAGACGACCGCCGCCTCGACGGCTCAAACCTCCTCCTCTCCCAGGCCCTCGCTTCCCCCTCCGTCGCCTCCGCCATAGACAAGCTCAAATCCGCTTCCACATACCTCCGCGACAGCCGCGACGCCGCGGCCACCTTCCAGCGCCAGGCCCTCGACGACGCACAGAAGCTGCTCCGCCTGCAGGAGCAGTTCGAGAAGGACCTCGGGCCCCGCGACGGCGTAACGTCCCCCGCGCCCCCCACTGCCGCCGCGAGCTCCTCCTTCGTCGGCCTCAGCGCCCACCACACCGTCTCCGCCCTCCTGCGGCAGGGCCACACCAAGCGCGCGCAAAAGGTCCAGTCCGAGTTCAAGATCCCCGAGAAGACGTTCGCGTGGCTGAGGCTGCGCGCTCTCGTCGCCGAGCGCCACTGGACCGAGCTCGAGGAGCTCGCAAAGGCGAAGAAGAGCCCCATCGGGTGGGAGCCCTACTTCAATGAGGTGCTGGGCGCCGGCAACACGCGGGTTGCGAGCGTCTTCATTCCAAAATGTACGGGGCTGAGTGTCGCGGAGCGCGTAGAGATGTGGATGAAGTGCGGGCTTGTGGTGAGGGCTGGGGAGGAGGCGAGTAAGGCCAAGGATAGGGCGTTGCTGGAGGAGGTGGCTGCGAAGGCGAGCGGGAGCGCGAAGGTCGAGGTTGAACGGCTGCTGGGCATGATGGGGAAGCGGTAGATGCATGTATAATTGAAGGGCGCATATGCGCGGTGTTGTACAAGGTCTATACACAGAATTTTCTCTACCTTAATCTCTCTAGGGCCTCCGCGACCTTCTCTCTTACACCCTGCTTCCCCTCGTATTTTTCCAACAGCGTCGCGACCACGTCCGCGTGCGACTTGCCACTCGCCGCGCTCCAGATCTCGTCGTCCTTGGGCAGCCCGATCCACGCGTGCGGGTACTCGTCGTAGTTCTTCGAGCTCAGCAGCTGGAGTCCGCGCTTGCCCGCCGGCCGCGCAAAGAACCGATGCATGTCCGCCTCGGTGACGGCCTCAAGCGTGTTGGGTGCCCAGTTAGGGCGCTCCTTCTTGCGCTCGATGAGGCGCGCGGTGACGCCCTCGACGAAGTCCGGGTGCGCCATGAAGTTGGTCGCGATGTCGTGCTCGCGCTGGAAGGTCTCTGCAATGGACCAGCGGCGGCCGGCGCGCATCTGCTGGAGGGCGACGGCGACGGCGATGGGCGAGCGCGTGTGCAGCGTGTCGATGGTCTTCTTGGCCCACGTCTTCAGCTCTTCCGAGGGGTTCTGGTCGCGGACTTCAGCGAGGGCGTCGAGGATGGCCTGGATGCTGGGCTGGTCGCGGTGGAACACCTTGTCGATTGTCTGGCGCAGAGCGCCCGAGATGTGCGGGCGCGGCGAGGGCAGCCCCGTGGCGTATTCTTCGATAGTGGCGTTGATGATCTTGAAGCGCTGCTGCAGGTCCATGTAGTCTGGGAACTGGAGCTCGGCGAGACGCGATTCGAGGGCTTGTAGGGTGGAGCTGTGGACGTAGTGCGTTGCGATGCCGTGGTAGAAGGCATCTGCGCCCTTGAGCTGCTCGCTCGTGAGCGCGAGATAGGTACCCAGACCGCCCTCCATGCGCGGGAGGAAGAAAGACGCGCCGACGTCCGGGAAGAAACCAATGGTGGTTTCGGGCATGGCGAACAGCGTGTTCTCGGTTGCGATGCGGAACGGGGCGTGGATCGAGAGGCCCACACCGCCGCCCATGGTTATGCCGTCCATGAAGGCGACGTAGGGCTTCGTGTAGGTCGCGATCATGTGGTCCAGCTTGTATTCGAGGGCGAAGTAGTCGGCGCTTCGCTGCTGGCCTTTGGGACCCTCCTGGTTCCATTTCGCGAGCGCAGCGACATCGCCTCCGGCGCAGAAGGCACGGCCTGAACCTTTGATAACGACGACACCGGCCAACTCGGATTTTGCCCACTCTTGAAGCCGCGGGATGATCTTGCGGGCCATGGACCCATCCAGAGAGTTGAGCTTCTTGGGCCGGTTGAGCTCGATGGAGCGGACGCCGTAGTTGTTTGTGAAGATGACATCGTCGGGGTCGTCGTTTGGTTGGGGTGCTAAAGCGACGTCTTCCGAACGAGAAGCGTACTGCATTGTGGTTAGATGGTGCGAGGAAACCGCGAACAGCCGAACGGGGAAGCTGCGGGGAGCATACCTGCCGGCTTGCGCTCAGCATAGCAGGGGTTGTAATCTTTGCGCGCAACGGCATAGTGCAGGTCGTCGTCCGTGAGGCCCAGCTCAGCGGCGCGGCTGTCCGTCTGATCGATGTGCGGAGCGACATGAAGAGCGCTGGTTGTAGAAGCTGTTCAGAGAGGCTGCCGACAGCCTCGGGTGTCCGATCAAGCGCGTCGGATGCGAAGATGTGCTGCAAGCTCAATTGGCTTGCGACTGAAGGAGTGACGGTGGATAATGTACAATGAGAAGTCGGGCAGATAGATTGAGCACCACGGGAAAGGTTTCCCGCTTCCTTTGGTTGTCCAGAAGCTCAGTCGAAGAAGGGTGGAGCTCACGCTCAGGCATGCACGTGACAGCGTAAGACCCGTGGACAAAATCTTGGACGACGCTAACAAATGTGCAATTGCCATCGAACCGCCTGCGCGTCCAAGGAGCACCACTGCAACCTCGCGCCTCCCATCCCCATTGCGCCTCCCTTCATTTTCGTTGTCTTAGTACGGATACGTTTTCTTTTAATTGGAGCTCGCAGCCACAGCCATGTCGTCCTTCTCGCGTGCTTTCATGCGCACCTCGCGCTGTGCTCTGCGATACCAGAGGGGCGTAAACCCCGTGCAGCAGGCATGGAGCGGAAGCCAGGTCAGGAACTACGCGGCGGCTTTCTCCCGTGACAAGCCGCACGTCAACATTGGTATGCCATCTCCGTGAAGCTCGCCCAAGCCTCGTGGACTATTGCTGATTACAACAGGTACCATTGGTCACGTCGATCACGGCAAGGCACGACTCCCGAGCTCGTCATCCACCGTCGCTCTACTAATTGGACAATAGACTACCCTCACAGCTGCCATCACCAAGCGACAGGCCGAGAAGGGCTACGCCAAGTTCCTCGAATACGGCTCCATCGACAAGGCCCCTGAAGAGCGAAAGCGCGGTATCACCATCTCCACAGCACACATCGAGTACTCGACCGACAACAGGCATTATGCCCACGTCGACTGCCCCGGTCACGCCGATTACATCAAGAACATGATTACGGGTGCAGCCAACATGGATGGCGCCATCATCGTTGTTGCCGCCTCCGACGGACAGATGCCCCAGACCCGTGAGCACTTGCTGCTCGCCCGCCAGGTCGGTGTCCAGAAGATCGTCGTCTTCGTGAACAAGGTGGATGCCATCGAGGACAAGGAGATGTTGGAGCTCGTCGAGATGGAGATGCGCGAGCTGCTCACTTCGTACGGCTTCGAGGGCGACGAGACCCCCATCGTCATGGGCTCTGCGCTGTGTGCTCTTGAGGGCCGCCAGCCCGAGATCGGCGAGCAGAAGATTGACGAGCTCCTCGAGCAGGTCGACTCCTGGATCCCCACGCCCCAGCGTGAGACCGAGAAGCCCTTCCTCATGGCTGTCGAAGACGTCTTCTCTATTGCCGGTCGTGGAACCGTTTGCTCTGGCCGTGTCGAGCGCGGTATCCTGAAGAAGGATTCCGAAGTCGAGCTCGTCGGCAAGGGTGTCGCGCCCATCAAGACCAAGGTCACCGACATCGAGACGTTCAAGAAGTCCTGCGACGAGTCGCGCGCCGGCGACAACTCCGGTCTTCTCCTCCGTGGTGTCAAGCGCGAGGACGTCCGCCGCGGTATGGTCGTCGCCATTCCCGGAACCGTCAAGGCGCACAGGAAGTTCCTCGTCTCCATGTACGTGCTGAGCAAGGAGGAGGGTGGTCGTCACACTGGCTTCGGCGAGAACTACAGGCCCCAGATGTTCATCCGAACGGCCGACGAGAGCTGTGCGCTCACCTGGCCCGAGGGTGTCGAGAAGGACAAGCAGATCATGCCCGGCGACAACGTCGAGATGGTCTGCGAGCTGCACCAGCCGCACGTGCTTGAGGCCGGCCAGCGCTTCAACATGCGTGAGGGTGGCCGCACCGTGGCCACCGGTCTCGTTACCCGCGTCCTCGAGTAAACATAATATCCAAGGGAGATGCGTAAGAGGGGCACTGTAAGATGTTTGAGACTACTTGTACACCATTTCCGGCGCTTTTGTTCTTGTCTCGCGTACTACCCCTACTCTCCTCTTCTGCCCATGTCTTTTCTCACATGTATCATCACATTGTCGCGGACGGATCGGTCGGAAAATAGACTATGGATTGGCGTCGCGTGTACGCTTTGCATGTAGGAAGAGTTGATGAGAGAATTGAGACACATAATGACCATCTTGCCATGTCTTGATGATGCATGTCTGCGTGCCGGCTGCCATGACCTGTGAGCCTCGCTGTGGTCATCACCCAAGAATTCGGTACGAGTACGCTAATGAGCATTCTGGACATGTTTTGTTTGCAGTGGGCAAGCACTAGGAGGTAGTAATGCTGCATTACACTTCGAATAACATGACAAGATAGCAGATACTTGTTTACTTTACTCACATCTACCTACTGGTCCTCAGGATAACTACTCGTCCACTTCCCCGCGATCCAGCTCCCCATCGCATCCCTCCAGTGCGGCATATAGCTAACGCTTTCCGGCGTCCGTCCCTCGCCAGCCAGTCCCCTCAGCGCATCTTCCCCGTCCCCGACAAGCTCAGCAGGCGTATAACCCCAGCTATTCCTCTCCGCCCACGCACTCCCCAGACGCTCCTCCGCAAGACCCGCCGCGAGTGTCTGGGCCGTGGCGGCTCTGTGTGCGGCGAGGTAGTGCAGGGGCGTGTTACCGTGGACGTCTCGCGCAGTCCAGTCTGCCATCCCGTGGGATGTCAAGAAGGCTATCATGGCGAGTTGGGGTTCTAGCTCGGATGGCGCGGCGCTGAATTGCGGGGTGACGTCTCGGAACTGGCCGGGGGGTTTGAACGGCCAGAGTGCGTGGGGCGTGAATGCGGCGAGGGTGCGCACGTCGTGGATGGATTGGTGGATCTTGGGGGAGAAGTGGTTGATGGCGTCGTCGTTTGAAGGTAGACACGCGATGTGCAGCAGCGTGTGGCCTAGTGCTGTGGGGCGTACGTCGCTGAGCGGGACGTGGTTTGCCACTGCTTCTAGGGCTGCGATGGAAAGCGTGGCACATGCTATGTGTGCGATGTGTACTTTGAAGATGGGGGAAAGCTGGTCGTGGGCGGCGGTCGGGGACGCGGAGAGGAGGGCGTACCAGGAGAGGTCTGGGCTCCGTGTCGCGAGGGAGAACATGAGGGGGTTCAGGCATCTGGTTACTGCTGCGAGGGGAAAGACGTCGACGCGGAAGCCTTTCGAGAGGAGGAGGCGTGCGACGGAGGTGTTGCCGGTTTCGATGGCCCGGTGGAGAGGTGTCGAAGGGCTGATGAACGACACGCTCGGGTTTTCGGGCATAGCATCGTGGCGCTCTGTCCATGCCTTTGTGTCGGCGCCAGCGTCCAGGACGGCCTCGATGAGATCGATGTTTTCGGATACGACAGCGGCGTCCAGTGCTGTCAGCAGAGGCTTCTGTCCCCGGACCGGATACCCCTTAACAGGTGCTGACCAGAACGGCAAGCGGGTCTTCTGTCTCGATCGTATGTCTTCATCGTCGAGTGGACTTCGGTATACACCATCCTCTTCGTCTTCGCTCTGCTGCTGCCTGTGCGAGCCTAGAGGTGACCAGTGTGGCAGCAATCCCCAGAAATACGCGGCATCTTTCAGCATAGAGTCATAAGGCACACCGTTTGGATCGCAGCCTGCGTTTACAAGTATTTTGACATTTTCTAGCAAGCCGGCCTCGATGGCAGAGGTCAATGCAGACTGGCGGCCGTCAAAGGTGGATGGGTTCAAGTAGGGATCCTTGAGGGCGAGAATCGCGGCGAGGACGCGCGAATCTGGGTTCGCTGCAGCGCGTACTACAGGATCAAAGTGGTGACGCTCTATAGGGTACTCTTCCAGGTCTGCGTCTGTCAAGCGGTAATCCGATGATTCATTCTGCGCTGACATGTTGACCTTGGAAATGCTGGAGGATGTGCGAAGGTGCGTGAAGTGGTGTGGTGGCCCTAAGCCAACCGCGATCGTGCTTATGGCGTGTAGCTGGTATCGGACGACTGTTCATTTTGGGTGGTTCAGGTGACGGTGATAGTTGCAGGCTGATGTGCATGTCGGTCGCTGACGAGCCCCACTTTTGTGCTTCAGGGATGTGAATGGAGGTGTGCCAGTGCCACAGTTCACTAGCCACATCTTAGCCTCGATGGGATGGGAGCGAGCATGACATCATATGTGTCCGACCAGTCAGAGTGTCACAAAAGCACATCAACTGCATCGAAGCAAAATCTTTACGGGCTGCACAATATCTTCACGACAGCGCATTTTGTTCCCTAACTACAGACGGGCATCAAGACGCAACACCAACGCAATAAGCGTATCCAGTCCAAAGTCCCGAGCAATCCCCATTCAAAGCCGGGTTCCAAGCGTAAAGTTGGGCCAAAGAGATACCAGCGGCAGTTGCCATATCTTGACAGAATACACCCGTCTTCTGCATTACATACTTGTTACACTTGGACGCTATTCCAGACTGCGTAGGGCCTGGAGGGGACGGTAGCGAAGTTGGAGCGCTGCTAGTTTTGGTGGGGGTTGATGTTGCGGTGGCTCCAGAGACACAGTAAGCTTCTCCAAGCAATAGATTCCCGCAGTCGCTATGTAGATCAGGGTTCCAGGCTTGCATTTGAGCCATGGTGATTTCGTACGCTTGTTCGATCCTGATCCAAGTAAGCATATTGCTGAAACTACTTCTAGAAGTACAGCTCAAACGACTTGGTATACCAGGCTTTGTGCCAACAAGGTTGTTTGGGGACTTACTGATAACATCCATCCCCACTCTGTATGATGTACCACTCGTAGCATGTGTTCGTAGTCCCGGGTGGGGTCGCCGTTGGTGGAGGCACAGGGACCCCAATGTTGGTAGAGTTCCAATTAGCCATTGGCCAGACACAGTATGCGACACCAGAAACCAGATTGCCGCACGTGCTGTTGATGGATGGATTGATGGATGTGAAAAGCGGCAGGGATATACTGTTGTTGAGAGCCACAAGCTGACAGTAATCACCGTACTGGACGTCGTACCATTTCCCACACTTCCGCGTGGTACCCTTGGCAGCATTGGTCGGTATAGAGGTCATGGACGGGGCAAACTCGGCTGTCTTGGTGACTGTTGCCCCTGCAATGGTTGTGCCTAAATATGGGGGTACAAGTCAGTAATAGACTCGATAAGGAGGATTAGAAAGAGAGGTCAGAATGCTGGAGTTCTGCGACTAATTTTCGGATGGTTCGGACATTGCTGCGCCTAACGTTCAGAACTTATGCCCCGGTGTGTCTTACCGTTCCAGGCTGGTCCTGGTAGTCCTATGCATACGTTCGTGCCTGACAAAAGGTTGGAGCAGTCATTGTTGACGGATGGATTGTAGCCGAGGAAATCAGTGTAGCCGATGCCATTGTTCACAGCAATTTGCCAGCAGGTATCTGTAGGCGGGTTAGTAGGATATTTCCACACTAATGAGATAAGCAGACCTCCAGATTGTACTAGATACGTCGGACAGGCTTGCGGAAGACATAACTTCGCACCCGCGAGCAAGTTGCTGCCATCGGGTAGAATGTCATTCACTATCTTCAATGTTCCCGTTGCTACCTTTTGCGCAACGGCAATCTTCTGTGGGTCATCTCCGCTTTGCACTGTGTAGAAATTCCCCGAAAGGCAAGTCGGCGTAACGATTGTGGCATTGCCTGGAACATGGCCAGGTTTGTCTGTCGGCGTTGCATAAGGTGTCGGCACGGCAGTTGGTCCCGTCGTGCTGCAGACTTTTTGCACAGAAGCCCACTCCGCCGCCATGTTGTCATCATAGTTTGAGAACGATGTAGATTGTTGATGTTTGAAAAGCTGAATGATACAAGGCGAGCAGAGTTGAGACTTTGGTAGATCCGAAATCTGCTTGTCTCCGGTCAGGGTGGAAGATACGTTCGTGATGTAATCTTAAACGTCAGCCTTTTCCTCTTCCAAGTGTCTCTATGAATCCACTGAGATACATGCCGCAGGGGAATACGGTATACCAAGTTTGTCTATTTGCCTCTTACCTTTGCACCACTGCCCGGTAGCAGTATCTTTTAGACAGCTTCCATTGTAGTACGCCCACACGAAATCTCCGATGTACGTTGCCGGTGTTCCATCCCATGGCAGCGGATCCTTCGCGCAGGCAGCCGCTACCGAGTTGTGATATTTGGATAAGGCGGTTCCACATTTCGTTGCGCATACGTTTTGCTGTACGGTATCGTTGTTCAGAGATGTGAAGTCGTCGAGGGTTGCTAATGCCATGATATAAGGATCACAGTCAATCGTGGCATTCATCGCAGTGGTACATGCTGTCGAAATATTTCCCGCAACTACCAAGGTATTGTTTGGGAAAAAGGACAGCTGGGCGACGGCCACGCAAATGAATGAACATAGTAACAAAATTGAAGTCGCCATTGGAACTCGTCACCTTACGGTCAAAGTTTCCAGAAAGTCGTGGATAAGTTCCTCAAGTCCAAAAGCATCTGCTGCAGAGATGTGGAGTAATCGACGTCTAGCTTGGTCTCGACAACTTGCAGGAGATGTACAAGGCTGAATTCGGGGCACAGGTAAGCTTCGGCCAAGATTTATTAGTGTCCTTACCTCAACCGTAAGATGGTGATATTGAGGGCTTTCCCCGCAGGTAACCTTGTCAATTGATTATACTGCAGAAATGTCTCAGTCTCTCCTGCAAGAAAGGAAGGTATGTGATGATGGGCTTACAGCCACCGTCAGCATCGCTTGGAGCATGGTTGGTTGTTGTTGTTCCGGCCCCTTGGTTTGCAACCACCATATATTGAGAACCACTTTGTAGATGCGGGGTGCTTTAGACAACGTTTCCACAACTCCACACCTCCTTTCCATTTCGTATTCTCAATGAAACAGAACACAAATACACTCGAACTTGTCAGTGGACGCTTCAAGCCACTAGTACCGTGCATGCTATCGAACTGGATCGAATGTTAGGATACTATTGGTACGCAGATTTATCCTCAGCTTACTCATGGGTGCCAGGGCTTGGGCCGGCCGCGGGGCGTTGGGCGTGTTTGTGAATGAGTCGATGTAGCTATCCCCTGTTCCTAGCCAATCAAAATCATTTTCATCAGCATTGGAGTAATACTCATGTATCTTCAAGCCATTAGGTTTTCCGTAAATGGGATCAACTTCCGGTGTGTGCTTACATTGGTGCGTACATGGCGTTCATTTCGTTGTGTCACCTGCCGTTCTAAAAGCCAATCAATCTAATTCCCTCACCATTTTGCTCGTATCTCTCTAGATTGCTTTGGTGATGTTACAAGGGGCGCACTCATGGATGCGCAACCTTGGAAAGTGTCATCCTGTCTAAGGCGGTGAGCCTTGTGACGGATGAACAGATCGAAAACCTAGTCAATCGCTTCCGTAAGATTCACTGCCCGCAATAATCCCGTGAGTCCCCCTGATCCATTGCAGATGGTCTGCATTGCGCTCCATACGGTGCAATTGAGTTTTGCAAACTTCTCCAGACTTCGAGATGGTTTCGAAAAGTGTACTTCAGATTGTTCTCCTTGTGTTTACCGCAGCTTCGGCCGGCCTTGCTACTATAGACCCGGCTGAAGATCCTTATACATGGTAATTTTTCCCTGTTAGAATTTCTCCAATTCAATCAAAAGATATGGCCCGTGAGGTCTCTCCGGCAGCAACACTTTGGTCTAAGCCTTTACGGAAAGTTTTGGTCCTAACTATTATGATAGCACTCCAACGCGGCCCTGCAAAATCGGCTGCTGTGGCAAAAATGGGGTCTGTTCCTTTGGACCTACCTCGTGCGCGCCCGATAAATGCGAATCAGGCTGCGATCGGAAGTCTGAGTGTGATCCAGGATGGGGCGCACAGTGGTCGCAAAGGGAGAAATGTCCGCTCAATGTATGCTGCAGCAAATTCGGCTTTTGTGGATCCACGGCAGACTTCTGCGGAGACAAAAAAGTCAAGTCGCCATCGTGTTCTGGGTCGAGGTATGTATATAGTCGATCTCTTTAGACACTACCAAGGTACCCGAGATCTTCCAGAAAAGGGTTTGGCCTAACAACGATATTTATTAACCATTGTTAGCTCCAACAAACGCACGATAGGATACTACGAGGGATGGTCCACAACTAGAACTTGCGATGGTATGTGGCCGGAATCTATCCCAGTGAGTGCTTATACGCATCTCAACTTCGCCTTTGCCTTCGTGGACCCGAATTCCTTCAAAGTTGCTCCCATGAGCGAAAGCGATGTCGGTCTATATAAGCGATTCACCGGACTGAAGGACAGCAATCCGGGTCTCCAGACATGGATATCTGTCGGCGGCTGGAGCATGAACGACCCAGATCAACCAACCTTTACCACTTTCTCACAACTAGCAAGCTCGTCTTCTGCACAGGATAAATTCATTTCCTCCCTATTGAGCTTCATGGCTACATACGGCTTCGACGGTGTTGACATGGACTGGGAGTACCCAGTAGCACCCGAACGGGGCGGCAACGAAGCAGATTATGCCAACTATGTTACATTCCTCAAAAACTTACGGAACAGACTGGGATCTGGTGGCCATAAGTACGGTTTGTCCATTACCATTCCGTCCAGCTACTGGTACATGCAGCATTTCGACCTTGTCGGAATATCGAAACAGATCGATTTCTTCAACGTAATGACTTACGATCTGCATGGAACCTGGGACTCTACCGATCGATTCATTGGTCCTATTGTCAACGCTCATACTAATCTCACTGAGATCGACCAGACAATGGATCTGCTATGGAGGAACAACATCGAGCCGGATCAGGTAAATCTTGGTCTTGGGTTTTACGGGCGCAGCTTTACACTTACAGACCCAAACTGTGGCCATGCAGGCTGTGGTTTCAGTGCCGGGGGTAATCCTGGGAAATGTACTGCCAGTGCGGGAACACTGTCTTATGCGGAGATTCAACGAATCGTTGCGGCTGGCGCCAAAGTCACTTTGGATAAGGACTCCGCTTCTCAGATCGTTCAATGGGACAACAACCAATGGGTCTCGTACGATGATGAGACTACACTTAAGTTGAAAATCGACTATGCAAACAAGAAGTGCTTAGGAGGCACGCTTGTGTGGGCGGCTTCTACAGACGACGCCAAAGGCTCGGCCGCCGCCACTCTGTCCAAGGTTACAGGCAGACAGGCTTTAGCACTGGCAGATCGCAGCAAATTGTCCGATCCAATCACACAATGTCAATGGGGTGAGTGCGACAAACCTTGCCCTCCGGGATCCAGCGCTGCCACGAGAGGAGATAAAGGTGGAACGGGCACTGCGTGTAAGTGAAGTGTAACCGTGTTTACAGGTTTAGAGCTGACGAAACCACCAGCGCTCTACAATGGCTGTTCAGGGCCAATCACAGGGGGCAAAGACCGCTCATACCGACCGTACTGTTGTCCAAGCAATGATGTCCCACAGTGCGAATGGCGAGGAACAGCCCCCTTTTGTAATGGGAAATGTCACGATGACGAGGTTGAAGTCACTAGCGATACCGCGGCAACAGGAAAATACTGCTTTACCGGTCACAAGGTTCTTTGCTGCAAATCTACACGAAGTGATGAAGCACAGGGCAAGTGCAAATGGTACGGAGCAGGTCCCATCTGCACAGCATTCCTCGCCTGGGGGCACTATGGATGCCCAAAGGATACGAAAGAACTCACGTACAGCAAGTACGGTTCGGGAGGTGAGAGCGCATGCCTCCCTACCGCAGGATATAAGAGCATGTGTTGCAGCCAGCCTCCTCCATACAAGGGTTGCGACTGGTACTACCATGGAAACAAGTTCTTCGGCTCTGTCCCATTTTTCTGTGGTGGAGGGTGTCCTGATGGAAAGCATCCTATTGCTTCGGATCCATTCCTTTGCGTGACTGGTGCTGGTCTTTTCTGCTGCGATACACCAAATGCTTCGGTAAGTCACTGTATACACTTCAAGGTCCAGAGACGATCCCTCCGCATTGCCTCCTCTGCGTACCACGGTGTAATGGAGCTTTCTATCTTTACCTTCAAGTCCATCAGGTGACCAGCTGACGCGATCTCCAGCCGAGTCCAGCGCAATCCACAGTTCACAACCTGCTCAACTTGTTCAAAGCCGATCCAACCTGTACCAAAGGCGAAAGATACTACTCCAAGCGTGACTTGCTGACTGAAACGGAGTCCAAACTTCTGGATGAGATCTTGACAAAGCGGCAATCGCTGAGCGAGGTTGGCTTAGACTTCGAAACGCTTAATGCGACAGAGGCCGCTCTATTGGATCGACTCCTGGCCAAACGACAGACAGGTAGCAACCTTACTCCAACCCAAGAACAGACACTTATCAGCTTACTCGCCGCGGCATTCGTGGCGTACCGTGCTGGTGGTGGAACCGCGCAACAAGCAACAATCCGCTCCGACTTCGAGTCCACGCTTGGAAACACTCTTCACCTGAACACCCAGGGATTCAGTGACCAATTCGACCTCTTCCCTTCTGCTGACCCTAACTACTTGACAGAGAGCTTGATGTGCCAAGGCTCAGCAGCTGGAGACTTCCTCAAATCTGCGAAGAACGTGAAGTCGAAAAGCTGCCAGGCGAAATGCGACTGTAAGTGGATGTGCATCGGCCGTTGCGTTGCCCATATCTGGACAGCGCACTGACCTAAAACAATGCGGAACAGAACCGATCCAGCTAACCTATCCTGTACGTCTAGGTTCCTGTTCGTTAACCAGAAGGAAGAAGAGGGTGATCCAGCAGGGTTGGGGCAATTATGTCAATGGTCCTAACGAAGAGCCAAATGTTCAGACGATGATCCATGGCATCATCGAGAATAACCCACAGACTCTAGAGTATATCTACACACGCTTGGTTCAGATTCGGGGGCCGAACGACGGCATTATCGAGATTGCATGGCGCATTCCCCCTGGTGGTGGAACGGGCTCGAATGACCCTAATACATATCGGTGAGTATCTGAACCAGTTCTTCTTCATAGTGGGCGGAAGCAGGACTCAGACGCAAATTCTGCCCAGCGTACTCGCAAAAGTACCACAACGTGGCCTGCCCCATAAATCTGACCTTCCTCTTCCCACTACACTTATCAAACTACCCTATTTGCAAAGGTCTTATAGAGCTAACCCCTGCCCACAGCGGACCCAACAACAATCCACCAGACAACTACTTCGTAGTTCACCTGCACATCGACCATATATACTACGACCGCGGCCAAAACACGTATTACCCAGGTGTATACACCGTCCAGGCCTTCCACGGCCAGTACATCAGGGGAACGCGAGTGGACGGCAACTCCGTGACAGAGCGAGGACGCGCAGGACGCAACGATCGCGTACGTAGCCCCCGGTGCGAGGTGGACGCTGCCTTGATCCACCGTTGTGTTATATGTCCCGTGGAGGGTTATCATGGCTAACGTTGCATAATGTTTTAGGTCCAAGTACTCGAATGTCAGATCCAGGGGGCGACGAACCAGTACAACTACTGGTATCCTGGCCACAACGGCGATGACGAGTTCATGTATACTTTCGGGGAAGCGTTGATGCAGAGGGGGTATCTTAGTCGCGCTATCTTGCAACACGTGAGTGTTTCTCCCCCATGTTACCTTTCTTGATGGACCAGACTTTTTCCACTGAAACAGCTATACCCGTTGTTTCCACTGACAAATTCTAGCTTCTCGCCGGACAGCCCCACGACTGTGAGAACGATATCGATTTCACACAGTTCGAAGGGGACTCGGGGAGTATGGATACAAACGGGGATCCGTGGACGAATCCGCATGGTTATACAAAGCTGTGAGGTAGTGGGGGATAGTCGGTGCAGGGTAATGGTCATGGCCTCCGTTCTAGCAGGAGTCACCGATTCTATTGTGCTGGCAAATTCTAGATACCAGTCTGCCCTACAATGGCCCAGTCGAAATCAGAGACATACCTCCGCTCCTACCCCGTGAATAACACCCACAGCGGCCCCCCTTCAAAAGCCTTGAGATCCCTCTCCCAGCCGCTCCTAACCCACCCCACCCCCTTCTTCGCCAATTCTACGCCCCTCTCCCTTCTCTCCGCATCGACATCTTGCCGCCCCGGCGGGCCCCGACTCCACCAGTTAACCACGAACGCGCCGACGTAGATGGCAGTGCGCCACTTCAGATCCTCGCTGAGGGGGCCGTAGCCGGCGAGGAAGGCGGTGAGGAGGGGGAGAGTGGAGGGTGGTGGGGAAAGGGCGGTGTAGGAGAGTTCGAGGAGGGAGCCAAGAAATTGGGCGAGGTCGGTTGAGGCAGGGGAGAGGTGGGTGAATTCGAAGTCGATGACGGAGAGTTGTAGTTCTCCAGCGTTTTCTTGTGCGGGTAGGGCATGTGGGATGAGAACACTGCGTATGTTGTTAGCAATAACATTCACAGCGCTTACGTAGAGTGGGAAAGGGAGGGTTGGATGTACACGGCTCGCCTCGCCTCGAACAAACGGGATGGGACGAGATAAAACGAAATAGGACATACTTCCCCGCCCAAAAATCACCATGCACAACCCCATTGTCTCTCACCTCCTTCTCCTCCCACGCGCTCGCGCTCGCCTTGTCCCACGCTGCCCTCTCTTCTTTTCCCACTACATCTTCCATCGTGTCCAGCACCTCCGTCCCCTGCCCCCACGTCAATTTCCACTTCAAATCTACCTCCTCCCTATTCCCCTCTACCATCTCTTTCAGCCCTTCCTGCGCAGGCTCCTCACACCACGCATGAAACGCCTTCAACCACGTCCCCAGCGCGTGCCCAATCCGCGCTGCCTCGGACGTGCTCAGGCTGTGGAGATTCTTGTGAAGCGGAACGGTGGCGGGTATGTACTGTATGACTAGCACCTTGCCCGCTGCATCGTACCAGTACACCTCCGGCACTTCCACCCCGCTCGCGTCCCCACCGGGCCTAAACCCCCGCAGCGCACCCAACATCGCAGCCTCATACTTTACCCTTCCCGCGTCGACAAGGAAGTCTGTGTGGATCGATGCAAAGGGCGCTGCGTGCTTGATAATAACGGTTTCCTCTGTTCTTTGTACACCGGAGGGGGAGGTGAGGACCAGGGGTGTGGTGAGGGTGCCCAGGAAGACGAAGGAGGTTGTGCCGCCAGTGAGCTGCGTGAGGGAGGTGCAGGCGTAGGGGGTGGTGGAGAGCAGGGATTGAAGAGTAGTGGCGAGGGCTTGGAGGGCGGGGGCGGGGAGGGGAGGCATGTGTGTGGTGGATATGTGGCTGAGGTTGGGGTTGTAGTTGAAGTTCAAGTCGAAGTTGAGGAAGTAGTTGATGTTGACGTGAGGGTCAGGCGTGAGAGTCAGGTTGGGTCTTGGTACATATCCTCTGCATGCACCTATTGTGTGCGAATCCGGAATATGTAGCAATGACGGCCGTGAGTCACAGCGCTGGGCACATGATCCCTTGATGTAAGATGATATGCCGCCTGCACTTGTCGCAAAAAATATTCGTGGTTCATCTGAGTCACCGCGGCCGAGGGAAGCGTGTAAGACGTAGGCCCAAATAGTAGGCTAGCATCCTGGGCGTTGAGATGCATGCAGCGATAGAGAGGCGGCACAGGAGAAGGCACGTCTTCTATTTTTTATGTTTTATTTTTTGGAAAACGGGTGCATGGCTCAACATCTACTCGATGGCGGGTATGTTGATGAAGCTCATTTTTGATTCGATTGCGCATGTGATGCACAAAGAAGCATGCGACTGACGGATTTGTTGTTCATCGCGTTTGCTGGACGTTCGATATCACGCAGAAGCTGGAGCGCTCAGAACATTGTCTGGCAAGGAAGGATTGTTGAAACATGAGTTCGGTTCACATTGCGCCGTCCTCGGTGCAGTACCTATGGTATGAATTGGTTCGAAATCAGAGAACAAGGAGTGCTGAGGAAGGATGTGTGAAACGAAGGCGTATCGATAACATTCACCAATCAACGTCACTGCGCACGGATCACGTGTCAAGCCTCCGCCCGCGATGGCGGGTGCGCGTCGCGCCTCATTGTCGCGCCGCAGCCAAGCCCCTCCTCTCCGCCTGCTGCTGCCATCCACACGATGCAACCATAGCCCCGACAACACAAAATGCCCGTTCCCGAGCTTGATGTGCTCGTACCCACCAACCCTGCCAGCGATTCGGAAGACTACTTTGTGCTGAGCAACGCCCATGTCGTCTACGAGAGCAATGGCAAGCCCGCCAGCCTGCTGTCTGCCTACGCAGATGTTCCACTGCGCGTTCAAGGGAGGCTTGAGCCGCCACACCGCAGCATGACGAGGTGTTGTAAGTTTCAGCCAACTTTCAAGACGGAAGTGTTACTGACTTAGCAACGCAGTGGTCAAGAAACCCTACAAGCCTGTCGACATCGTCATCCGCAAGGTCTCGCGCTTCTCCTACGGCCTACAAGGCGACCAGGTGGTACTATGGGCCATGGGCGAGGCTGGCTGGTTCGAACTGCGGCCGGCACGCCACTACAAGGACATCTTCGACAATATGGCCCAAGCCGTGGAGCTGCTCTACTTTTTGGCGGATATCTACAGCGAGCCGCGCAAGAGGGGTGGTGGACCGAACGCCCAACTGCTGTTCCAGGAGTACGCCGAAGACGAGCGCTTTGCGTGCAACGATGTTGCAGGCGCCGAACAAATATTCGGCAAACACCACCAATTCTTAATGATGCGGTTTTTGCACCGAGCAGAGGACATTGGCTGGAGCAATACGCCCATATATCAATACTTCAAGAGACAGTACCCCGTAAGTCGCACCCTTCTCAGTCGTATAGCACATTGCTGATGTTCTGTAGAAAGTCTTCGAGTCCGTAAAAGCGCGGAAGGAAGGCCGGTACGACGAACTCCCGAAAGAGACACATTCCACAAAGCCTGCAGCAGCACCCACAACGCAGCAATCCCGCTCTGCTCGCAGCCGATCGCATACGGAGAAACCGACGGCAGCGCCGAAGAAGGACGATAGCTGGTGGGCAGCCGCTGCCATCTACGAGTTCATAAGGAGCGCCGTTAACAAGCGCGTGCTGCGACCTGGGCGGGACCAGATTACCATTGACCGCGTTGCAGAACTCATGACGAAGCGGTATGAGATTGACGAGGTAGACACAGCGCGCAACGTACTCCTCGTGCATGCGAAGAATCTGTGTTACAAAATGAACCACCCGCGAAGCAAGAGCGCCATCTTCCTTGTGGATGAGCCCATCTATCGAGAGCTCGACATTGGACATGATCTCCCAGCTGCAGATATCAGGAAAGCGCAAGCGGTGGAACTCCGGCCACGGAAAGATCACGCACCACTTGAACGGGCTGATTCGGACACCTCATCGGATTCTGAACCTCCAGAAGAAGTGGTCGTCACGCCACAGCGACGACCAGACGGAAGGAAGAAGAAAGGTCGGCTTTCTGTTCTGCGGCCAAAGAGCGGCAAATTTTCCGGCAAAGGAAAGACTGTCCAACCGAGAAAAGGGCCTGGCCTCGAAGATCACTCTAGCGACGTCGACCTCGCGGACTCGAGCGCAGAGCCTGATGAAGAAGCAGAGGGTGACCGTGAGAGCGTCGCAGAAATCGACATTGAAACACCAACACAAGTATTGACACCCAGTCGCGAGAAGCGCAAATTCGCCGAAACAGAAACAGACGAGGAAGAGAGTGGAAGACGGAAACGTGCAGCGTCCTCTCCTATTTCACCGGAACCGATCCCGACCAGTTCAGACTCAGATACCGAAGCCGCTGGGGAGGCGGACAATGAGGCACCACTGCCCTTACGGAAACGCCCGAACCACACCACGACCAACGGTAAACATCCCGACACCCAAACCAAATCAGATCTCGTAGCTCCGATAGTATCCACACCCCTGCCCACCTACGAAGCAAACGGACCTAGAGATTCCTGGACTTGCACGTTTGATGGGTGTCATCAGAGGATCTACGGCGCATCAAAACCAATTGGGCGTCAGCTACTTACCGAGCACTTGGAAGACCACGCGAAAGGGCGACAGCAAGTCGTAGGCGTAGTGTGGAGGGAGAACCAAAAGCTGGCTCTGCCTGTCAAGTGAGTTATTCCTGCGTCGAAATTGAGCCGCATCTGACAGCACGCAGTCATCTTTTGAAGAAGATACGAGAAATGAGCGAGTCTCAAGCGCCGCTGTTCCCTTCGCTGGGCCCCTCGAATTCGGCCATCTCACCTGAGCCAATACGGAGGATATTGTAGCATTAGGTGCGCGGTTCTTTTTTTTCTTCTTTTCGAGCTGTTATTCTGATTATTGCCTCCTTTACATACCCATTTTCTTCTATGTGTCTTATTCGTATCTCTCTTGTTGCGGTGGGCACTGGTGGCGCTCTTTACGGTCACGTTGTAGCGCCTGAACACAGGCAAGACGGTATCTTCAAGGTCGCCGAGGCTTCGGCTGGACATGTCTACTATGTGAACAACGAATATTATCAATATTGAAGTCGACCAAGTGCACGTGGGAGATGCCACGGGATTTGCGAATCTCTGAATTGCTCACTGCATAACACGAGCGACTTGTGATTGCACATGCTGTATCCCAATCCGAAGCAGCTGAAGCAATACACGATCCACCCAGGGACGCGAGATCGCATGTCGGACGCATTATCGTGTCGCGCGCCTTTTGGGAACACGGCCGAAGAAGATTTGCACGTTGTACTATGTTCCTAGACAAGCACATGAAAACCATCTCCCTGAGCTTCGAAACTTGTCTGCTCTACATCCGATACGAGGTCTATCATTTGAATTTCGCTGAAATCACGTTTCCTCACGTAGGTGTGCGGATGCTGGCCCGTGGCTGGAAGTCGCGTGCCACGCATGGCAGAGCACATAGGAAAGTGGTTCGTGTCTTTGAGTGGCGGGATATAGTGTGCGCAGAGGATCCTGCGAAGACATGTAGGACACGGATGGCTCTTTTCGTCCGGGGACTTTCGATATACCTTTGAGATTCGAAGAACATCGGCTTACGGTGTGCTCAGAGGATCCGGCAAGGACATACAATCGATCGAATAGTCTTTTTGTGCTGGTTGCAGCCGGGTTGATGCTTTTGATATATTGGTGAGGTTCGAAGAACAGCCCATGTTATGGAACGGGGGTTTTCTACTCCACATAGATCCGGTACGTTGGGCTTTTAATCCAGAGCACATGGGAAATCAGAGCCTTGGCTTTCGGTCGTGCACAATAGAACGCATCAGTAGGTGTGCCAGTAGCTTTTAGTGTGCCTTGGAGTGTGCTGGAGAGATTATACAAGGTTATTTCAAAGAACAGTCCATGTTACAGAACAGTTTTTTTTTAAATACACTACTCCACATAAGATGGACCGGCTTTGTTTTGCTGTTCCGAATCCAGGTCCCGCACATATGAAGGAGGAATCAGGTTTTCGGCCACGCACGACAGAACACATACGTCGGGGTTCTGTTACTTTTGGGTGCGCCTTGGTTTAAAGAGAAACCCATATTGCGAAATAACGCCGTTCTGAACTACATTAATCCATATAGTATAGGCGGATTTGGTTTTGTTTGGAATCCTGCTTCCACACATTGGAATAAGAATCGTGAGTTTCGGCCACGCGCAACAAACACATCACCCAATTCTCCATGGTTTTTAGTGCGCCTTCTAGTGTGTTTGAAGGATCACGGAAGGGCATATATTCCGGGCTATATCGTTTCCGTCCAGGTACGCGGGCTGGCAGAGCGGGTGGGAAACCAGGCCGTCTCCCCAGAGCATGGTGCCGATGGATGGGTGATTTATAGAGAACCTCGGACTCACACCATCGAAACCAGATCTTGCAGCTTTGGAGAGAACTGGCTTTTCTCAAATAGTGTGGTTAGCTCGGTTTTTTATTTCCAAGAACGGAACAGATAGTATCGGGGTTGTTGATATTTTGACAGGAGAATCTGGCCCAGGACATGCGTCGCTGCGCATCAACTTTTGAGTCATCCGTAGGCCAATCTTTCACGCAAAGGACCGAGCGGCTTCCCAGGACATCAGATTCCGAGTCGACTGTTTGAGAACGCGCCACGCACGCAGCTCATGCATCCGACTTGGGGTCCTTTTTCGGTCCACAGACTCCGTTCCCATGATCACTTTTCCAACAGCTTTTGGCTCTCAGAAATTGCCCCGTTGCCAGAAAGTTTTGTAGTATCACAAAATTCCTACTCTTAGAGCCATCAACAAGTGGACCCCCCGTCTTTAGGTCATCTAGACGTGAGGCCAGGCGATCTCCCCAAGCCATGTAGGTCCATGTTTGTTTCTCATGATAACACCGCACATTCGGTCGAATATTCAATCTTTGCATGCGCGACGCCTCCGAGCAGCTCTCATATCAAAACCGTGTCATTGTTTCTGTCTCTGATCGCCGGTCATGGCACCATGAGTATTCGGGTTGTAGCGAGCGACGAGCCGCTGGGAAGAGACATGAGTCCAGTTGCCGTCATGAGCACGGTCTGATGAGCCCCCGTTGAGATGAATCGAACAGCTTTATGGAGTTGCGTCTCCATATTCTTGATTGCATGAGATTCGTCTGAAACGAAAATGTTGGCACAGTTGACAAGGTTCGTGGGACACTCTAAGATCGGCTGCTCTGGATCCAACGTCATCTTTCTGGATTGCTTCTTGTTCGCATTTGCTGCGATCCATTTTTTCTGACTGGCCACTCCGTGGCGAAAGGCGGCGAGGTTTTATGCGACGATCCCTCCAGCATGAGACGTTCGGATACCCCCTTTGGGTATCCGACCCGTGGAAACGGGGAAGACTCCCAAGCGGGTGTAGTGGGCGTCCTGCGACGGAGGAGTCCTCCAACGGACATGGAGAAGGAATCCTAGCCACTCTGGTCATGTCCTTCGACCAGATCAGCTTTCTGGTTCGTGCTCCTCCCAACATACGACTCTTCTGAGTCTTTTTTTTGGAATGCCAGCATGTATGGTCAGGGTAAATTCCTGTTATAGAGAAGTAGTTCTCGAACGGCAGAGTCCCACACCAGACAACAACCAAAGCGCATTCACTCTCGATTGCAAAGCGCCATGCTGTGCTACCCCGGACATGCGTCCATGTGAACGCTTTTTAGCCCGCGTTCCTCACAACATAGTTTGTATGTCAGACTCTTTAGATTGTCAAAGGATTTGGAGACGCGTAGCGTCGCCCACCAGACATTGAAAAGTTGCAGAGGTGAACTTAGATGACAGGGTGTTCTGCCACCGAGGGCATAATAGTAAGGTTATTGATTTTAGTTGCGTATGCGTTCCAGTATACGTCGACCAGCAAGGACGGTATGGAGAGAAGACGACTTCCGGGACAATCCCTCCCGCACACATCGAAGAGTTTCTGAAGGACTTTGGATTGCAAAGCGGGGAGTTTGGACATCACTTCGCATAGAATTCGCTTTTGATCATACGATCCTTTGACAGAAACGCGAAGTCCATACTTTTGTTTCCATTGGTTTTGGAGAGTCGCAAGGTAAGCGGAGTTCAGCGAGGAAGAGATCCTCCCAGACATTACGAAACGCGTTCTGGAATTTGCATCGCAAGCACCCACCCAAGACATGTTCCGTTTGTGATATTGGTTTTGGTTCTGGTGTCCCCATGGGAAAACGCGTAGATTCGATGATCGGTTCCTCCTAGTAGGCACGCTTCGGCCATACTCCTTTTTCAGCTGCGTTTTGAGACCCGCAAGGCAACCGGGCGTGATACTCCTCCAGCTCCGACAAAACCGACCTAACCCCCATGAAATTCCGCCTCTCAGTATCTAGTAAGTAGGCTGTTGAACACCCCAGGACATTGCTGCTGGGTAGTAGCATTTTGGGTCTAGATTCCCTGCGGCAAGAAACGTGGCCCATTTGTTGAGCGACCGCGTCTTTGGAAGTCGGGTGTGCTATTGTTCCAGCACTCCGCCAGACATCAAGACACCGTACTCGTGTTTGAACAGCAGGTTCCGAAAGCCGCCCAAGAAATGGTGTAGGGCGAATGGATCTTTATCTCTGTGTTCCCCACAGCAGGAAAGTCCGACCATAGACACAACCGACATTTGTTTTGGGTGACATCTTTCGGGAATCGTGAACTGCTGCCCCGTCCTCCGGCTTGCAGCAAGTATATCCACCAGCGCATTCCTTGGTTCGGTCGACGTTTCTGGCTCCAGCACGACGTTCCACCCATGATATGTACCGTCTTTCCCTTTGGAGGCCACACGGGGTCCAGACCATATGTCCACATTCAATATCTTTCAACCTCTTTTGAACCCGTGCCCCAGCCTATTTTTCTGTCCTGCCAATATTTTGGCCAGCACGGCCCACCCATCACCCGCAGCGTTGTCCTTTTCGAGATCCCAACCCGTCCAAACCATCATCCCATGTCATCGAGTTTCAAATCCGCGCCCCAAGACATGGACCGGGACATTGTGATATTTCGACCAGGACATGCTGTTCCTGACCCCCTTTCTTTCAGTCCAACCGCCGAAGATTTTTCGAATGGCCAGATGCTAGAAACGTAGCAAGGATCCCACGCAGCCCGCCCCATAAGCCCGCTTCCATCATCTTTCAAACCCACCCGCACCCCAAGACATAACGCGAAATACGAAAAGATTTTGTTCAGGACATAGTACTCCGGAAACCTCCCTTTAGTTCCGAAGCCCTACTTTTTAGTACGGGCAGAGGCGTGAGTGTAGGAAAGGAGGAGAGAGAGGGGGTATATATAGACTTGCAGGGCAGTGGTGGTGGTGGTGGGCATCAGCATGGACGTGCGACGGACGGCTGGCACATAAAAGGACGTGGGGTAGCGGTGTCACGGGTCACGGTGGGTGTGAAGTGGGGAGCGTGGTGACGGGTTGGATTATGTTTGGAGTATGGAAGGCTGGTTTTATCGGGGGAAGGATGGGTATGTATGCACGCTTCCACCAGGCTTCCACCGCGCTTCTGCTCCTCATCTGGATGGGCTACGCTCTACTCGTCGCAAAGTGCGTGGAGGGGATCCCGCAGGGTCTGGCTGCACGATCGGAAACCGAACCCAACCCAACCCCGCGACACCACTGCATCGGCGAAACTACACCGCGGTTCCTACACACCCATCAGCACTGCCCGCCCTCAACTCCCCAGCCCAGGCAATGACTCACCCGCCTCCCTCCCAATAGAAGTGGTGGTCGAGAACTTGGTCGTCGAAGCAACCCGCGGCGGCAGCGTAGTCGAGGTGTTATTCTGCGTCAACGCGGCTCTCCCCGTCGGGGTCGTCATCAACGAGCCCCTTCGCGCGCCGCTGCCGGCTTGCGTCTTGATGGCCGGCGGCATCTTCAGGAAGACGCGCGCAGGCGGAAATTGGCTGATTGGAGGCATGATTGATGGCGGGGGTTTTATCTGAGGGCCTTGTTGCGGTCGATCAGGGAGGGGATGGCGTAGCAGTGTCGCGGTTCCATATACACTGCGGGTGGTCGCGGTAGGAGGGGTGGGGTGGTGGGGATGCGAGCGTGAGTGAGGAGCGGATGATTCCAGGGCAGACGGGCGGGCGGGCGTCGTGCGGATATATATACAGGTATGCAATGGAGCTTGGTATGTATGACTGGACTGGGGGATGACTGGGTTGGACTTGGACTGGGCTAGCGGCCGCATGGATGGGCGATCGTGGCGCTTGAGTGGTTTAGGGTGCGGGCGCCCATCAGGTGAGCGGCGTACGAGCATTGGTCGACCCCACACACCATCTGCACCGGGTCCGTCTGGCCAGCCGGAGGTTTACCGGACGGCCGACTTGTTTTCGTTTCAGATGCCATCGCGGGCGGAATGCGTGCTTTCTGGTGCAATTTCATGTGCTTCGCCATGTGCCTCCGCTGGACCTCGGGTGTTGTTGTTCCGGGGTAATTGGGTGTGGCTGCCGATCACGACGGATGGGAACTACGTCCGCGCACCGTGATGTCGAGCAGCATTTGGATGCATCACTTGGGGAAAAAGAACATCCTCGTGCATGGGAGTAGCGAGGGGGTGCCTGGATGGAGGAGGTGTGGGGTGGAGCGTGGAGCGTGGAGCGTGGAGCGTGGAGCGTGGAGCGCATGCACACCAGAAGCTCAGACGGAGCTACAGCACGCGGATCGTGACGTGGTCGTCTTCACGTGCGATTCCAGAAGCACGATGCGGTTTTTCCATGCAGCTGCAGTCTCGCACTTGAAAACAGGTGCTGGGCAATCGCTTGTCACGCCATGATACCCGTGGGAACCTTGAAATATGAACCTCATACACACCGCCATGCTACTCCTCGCAGGCCTCCACCGGTCAAGGTGGAGCATTTTCTCCATCCTCGAACAACTTCTTCTGCCCATGCGCTCTCTCCAACCTGTAGGCGTGCGCCTCTTTCTGCTTTGCCTTCCTGAGCACCTCGTGCGCGTCGCCCTCAATGGACGCCCGCACGTCCGACTGCGGTTCCGCAGAGAACTCGTGCATCTGCAGCCAGGTCGGGGGCTCAGGGGCCGGTTCGTCCGTCGCTGCCGCCAGTCCCTTCAAGATGCGAGACTGCGCGTTGGTCCGAGCGAAAAGCAGCCTGAAGCGCAGCGAGCGCTGGTAGTGGGCCAGCTTGGAAACAGTCTCTGCTTGCTGCCATTGTGTCAGTCTCCACTCTCGCAGCACGCTCGCGACATCCTCACCTGATCCAAGAACGCGTTCACTTCATCCTCCGTTGCATCGCTGGCAGGCTCAATCTCTGAAGTCGCTAGGTGTTTCCCTGGACCTGCTGGCTCTTAGCATACAGCTCCAAACGGCCCTTCTCGCATAACTTACCTTTCTTACCGTCCCCCCTCTGTCCGACCAATGCGTAATACCCAACATCGTTGTCCGCCATGTCGTAACAGATACCTGTTCCAGGCAGTATGTCGCTCTTGACCCTGATCTTCTTGAACTCTTCGCCCTGCGTAAACGCTATATCAGGCATCGGGTAGAAGGCTAGGTACGGCCGTGGACACTCCGGTGTAGGCTTGCCATTCCCGGGACTCTTGTTGACGTGGAAGTACCGAAAAGCACTGGGTATGCCCGAGCTCTCGACTATCTCGGCAATGTGGTCATCGTCGTACCAGTGCATGTATACCGGTTCGGTGAGGGGGTTGCTAGGCGACGGGTTGATGCATGCTTTCACGTAGAGGATGCCGGGGCCTTTGATGGATGGTGCCATTATTGGTAGGGGGATGGGAGTAGTGTTCTCTGGATAGGAAAATGGGAATCTACGGTTTGGAGGAGCATCTTGGATAGAATTGAATACGCTGGTGGTTAGGTGTGCGGAAATGCGTTCCCGGTACTTCCAGTGCAAGTCCGGGGACGCCACGTTGGAATCCTGCCCCGCGGCTCCAAACCCCACCGCGTCGCGTCTTCCTGCTCTCCAACCACACTTTTTTTCAGTCGGCGACTTGTGATCACCATTTTCAAGCCATCGTGTATCGTTTCTACAAACCCTCGCATCGGTCATTGTTTTAGCGAAATTCTTCTTTGTGGATTGTACCGCGTGATCGGAGAATGCAAGAGATCCCAAGTTTAGTCGCGATGCCATATGACAACTGGCAACCCCTGGGACTGTTTGGTCTTCTCTAAACCGAAAGGGACGCGTAGATTTCAAATCGGATAGTACAGTACAGGCATTCAGCACCTCTGCCGCTGATAAACGACATGTGGGGATCCCGGAGTCGTGGAAGACAATAGGGAGGTGCCCGCGAGGAGGAGGGAGTGTTGGGGTGATCGGTGGGGTGAGTCACGTGTGACCGTGGCTCTGGGATTATCGTCGCCTCAACCATCCCAACACTGCTCAACCACCATGGAACAGGACAAATCCAACTGATAAACGATCCGCACATGCATAGACTTAGTGCCGCCTATTGACGAAGGCATTAATCCGGTGTGCAGTCTGTCGATGTACTTCACAGTAGTCACATAGCCACCGAGAACGGGTTTGCACTTGCGTGGGTAGTTGGCTGAAAGCGCTGCGACCCACCAGATGGACTGGTTCCCGACACGATCCGATGATCATATGCGAAGATTGTCTGTGGAGAGGGTTCGCAGCTCTATGATGGTACAGACAAAGTGGGATCTCGCGTAGTTGATGCCCTTTGTAAGAGCGGCGGACGTGTTGACGTATGAAACTGCGAGACCGGCCAGAAGGGTGTTGAATGGATATCTGGTACGAGAGATCGCGCCTCAGAAATAACCCTTGAATAAGCCACTGTTAATAGCATGGTAGGATCGAGACGAATCGAAGTTCAAGCCAGCTTGGTAGGTTCGCCGCCAAAGCTGGCATTGTTCTTCTGTGTCCACTTCAGGACTTCGAGGTGATCCAAAATGCTGTAACATCCCAAACTATTGTGCCCGTTCGCTGCATCTGTCCAGATGTTCGGGCTCAAACAGTCTTCGCTGCAATTGCGCTGGTTCTTGCACCCATGCTCTATTAAACATGGACATGCGAGTTGATGACGCGTTTCTGAACACCAATGCCAGTATATGAGGGGACACCCAAGTTACGAATGCAAAATAAACAAGAGCATACGCTTTTTGGAGATATCGACTAGCGCCCTTCATCTCTTCTGCAGGTGATGGGTAACGATCAGGCTCACAATGTAAAGCCGTTACCTGGACTACCCCAGAGCAACTTCGCTCCCTTTCTGACCATCAACACCAACCAGATCAACTCGAGCAAGCACCGAAAAAGCTCAAAGTCACCCACCAGCAGTATCACGTCGCTGTCCTAATTTCCCCAACCATCTAGCTTCACCTTCTCAGGAACCCACGACCCATCCTCCATCACCGCAAAGTCTTCGCATCCTAAATCTCCCTCGACGCACCGCCATCAGCAGCAGCACCAATGAAAACGTTGAGCTTCCAGCAAAAATTATCACTTGAAGAAGCACCTGGGGCACTCCTTAGACCAGGATAAGTCCAGCGCTGTGCGATGCCGCTGATCCGGGCCCCTCCAGACTCTTCTTGAGCTGTCAGGAGGAAGTGAGGGTAAGTATGCAAGAGAGGCATGGTACGGGTGGTGGAGGATTTATATAGAGGGAGGGAGCGCAGGCAGATGCCAAGGCGCGGGTGTCACGTGATATATACACCCCCAAGGCTCCGTGGCTCCAACAGGTCTCGTTGGTGGAGGCAAGGTAAAGGCGAGTAGATACGTGAATATTGAGAGCTTTGGATGGCTATTTGGTGTTGAAAGCGACGTGAATGCAGTCACGGTCCGAGTAAAGGTGGGCGTCGGTTAGGAGTTGTTTGCGGAGGATATCGACATCAGAGGGCAGGTATCTAGCGCGACGCAGACGGATATTGGACGAGCAGTTGGTGTATCGAGCGGAGGCTGTATTCATTCTGCGCATTGCCCCGAGTACAAGGAAATAGGGCACTAGATGTGATCCATCGATAGTCAGCTCAATCAGCTATCCAGCACTGAACGGTCGCTTAACACATCGTGATGCTTCCCACGAACCAGATAACTACCGTCTGGTTCAGTATGTTGCACTTTATATGCTGTGATGGAGTTACAATGGTATTCAAGACGATCACGAGCAAGTAAACGGACGTTGGGATCTTGAAGCGGCGCTATCGATAAGGGATTCGCGTGCCAAATGCTTGCGCGTCTGCTGCGCCTCCAACCAAACCAAATGTCGCCCCAGGGCTTGAGAAACGATGATACGGAGCCGAGAGCAGCAATAGCCACGGCAGGCTGAGACACGAGCTCGTGTCAGATCATTGTACCATGTGAGCTCGTGTCAAATCTTTGTACTATGTGCGCACCCGAGGGTCCCGATGACGCCACGACCGTGAGGCTCTTACCTCCTTCTCTCTTCAACAAGAGACCGTCGCAATACAACGCATTCCACCACTCCATGCGCTCGCCTTGACACGTTTTGGAACCCATTTTCGTAGCATACACCACCTTGTTTCAATCCAACCTCAACATGTACTGGAAGACGATTTTGGGTGCGGCGGTGCTGAGCGCTGGAATCGCGAATGCAGATTTCATGGTCTACACCGCACCACCCATACCCACGAGCCAGATCCCGGCCACCGCTGTACGCTCTATTTCCGAACGCGTCCATCTCCTTACCGATTCTAACAACTGTACAGGGCGGTGAATGGACAACGTCCGTCTTCCTCAATGCAAACCTAGCTTGGAGGGCCTACACCAACGCACGCGGAAGCACCTACGAGTCGTCGGTATCCTCGGCCCTGTCCGAGGTCCGCTCCTTCGCCTCCGCACACGCAAATTACAGTATTCCGGCCGAGGTTACGAACGACGGTGCTCCGACGACGTTTTACAGCAAGCCGGACTGGTACGATGCGTTGCCGACGGGCGTCAGGCAGTTCAAGGAAGAGCAGGTGTCGGATCAGTTCAGCATCATACGGAGCGTGATAGGCGATGATACGAGCAGTGCAGCTGGCAGCGGGACGGGCACGGGTAGCCCGGGTGCGGCGTTGCCCACGCCGAGGGCTGGGCTGGGTGCTGCGGGGATGGGTGCGATGGCGGCGGTCGCAGCGGGGGTGTTTTTGTGAGATCGCATGGGGGGAGATTAGAAGGTCGCGGATATCATGAGCTAGGAGCTAGCGACATTGAGGCATGGTGGTTGAGGAAGTAGCGGTGATCGCTTTAGATTGTGCCTCACAAGTGTTCCTGGATTCATATCGGATCAGGTGGCAGCCATTGTATCTGCGTGTACAACTGGGGGGTTAGGTCCAGGCGGTCTACACCTCATTGCGCGGGCTCGCAAGTTTGGGACTTCGCGGAGATGGCCGGGGTCTAGCTGAGGTACGACATATCCTAAAACATAGAGTTGTGTATAAATCACCATCAACACGTCGAAGTCGCAATCCGTCCCCTACATGAAGCACCACCTCTGCGCTACTCCATACTCCAAAATCTTATACATGCCGCGTGAAAGATCCTCAGAATCTCACGCCTACAATCCAACAACGGCCCACATCTGTTGGTTGTGATTTCTGATTGTTGACCTGAACCATGAAGTCGTATCCCGTGAAATGATAGACAAAGGATAGACTGCGACTGCCGCCTAAAAGCAACAGAAACTGAAGCGTTGTAAATTTTTGGTTGTGATGTTCTGTTACTTATCTGAGCCATGCTGACAAGGCTATCAGCACCTTTATCTCGATGCCGTGAGGTAGATATCAGCACATAAGAACTCCGCCGCTTCATCTTATGCCGAGCCAGAACCTTAGGGCCAGTTGCGAGTCGCGCCAACAATTCGCAGTAATCTAATTTGCGGATATTCCTCGTCAACTTTGATACAAAGTGGTAAGGGTCATCATTGCGCCGTACACTAGCTCCAGAGCACAGCAACCCCATAACAGTTCGAGGATCCTACTAGTTATACATCATCACGGCTTTCGAAACTACTTCATACATTACCTATCGGTCTCTTGCATTTGTTCCACACACTCTGCGAGCTTTGCACTTCAGTCTACTTTCGACTTACCCCAGCAACTTCACCCACCTTGATCCCGATGCCTTCAGAAAGCGTCCTAATTACCGGCTGTAGCGATGGCGGAATTGGATCCGCCCTTGCGTTCACCTTCCAGCAGCGAGGCTTCCAAGTCTTTGCGACTGCTCGCAATACAGCCAAGATGTCGGAGCTCAAAAACCTTGCGAACGTCACTTTGCTGACCCTTGATGTCACCAACTCTGAAGAAATAGGGGAGGCTGTGGATGCTGTGGCAAGAGCGACCGGAGGAACGCTCGACTATCTTATTAACAATGCTGGGCAGAACCACTTTAGGCCCATTCTCGACGAGAATATTGAGGAGACTAAAGACCTCTTTAGTACCAATGTGTGGGGTCCCTTAGCGATTACTCAGGCATTATCGCCATTGGTTATCAAAGCCAAAGGGAGTTTTGTGTTTGTCACATCCATTGCAGGCTACGGAAATACCCCATGGATGGGTAAGTCATCCTGAGTACTCAAGTCGGCAGTCCCATTGCAAGTGGGTAAGCACCACAGCTATATGTGCTGAAGAGTTCCAGGCACCTATTCAGCCTCAAAGAGGTCCATCGAGATCATTGCGGACACTCTACGCCACGAGGTACAGCCTTTTGGCGTGAGCGTCAAGATGATAGTGACTCGGGCGGTAATCTCGAAGGGCCAAACGTACTTTGGCGATTTTGCGCTACCGGAGAATTCGCTGTACAAGCGCATCGAAAATACAATTGCGGCTCGGGCGAGGGGAGAAGATGGAATCACAAGAATGCCCACTGCGGAGTATGCAACGGCTGTGGTAGACGAGATTGTGAAAGGGACAAGCGGGAAGTTTTGGTATGGTGATTATGCAAAGGAGGTCGAGCACGTGTGGACGCCAAAGGTACCCCAGGAGATGCTGGTAAGTTTGCTTGAGCTCATTGTGAGGCCACGGTTGACATCGTTACCTTCTGTAGGATGCTGGTGCCGTTCAAGGAACTGGTGTGGATTCCTTGGGATGAGTATTGGAGAAGAATGAGAAGGGATTGTGCTTCGGTGGGGAGTAGGGATAGAACGTATCTAGACAGTAAAGTATGAACGCTCGGCCATGTGCCTGTGTACGTGCATGGTTTCGATACTTGAACAGCTTTGAACGAAGGATTCTTTCAAGGGATTCTCATACACTTCTAACGACATGAGACGATGTAGAGTAATTCAGCAATATGATGAATTCGGTGTGAGCGAATTGTGCTCAGTACTTTTGTCCATCAACGTGCTTTACCCCTGCGTTGCTTCTAGACCCACAGTGCCAATGCGCGGTATACCCTGCGCAAGTAGATAATCCAATCTTCCGTAGGAGGCTAATGCATGGCCGCATAAAAGCTACTGAAACGAAATGATGCCTAGAGGAACCACTCCTCATTGTTCAAGCGGCGGATCGACTCTTGGGGAGGAAGACTAAACGATCCGAAATCTCGGACACGAGCCGATTGTCAGATCCCAACATCCTAAATCTTTTCCAATTAACACACCCTTCAATATGCAAGTCTAGGTTGTCGTTGGGCAAACCATAGCTGTGCACTGGGCAGTAGTGTTTCTGATCTTTCCAAGGTTGATAATTAGTTTATGGAACGGGAATATTCGAAGCCTCTCCAGTGCGGTGCCGTGCAAGTTCTGCCGTAGGCTTCCAAAAGCACACGTGCAAGGCGAAACCAACGGGAACGGCCCTTCGACGCTAATACCACCCACCACGAAGCTGGCTAGCACACGTGGGAAAAGTCTGCTCCCGAACCCCATTCATTTTTACTAGGAGATATTCCTGTATCTGAAAATTGTTGGTGGAAATTCTTCGGCAGGGTCTCCAGGGCCTGGCCCAAAACCAGGGTTTTGGGCGCGTGAGTGAGCCGTCCCGTGGACCACACAGTTGCCGCCCCACGAGGTGCTAGGACTTGGCCGAACAGATCCTTCCATGCGAAATTTCATCGCATTCTCTGGTTCTGCTTCAATACGGACTCATGTGAGCGAGGAGCACTTACCCCATTTGCCCACCTCCCCGCCTGTCCCTACCATTGGACACCGCCCCGCAATTCGTAAGATTTTTTCGACACCGGCGCCACATAGCCTGCGACACATGGCTTACTCTGTGGAGATTGTTTGCGCAACCGCGCGCGTGGTGTTTCCAATTTTCGCTTCTTCCCAGCCAACGTCTGGCGTTTCGAAGATGAGTCTGGCTCCCATTGTCACCCTCCCATAACGAACGTCTTTGTGTGATCTGTTGCAACGATTTCTGCACGTCCCTGTCGATCTCCCGTAGAAACGCAGACCGTTCACGCTTATGGCTCGCTTATTGGTAGGCGACCGTTGCCGATTTTCGGCGTTCCGTCGGTATACTAACCGTCGAAGTCTTACATCAAGTCAACTGCTGCGATTCGCCAGCAAAAGCAAAACTCGAATCTGACATCATATGGCTGTCCAAGGCTCGATGACTACCTATCCCTGCAGCCTGACTGCCTGTTCCTTTCTTACGGCGAAGCACATTCCTTGTCTCTCGTCTCGAGTTTCCCATGGATAAAGACCGCTGGGTGGATCGAGATGACGCGACAAAGCATCATCATACATCCGCGCGGATTTCGGCAGAGCAGACGTACTCGGTGCCTGGCGATTGTTCGAGGTGTCCTACCCGCGATGAATACATACTACATGGAAAAGCCGTGACTTTCCCCGAATTCATTACTATAGTGGTAGACCAGGGGCGCGATTCAAGAACACTGGCCCGTAGTGTACCAGTATATCGATAAGGAAAGATACTGTAGCGATAAGCTGCGACCGCGACTCTGCCGCCGTCTCCCGGTAGTCCTGCCTCAGGACGCCCGCAAAATTCCCCACGCCATCCTAGTGGTGCTCGGACTTCCCTAAAGTATCCGACCCGTCATCCTAGCCTGTCAGCTAAGTGTCCTTGTACACTGTGGCAGATCGTAATTTCCACATTGCAACATCGTCTCTCTAGTATGCGCTTACTTACGGGACGCGTCTTTTGGCCCCTCCTGTGTGGCATGCCAGCCCGGAGGACCACTTTTCGAAGGCGACTAAGTTGTTCGAGAGCGCAAATCAGTAACGGGCCGTTGCCCCAACCTGCGTTACGGTGTGCTGCCACGAGGAAATATCCCAAGTATAAGTAGATGCGCATCGACCTCTATGGGTGGGCATCCGTCGATCATCAGTCTTTACACAGTACCTATCTTTTCGAACTTCGGTTCAGTCCTTCCTTTAGGTCTTCAAGCACACGCTCATTGGCCAGCATTCCAATCACCGCTTCGAAAACCTTCTACAATCATTTCCCTGTGGATTTACATCACTCGATTCTCAGATCCAATATCCAATCCTTCAAAATGGTTCAGACAAGCTTCATAACCCTCCTTCTGCCCGCCCTTGCGTTTGCCGCTCCTTGGGGTGGACACTGGGCCCCGGCCTCCTCTGTCGCAGCGACTACTGAAGTTGCTGCTTCCTCCTCTGAAGTGCCCGCTGTTACCGTCACCAGCGCGCCCGCTTCCTCGGCCGCCTACTCTACCGCAGTGGCTGAGCCCACTAGCACCAGCTCTCCCTCCACCGGCGGGTCTGGTGGTAAGGTGACGCTCAAGAACAACTGTGACTACGACGTCACCTACGAGCAATTGTGCCCCTGTGGCTCTTCCGACGGCAGCGGCACCATCTCTGCCGGCTCCACCTGGAGCGACTCCATCTCGGACTGCGCCGGCGGCAACACCGCGCTCAAGGTCTACAGCGCCAGCACCTCCAAGCCCATGCAGTTCGAATACGGCCTCCAGAGCGGAAACATCTGGTACGACATGTCCTTCATCGACTGCATCTCCGGCTCCGACGACTTCAGCCAGTGCGCTGGCTCTGCCTGGTCCATTGGTGCCGTCGGCACATGCCAGACCTACGCCTGCAGCGGCGGTTCCGAGTGCTGCATCCAGGGCTACTGCGATCCGACTGCGAGCGCTGCCGCCGTGCAGCCAGCGTTCGGCTGCGGCGCTTTCCAGGGCTACTCTGTCAGCGAAGTCGGTATCAGCATCGAGCTTTGCAGCGCTTAGATGTTAGATATCCACGATTGGGCAGGCGTTCTTGGGTTATGACAGACATGATAGATTATTCATGAATCACGACTTCTTATGCTATCACTGCTACACCTCTTCATGTGACGTTTGATAATTGTGCATTACTTCGGGTTTGGGCACGGCGTATCCTTCAACATTTGTGATAGCCATGTACACCCGTAGATAATGGGTAAATGCAGAGGCCCCTGAGCAGTCTACCCAGCCCAAAAAGACCTACAAAGGGCAGAATCAACAATTCTGTCCGGCACGTGAAACAAGCCAATCGGAAAAGTAGCGTCAGCTCCAGCCCACTCTCATTGGTCGGGGATCAACCAGCGCTTCGCGTGATGGATAGAGTTGTTGGTTCTGCTCTTTGTAGGTTGCGTTTATTCCACATTTTGTAAATCTCAAGACTTTCCACACTCCGTCAACTGCCGTTGCACATGTCACCTATCTCCTCAGACTGTGTTTCCGTGTAGAGGAATCGGTGAATTTGCAAGGTTCAAGTAGCGGAAATGGACCAGAACAGTGACACTGCCTGTGATGCCCAAGCAGCCCTTCACTTAAACTCTCCCGTGATGTTAGAAGTGAGGATAGCTTTACAATAACACGCCTGGAGAGTAGTATATATTTGCCCCCAATATAACTTTTTGAAGTATCTACAATATCTATACAAAGCTGTTACACGATAATTTCTTACACTCATCGCCCATACATTCTTTCTCGCTCAAACAACTCTTCCTTCCCAGTTACCAAACACTATGCGCAGGGGGATATGCTTGTAATCAACACATTTGCTTGTTTTGAGTTTCTAGCGAGCAGTAAAATTTATGATGTCCATAGTTCTGCGAATGGAATAAAATGCACCGAATCCACGTGTCTCTAGTACGTTTCAACATCTGGGAAGCTTCTCAGTATGCATCTAATCGATAGCACCCACCCGTGTATAGCCAGCACTCTTTTTATAGAGAAAGTGTCATTTTTCTTTATATTAGTATATCAAGCGAGTAGTATGTTTACCCCAATTTGACCTTTTATAGAACCCGGATCATCTGTACGACGCTATCCAACGATCAAACTCGGACAGCGTGTCAGTGGCGAAGTGGCACTCTTGGGCATTCCCAGGGAGATATTTTTAATGGCCAACGCACCTCGCTCGATGATCGGGTTTCAAGTCAGCATTGCGAAATCTCCCGCACTCCACTTGTGAACAGAAAGCATCGTTTTGCATCCACGTAGCAGGGGTGAGGGTACATGTTACGATATAAAAGACTACCTACCCTTTCCACACCCCGCATCAAATCTAAACTCAGCAAACTACTTCCACATAGTATTTCGAAGCTAGCCTATATCTCGATTCGAAAGTCATGTGTATAATCAACTACCGCACGTACACAGGATGCAACCACGGAACACCAAATGTCCAAGTCGCAGTGCGCTGCGAAGAAGCAGAGCGTCGTAACTTGACCTCGTGTAATCGCGCGAACTTCGTACGGGTCGGTCGACGAGCGGGATACTGTGCGACTTGTACGAGCCGTGGACTTGCGGTTAATGATGAGGGGTACTCGGCACGCTGAAGATAAGGTACAAGGATCGACTTCAAGAAGGGCCTGTGAGATTATGGGGTTACAGGAAGGCTTCTTGAGCTGTTTGAAATCTTTTTGTTTTGGCACTCCACCGAGTTCCTTTACTGCGTTTTGCCGCAGCTTGCAGAAGCTCGCGAAGTATCATATTTGACTGTGAAGGCTTCTGTACTTTTCTATATCATTGCATTTATCACATCGAGCATTGGCAAAGCGCGACGCCTCATATTGTTCCCCCTTCCTTGACTTACCCGCCCTCATGGTAGTTATATACAATATATATTATGTATCTCTGTAAATATTGCCCGTATCCTGGTCGCGTGGCAGAACGCTTGGGGGAAGCCGATGTGCCAGTACCACATCACAATCCAAAGCCCCACCACAGCCTTGCCATCACATCATGCTCTGCGATGCTGAGGCTCCTGTGTCCGGCTCCACGTGTGCGTGCTTGCTGTGCACGACACGTCTTGCACGCACCCCAAGTATATGTAGCTACATTCGAAATTTTCAAGTCCACGGAGCAATATTCCATACCCCTTTTTTTCGACACTCGAAACAAGAGCCTTACTATCTAACATACCTCTCCTCGAAAACGACCTGAATTCTGTCTCACCACCATGTGTCAAGTGGACTTTGGCTCTTACAAGGAATGCAACCACCCTCGCTTCATCAAGATCTACAAGTGTTCGGATTGCGTGCATATGACCCCAAGCCCTCGTTATTGTGGTGGGGCGCGGTTCCGCAGGATTTGCAGGTGGGCTGGCTGGTGTGCGGAATGTATACGGCGAGGTTTGGATATCATCGATGAAGGGTACACTTCGAATTAGCTGGGTTGAATTCGACGGCGGTTATGCTAAGGGATTCCGTTGGAGGCAGGAAATCTAGGCTGGAGGTATATTTCCCCAGCAGCGCGTGTGCAAGGCCGAGTGCCACGTTGGTTCGAAGCGGTGATGAATGTCTTCTGTAGATAGTATGAGCTTAAACAACCGTATACTTCCTCTTTTGAAGCCGCTTCAAAACTTGCTGATCAGCCCAATTTCCGACCGAGAACGCTCCTATCCTCCGAAACGTTCCGTGATCTTCCGCCCTCAAAAGCAGCCCGAGTAGCCGCTTCTCGTCCTCCGCATCGTCTATCCACTCCTCGCATTCATATATCGGGGCACACCATATCTCCTTGTGCAAATTTGCGTCGTCAAAGTCGTCAAACACGACATCGTTCCATGCGTCATCTTTCAGAGCAATACTGCCATCGATACGTGCAATGCTGTACGAGATGCCTTGCACTCTCTCAATGCCGCGGCCGATGGCCTCTACCCAAGGTTTCTTAACCTGTACCTCTGCTCTCACTAGCGGTCCATCCATATGTAGCGAAAGAGCGCAGTACAAGAGCAGTGATGCAGCGAAACTTGGGCCTTTCTCTTCTTTGACCTTCCAATGCGAGACAAGCGGTGACTCCGACGTGCCCGATGACCACTCAGTCCAAATCGGGTAGTCCAGCGAAGCCCAGGACCATGACGGAGCACGGTAGGTGCTGGGACGAGCTGGGCACCAATTACTGGGGTCGATGGCGCCTCTGGTCCAGAGGAGATTGTATGGAAGGTCCGCCTCCCACATGCCAGCCCAGTAGCGACCGCGAGCGAGCCCCGTAGCCTCAAGCGCTGAAACAAGACCAGATAGTGCAACAAGCTTATCTTTGCCGAACGTGAGTGAGCATTTGCTGTAGTTGCCCACAAGCACCGACCACGCGCCGTCATCCTCGATGAAGTCTTCCCGCCAGAAGCGATTGCGTCTGTCGTGGAAAGGCCAGAGCGCGTCTGGTACGCGGACGGGATATGTTTCCGTGGCTGCCGTAGTTCTGCACTCCCATACAACTTGCGACTTTGTGAAGTGGACCATGCGCGTTGCTAGGAACCGTTCTTGCATGACCCACGCCCGCTGGAGTAAGGGCTGGTTCATGAAGCTCTTGGTCCATTCAATGGCATTTTCCACAACTACGTACCTGGCTGGGGGTTCGTGGTTCCGTTCCCAGGATATCAGCCCTACAGAAGGGGCTTTATCGGTGCTGTTGAATAGTTTGTCGTTGCAGCCTGTTGATCCTGTCGCGCCGATGTTGATGATAGCCCTGGAGTAGATGATACCCATAAGCTGTGATTCTCGCGACCAGCCTTCTACTGAGTCTTGCAGAATGCAGAGAGTCGATCCACAAGTACCGAATTTCCAAATGCCAACATACCTCGATAGCTTCAGAAAACACACGTGGGATTCTTTCGCGAGCGATTCCTTCCTGGAATTGTGGCAAGTTTGAGCTGAGAAGTCGTAACGGTTGTGAAGTGCCCCAGCAGTGGCTCAGAGTAGCGTATGTGGGGCTGGAGGGTTGCATGTCCTCTGTAGAAAAGGTAACAAGGCGGACTGGCTCTAAGTACGATTGTCCGATATCGAGTAGTCTAGTGGGTTGGTGAGAGGCATCAAAGATGGACCGGCATTCTGGGTGGTGATCCAGACAGTTTTGATACCAATCCAGTAGCCTCGTCCCAGAGTTCACCGGTTTCGTGGGCTCGGGTAAATTTTGATCGATAAGGTCATCTGTTGCCGTCAGTGTCGCCTCGGGCATGACACTTCGATCGATAAGATCATCTGTTGCTGTCAGTGTCACGGATATGTTGTGTCTTAGGTTGGAATACCTGGTATCCAATCGTACTCTGTGTTTTCTTGTGTTTTCTTGTCTCGTGGGGCTGTGGCTGTTGACTTCAAGCTCCAAGGGTCATCATGATGGATCGAGTGGTCGGTCGCCTCCATAGAGGGCAGCCATTCTTCTGCAATCGAAGGCTGCAGGGAGACAGGAGCATAGTGTTTGGCCTCATCATCTATCTCCATCAGCGCACGAAACCATAACTTCGATGTGAGCGACTCTACACGGTAGTAAATCAAAACTCATATCTCTCCTGATCTCATCATTCCCCATGACCCTCTCGACTTCAATTCTCAGTTCCATCTTGTTACTCGACCGTACGGCATCGTCGACGCTATTGCCGCTGTGAACGATTCTGTACCTCGTGCTGACTCCCGCACTTGACCAGTCTTCTTTGCCAAAGCCAGTCACGCATTCGAGCCATATTGCTTTGCAGATCCGACAGCTTTGGGCTGCGGATCGTAAGCTGGTGATGTTGGGATGGTGAGGGCCGTGGAAGGAGCGGGCGCGGTAGGTATGTTTTCTATGCTTTAAGAAGATGGACAGACATGTGGAGCAAAACATCACTGCGTAGCGTAAGTGGATGGTAGGACTAAAGGTGGTCACGTTGAATTTGGCGGGGAAAGCGGGGATTGGCTGCCTGGAACAAGACCCCACCTCGATGCATCGCTCCAGGAGCCTTGTAATGATCCCGTCTTACGCGCAAAGTGAGAGGCCAAACGACTGCCGGTTGGGGGATTGATGCACTTGTGCTCAAACACTGTCAAGGTAGTAAGCATACCTAACTTACTGAGTAATCCGAGGTACCTCCCAGAGGTGGTTAGCCTCCGAGATTTTAGATGCAAGTGTCGATAATCACCATGTTCGGTGGGCCTATCAATGCCATATATGTGCTCGTCCACGCTGAATTCGAGTATTTCGCGAATAGCATGCCTTGATTTGGCACACTATCATTTCGAAGCTAAGAACTGGTGTCCATGCAGGATCGTCCAGGAACGGATAATTAAAGCTACTGACTAGATAAATAGACAAGCGGGCTTCGAGCAAGTGCTAACAAGAGACAGTCGACTAGTTCACGATCACTGTGAGTGTATAACCCTACCTGAGGGCACCGACTTAAGGACAGACTGGGTTTTCAGATTCCAATCCACCTTCCTTCACTTTTTCGAAAACCTGGTGTTCCTTTCAGGACTTCTTTTCTTCGCCTTTGGCGCGTTTGCTCTATGTAATCGAGGCTCAAGTCATGCTAATCGTCTAAGGCGCGCCTGGTGCTGACCGTATCGTTGTCAATTCCAACGGACAGTGTGATGGCGAGATCACGCATACTGGCGCCAGCGGAAATAACTTTGTTGCATGCTCGGGATAGAGGAGGAGTTTCAACGAGGCAAGAGTGAAGATGCTCGGTCGTTATCGATAACCGCTTGTTCCTCCCGTGTAAAACTGCCCCTCCAGCCCACCAGCCCACCTTTATCTCCCCTCACGTCCTACCCTCATACATAGTTGCCACTCCCATACTCGTCCCAATGGCTTCGGCAACAGACACAAATCTTCCAGCGCCTTCGCAATCCGCCCCGGAAACCTCGACCACGTCAGCGAGCACGCAATTCCCCACCATAAAAATCGGCACGCGCCGCTCTGCGCTCGCACAGGTGCAGGCGAGATGGGTGGAAGAGAAGCTGAAGAAGGTGCAGCCAGATAGGACCTATGAAATCTGTCCCGTGCTCGCGCAAGGCGACAAAGACAAGGTCACGCCGCTGCAGATCCTGAGCCAGGGGGAGAATGCGAAGAGCTTGTGGACCGGCGAGCTGGAAACCATGCTGGCGACGGGGGAGCTGGACTTGATCCAGCATTGTCTGAAAGGTAAGAGCTCAACCAAGCTGTATATTGAGAAACAAGGCCAAAGCTGACCACCGCCCCAGACATGCCCACCCAGCTCCCGGACGACCTCAAGCTCGGCGTCATCCTCGAGCGCGAAGACCCCCGCGACGTCCTCATCGTCTCCCCGCACCTCCCACAAAACACGTCCCTCGCCTCGCTTCCCGCAGGCTCAACAATAGGCACGTCGTCGATCCGCCGCGCCGCGCAGTTGCGCCGCATATACCCCGGCCTCAAGTTCGCAGACCTCAGAGGCAACATCGGCACGCGCCTGGCCAAACTCGACGCCGAGGACTCGCAGTACGCCGCTATCATCCTCGCGGCGGCAGGCATCAAGCGCATGGGCTGGGAACACAGGATCACGCAGTACCTGACTAGCGGCAACGGCGGCATGCTGCACGCGGTGGGGCAGGGCGCGCTGGCGCTGGAGATCCGCAAGGACGATGCAAAGATGCAGGAGCTTGTGTCCAAGATACGGTGCGAGAGGACGACGCGCGCGTGCTCGGCGGAGCGTGCGCTGCTGCGTGCGCTCGAGGGGGGCTGCAGCGTGCCAATTGGGGTCGAGACGTCGTGGCGTGGGGGCAAGGGGGTGGGGGTAGGGATCCATCCGCCCAAGGACTTCGACAAGCATGGGCAGCCGGTGGAGGAGCCGGAGCCGGAGCTTGATGAGCAAGAGCTCGTGCTTAAGACGCTGGTGGTGAGCGTGGATGGGAAGGAGTGCGTGGAGTATGAGACGGCGCGGAGAGTCAGATCGGCGGAGGAGGCAGAGGATCTTGGGAGGGATGTAGCGAGGATCTTGCTCGAAAAGGGCGCGGACAAGATTCTGGAGGGCATAAGCAAGGAGAAGCTGTGGGCGGCGAAGCAGCAGCAGGAGGACCGCACGGCTGCCTCGTGAGCGGTGAGAAGCTGTTCCGCAGCTCTAGCATCGGGGAACAACCGCACGATTCTTGCAACACAAAATGCGTGTGGAAGCACATGCTGAAGATGTCTATATGAATTCGATTGCGCGATACTGCCATAACCTAAAACCCCCCCAGAAATACCCCAACGCACCTACGTCCACTCCTTGAAGCTCTTCTGCCTCTGTCTACTATTCCACTGCAGCGTCCGCGAAATACTATCAATCCAATCCTTGCTCTTCCGACTCAGCGGCAGCACGCTGGGAAACGGAAACCTGCTCGCACTGATAGTAACGTAATCGCCGGGCTTCAGCTCGACGCGCTCCCGGCCGTCGAAGCTCGCCCACGAGCTCGTCCGCGCATCGTACGGCACGCCCGCGCGCAGGACGATAGTGTCGGGCAGGATGATGGGGCGGAAGGATAGCGTATGCGCGCAAATTGCGGTGACGAGGATGACGGGGTTGTCCGGGTGGCAGAGGGAGCCGCCGGCGGCGAGGTTGTAAGCCGTGCTCCCCGTAGGAGTGGAGACGCAGACGCCGTCAGCCTGGACGGTGGTGAAGTGCTGGTCGTCGCCGAAGAGCTC
Source organism: Karstenula rhodostoma CBS 690.94 (assembly GCA_010093485.1). Taxonomy (NCBI): domain Eukaryota; kingdom Fungi; phylum Ascomycota; class Dothideomycetes; order Pleosporales; family Didymosphaeriaceae; genus Karstenula; species Karstenula rhodostoma. The sequence goes on along the minus strand of MU001510.1, from coordinate 819,124 downwards.
GATGGAGGACATGGTGGGGTTTGGGCCGCGGTCGACGACGACCTCGTTGAGGATGTTGTGCGTGCCGTCGGGGCGGTGCGTGTGGTCGTCTTCGCTCTCTTCGCCGATGAGCTCCTCGACGAGGTCGCGGGCCGGGTTGTCGCGCGTCTGCGAGCGCATGATGGTGGCTTCGAAGCGGAGGCGGAGGCTGACGGTTATGCCTTCGTCGAAGGCGCGGGGGAGCGTCAGTGGGTACTGATCGTAGTCGAATTTGGTGAGGAAGCCGAGGGAGCCTAGGGAGAAGGCGAGGACGGGTGGGACGATGCGCTGGAAGAGCCACGAGGCGTATAGGACGGTGCCATCGCCGCCGAGCTGCGGGGGTTAGTATGGTGGGTTGCGCTCTGGGTGTGGGGAGCTCACCGCCAGCACAATGTCAAAGGTCTGCGGTTTGTCGTGGCACAACTCGTTTGTCCAGAATTTTAACCGGCCTTCGAACGAGTGCTTCTGCAGCAAGCTCTTTGCGTCGAAGAGCTTGTTGTGCTGCAGTGTCTCTTCAACGTACACCCTGTAATGGGGGTCTTTCGTCAGAAGCCAGTCGACCATCTCGCGCGTGTGCCTGAGCAAGGTCTCGTCGTGCGCCTTCGCGAGGATGAATATGTTCCGCACATGCAGTTTCAAGCGTATTTGCGCCAGCTTCTTGGCAAGCTCTCGTATACCGAAGGCCATGTCGGATATCTGCTTCTTCGTCAAGAGACGCGAATGTTGGGATTCGTCAGCATGGCCGTGCGGGTCTTTGTCTAGCATGCGCTCCTGTGCAAGACCTTCGTACGACGCGTTGAGGTGCTTTTCCGAGACGCCATCGTGCTTCTCGAGGAGCGTGTGCACGAAGCATTGCGTCTTCTGGCGGCGATGCGAGGGGCGCGGTGCGGTCGAGGGCACGAGCGACGATTTGCGACGGCGAATGTCGTTGGGTGCGAAGACGACCTAAGAGAATCAACCCAGCCAGCATCGAGGGCGCGGGGCACGGCACCTCTAACTGTCCGTCTTGATCGCTGTGCACGCTGTTGCTGTCACGGTCGGCAGCATCGCCCTCAGAGTGGATGTTAGCTTTGTTGTATGCATTGCACAAGATGACGCAGGGGCGATTGCGCCTTACCTGGACGACGTCTTGCAGTGCTGCAACCTGCTCGGAGAAATAACCTGTAGCCATCGCCAACAAAAAATGCAAGCCAGAAAAGATGGGTGAGAGGTCCAAGAGCTGCTTTTAACCCCTATGCGATTTGATGTCGGGTACGTACTGAGGGCACAGCAGAAAGCGATTGAACGCGACGGCGCGAGTGCGGGGTCCAAGGCCAACCATTTGCCCCTCCATGCCCAATCACATGACATCAGCCTCTCGCATTGTCATCCTCGATTAATATTGGCACAAAGCGCGTGTAGCGTGTTGGAAAAGGCTTGATGGATTACAAAGGTACCTCGACAGACTGGAGCACCTCCTCGACCACATCGTCGGGTGTTACACCCTCGAGAACCGCCCTGACAGCATCGAGCGAGCTGCCCCATTGCAAGCTTCGCTCGTTCTCTGGAGACGTTATTTGGATTCGATGTGGGTATATCTTTCGGGCTGCAAGCGCAACTAGAGCGGGTGTTATGTAGGATAGCCCGTGTAGGGGTGCAAGAGCACTGTGCATGTTAGCTACATCGTTAGCAACAAGTCGGAAGCTTACCGTGACAGCACATCAAAGTGCCGCGTCGCCATCGCCGATATACCTCCTCCTACCGCTCGATGCTGCCTCATGAAGATGACTATGTTGTGCAGGTATGCCCTTACTTCGGTACTGGTCGATACCTTCGCTGTGAGGGTTGAAAGCTCGTTCAGGTCCTGCGACACGTCAACGATGTGGTCTGCAAGGAGGTACGAGGGCACCGTACCGCTTCTGTAAACATTATGGTGCCTTCTCGTTTTTCAATGGCCTCCGGAGGGAACCGAACAACGGACGAAGTTGAGGCGTCATCTTCGTAGATGGGCTTTTTCTCTTGCAGCTCTTCGAGGTTGGGAAAGCCATCGCCTAACTGGTGTGTATGCGAGATGAAGAGCTGGTCATTCTGGGAATCGTCAATAGAGATTTCACAAGGTACCAAGTTTATAGCGACTCACCAAATGTAGAGACAAACTAGCTGTTCCAGCCGCGTTTAATGCAATAAAGAGAAACGGCTTCGGCGCCGCGTGCACTGCGGTCCTTGTGAAATTACGCTTGCCGCGGATGAGCTAAGAGCCAGTTAAGATGATGTTCCACGGGCGCAGTTGGTCATGGGTACCTCAAGCGCTTGAACCTGGACCTGATTGCTTGCTAGATTGAGGTTCTTTGCTATGACAACGCTTGCAATCTTCCGACTGCCCAAAGGGGTGAATGGGCGAGCAGACCTTGGGACCCGTCCATTGAATTTCTTTGGCGACCCAGCCCGTGCTGCATACTTTAGGTCCTGGCAAACATTAGCAATCGCAAACAGTAAATCCTCCAAGGGCCAATCCTCCTACTTCTTCCCTCGTACTTTCATTGGCCAGACTGAAATAGTCTCCGGCAGTCTCGTCGACGAGTATGCCCGCGCCAAATTCGTCCACGGTGGTGCTCTCCGAGCATTCAAGCACCGCCCATGTTAGCCCAAAGACATTTGTTGCGACCTGCCAGTTTTAGCATGCATTTGCATAAGCCGTCGTAATATTGTACCAGCCTAATTTCCTGGTCCAATTCATCCAGCGATTGCTTTTCCCCTTCAATGATGCAATGCTGGTCGGTGATCAGGCAGAGTAGCGCGGCAAGCTCGATATCGCTCAAAGCCTGCACCTTGTCCGCGATGCGGTCGCCCGAATCGTCCATGGATCCTGTGAACGGAGGAGTATGCTCCAAATTACATGGTGCATTGGCACATTATGGATGCGCGGTCATGCACAGGCGGGTTGGAGTGTTCGTGGAGGAGCAGCGACGCTCGGGAAATAGAAGGGGCCGATGGGGCTAACTCAAATAGGAATAAGGTTGAACAACGGACGACCTCTCTGGAAATACCTACCTGTCTCCCTACCTCCTTTTCTCTCATGTCTGCTCGATGATCTTCTGCATATATTAAAACGGTATGCATTGATAAGAAGGACCTACGATTTGACAAATAACTTCATTGCGAGTGCACACTACGGTGCACGAAAACCAAAAGATACGAAAACCTGGGCAGGTCAGCTCTCACCTGAGCAGGGCCACGTCTTCCCATACTGGCAGGATACTCTGGAACCCTAGGATCCATCTAATACTATGCAACTCCGCCTCTCTCGTGCGAAATCCGAATCCGGCTCCTCGAAGGTTCATAGAGCAGCCCACCACCGGACGGACACGGTCGGACCTCTGCTTACAAAAGGACCTTGGCAAAACTACCCCGGATTTTCCATCCTATCACCAACGCAAAAAGCGGGAGATCTGCGAGGTTCACTGCTCTTGTTAGTAGTCCGGCGTACCGGAACCCGCCATGCTCCAAATTGACTTGCTGCATCCCCAGACATTGGTTACGTGACCTTTTAACTGGCTATGCTCAGAAACTTACCCGGAATGCTGGCTTTTAGTCACGATTCGCCATGTTTCAGCGCATTCGACTTCTTGCCTAATTTGCACGGTCCATCTGATCACTAAGATGGAGGTTTGGCTATATTGCGCATTTCACCCATCGATCCACGACGCACCTCAATTTGGAAACTGACGCCGGTCGTGAACATACGTAGATTGGGGAGGTCTGCGATGTCGACCTCATTATGGTTGCAGCTTGCAGAAGCCGGGATATGTCGGGAACATCTTGGCCAACCCGTGTGCGCAACGTACAGTCGAACGTTTTGCTGCTTTCTATTCATGCATGGAACAGGTATTTTTTAAGCTCCTCTTGCAGCCCTTGGATGTGATCAGGGATGTTTGTACTGATAATATACGAAGTTTTCTTCCGAACGTGAAGCAGGTGATCAGTGCTCCGAGCATGCTAGCAGGGTCGAATGAAGCAGGACATCTCTTTTCAGTAGCAGGCAAGATTCGTTGGGGATCTCGTTAAATTATCTGCTTGCCCACAACGCTCAGCTGTACTGGATTTACTACGCCAACACGTCCTGGCTGAGTTTTCGCCTCGGTACCCACAATGGCTTTCATCAAACTTCTTCTCGCGACCACAGGCATTGTACAAGCAGCTTATTCGGCAGCACTCCCTGGCTTCAAGACAGTTCTGGTCAATACTGTCTTAGTTCCCAAGACAAAGTCGGACTTCGCGAAGAACAACGTAACTGCAAAATGGGCATCTGGTTATCCAAGAGAATGGGGCTCTGAAGACTTCCATTATCAACTCAACGCACCGGACCCAGAGGACAACTTCGACGCAGTAGTCACCAGTGACGAAAAATACCTTGTCATGTTCAATGGGTCATACATTGAGTTCATTGACGTGGAAAAGAATACCACAGCGTCCGGGTTTGCCTTCAGGGTGCCAGACAAACAGTATGCGGTGGATCTCACGGTCCGACCAGCCACAAAGGGCGGCTACGATGTATTCATGGGAATCGCGTCATACAAATATGATACCCCGAAAACTTTCCTTCGCCAACGCGTAGGATCAGATGTGAAGCCAATTGACCAGCCTATCCTTTACCAAGGCTCCATCGGAGCTATCAGCAAGCAAGGCAAGCTAGTCTCCCGTTACGGATATATATACGATTTGGAGACCACTAGCAACACTCCCGTCGCCACTTTGAAGGGTCAGCCCGCTGTGACCGACTTGAGCTTCAGCCCTGACGGCGTCCACCTGTCTTCCGTGAGCTGGAACGAAAAGACCGCTAATCTGTGGAACGCAACCTCTGGTGAAAAGATCTTCTCATTTCCCGCGACAAATTCACAGAACTGGCTCACGCGCTTCTCGCCTGACGGCAAATACGTTGCAATCGCTCTTGGCAGCGGTAACAACACCCTCCAAATCTACGCTATGAGCAACCTCACCGCTGCGCCTATTGAGATCAAAGACTTCAACGACTGGCCGCGGCAGTTGGACTGGAGCCCAGACAGTCAACAGATCGCTGTGGGCGATAGAGGCAGGCTGCGCATCCTCAACTTCCCATCCAAAGAGGTCACCCAGACCTGGGAAATCGACATTACCGACAATTATCCTCCCACAGGTAAGCCCCAGCCCGTTCCGCTTTTGTTCAATGTACTGAATATGGGAAGCCATAAGTCCCTCGTGGCTCGACGGTGGTAAGAAGATCAGCTGGCAGTGGAACGTTGGGGAGTACCTCTACGACTTTGAAACGAATACTGAGTGGCTATGGAATGTCGGTCCCCTTGATCATGTGTGGGGTCCACAGAAGATTTTCCTCGTCAAGAAGTATGGTGCTGTGACTGTAGATGGGGATTCTACGGTGCGCTTTTGGAAGATTTGACGTGGCTAACCTAGCTCTGAGGTTGTGCGGTTATTCTGGTAGGACCAAAAACTTCCATGGTGTAGGTATGCACCAACAATCATTTCTCGCGACTTGCGATTTGAACCAAGTAGAGTAGGTTATTCAAACTTGATTTACCATTTTTGTGCTTGGCTTCGTGGTGTCTTCCCAAACTGCTCTAAAATAAAAAAATTGCTAAAGACTGCGCAATCGCTGATATCGATATTGCGAAGCTTTACTGGAACCTTACATGATGTTTCTTCTATCACACCGCCACGATGACCTTGCTGCGTGTCCTACATCAGCACCTTAGGAAGTCATACAGTCCCACCCACTCTCCACCTCGCCATCTCATTTGTCAACGCCAGGTATATGGGAACGCGCTTCCAATACACCCCTAATATGCCTAAATGCAATACCCTCTGCACTATTCATTGTCTCCCTCGTAACACCCCCTCCTTTCTGTCACGGAGCAAGGTTGCATCTGCATTGCATGGTCCCAGCAAACGAACCCTAGACATGACTATATTATCCTACACACTTCAACATGGATAGAAACGCTATGCAGCTAAGTTGCAGCGGGGAAATAACCATGATTTCAGAAGCCGATACGCGCGAGAGGTCATACCAGGCGGTCCCTATTCCAGATCGAGGCATACACAGGGAAGGATATATACTTCGACCACATACCAACAGCGAAGCATCTTATTGTTGTCATTCTAGCATTCAAACTGAACCTCTAACATACCAACCACAGCGGCGATGAAGTTCTCCCTCCACCAGCTCACCCTCCTCACCCTATCCACCCTCCACCAAGCCAGCGCCCACTGTCCGTCTCATCCCCACCCCCATCGTAACCCCTCCCAGCATCACCCCAGCTAACACTACCCTCAGATGGCTTCCCCTACACCGTCCTCAACGGCATCATCTCCAAGCGCTGGGAATACATCCGGTACTTCCATCCCCCTCTCCACCCACCACCACCCCTTTAACCTTCCAACAGCCCCAGCACAACCTCCATGTTCGGCCCCAACTTGGACTACTCCGGCGCGTCCGCTATGTGCGGCCCAAACGGCACGCTACCACTGTTCCCTGTCAAGACGCTCGAAGTAGCCGCCGGGAGCACAATTGGGTTCGGTGCCGCCGGACAGAGCCGTGATATTGGGGATGAGAGTAAGGATATGAGCGACGTAAGTGGGGAGGTGGAGAGGGCAAGGGAAAGGCTGATGTGGAAGTAGTTCAAGCCTGACTTCTGGATGTATCATGCTGGCCCGGCGACGGCGTGGCTGTCGAAGGCGCCTGAGGGGGTGGAGTTGGGTGAGTATACGGGGGATGGGAAGTGGTAAGTCTTTCTCCGCCCGCTTCTGAGGGTTTGCATACCGTAGCTGATGGGAAGCTCGTTTGTAGGTTCAAGATTGACGTAAAGCCCGCGTCGGATGGGCAGCACTGGGACTACAGTTCTGACGCTATGGTCAATATCGTAAGTGTTTATCAGTTTGGGAGGGGATGGTATACTGATGGGTAGGAAAGATGAACTTCACCATCCCCGCTGCTACACCCCCGGGCAAGTACCTGCTCCGCGCGGAGCATCTGAATATGGAGAACGGGGGTTCGTATAAGACGACGGAGATGTATCAGGCGTGTGCGCATGTGGAGATTACGGGGACAGGGACGGGTATGTGACGTGATTCTTGCTCGGTGACTCGGTGGCTGACAGTGCGGATAGGAAAGCCAGGTCCGGTGACGCACTTCCCTGGCGCTTTTGATGCGAAGGATCCAGGTAAGTGGAGAAACAAACTGAGTAGCAACGAATTTACTGACAATGTGAAGGAATCTGGCTGCCCCAGGCATTGTGGAGGCCGTATCAGCCTATGGAAGAGCTGAAGAACTGGCAGGGTGCTGGGCCTAGGGTTTGGCAGGGGTAAGCGCTTCTGAAGGGTTGAAAAGCTGTTTGGTGTCCGGGATGTGGAGGGAAAGGCCTTCGTTGTAGGGGGTTGCGTCCTGGAACTCGTAACTGTTGGTAATGACTTCGTTCAGCTGGATATATTTGACGTGAATACCCCAGTAATAGCTGGATCGATTTGATCATGTTTCACTCTGGCAACGCATTTTTAAAATCGTAGGAAGGTCAAGAGCAGCGTGAAGACCCCCATTGAAAATGTGAAGAGACTAGGGTACTCATCATCGCAATTTGATTTCCGTTGAGTTGGGCCTTCGTCACGATGAGATTAGACTGATACCCGAGAGATAAGTCATCAAGGTGTTGCTATATTCATGGCTTAGCCGCACTGTTCTATCAAGATGTCTGAAGGTCAGTCCATGATGGCGTCGAGTCTTTCGAGGCTTACGTAGACGAAGTAAATGACAAATAAACTCCGACGATAATGACAGCTAGCTTATCATATTGTGAGACTTAACATAGTCATGCTCTCTCTGGTTGCATTGTCCTCATAGACGGTGATGAGTGGTTTGTAGAAGCAATTTTGTTGTCAGTGACTGCTCAAGACTTTGCACACATCTTTCGATGAATTTTTGTTTATTCCCTTCATGTATCCAGCTTCGTTGCCATAGATAATGACTGATCCTTTTGGCTAACATGGCCTGAATTTGGAGAGACCGTTGCCCATCATACTCCATATCAGACCACATCTTAAGCCGAGGGTTTCCGTCAAGGATCGGTGAAGGTGAGAGGGCCCTTTAGTCCGTTTGTAGTAGCAGCGGTGAAGTTGGTATCGCTTGCGCCGTTTGTCGCTCTTAGTCAGCAACCTTTCTCGACCTCTTTCTCTCCCCCTCTCCTTGCCACCTCTCCACCACCCCACTTTGGACAATCGACGCTGAGTGTCCCAAGTGCGTGTCTCTGCGCATGAAGACACCATGGAGGAAGGAACCGCGGACAACGGCCAGAGTGCCCTGCTGAGCACCAAGGAAGAGCATATGTCGCAGCTTGCGGTGAGTTGGACTAAACCTCTTAGTCTCGTGCGCGCATGCTAATGAACCATCGACTTTAGACGTCCCGTATCAGAGACAGCACGACCACGGAGTTGTATACAGACATCAAGAGTGAGTTCTGATCCTCGTCTACCAACCGCTTTCCCCTCTTTCTTGCAGCGGACTTACACAACTAGGTCCTCCTCGTCTTGACAACCTACCAGCCGAGATAATCAGGAGAATAATATCACATCTGAGAGAGGATACAGACCCTATCTACGATGAAGACACGGGAACAACCGAAACAACTGTCTTAGACCGCTTTCGCCATGACTCAGAAAATTACAGAAGCGTGGCATTGGCCAGTAGGGTTTTCACACCATGGGCACAGGAACTACTTGTCGATTCTCCTGTTCTATTCCACCCGCAGCGCTTTTCGGCAATACGGGAACCATCCCCCTTCAGCTTCTTGGCCCGTACGTTGCTCGAGCGGCCTGATCTCAGGAGAAAGGTTCGGCAACTTACCGTATTTCTTCCTACACATAATCACGCTATATCTATAGCACGCAGAGGTCTCTGGGGAGATGGGCCTGATGTATGTATCATGGGAACACTTTTATACAGGTAGATTCCGCTAACAACGTCCTCGAACCAGGACGAATTTATCAAGCGCGTAGACGCCTACATCAAAACTCTCAAAATCCCGAGGGTGCTTCGTGCCAGCTGGAAAAAAAAGCTGAGGACACAATACCCGTACCCTCTTATCGGCATTATCCTGACTCTGGTAACCAACGTCAGTCAAGTGACACTCATCTCGACCCCAAAACTCTCAAGAGAAGGTAGACTTGACTTTCTTTGCGCTTGCTTTGGCGTAAGGCGTGCCCAATGTCACCGCTTTGCCCACTTCCAACAGCTTGGTGTATTGGGCGCTATAGAGTCGCTCATCATCCGTGGCCCTGCCCCTGTCTCTCTATCCGGACTGGAGTTCTTCCCCGCCATTCGGAAGTTGCACTTGAGATTGGAGTTCCACCCCAACCGCCGAGCTGGCCTCCATCCACTGGTCATCTCAAGCACTAGTTTCCAAAACATTTCCAAACTCCGCCTTGGTGAGTCACAGTGCCCCCACCTTGCAGATAAACATGTTGTTAACGCACCTGAAACAGACCTCCAGCATGTGCCCAAGTCTGGTCGTTTAGATATTACAAACCCAATCGACTACTTCGGCCCGCTTCTGGCCGCGTTTGGGAACTTAAAGCATCTCGATCTCTCGGACGGACCAAATGATATTTACCGAGGCGAATACCCACTGGGCGACGAACTGTTGCACCACCCCGTGGACATCTCACAGCTAGTCTCTCTGAAGCTGCCAAAAGTATTCTTACTTTCTTCACTTTCACTCACCGTTGCCAGGCTTACTAGCCTTAAGAAGCTGACCACATCATTCGCAAGTATGTTGGATGGATTTCCGGACACCTTGGAACCTCTTCCTGAATCTCTTGAACATCTTGTCATCAAGAATGCAGTATTCGACACGATTACCTGCATCTTAGATCTGCTGCAAGAGAAAGCAACCGGAGACGCTTGGCCTAACATGGAAACCATTGAACTTTGGTTCGCTGAGTCCTTCACTGACAAATCTTTCGACCATTTGCGTAAGGGGACAATGTTTCCGAGCTTGTGGTCGGAAGCTGCCGCTGTGGGGGTAAAGCTCAAAATCGAGAAGTGGGTGCCTGATGCGGGTGAGTAGTGGCCACCAGCCCTAATCGGCTTCTTCTTCGAAATCACTGGATTTCGATATGCTCCTTGGCATTGAACTTCACATGCGCCGTTCATGTATCGAACATAATGTGGGATCTTTCTCTGGGAACAGTATGCTTTTGCCGCTGGCCATTGCAATTCTTAAGTCTTCCATCCGAAAGAGGACGACCTTGCCTTGTACCATTGGCTGATGGTTCCAGACGATTGAGTACAAACCGCCAGGTCTCAAGAGCTTACATCGCACATTGTCGATGTCTCAGCGTCTTTGGTGGTAAAAGGTAGCTAGGTAGCTATACAGGTCAGAAAGGAGTCGACGACGGTAGCAGTTTTGGACAGCATCGCTGAGATACCTAAGTGCTTGGAATCGACTCGGTTATTGGCCGCTGGTGGTAGCCATACAAAGCGGAACGTTTCTTCTGTCTGCCTCTAATAACGATTATTTAACTGTTTTCGATACCTCGCGGGCTGACATCTATGCACGTGCCCCTTCCGTTTCCGAATTCGAGGGATCGCTTGTCTTATCCTGTCGCTGCGATTTCTCAACCATGACGACTATACTCTTCTCTAATAATAGAATCCCTTCAGCAGTGATAGATGCCTGTTATGACGGTTTGAATGGATGGTTTGGGAGATACATTGTGGATCCGAAGCATATCAGGCACGCGACTAGGGTGCCACAATTAAAAAAGGTTTAGCGATCTGCAGCTGATCAGATGCCGACCCAGCGCGCCATCAACTGACGCCCGAGAAGGCATCAACACAACCGCCTTGTTTCCTCCTCCAATCTATGCGAACGTTTTGCGACGCGCGTAGGTGTATAATCGTCGCGTTGTGATGGCCGAGGATGCCACGACCCTTGATCTCTCGATCGCGCCAGGCCGCTTGCCAATCGCGGATCACCCGAGAGGGTCGGCGGCAAGCGATCTCAACTCGAGGGAAGGGGTTCGCGATCCTCCGCAGCTTGATACTCCACCGCTCTTGTTTGTTCTAGATGGTACCGGCAATAAGGTGCCTCTCTTGTGGGAGCAAGCCAAGGAATTTTCGGTATCCATTGCACCCAGGCCATGTATACACAACCGCTAACAGTCCACACAGCGTTTCAAATCCTACGTCGAGGAGTTGCATGCGCGGATGGAAGACAAATCTTGGGTAGAAAAAATTCGCAAGGATGAGTTCCATGTGGCGATTGAAGCGTCCAACGAAGTCCGCGTTATTCTGCCCAGCTTATGGAACGATTTTGTCCACCCAGGGATGACCGTCCTAGTGTTTATGTTTGACGAGACCAAGGCGCCTTTGAAGAAGACCGGTTCCTCACAGGCACAAAGAGAGTTTTCCCCGACACGTCCCGAAGTCGAAATCATGGATGTAGATGTCGATGTTGGCCAAACGAGCGAACATGAACCCTCAACTGGGACTAACTCGTCGGATGGCGAAAGCTCCGTTCGCAGCGACGAGGATGATTCAGAAGTTGGTGACTCTGTATCAGATAACGATGACGAAAACTCCGAAGCACCCTCTGCTAAACCAGTAAGTGGCTTACAATTGTGATTGTGGTGCACCTCTCATCAAAGATAGATCCGCGCCGTTGTCCAGCCTGTAGATGAAGGAGGGAATCCGCTCTCTTTCACAATGGACACGAGATGGGCCGCAAGGTTCTTATCTTCTGTCAAGATTGAAGATAGCAGTAAAGAGTCATTAACGAAGACGCTTCGCAATGGCCGCGAGATGGCGGCAGAGACGCTTAAGATTACTAAAGCGGTCACCACGACTACAGATAGTCGAACGACTTTGGAAGTTTATACTCTTCCCGGACCTGAGAACAGCGTGCTTTCTTCCAGCATTGGGATCCGGTGGTACCATTTGCATGGAGAAGCCCTAGGCTGGAGCCAATACAAAGTGAGATACATATTTGTTTCACTCTACTTGACTGACTGACATAGACTACTTGCATGACGATACCCGATATTTCTGAGCGTACGCGGTGCCTGATTCTCAAGACTTTGCATAAGGTCGAGAAAGAGTCCGTCAAGGCCTTCCTCGGCGGCTTGTTCATTGAACCTGGGACAGTCGTGCGCGGGGACGAATGCAATCAAGCTGAACCCCAATCTGTAATCTTTTCTTGTACACCTTATTTCGACATCCAGAAATCGCATCCCAGCAGTCCAGATACGGACCGTCTACACCCTGCACGGACTCTGATTCAATCGTATTATCCTTACGAGCCAGTAAGGGATAGAGACGAGGAACAAGCGTACAGAAGCATTGGAAATGCGCGAGAAGGTGGTCTGATACACGTTCCCGCACTGTGGATGCTAAATGTCGGCAACCGAGCAGTGGTCACGTGCGGCTACGGACCACTTTCAAGTGACTTCATCAAATCCATCAAGGTTATTCAAGAAGATCTTAAGCAGCTTGGTGCTGGCACAGGAAACTCAAAAACCTCTGTTCGGTTCACTGTCCCGGATGGGCGTGTGTTACTATACTCGTCTCAAGAGTGCGGCACCTTCTTCCAAGCAGAACAAAGGGTTAAGGAGCTGCGGCGATTTACTCGCGATTCGTGGCCCACGAACAATGTTCAATTTCTTCTGCAACAGCAGGGTAAAGAGACCAAAGCTACCCCAGCGAACTGGCCAGCTATAATCCGCCAACGGCAGGCCCTTTTCATCGATGTGGCCGTAGTAAAGGATAATTCAGAGAAATTGTCAAGTACGTTTTCTCCATCTCTTCTTGCAAGACCAACGCACGACTCGGTGCCGCCATTCTATCACTGGCCTTCTGCGATAAGCCGAGACGAGATGGGCTCGGGTCCTGTAGCCATGGATGCCAAACACGCAACGAAATGTCTCGAGAGAGTGGAAGATGCAATGCTTAATGTAACGTTATCCGGATATGCGGATGGCCCGGTACAGCGCACATTTACTTCGACTAAGTACTATGAGTCTCTGCGCGAAGACACCTTTGAGAATGTGGAGAGATCCATAACTTTACAGATACACAGGACGGACTCTGGGTCTCGTCAGCCTCAATGCACCCACCACCAGAACCTTGTTCGCGGTCAGTCGTCGAAGCTCCCCAGCAAAGCTCACGACTTTGTCAAAGTTGTACATGATACTCTAGGCTTATTCGTGGGGGACGTCAACAAACCTGTCCTGATGCGGAAAGTCTGGGGAGCGACTGCCAACATTGCAGCAGTTGTGGAGAATTTGACAAAACACCGAGGCTATGATTTGGACCCTAAAGAGTTTACAGATCCTCGCTGGAAGACACCTAAAACTCAGACACGTGCATGGAGAATTCGTACGCCGGCGTCAACTTACACATATGCGAACGAGCATGCGACAAAGTTCCATCTACCGCTTCCTGAGAACGATAAAGACTTCGGGGCTACGCTGAAAAGATGCAGGCGATGCGCCCGCGAGATACCGTTCGATAACCCCGATGCAGCGCTGGAACACCTACACAAGCATGCTGCAGCCGAAGCTAGTAAGCCAGGCGGATCAGCTTCTAGTTCTTTCGTCCGCGACGACGAGTCTTGGAAAGACTGGATCCGTAACGACGACCAGGCCTTGCTCGAATCCACCATGGCCGGCGCTTGTGCAGTCTTGGATCGCGCCATCGAGGAAGCGCGTAAAATCTACGAGGCACTCAAAGAGCTTGCTGATGGCGTGCGCACCGAGCAGGGCAACCTGTCCGATCTTTACTCGTTTCCGCGTAAGCTGCTCGAGACACTACATCGCCTTATTGTGTTCTACTTCGCAGTCGAACGGAGCCTACACTACACGGAAAAGTATTTCAATGAGACCAAGAAAGGAGGGTATGGAGAAGACTATCCGTATACTGATGCTGGCCTCGAGGTTTTGAACAGCTTCCGTGAGAGCACAGAGTCGTCTTTGCTGCAAGCACGAGAGGAGCTGTGTGATATGGTGCGCTCGACCACACCGAACGATGCCGCAGAGAGATTGTCGTGGGGCGCTGAGTCAATATCAAGTTGGCTTATAAGACGTCTGATCGTCAAACCTCTAGAGAAAAGCATGACAGTCGGTGACATGTATCGTGAATATCTCTCCACGCTGGTAAGTCAAACCTCGCCACATTTGTACACATTCTCGCTGACAAGGTTGAAGCAATTCCAAGTCAACCACCGACCAGGAAAGCGTCTTCTCCGCTCCATCAACCTTCTCCAAGAAGAACTAACCATCCTCGCCCAAGTCAACGACTGGCAAACTCAACTCGTCACCAACTACATGTCCGTCCTCGACGACGCCACCTACCCCATGGACAATCCTTCCCGCCGCGCCCTGTACCCCTACGAACGGCACCTCCTCACCTCCTGCCTCGACAACCTCGCCCTCACCCACGAAGAATACGACGACCAAATCCGCCGCTGCGGCCCCCTCTCCGCCAGCACCAAGCAAAGCGCCGAAATCAACGAAGAAGACCACGGCAAAGCCATCCTCGTCTTCACCATCGTCACCGTCATCTTCCTCCCGCTCTCCTTCGTCACGTCCTACCTCGGCATGAACACCAGCGACATCAGAGACATGGAAAACAAGCAGTCGCTGTTCTGGGAAACCGCGCTCCCGCTTACCGCCGGCATCATGGCGACCATGCTCGCGATAGCGTATAACGGCGACGAGATCCGCGACGGTGCCGACTCCCTCTACCGCGCTGTGACGGGGAAGCAGGACCGGCGGCTCTCCGCGCGCGGCATCAGCGTGCTGCAGAGGAAGCGCGCGGCGAGGAATCCAGCCGAGTCGCCCACCACGCTCTCCATGGCTGACGACGCAGAGTACGTCGCCCCGCGCACCCGACCAGACCATGACGCCTGGCACGGCGACCACTCGCGGAACACCGCCCAGGCCCCCGTCGTCATCAACACCGACGTCTACCGCGACGACCTTGACGTCCCCCAGACGACCCGCCGAGCCCACTCCTCCCGCACATCCGAAGCCATCACATACTCCCACGCCGAACCCATATCCGCCGAGCCCGCCTCCATGCCCGTCGACGCATCTGCACCACGCCTACCCTACGACTTCGTGCGGTCCAAGAAATCACTCAGACAGCGTCCCACTGCCAGATACCAGTCCTACGACCCGCGGCCGCCCCTACCCACTGCCAGATACCAAACTTACGACCCACCGCCCCGCGACCAACCAACCTACATGCGCATCCACAAAAAACACATCGTCCCCTCCGTCCTCGACGCCGCGCATCTGCCTTGGGCCTACGACGAGCAGGACCCGGAGTACGTCATTATTCGGCAGAAGTTGCAGTCGTGGGAGACGGATGCGCTGTTTGAGAGGAGTCGGGAGGCGAGGGGTAGGGCTGGGGGGAGTGAGTATGTGTGGAGGAGTAAGAGGGAGGGGAGGCGGAGGGGGAGAAGGAGGAGGGGGAGGGGGGAGGATGGGGTGTAGGGGAAAGGGTTGCTAACGTGGGGTGGGGTGGAACTGTAGTATGGAGAAAGAGCGGATGAGGTGTATAATAACGTCAGGAAGGCATATCTTGTGCATTGACGCCGATAGGCGGGCTATGAACATATTACCAATGGGATTCGTGAGAAAGGAGAATCTATACAGATCAAAGGGACCGTGATGCGCCTGTGACTAACTAAATCAACCAGATAACGCCTCCGACTATTCTGCGCCTGGGCCGTAGCCTACACCTCTGCGCTTGGCCTTGCGGATCTACTCCTTGGGCTCGACGACCTCCTTCTCCGCAGCCTCCTCGTAGACGGGAGGGGCATCGTACTCGGGGAGCTCGGCGTAGACCTCCTTCTCGCTGCTGTCCTCCACATCCTCGGATTCTTCCTCCAGGGCAACGCGCTCGTAGATTGACTGGCCACGGAACTTGGCGATGACGATGGCGATGAGGCAGCCGAGGGCCATGCCGATGAGGTAGGTGAGCGTTCCCGCGAAGATACCGATCAGGATGGGGACGAAGATGGTCAGGAAGGCGCGGCGGAGCATCATGTGGACGCGGTGGTGGCGGTGGTGGCGATGGCCGTGGCCGCCCGCCATGTGGTGCGGGTGGCCGGGGCGGAAGCGGTGCGGCGGCTTGCCCTCGTAGAGCTCCCCGGCCATCGGGTTGTCTTTGTTCTTGTGGCAGCCTGGCTTGTCCATGTGCGACTTCAGGCCGTTGACCTTGTCGGCCATGATGGCCTTCCACTTGCAGTACAGCGGCCATTCCTTGCACTCCTTCTCTTTATCGATAGGGCTCTTCTCGTCGGGCTTCGCGGTCTGGAAGGAGGCGATCATGAGCTTGCCGTTCGGGTCCTTGAGGAGGTTGATGGTGAGCGCGGGAGGAGCGACGGCCTTTCCTTCGATGGAGTTGATTTGGAACGTCATGGGGATGAGTTCGATGCCCTCCTCAGATACGGTTTCGGCGGAGTTGTAGTGGAAGGCGTAGCCGGTGACGCGGAGGGGCAGGTTCTCGCCATCGGGGTTCACTTGGGCGACGCGGAACGGCTGGGTAAAGTAGCCAAAGGTCGGAGGGTACAGCTGGATGCCGTCGATGGTGAGGGAGTCTTCGTGGGGGCCTACTTCGAAGTCGAGCAGCTGTCCACATGTCAGTAGCGCTCAGCCGGGTGCACCGGCTGGGTAACATACGAACGAGTTGCCGTTGCGCTGCGCCCAGACAAGGCCGTCGGCCTCCTTGGAAGCGAAGTCGCAAGTCGCGCAGTCGAGAGAGACGCTGCGGGGATACGAGCTGGCCGCGATCTCCATGGCCATGTCGTCGCCGAGATCCAGCTCCGCCGAGGAGACGCTGGGGGGGATGAGGATAGCACTCGCTGCGCCTGCGGCGGCCAGCGCCAGGTTTAGAGTACGCGAGATCATCTCGAAAGTGGTATAGGAAAGAAGTTGGTAGGCAGAAAGGAGATGGTCGAAGGGAAGGGCACGAGAGGCACTCCGAGACAAAGAAGGGCCGAGCTGGCGGCGCAGTCAGCGCTCTGGTGTTCCACTGTCTCCGCCCCAACGCGCGTCATTCGTCGGTCACGCGTTTATCCGAACGTCTTGGCGCACTTCTGCTACGCGGCGCTCGACACCGCAGACAGTCGTTCGTTTCACGTACACGTGAAGTGGCTATGCATATATTCCACAGTCGCCAGTATTACCAGTGATAGCATCGGCCAAGTCGAAACAAAGCACATGTACCATAACCATAGCATGTTGCTGTCACGGTATCCGTAGATCAAAATGATGATCGCCTACTCTACAGTACTTATAAGGATACGCGTCACACCAGGAAGACTAGTAGGAGATTCAATAAACACCTGTCGTAAAATCCGCGTCAGCGTTCCGAGTTGCCGAGTAACCGTCACGTGGGTTGACTCATCCATTCCCATCACTTGTCCAACGCCCTACGTGGAGCTTCACGGCAGCGTTGAGATGGTTGAGACGACGATAGTCCCAGAGTGGAGCCACAGTATGCACGTGACCTACCTATCGATCACCCCACACTCGTTCCTCCTCGCGGGCGCTTCCCGATAGTAATCCTCGGCTCCGGGATCACGACTTGTCAACGCCCTCCATTCTTCACTTAAAGAGACAAAAAAAAAATCTCTCGTGAACATTTTACGACTTGACTACTACAATACCTCCATTTACCTTTTCATATTCTGTTGCTTCTCCGCATCCTTGACCAACACCTCCTTAACCACCATCCCCTTCCTCCTCCTCACCCTCTCCATATACTTCTTCGCCACATTCTCCTTGTCCGCCAGCTCGCCCAGATCCTCGAGCTCGTCCTCCGTAAACGGCACCCAGAACGGGTCCACATCCAGCATCTCGAAGCCCGCGAAGCGCAGCTGAGGCGACGCGCTGCCAGAACTGCGCTTACGAATCTCGTCGCTGAACCCGAACGACTCTGCTACGGGGAGCAGCGCCGTGATGGTGAAAGTTTGGTTTCCGGTGGTAGATGCGGACGAGGTTGACATGGTCTCGGAGAGAATCTGTCCGCGGCGTCGCGTCATGACGGCGTAGACGCGACCCAAGACGTCGGTCGAGGCTTGGATCTCGCATGTGTACATGGCGAGGAGCATGCGCGGGGACCAGTCGAGGAAGCCTGCGTGGATCGAGGAGCGCACTGTTTTGATGACTTCGCCGGTCAGTCGGCCCATGCGCTCGGAGCTGTTTTCGGATTCTTCGGGGAGGGAGAGGATGACTTCTTCGAGGAAGACGGCGATGCCTTGGACTGGCTCGGCGCAGAGAGGGCCCTGGGCGGTGGCGAGCTGGAAGGCGTAGGTTATCTTATCGGTGAGGGCGTGCGCGGTTATGGTGGATGTGGAGTGGGATGAGTGTTTGGGAGAGGGGGTGGAAGATTCGCGGAGACTATGGTATGTCAATGATGATTGATGAGAAGGGTGATGGGCGACGTACGGTTTGGCACAGATGCTCTCCTTGGTCACATCAACGAGGATGTTGGGCCCGATCCTCCTAGGTCCGAAGGCTGCGATCGTGTCGATGACGTTGGTCCATACTTCTCGTTGCGCTTTGTTGTCCTTGTCGTCGAACGCATCTTGCAGCTGCTTCTTGAACTCTTCGAGGGTCAGGGTGTGGCCGGTCTCGAGCTGTTCGGCTTCCTCCATGCCATCTCCTTCCGCAGACGTCTCGTCAGCGACTTCCTCCTCTCTCTGATCGCTAAAAAGCCTCTTAATAGCGCCAGCGTTCTTGCTGAGAAATTCTGTCACATTGGCTGGGAGCGGACGGACACGCAGGCGAACGGAAACCTGTTTGCTCACTGTGACGCCAACAACAGTTCCACGGGGTAGGTTCGGGTCTTTTGGCGGATTCATCTCTGCGGCTGCAATGATAGACTCGCGGTAAGGCACGATGGGAGCACCAGCCTGGATCTCGCATTTCGCGAACCGCTCCTTGAGATCCTTGAGGCAGCGTTCGAAATGCAACTCACCAGCGGTGAGGATGACATGTTCACCGCTTGGAAGCACTTCGTATTCAGCACATGGGTCGCTCTGGACAAGCATTTTCAAGCCATTGATCATCTTGTCCAGGTCGTATGGATTTTCCGGCTCCAGCGCAACTCGTACGATAGGATGCGTACCCATGTTGATACCAGCAAGGTTGACTGAGCCAGGAAGCTGCGAGCACAGCGTTCCCGACTTGAGGACGTGACCCGCAAGACCACCGATGCCGAACACAACACCAGCAGGGACCGTAGTCAGGGATTCCAAACCACGCCCCATCATCAGATAGAGCCCAGTGACCTTGACCTTTTGGGGCTCGGGTGCAGTGTGTGGTCTTGCTGGCGTGAATTTGGGCCCTAGAACGTAGATTTCGTCACCAACGCTCAGCGTGCCCGAGTAAATGCGTGCAAAACCGATGAGATGCTCTTTCTCCTCTTGAGTCTCCTCAGTCTCCTCGGGTGTTTCCGACTCGCTAATGGCAGTTGAGCTGAGCGCCTCGGTCACGCTTTCAACATCGTTTGCACCGTCGCTCGCCAACGCTTGCTGTCTTGCAATCTCCGCGCGCTTTTTGCGACCAAGCTCTCGAGCCTCTTCGGCACTAAGTGCTCCTCCTCTTCGCTTGTTCTCTGGCAGCTCGCTCTCCGGTATCGAAACCATCTTGCTCACGTAGGCTACCACGGGCGCGTCCTTGGATGTCTTGAAGTCGACCATGGCGTCTCTGATCTCGGGCGCAACATAGTCTGCTCCAGGAGAGTTGTCTACGATGTCGGGTATGCGTTCTGCCTGCGCTTTGCGCGGCGACGGCAAATGCTCGGTCACAGAGACGAGCAGCGCTGTGGAAAGGGGAAGCCAAGCGGCGAAGAGTGTAGTCAGAAGAGCTCGTGGATCGCGGGATCGCAAGACGTGCGCTGGAATGGTCAAGTTGAGGGACTTGGTAATCTTCTCCATCATCGTGGGATCTCTGTTGATGTATGTATGAGTATATTGAATAAGGTATGTACAGCGCAAAACAAGAGGAAAGGAAATCCACGCACCCCTTCCCATTGTTACCTCCTGTAGTCGCTTCATACACCGCCCATATGGTGTCGAGCACTAGCTGGACAAACATGGGCTTGAGATGGCGGCCCTTAAGATGCTTGTAGCCCAGCACGCGCTTTGTCTTGGGATCTAGGTAGTAGTCGCCCCACAGAACCTTCTCTAGCACGGAGCGCTTGATGCCGAGCTTTCGCTCGTAGAGGCTGGCAAACTGTCTGACAGTGAATGCCCATCCGTCGATGGCACTACTGAAAATGACGTTGTTGTTCTCTGGAGCGAAGTAGATGTCTTCGTCGTCCTTTTCCTCGTACTCGGCAGGCGTGTTAGTTGTGTCTATGCTGTCACCGTTGTCGATGACTGAAGAGTTTGAGCTTTCCTTCTCAACGGCGGTGGCGCTAAGTCGCTCTTCCATCTTCTCTCGCCATCGGAGGTCGTCCTCCATGCGCTCGCCTTGGTAGAAGCTGCCCATGACAGCATTGACCTGCTCCAGAAGCTTACTCAGGTGGGTGTATGCCTCTCCTGGGCTCATCTTCAGTTCTGTGATTAGCCTGTCCATTTTGTTAATGACGAGCAAAGGTTTTAGTTTCTCGATCCACGCCTGGCGTAGCACGGTGACGGTCTGGCTACACACGCCTTCCACTGCATCTACAAGCACGACAGCGCCGTCGCACAGGCGCGAGGCGGTGGAAACCTCGTAGCTAAAGTCAATGTGGCCGGGCGAGTCTATAAGGTTTATCAGAAACTCCTTCTGCTCAGGCTGTGCGTCGGGCGCCGATCGCCGCAGCAGGGAAAAGTATAGGGAGATGGCAGACGACTCCATGGTGATGCCTCGCAGCTGCTCATCTGGTCTCGAATCTAGGTAGCGTATCTTGCCAGCGAGCTTGGGCGATATGATGCCGTTTGTGGCGATGAGGGCGTCGGTGAGCGACGTCTTGCCATGGTCCTGCCGTCTTTAGCACGGGCGACAAGAAGGAAGGTGCGAACAGCGTACGACGTGGGCGAGGATGCATATCTGCGCACCGTTAGTCTGCAGAACAGGGCGAGGGGCGGCGGGGTCGGAGGTACGTTTCTGATGCCTTCAGCCGCCTGCTGCAGCGACACCAGCTTCTCGGGCGCCACGACGGGCATGTTTGCTGGCGGGTTGGTCTTGTCGCGCAGTGCGGGCGGGGTGCGTGGCAGGCCGCGGCGGGTTCGGGCGTGGGAGGAGTGTTTCAGTGCAGGTGTCAAGAACAAATAAGATTACCTAGGACACTGGGCGAGAAGCGGTGCTCGTGGTGCTGCAGAACCGGTCTGCGGGCGGCTTTGTACCGTGGGAATTTTGTCTTGTTGACCCCACTACTCACTCATAATGAATAATGACTACTGGTTGGGGGCGCCGTGTGCGACCGACGCCCTACGTCAGACAGATGGCGCCGTCGCCGATCGAACGCGGGAACTACAGTCGACGCGTCAACGGCTTTCCTCGAGCGCCCGCCTGGAATCCGTGGAAGAGCTTGTCCACCATCCTGCGGCAACAACTATACTGTGCACCTACGTGTCCCGCACGCTGCTGCCATCCATGCTCGTGCCTGATGGCCAGCCCCTGCCGCTCGCCTAGCCTGCGGTTGCTGTCGATCTCCCTGCTACGGCACTAAGAAACATAGCGGACACTCCCCAAACATACCGCCGTTCGCAGGCCAGACCCCTTCACGCTTCACGCCTCGCCCACACCAACAACCGCCCCTAGATGCAGCGCATCCGAACATGGCACGCACAATGACCGAGACCAACCTCCAAACACCCACCAAGCCCATCTCCATCCCCCCGGCGCCCATGGCCCTGCGAGCGAGCAACGCCGGCATCATGTCCCCCGTAGACCAGAACGGCAGCTTCGCGTTTGACCGCGTCGTCAAGTCCGGCACCATTATGAAGCGCACCCGCAAGACCAAGGTATGCGCCCTGCCAGCCTCCTGTCCCGGCCGCACCAGTGTTGACACTCGTCATAGCAATGGAAACCCGTCTACATTGTCCTCCGCCCGAACCTGCTCTCCATCTACCGCGACGAGGACGAGACCAAGCTGCGCCACCAAATTACCCTCTCCGAAATCACGGCTGTCGCGCGTCAGAAGGACTCGAAGAAGAAGATCCAACACGTCTTTGGCGTCTTCTCGCCTGCGCGCAACTACCATCTGGGCGCCGCCACCGAAAAGGAAGCGCAGGAATGGGTCGACCTGATCCGAGCCGAGGCGCGCATAGACGAGGACGAGGAGGAACTGGTTGTCATGAGCCCGACTGGCAAGAAGACGTTCAGTGGCTTTGACAGGTCCAAGAGAGAGGTCATTGGATCAAGCTCATCCGAGGTCGAGCGTCCCACGAGCTCAGTGGCACCCGAGAATATGCACAGCGCACAGCGGACTTCCCACACTCTCCAATACTCCGGCAACGAATATGGATCAATGTCCGACTTCTCAGACACGGGCGGACCTGTGCACGCAAGATTCCACGGCTCCACCAACTCACTCCCCCCGCCAAAGGAGCAGCAACTCCACAACACGAGTCAACAGAGTAGCATTGGCACGCTGCCAGATGACGAACGAGTCATCTACCACGGCTGGCTTTACGTGTTGAAATCAAAGGGCGGCGTGCGCCAGTGGAAGAAGGTATGGGTGGTGCTTCGCCCAAAGGCGCTGGGGCTCTACAAGAACGAAGAAGAATACTCGGCCAACCTCATCATCCCGTTTTCAAGCATTATCGACGCCGTCGACATCGATCCTCCGTCCAGGAGCAAGCAGCACTGCTTCCAGGTCATCTCCGAGGAGAAGAACTTGCGTTTCAGCGCACTCAACGAGAACGCCCTATCAAAATGGCTGGGTGCGTTCAAGAGCTTGTTGATCAAGAGGAAGGAGGCTGAACAGCAGCGCGTGCTGCAGGCGACAGGGACCACCCAACCTCGCAGGACGTCGACCAGCGCACAACAGCCCGCGCAGAAAAACAAGACGCCCGCGGCCAATCCGTGAGCGCTACCCCATTCAACCTCGACGATAAGATAGCCACGTCGCTGGCGGATACCGCCCCACACTGCTTCCCTGTTGACACTTTCCACCGCTGCTTCAGACTCACACCTACCCGCCAACACGCATCCCTGTCCCTGTACATACCCCTTTCCTATGTCTACACACCACTTACCCGCCACATCAGCCGCTACGACAGGTATTTCTTAGTCTTCGTTTCAGTCCTTTTCTCCGAATTTTCGAGTCTGTTTCCAGCACTTCAGCGATCGCTCGCTCGCCCTCGAGCGGGCATTCATGACCTTCTATGACTTACGACTTGATCATTGCGGCTCGTGGACCTTGCACCTCCGGCCCTGGCGGCTTGTTGCGTTGGGTGGGAGGGGTTTGTGCTCATTGTTATTGTTGGGTTCTGTCTGTAGTAGTGAAGTGCTTAGTGAAGTTGTAAAGTAGCTTTGTAATACCGAGTAGAGATGGTTTAGCTTAATTTGAAGTCTATGTTGTAGTTCGGCTAGGTGTATGAGTGATGTGTGATGTGCGTTGGTAGATGGACTGTGGGTGACTGCCAGTCAGTAGAGCGGAAGGCAATACTGCTGCCCATAATGCAAAGAGCCGTCCGCTCGCGATGCGTCTTCCAAAAGAAATTATAGATTAGAGACTTGCCTCTGAAGAGCGCATGTTGTAAAAAAAAAAAAAAAAAATCGCATTCTTGATAGGTACGCCGGGTGGGTCGCTCGCTCGCTCGCTCGCCGTCTTCCATGGTTCCACGGTTCCACCATCGCGGCTTCGCTCCCCCAACGAAAAAAGAATTTTCTCCCCTCCGCATGCAACCACTTCCGCCCGTCTTACACCACCTTCCCATCGTTTCCCCTTCTTTTTTTTAACATTTGGGTATATAATGGACAACCTGAAAAGTTTCTCCATCAATCAACCAATCAAACACGGTCGGTTAGCTCAGTTGGTTAGAGCGTGGTGCTAATAACGCCAAGGTCGCGAGTTCGACCCTCGTACTGACCACCATATCCGATATGGTCTAGTGGCTAGGATACATCGCTCTCACCGATGTGGCCCGGGTTCGATTCCCGGTGTCGGAAAGTAGTTTTTTCTTTTTGGTGGGGTTGGGGTGTGTGGGTTTGGTGTTGAGAGTTCTTTTTACTTTTGGTTTGGGTTGGGCTGGGGGAGGGGCGGTATGAGGTGGAGTGTGGTTTTTCGGGGGTGTGGTGTAGGATTTTGGGATGATTGGTGTATGAGTATAAGATGATTGGTGTAGGCGTATGGTATGATTGTGATTGCCAATGCCATGTTTTTAGTGGAATCATGCGCGCAGTGCCAGCCTCTACATTCAATAT
Source organism: Karstenula rhodostoma CBS 690.94 (assembly GCA_010093485.1). Classification (NCBI taxonomy): domain Eukaryota; kingdom Fungi; phylum Ascomycota; class Dothideomycetes; order Pleosporales; family Didymosphaeriaceae; genus Karstenula; species Karstenula rhodostoma. Next base: position 794,713 of record MU001510.1, on the reverse strand, counting down.
ATTGCTCTTTTGTAACTCTTTACTATTACGTTCATTTTTGAGCCGTCAGCTCGGGGGACACCTTTCTGTGATCAATTTTGTACAGCACACACACGATAACTGTATCTTATTGTCCTTATTTCTCTCCTGGTATTCAACATATCTTGCTTCCAGGCTGCGCTGTCTAAACTCTTTCCCTGTTCCTCGTGATGTGTGTGCGCTGCTTGGAGTCGACACACCAAGCACGAGCACATCAAGCGTTCCTGCGCCTCGGACATTTTATACTTTATTGGACTTCTTGTCCGTGTGTAACGTTTCGTGCTCTTTCGACTGTTGCTGTTGTGACACATTCTTGCTCGATCTGGATGCTCTTTCCCTGCCCCCGCTCCCGCCATCCTCGTTCTTATCTTGCTCATATTCAGCCTTCCACCACAAACACCAGTCTCTTCTCACGACACCACCATCGTCCTTTTAGTTTGCCCCTCCTGCAGAATGACACGGCAACACAATGCGCTTACTTAACGCTTCCACGATCCGTCTCGAGTCCTTCTACAACGAAGCGACTACGCCTTCCTACGCTATTTTAAGTCACACCTGGGGTGAAGAGGAAGTCAGCTTCCAGGACCTGGAACATGTTGGCACACATCTGGAGTCAACGCGGGCGAGCAGTCTCTTGCGCTCACAGGGGTTCTACAAAATCCTGAAATGCTGCGAGCGGGCGCTGGCTGATGGCTTGGTAAGTTTTTCCAGATATTCCGATGCCCGCAACAGCGATAATCGAATTATGGATCTCCATCCAGGGCTCCAGAGAGGTTACGCTAACTCTTCTGGCCAACACTGCAGCAGTATGCCTGGGTCGATACGTGCTGCATCGACAAAACCAGCTCAGCCGAGCTCTCGGAGTCTATTAATAGCATGTTCAAGTGGTACAAGAATGCCATAATATGCTATGCTTATTTGGATGACATCGATGACTCCATTGCGATTCGAGCTGGCGGGACCACCTCTGATTCAGATGGAAGTTCGGACGCAGACTCGCAAGGTGGCAAGAGCCTGAACGTATCATATCTGGCCACAGCGCGATGGTTCACTAGAGGATGGACATTGCAGGAGCTCATTGCGCCCCGAGAAGTGATATTCTTTGCACATGCGTGGGACGTACTGGGGGTGAAGACAATGATGCTACACATACTAGAACAGATCACAGGTATAGATGAGCCTGCCTTGGTAAGTTTTCCGTTCTAAGTCCCCAAAGATTTCACTATATCCGGTTAACGGTGCAAGTATTGAAGTTGCTCATATACACACTAGTACTGTGAACAATCACTGACTGTATGCAGCGGGAAGGCAGGTGGGATGGAATCAGCGTTGCACAAAGAATGAGCTGGGCAAAGAAGAGACAAACAACGAGGACTGAAGATATCGCTTATTGCTTGCTCGGAATTTCGACCTAAACATGCCGCTCTTGTATGGTTAGTGTGAGAACGCTTTTGTGAGGTTGCAAGAAGAGATTATGAAGAACTCGGACGATCAGAGCCTTTTCGCATGGCTGCCTGACAGCGCGAAGGGCTCGGGGATCGTAGATTTGCAAGAATTCGTTACGTATGAGAGGACGAAGTATCCCTGGAAAAACCACATATATCATGACCCTGGGACACACTTTCTCCAGCACTATAAGGAGATACGGGGGATATTTGCGAGACATCCGAGCGAGTTCCGTGCCCCGTCAATCCTACGCTCTATTTCAATCAGGTCTGAGTCACAAAAGATTCGTCTCCGCGTCGATGATGGAGCACCATATATGCTCACAAATAAGGGCGTAGAAATATCGCTACGTTTCCTGGAATTGTCGAATCGCACGAAAATGAAAGTTCAAGAAGAGACGTTTTTGGGTATCGTTGTCTGGAATCACCCTTGGGCTCCAAGGACCTTCAATCGGTCGGAGGAAAATGGCTTGGTAAGGGTGAAATTAGAATATGTACTCGAGGCGTCGGTTCTTCGACAGGTGTATTTCAGCAGGAAGCCTGTCATGATTAAATGACCAAAACGGGTTTACTTGTAAGCAGTGATATGGGGACCAAATTGAAGTGACTTTATCGGGGCAAAAAAGAGTACGTTCTTCTTTATATGGAGGGGTTTCGTATATTTTTTTATCAAGCGTACCGTAGTAGTCAGAAAATAGGCAATTTTCTTAGCGAGGAAGGAAAGAGGAAAGAACATGTCGAAATTTTCACTCTGGTATCCGGCACAAGACAAAGCTACGAAGGAAATTAGCTAATGCAATAATTTTCAGCAAAAACACAATATTTGGATTCTACTGATAGACCTGGGCTTTTGAGTCTCGTAATTCTTGTTCTATGGAGGCTCAAATCCAACGGCGTGACTGTTGTCATACCCCCGACCATACCAATACAACCACCTCATCCCACCCACCCAGCAGCTACTCGCCACGTCCTCCAAGCCCAACCACTGTTACCCTCTCCCCCCTATCAAACCTCGACACCTTCGGCATCCTCGGGCTCGAGTAGTTCTGCAATAACCTCTCCAGCCACTTCCCCGGATGCCACTCAATGTTCTTCTTCACCGGCACCGGATTCGTGCGTATCCACTCCAACTCCTCGTCGTCAAGCGGCTCGTGCCGACACGTGCAGTCCTTCCCCGCGGGACACTCCTTCTCCGTGTCGAACACCCACTTGCACAACGCGAGGTCCTCCTGCGTGCTGCCGCCGTAGTTCTCGCAGAACAGGCGGTCGTTTCCGAGGGTTCGGGCGATGGTGTAGCGTAGGGTGCGGGGTGGAGTGGGGATGGGGACGGTGCGCGGCGCGTAGCCTTTGGATAGGGTGGCGAGGATGCGACGTTGGAAGTCGTTTAGGCTGGGACTGACCTCGGAGAGAGAGAGGGGTGGGTTGGGTGGTTGAACGGGCACGGAGGCGGCGGTGCCTCGGATGCTGAGCTCGGGCGAGGGCGGGAGGGCGTTGTGGCTTTCAAGAGGAGAGATGTGGGTGCGCGCGAAACCGCCACGGGGTCCGACAGGTGGGTTGAAGTCTTTCAGATTGTCTTCCGTCGCAGAACGTGCCGGGCTGGAGGGTGATGCACGCTCCATACGCGCACGACGACTTGGGTGCAAAGCCCCGTTGTCGATTGCGGACAGTGGCTCTTGTGTCGAAGGCGAGCTTGGATTTGCCAACGAAGTTTGCGTGGAGTCGGTGTACACCGCCATCCTGCGTCTCTGCTCCTCGACCTTGGCTTTGAAGTAGTTCCGTTTTTGGATGCTTTGTTCGAGGAGCAGCCGTTGGTATTCTGCTTCGAAGTCGGCGGCTTCACGGTCGATTCGGGCTATCTCTTCTTCTATCTCGTGCGCTGTATGCGGGTGGGGATTGGGCGCTGCGCTGAGAGGGCTGCGCGAGCGGTCTGTGGATGTTGTCAGTGGTTGGTATTTCACTATGGAGGGACTGGCTTACATGAGGTCTGCTCTGCGCGTCTAGGGGATGCCGAGCGTGGGCGTTGCGGGTGATGGTGGGCTGGAGCCAATGTCAGTTATTATACAACACGAAGGCAGAACAAGTTTACATGGTCTGTTAGATGTATACTCGCGAAGATTGTTCGCCCCGGAGTTGAGACCTCTATGGCCATCTCCTAGACTCATGGCTTCAAGGCTGGCGCCACTCGTCGCCATTATCCGGCCCCGCGCTTCATCCCGGCGTTCATTTTTACCATCCATATCGCCCACGCCAGTAGAGCGGTCGTCTCGAGCAGTAGATACACCATCACCAACCGAAGCGTAATGGATATCGGCGTGGTCAGAGCCGCTGCGCATGCGCACATCCATGCTCCCTACATCACTTCGAACGCTTGACAGAGGAGACGACTCGCAGCTACGCTTGCGCTCTTCGCGGGCGCTGTGGCTGCAGCGTGCTTAGCATACACCCATTCGAACCGCCCCACATTGGAAATACTTACCTGGTCTTAGGCGCGTCCTGGTCGGGGTGATATACCTCCTTGTGACGGGTCCTTTTGCGTTCGCGCATGGGGTACCTCGACTGTTGGCTTGCACGGCTGTTGGTCGACATGGTGTGGGTTTTTGGGTGGGTGGCGTGTTGGTCGCAATAGAAGGTGACGTAAGGAGCGGCTGTGCCGGGCGGTGGAATGGGAACGGAGCGTAAAGTTATGCTCTAGAGCGGAATTGAGAACGAGGCAAGGTGCGTTTCTGGTGGGCCGTTGGCGCAGTGGCTGCTGAGACTCGGGGAGCGCGTTCTGTGCGGAGGCGGTGCAGGCTTGAAATTCGACCACTCGGCGCGTTGGAGACGATAAACTCAGAGAGTTCAACAGCGTTTTGAAACAACTCTTTGAAGATTGCTATGTTGATTTCTCCCTTCAAACACAAATACGAACTCAATGACATTCAATTGTATACATTTCGAAAAGCACTCGCGGCCTCTGGGGTAATCTAAACCGAGGACATAGATATTCAAGTCATGCTCTCCTTTATGGAACTCTTGTCTTAGTTCACAGCATTTTCGTGGCTTTACTTGGACTGGACTTGGTCAATGCTCGACTAACATACGTCGCCACATTTAGGCAGCCACCAGCCCCCACTTCGCTCGTATTATAAAACGTGCTTCTCAAATGTCCTTGTCAAACGTACTTTTCGTCTTCCTTCCCACGATTCACTTTGATTTTGTCAAAATCTTCATCCGCGCTCATTTCCCCGACACACTCAGCACCCGAAGATGTCCACCCCCACCACCGCAGATGACACTACCTACCCTCATAAACTTAACCCAGCCGACACTACCGGCCTCATGCATTGGTCTATCTACGGCCGCCGTGGAAATCCCTCCACCACCCGCGCGACCGCCTCATCCTGGCAATACAAGCCCTTCTCCAAACCCGTCACCCAACCCTGGGACCACGTGATCCCATACTCAGAACTCCCTAAGCTCCTTCACGGCTTCGTACCCGGCGAGATGGAGGACAAGTGGTTTGTCTATGCCGACGGACCAGATGCGCAGGGCAATGCTGCAGTTCATTTTTACAGGAGTTGGACGGGGTTCTACATGGTGGAGGCGAAGTTGGTGATGGAGGTGGATGAGAAGGGGGAGGTGAGGGAGAAGGATGCCAGGTTCACCGAGATTACGTGGGAGACGGATAGGGAGAGGTATAATGGGGATATGGATGCGCAGGGGACAGTTTTAGCGGTGGCGGAGTGGTGCATGATGTGCCAGCTGCGACCGGAGACGAGTACGAGCGAGGATGACAAGGCGGAGGAGCCTGGGTCCAAGCAAGGTGAGGCGGATGATGCACCTGATGGCACTACATGAACTCTCGTAGAGGTCACAATCCGTTGGGTGAAAATCAAGCGGGATATGAGACGATCGATGTTTTGGGACGCTGCGACGCGACTGAGCACAACCTTTGAACAAATCGTTTGGGCGTTAGAAGATCATTGCTCTTAGATAAGTGCTGACAAGACTTCTTGTAAGTTTCAAGCCTATATGACTCGTTATTACCAAAAGGTGTAAGTCTTACGTAGTTAACACCTGCGTGAATAAATCCACGTCAACAACCCTCCACGTGACCTTGATCTCGGTTGCCTAACAAGCTGTAAAACGTTTAGGAGTATACATTGCCGCACATACAAATCGAAATTTTAAGTTATTAACGAAGTGGGGAACCTGTTTTGCATCAGTCGTCGTAACTTTGGAAGTCGTCCTACGGCCCTTTTCTCGCGACAATGGCGGCCTGCGGTCCTTGCGAGCGTAGAGCGAATTGGAAATCGAGGAATCAAAGTTGGCTATCATGTACACAATCCCATGGTAGGCTCGCGCTCGCTCGCGGTGACGTCATACATACTGTGTACAACCGAGTGGATCGCTGTTCGGAGTACGCTCCGCACGAACAACACACGCACACATGAACATGGTTTAGTAACTGTAAATTTAACCAGGCCCAGATAGGCGGATCGATGACTACAATGGCAGGAACAGGTATGGGCTGGAGTAGCTTAGGTGCAGGCTGGGTGTAGGCTTAATACAAACAGTAAAACTATTCTCCGCGATACATACACTTCGCAGAGTATCTCCGCAATCTATAAAGCGCTACAATGTGGGAAGGTATGAAGATGGCGATCATAGCTACATCCCATTTCTAAAGCCACTCGTCGAGTCGATGCAGACAGTATAGTCCAACAACTATTTAAGAAATAGTCTAGGTTTCACAGTCCTGCGTTCAAAAGGCACACCCAGCTCCTCGAAGCTCCAATCTTTCAACAAGGGCTCCGTCGTACTCACTGTATCGTCAGAACTTTAGATTGCATGAGTTATACATCCTGCATCCGAGAGAGCTTGTTGGAATGTGTCATTGTGAGCGTTAGATAGTATTGCTCAATAGCAATGACCATTAAGTATGCCCTGGCAACTAGAAAAGCCGTGCGGAGCTTTGCCTCACTTGGTGTGCACACGCCTCGAGTATGCTTGTGAGATAGCGGTCCGAGCGCCACGTCCAGACTCGTAGTCCCTAAATGACAATCCTGGCTCCTGTAAATTGATTGGTTTCCGGCGATGCAAGCGTGGGGTGGAGTTGCCCTTGCGCGCAGTGTGCCGCTTCGCTACAACAGCTTTCTCGTCACATACACCTGATAATGTATATATATAGTCAATGCCGTATCAATCGGACTCTTGGATATCCCAAATTTTCAAGATTTCGTCCCTTCCGGGGCCATCCTTCGCAGCATAACTTCTGGCTCGTTTCCGGGCCATATCTTCATCATGCCTTTTGTTCTAAGCGATGTCAGCGATGCGGAGCTCCGTGACGTCGTTGATATGCTGTTCAAGGCATACGACCAGTCTTCTGCCTTTGTGAATGCCGTTTATCCCCACAAGCTGACCGAAAAAGGCGTTGAATGTCTCGACATGGTGACCGCGCGTCTCCAGTATCTCCGCGATGTTGATCCTAGCACCAAGTGGTACAAAATCACAGATACAGAGACGGGAGAAGTCGTTTCCGCCTCGCAATCGAACATCTACAACAAAGAGAACCCACCAGAGATGATGCTTAACGGCCCTCTGGGAGCTTAGGCGATCGATGAAGACAAACGGTATGCGCTAAAAATGTTCGAGACGTTCATTACGCCGAGATGCACGAGATATCGGCAAGTCTTTGCTCTTATCGTTTGTGATTTGTTTGAAAAAAGTATCAACATCAAGGCGCGGCATCACTGGAGGTAAAGGAAGGTGCTCGTATCGCGGATGAACTCAATGCGCTGGTGGGTAATTGTCAGAACTCGTGTCTCGATGCTTGTTAAAAACAAACAGTTTACTACAGAACCTACCACAGGGTCGTTGGCTGTACGAGAAGAACGGTTTGGTTTTCTCTCAGGACCCGGGACATTGGAAGACTGAAGTAAAATCAGCGGAGTTCTCTGCAAGGCCGAAGGAGTGGCTCTTCTTTATAGAACGACCGAGGGCAAAGTAGGGAATTGTTGCGTCGATATAGATAGCATGCATGTATATTATCTATTTGATGTGATTCCTTGCATGCAAATTCTGCACGTCTCGATTCGCGAAACCCAATATGATCATATACAGTGGACATCGTATTCGGGCTTCTAAACCTTCTATCTTCTTTCAATATTTTGCTCGCGCTAAATTGGGCACCGCTTATGGGAGGCGATTTGAATTGAATAGAATTGCTCCTTGAGAGTGGCGGAGCTGATACGGTACCGTTGTACCGCCCTCAATCCTTCGCGGGACAATGTGGTCCCGAGATGACTGATACAGACCGGAGTGTCTGTCCCACCTTATAGGGCGCTCCTAACCTTCGAAGGATTGAGCTTCTATATAATTTAATCCGACGTGCGATGTTCGGCCATCTCGCTAATCAGGGTAATCAAAAATAGAGCACATCTGGAGCGCGTCGTTCTCACCGCTCTCACTTGGTTGCTTTTCTGGACCATTTATATGCAAGTTGATCCAGAGTGGCGCATATATTTTTTATGTTCCCATTCAGCGGTTGGTATCGGGGGGTTGATTGAACAGCAGCCCCCTGAGCCTGAGATAGCAAGGACACATGGAGCCTCGAACCTCCTCTGACAAGACAAAGTTAGCCCATTATTACCGACTACTCAAGTCCCTGAGTTATAGTCACTCGGTGGAGTGCCGCTGACCATGCTGATTCTCCCTTCAGTGGACTGTAATATCATTCGAGAAGGTTGCGCCACGAACTGTTGCCTGTAATTGGGCTAGAACCACTTTTCTGCTCCTTCTCCTTGTTGTTTTAGAAGGGCCTTATAATGTAGTTACTTCGGAATTGGATCCGCGTTAGGACAGCGACAGGAATGTAAACAAACTGCGTGCAGAGAAGCTATTGATCTATTGGGCTACATCCTTGACTCTTGAATTGGCGGGACTAGAATGAAAATGCAAATATTTGTAAGTCTCGATGTCAGCAAAGGTATGTTCGGCTTTCGGTTGGGCTGGGTAACCCGGGGGCCGGCTCTGTAGAAGAGCGGCGCGTTGCTTGAAGTTTGGGCGACGATTGCGACGGCGCGTCGAATGGTGACTGCCGGCAGGGTTTCCGTAGCTGGAAATACATCAATAGAATCTATAGGCAAGCTTACACATCGTACGGAATTTCTTCTCCTTGTAGATGCTTTTAAGCTCAGAGGCGTTCAAAACCCCTGGTGCTTCTAGTTCGCTGTCCATGAGAGGCATTCTGGGACCATTGCAAGCTTGTATTGAGCGGAAGCGCTAACTACTAGTTTTCTAAGCCGGCTTTTTTCTGGCTCTTGCTCAAAGACCAGCTTTTCTTCAGTGCTTCTCGGCCTAGTTATCTTAATGAGTTCGGAAAACAGCAATGAGACTGAAAATGCTATCGGATTTGACTTTATTCGAGTTGGTAGGATTTACGATGCCACAAATAATTATGGCGGTGCAGGGAATCACAAAGACGTTTCGTATGATAGGATGTGATTGATGATATCCTTCTGCCCACAGACACTAGCCAATTTCCAATTGACTGACTACGCATAGATAGTCTGACGCCGACGAAGTGGTCCAGATCAGCATCTCAATGAAATGCTCTAGAAACACGCTGTGTCGAATTTACCGTCAACACCTCCCACAGAAGCCGGGTATACTGCAAGGACTTTGACTTTCTCCTCTTCAGATAGGGGGTAGAAATCGCGCGTGTGGACGTTCGAAGATACGACCAGAGATCCTTCGTAGCTGTGAGCAACGATGTCATTCGCTTTCATGTTATTAGCAATGCCTCAAAGATACGTTATCTCTTCTCACCTTGGCGGGCCTGTACGACGGGAGCTGCGATGACGCAAGTAACGGTTGCCATGAGCACAGTGGCAATGGTGGAAAAAACGAACTTCATCTTGAAAACTCTTGAGGTCTTAAGATGCAGAGGCACTCTAGGGACGATTGAATAAATCTGGAGGAGCTTTGGATACTGCGAAGCTTGTTCTGGTGCTTCAAGCCGTCGTGGGCATCAGAGCATCTTTTACATCGAAAGGAAGCTCTTGGCTGCCGAATCCACGTCACTTGATCGAATATCGTTATGAGTTCTTCGATCTCGGGTTTGCGACAGGTTCCAAGACTTCTTTTCAGCCGAGAAAACCTCAGTGACAAGCATCACATGTCCATCAACATTACATATATCTTTTGGCCCCGTGTATACTGATCATTGATTTTACTAGATTCATAATGAAATCCCTCCAATAAGCTTGAGCTGATTCAATGAGTCTGTTATCATGAATTTCTCTGAATCTATAATTTACCCGATACAGCTCCAAACTTATCCTGCTCCACACATGCATTCGCTGGTGAGACTTTAGTCCAATCGAGGCAATGATCTCTCCAGATGGAACACATAAATCTAGGCCCATCTTATCTCATGCATGTGGATGTGACCAAGGCCAGACTTCGGAGACAGATTACTTGAAGCGTACTGGGAAGATCCATGTGTATGTATCTGGATAAAGTCATCGTTTTTATCATTATCATGAGACTACAGCTGCTGAATGTCACGCAACAGGCGCCACATAGAGATGTAAGGCCTCTAGAGCCCGGTAACACTTTTTGGCACGGAGGAATTCGCCCATGATCTTGCCTCTTTCTATAAGTCCACATACTTGGCAACTGACCAAAAGATCTTAGCTTCCCCTTTCAAATATTAGACCTCTTTCAGGGTCAAAAATCTCCCCTAATTCAATACTTGATATTAAAACGACGGGTTCTTTTGTACTTCTTGACAATACTCAGAATACGTGAAAACATATTCACTTCGTTCAAAAGATGGGGCAAAAGCAGACTTTGTTAGAGTCCGAGCAGCATTCCGACCCTTACATATCGAAGTTGAATGTGCACAAAAGCAGATTGACAATTCTTTTGGTTGTATACAGCCTCGTCATTTCAATTACGTTCATTGCAACGCTCCTATCGGAAATCCAATACTGCCATGATAGCTCGAACAAAAACTGCAAAACCACCAACCCACTCTGCTGACCCTTCACCTCCACATGCTAACTATCGTTAGCTATTGTCGACACTGTCCTTCCCCGAGAAATGCAAAGAGTACACGCGCATCCATTGTCCGCATTTTCCGATTCTCCATTTTCAGAGCATGATGCAGCATGGTTGGAACTTTTGCGACGTATGCTCTTCAGTCGCAAGGTACAGAATGCTTTCCCATCACTAAATATCACACAGCTCTCTTCGTCAATGTTAGCGCGGAAGAGCTACGCCGGGTAAACATAGATCCTGCGCCGCAAGTACGACTGTTCGAAGGGGGCTATGGCATCCTTAGGTGTCTATCACCAACTACATTGCCTTGTAACACTCTCCTTATTCCTTATTATACCTTCGCTGACTGACATTTCTCAAGTGACGACTGAAGTGGCATCTCTACGAATCGTATTATTTTGCTAATATTACCGATGAAGCGCGTGTGCTTGAGGAGAAACACATGAGTATGCTTTCGCAAGAATCTCCGAAGAGAATCTTCCTGACTCGAGACAGACCACTGCGTTGAGTCTCTACGCATGACTCTGATGTGTACAGCCGACACTTCTCTGTACACTTTAAAATGGCGTGGAGAGGGAAAGAGGCCAGATGCACAGTCGCTTTCTGAGCGCAAGTGTACCGTTTGCGAGCCATTTGAGAAATGGGCGATGCCTCGGGCAGTGGATAACAATCCCAAACTGATCAACCCAGACAAATTCAAGGTTCACCCATGAAGGATTGAAGGTTACCAGGTGACCGGAAATTGGTAAAGCAATGTTTGGAGGTTTTCAATATGGATTTGCACGTTGACCTATCTTGCTCGATATTTAGGCTTGCGCCCGCCTCGATTCGTTCTCATCGTCATAGTTTACCTTTTGAGAAGTTTAATCGTTTCTCGATCACGTGAGCCAATGATCACATGACCTTTCTGTGAAACCCTATATAAGCCTTCTATCCGCGCCAGATAGAGTGTTCACTTTTGCCGGATTTCTGTATCACACTTGCGTTATCACCCTCCTAACACTTCCTTATCTATGCCACTTCCATGCGAACGAAACTCTCCCAGAGACATCAATCGGAGACAAGCCAGCGCGAATATGAGTGCATTCGTCATCCTTACTCGAGGCGACACATGCTTTGTTCGGATTGGGATTGAGAGACCATCGAATGCCCGACCAGGAACAGTTCTCCCAAAAATCGACCAACCATGCCCCTCAACAGTCCGTCAGAAAATTTGAAACCATACCGTAGGGTACCTTCAAGATGCCCACTCGTTCTCAGTCACATGGTGGCTAAGCCAATTACAGTTGTTCCAAAAAGACTAATACAGCTAATTGGCTCTCACGATACGTGACTCAAAACGAGTTAACATCCTGAGGGTATGCCAATCACTAGTTAACCATCAACCATCGTTTCAATCAAAGGATGAGTGGTCGCTATATTAAAAATGACAGCACATGCATTATGACTTATAATGGTCGAATTCTATCCACTGTCTATGCAATAATAATAGCTCTCGCATGGCCGAGTTTTACAGCTCTTCTCTTCTTGACCATCCAAATGCTCAAGGCCTAGAGCTATGAATTACACGATGCTGTAAATGAGCAATACAAATGAGCGCGATCTGGAGGAGTGGAAGGCACTATTCGCTGGGGCTGATGCGAGACTCATATTCAAAGGTGTAAAGCAACCCCCGGGCTCGAGACTTGCTATCATCGAGACGACGTGGGAAGAACGATGCTATGTTTTGGTTGCGATATTGATGGATGCGAAGTGGATGGGTGACGTCATACTTCTCGCCTAGGGAACGCGTGCAACAAGTGACCTGTGAACCATAATACGCGTGAACATGAGTCTCAAGACGTCCGATATCGAAGAAGACACGTGTTTTTGTTCATCCACGCGTCGTTTCAAATCAGCTCTCCACGATTAGCAGAAATGCGGGGACGCATTCTCACAAAAACGTGGGCCACCACTACCTACACCTCCACTCCTCCATCCGCCTTCCCAACGAATTGCACAACCACATAAAACCTCCAACCAGGCAAAAGCCACCCAGACAACCTACCAAAATGCCACGCACCACAGACAACCCCGATGGCTACACGCCAGCACTCCAACGCGTCATCTTCGAAGACCCCAGCACCAGCACCCGCGAACTCTTCACCAAACACCTAACCGACGTCCCCATGCCCAGCACCCCCGCGCACGACGACTGGCTCAAGCACGCCACCTTGCACCAAGTCCTCCTCGAAAAACTCGCCCTCCACCCCGCCATGGCGCCCAACCTCCAACAAACCTACAACACACCCGCTAACAACAAAAACAACGTCTACTTCATGTGGGACTTCGTCGGACGCACGCTGGGCCAGCTCTTCCGCATGGACCCGGAGCTGCCACGCGGGATCGACGGCCCGATGGAGGACGTCGTAGTCCGCACGACGACGGCATGCAATCTGATCCTCGACGTGCAGAAGGGCATGCTCGACGAGATGACGGAGTCACAGTATCCCGAGCAGAGAGGCAAGCATCCCGCGTTCGGCGAGGAGATCCTTGCGCTCGCGCGGGAGATGTCCAAGCTGAAGGATTCGATCGGGGAGGGCTGCGAGGTGTGTGCGCGGAAGACGGCGCGCGATGGGTCTGGCGCGCTGTTCAAGTGTGGGGGGTGTAAGGAGGCGCAGTATTGCTCTGTGCAGTGCCAGAAGCGGGATTGGAAGAGGAATGATCATAAGGGGAGGTGTAAGAATTTCAAGGGGAGAGCGGCGGCGGCGGAGGAGTTGCAGAAGGAGTGGGAGTCTGGGAAGTTGTATGAGGATTTGAAGGGGGAGGGGGGCGTGGGGGCGGGTGTGAAGGAGTATGTCAAGGAGCATCCACAGTATGCGGATCAGGTGAGGCCTGAGGAGCGGCCGGATGCGGGGGAGAAGTAGGGTGCTTTTGAAACCACGGCAACACGCAATACAAAAATTCGATAGGGTGCAAAAGATTGTGCATATCACTCTATTGCGGTTGAAGCAATTCTAAATAGGATAAACATCCACCTTTCACAGCAAACCCACCTCCCGCATTCTGAAATGCCTTCTCCCGACAACCCAAGCTCGCCCCCCAAGCCCTCTAACTATAAACCCCCCTCTCCCTGTCCCTCCAGCCCCAAGTCGTCCCATCCCCCAGCACCAAATTCACACTCGCCTCGCCCCGTATCCCAAATCCGCCGTCCCCGCTCTCGCCACCACCCGGCACCACACCAGCTTCCCCGGCGCGATAGCCGCCTCGTACGTAACAGTACGACTAACATCCGTTTCCTTACTCTCTACTTTCTCGTTCGTCTGCTCGTAGCCGTAGCCGTAGGAGAGCTCGACGCCGCCACCAACACTAAAGGCGGGGATCGAGGCTTCCCAGGTGATGGAGACGGCGGTGCCGGAGGTGCGGGTTGTGGCTGTTGTGGTGGAGGTGTGCACAGCGAGGGTAGTTTCGAAGGACCAGATTATGGTCGTGTTGAGGGCGGCGTAACTATCGCCTAGGTTTCAATGCCGCTGGGGTGTGTGTTAGCGCCGCACACAGGGAGGGAGGTTGGTTAGACGGACTTGTGCTTGTTGACGTTCTCAGGGAGTCGTCCAAGAACCGTGTTAGTTATAGTAATATGGTCCATCTGGCTGCGACGGAACAGCGCATAGCCCTCCTTGATGTCCTCGGCGCGAATCCCAACATAACCCCCGCGCCCACATCGACGGGGAATTCCGTCTTCTTGCAGCGCGTGTCGTGTCTGTTGCCGACGTCCAACTCGCGCCCGTCGGTCACCACCAGGCGAGTATTTCCGAGCTTTTTGCCCTCGCTGTTGCCCCGAGGCTGAAAGAGTCGACCAACGCCTTGAAGTACCCCTAGTTAATAGACTAGTACTGCGGTAACAACCCTATTACGCTAAAAATACTACATTATACTAGATTGAGAGCGCATCAACCCCCCCGCAGACGTCGAGTCCTGTCGCGGAAATCCCGACGTCCCAGAGCGAGGAGCAGAACTCGACATAACCTGGGTTAACGCCCGTCGATTCTGTGGATGGGGCGAAAGGTCCGATGGAGCAGTCTGCGGCCAGGACGACGTTGGGTAGTGTGGTAGCGGCGATGGCAGCGCGCAAAAGGAGCTTGGCAAACATGGAGACAGGTTTTCGAAACTGTGTCGGGATGCAACGGATGAATGTAATAAGTGGTTCGTAACGACTGAAGTAACAACAAACGACCAGTGAAAAATATAGACAAGATCGAAAATAAACCGTACTATTACCATATCGCAGGACCAGCGAAGCAATATACAACATGCCAGCACCGCAACTCCGGTTCTGGTTGCAATCAACTATTCCATAGACTTTGCAGACGGAGCTAATAGTTCATTTAATACGTCCAACACATTCTCCCCACGAGTCCTTTTTAAACCCCAGTAGCTAGCGAACACTTCCTATCATCTTAGCGCGGAGTGACCGTATCCAGAGGTGGGTCCCATGAGTATTCCGTAGCCCAAGATAAGCCTCGTGAAACGAGTTATTAGTGCTAGAATTTCGTGTTCAATTGACTGACATCGCGACAACTACGTCCTGCTAACTAATGAGATTCAAGAGTACGGGTATCGTAAATCACGACTGTGCCGTTGTTAGTTCCACCGCTTAGTATCTGCAGGGTGGAGATATACGGGGTGCGCAGGGGCTGAAAGCGCTTATTCATCGCAAAGCGGGCACCAGCAACGAACCCTCGCGTCGACGAGCACAATGCAAGAATAACAACAGCACACATGCACGCGTGTATTCCACTGTGCTTTATAAGGGTAACGGCAAAAGTGAGGGTATAATATTGTCATCAGGCATTTCGAGCAGCCCGCATCGCATGCATCGCAGCCTTGGCTACGAGCACACGGGGGCCTTGGCGAAGAAACCGATGCCAGAGAGCGAGTCTACGTTACGCGGATATAGATTGTGCGCTCTAGAACAACCACGCGACAAAGGTGCGGTAGAACCAGTTTTGCTTCGCCGCGGGTCGCGCGGCCTTTGCGGCCAAGAAAGCCTCTTCCTCGCGATCGATCTCGTCCTTGCCGGTGTAGAAATCCGCTGATGGAACCGTTAGCATGCGTATCAACGTGGGACATGCAGGATTTGCTTACCTTCGAGTGGTCGGACTCGCCTGGACTTCATGAAGAACTTGTAGCCGAAAATGCAGATGAGGTATACTGGGATGGCGAGATATCCGGTGATGAAGTTCTTGTAGTCGAAGTTTCCATATTTCGGGGAGCGAGTGAAGACGTTGAAGTTCTTGGTTAGAGCGATCAGGACGCAGAAGAACAGTGCGAAGTAGGAACCCCAAAGACCCAACGGCGCAACAAAAGGCATGTGTGCGTCCGTGATGCCTTGAGCCCTACGGGCCTTGACGAAGAAGATGTGCGTGACCAAGAGCGAGATCCAAGAGCATAGACCGAAGATGGAAACCAGGTTAACGAAGTAGCCGAAGACTTCGGAGGAATCTTTCGCGGCGTTCATGAAAGCCATGCAGCAGAAGAGCGCTGAGATGGCTAGGGCGGGGACAGGCACTCCGCGCTTGTCAGTCCAGCTGAAAATCTTTGGCGCGTGGCCACGCTCTGCAAGACCAAAGATTGTGCGGGATGCAATGTACAAGTCCGAGTTCGACGCGCTGAAGGTGAAGAGCAGGATGCAACCGTTGACGATACCAGCGAGATGCGGGATGTTGGCATTTCCGATGGCGATGACGAATGGGGAGGCCTTCGCGCTGGTTGCCGCGGAATTGGCCTTGACAAGAGCGGGATCGTTGTACGCAACAAGCATACCCAGGAAAAAGACGCTCAAAACATAGAAGAACAAGATCCGGTAGAATGTGAGCTTGATGGCTCGGGGAATGGTCTTGCGAGGGTTCTGGGCCTCTCCTACAGTCACACCAATCAGTTCCGTGCCGAGATAGGCAAACACTGCATTGACGAAAGAGCTCCAGAAGCCGTAAAACTTGCCCGCCGACGCATCACCCTTCTGGATGTACGGCGCGAATGCTCCGGGGTTCTTCCAGTACTTGAATCCTGTCGCGGGTCCTGGACCAGCTCCAACGGCAAGGAGGAAGGACAGAAGGATGACACCAATGATAACCACAACTTTGATGGAACTGAGCCAGAACTCGAGCTCTCCAAAGAATCGGATACCGAAGTAGTTGATGGCTATGATGACGACCAAAAACACGGCGATGAACACTCCCGGATTCACCTTATCGGGTGGACACCAGTATTGAATGATCAAAGCAGTCGCGGTCAACTGATTTGGCGTAGTGATGATGTATTTGCACCAGTAGGTCCAACCGAGTGCGAATCCAAGAGCGGGGTCAACGAAGCGGGTCGCGTAGCCGGAGAAACCTGATGCGTGTGGAAGCCATGCTGCCATTTCACCGAGACCGCTCATGACAATCCAGACGAGGAAACCGACGAAGGTATAAGAGATGAGAATCGAGGCGGGTCTGCGTGAATTAGCACGTGCACACTGAACACAGATTCACCATGGCCTACCCAGATTGTGCTAGCGCCTTTCCGGTACCAATAATCAATCCAGTACCTATGGCGCCGCCGATCGCAATCATAGTGATGTGACGCGACTTGAGACCGCGGTGCAAATGGTGGTGGTCCTGGTACTCGACAACTCCATCGGCGCTTATGGGCTGCGCCGTCACGCCAGCGTCGTATTCCTTCTTTCCATATTCCGCGTTCGCGCCGTCCGAGGACGAGTTCGAGTGTCGGTTGATGATGGCCATTTTGTGCGAGTTGGGTGGCTATGTAATGTACTCGGCGACAAGCACACCACGTAGGTGGAGCGGGAGGGGCGCTCGTGGTCGCAGCGAACAAAGATTGTGCAAGTGACAATCCTTGCAGGCGAGGAAGCTCCTGTTAATGGGTAGGCGACCGACGCAAACAGCGAAAAAAAGCCTCGGGCAGGTCGTGTAGCGGGCTTCACCGGTATATATAAGATGACGGCAAAGCCGAGCTATCAGCTAGGCGTACACGCGCGGGCGCCACGGCACTCGCGACGTAACCTCAGAGAAGCCAAGAAGAGCCGATGGAAGAGGGAGCGAAAGAGAAGCGCGCACAGATTGGCCGACGATAGAGGGCGCAGTCGGCCTATGTCGGTTTTACGTACAGCTCCAATGGCCAGGTCGTGTGCACCCCAGAAAGGTGAGCGGCACAGTGAGCTTCCTGTCTGGGAACGGTGCGTTCGTCGACCCCGTCTGTGTGCACTTGGCAAACGTATTGGCGTTGGGCCAAGCCATAGCGAATTGATAAGGCTTCTGGAATGCGGCGTGGAACAGGTCGCTCAAGTGCGCCTGTCGCCATGGTTGAAAGGCTCATGTCCACCGACACGCGTGTCCCTGGCTTGCAGCACCGTCTCCGGGGCATGCGCGGTTCTGCTAGACGAATGCATTCCGCGGGTCGTGGCCGAGCCGTGCTCGAGACACGGGTAGAGTATGTAGAGCGACATGCGTGTGGCGGATCAGGTGGGGAAGCAAGCGGATGCCCAGCCACCAGCACGTTCCTGACCCCGGAGCTAGGTCCCAAGCAGGCCTAGCGCGCCCGAGTGCACGATAGATCCCTTATCAGGGTCGCCTCCCACCGCCATGGAAGAGGAAATTCGCGGCTCGCCTCCGACACTTATCTGCAGAAACTTCCAAGAGCTGCAGGGCCTATATCTTTCGCGCCCTTAGCTGCGCGCCAGCCTTGCTCTGGACCAAGGCTATCCTGGAGCTTCCTCCATCCGGGGTGCTGGTACATTGCCCCTCTTCAAGACTATCTTCACGCTTACCCAAATCAGATGCCTCGTGATACGCAAAAGGTAGGATTCAACCCAAACACGTCCAGGCCGTGTAGAGCTCGCGCGAGACGATTGTCGTCTAACCTACCCGAAGCATTAGGACCCTTGCCCAGCATCAGTGACCTTCATGCCCACCGACCAGCCATCGTAGCCCACTCCAGATGAGAAGGCCCAGAGGCACTCAGTCTCGAATTGCCAGGCCACCAACCTCACAGAACAATTTCATCCCTATCATGCCACGCTGAAAAGTACGTAAAGCATGCTACCAACCTAATCAGAGCCGTTATCACGCCAAGTCGCAGACCCACAGCTCCACTTCAGCGTCTACTGTAGTAATTCGCATGTGTATAAGAGATACGCCGACGCTTTTCAGAGGCCGACTTAACTACTAAGCCGGGCTCAGCCCCATATAAATCGCCCTATTGAGCACAATTCAGTCACAACCGGCGTATGTATCCCTTAAATGCGAATTACTACGGTACACACGCGCGGCGGCCACTACGGCGATATGTATGTATGATTGCTGTCCCCGTCCTGTCCACGTTTCACGCCACGCCACGCCACACAAAAGGGCCCAGCGACATTCCGGCCATCACTTACCAAGATAACTACACCACCACCACCACCTTCACATGACCACAGCCCAGTCTACCATTGTATCAACACCATCACCACCCGACAAAAACGCACTGCAAAACCCCAAGAAAATGCTTCCAACAACAAAGCAAAGCAAAGCAAAGCAGAAAGGTATCCTTCGTATTAAACAACAAGCAAACAAACAAACCCCCCCGGGTCCGGGTCCATGAAGGAAGTAAAAGCCAGCCCAAATCCCGCCTATCATCACGGGTCGGGCCGCCCAACCACGCACAAACTCCATAGATACATGGCAAATATGTGCAGTCCTGTGCAATCCCCCCCTCACCCGGTCCGTCGTGAAACCACTACCCCCATCCCTATATGCAATGCGCGGCCACCCACCCAGCCCGCACACTTCACTTCCTTACTTACTCCTTCTGCCCCTCATTAAGCACCAGCTCGACCACGACCTGGCACCGCTCCTGCTGCGGATGCTGCAAGCTAAGCTTGATCGTGCGCGTGTGGGAGCTGCCCCCGCTGAGCCCGTCGTCCAGACACTTTACGTCCCTCCCGGAGATCACCTGCCGGAGACGCCCGTTCTGCGCGTTGCGAATTTCGACAAAGTCCGGGTCGAACAGGAGCACGTATGGCCCGTACATGGCTGCGCTCTTGGCCTTGCCTACGAACTCCATGATGACCGACCGCGAGATGTCGCCCAGCTTGTTGACGTACACGGCGCACTCTTCGTAGCAGAGTAGGAATTCCTGCTCCGAGAGGCGGAACATGCCGAGCGGCTTCTGGTCCTGAAGGCGCGACGCGATGGTCGCGACGTGCGATTGTCGCAGGTCTGGCACGGACCAGGGTTGTTTTTTGTCCAGGGTGAGAACTTCGAATCCTTTGGCTGTGGAAATGGCGAGGGAGGAGTGGAAGAGATCGATGCCGAAGCAGTCGGTGGGAATATAGAATTCGTCGTACTCGCGGAAGAACTCCGTACGCCCGGATTTCCATATGCGAGATTTCTTCTCCGTGGACTTTTGGTAGACAGGTTCTAGAACCTTGAACGTCGACGAGAGGCCTTCTCGCTTCTTGTAGAAGACCAGTGTCCGGTCCTTCATGACACCTGTGGCGAAGAAACCGATATCTCGCGCACCCGATAGCTTCTGAGGTGCTCGTCGGGTGGAGTCATTGGTGGGCGGTACACCGCTCACCGGGCAGACGGCGTCGAGGTGATAGGCGACCAGTGACTTGTCGGATATGAGCAGCATCAGGCTGAATTGCTCAAGCACCGCGATCTGTGTGACCTTGGGTATTTGAATTGCCTGGTTTCTGTTAGATGGATCCTGGTCATCGTGCAAGAGAATCTCACCTTAGTCCATCCCCGCGGGTTGTCGTACTCAGCGATGTAGACGCCAATGTCCGTACCTACAGCAACCATATGCTTGCCGTACGGCTGGTTGAAGGCAGTGGCGCAATTCACTCGAGCACGACATATGGGAACAGGTCGGCCAGAGTTGGAGAAAAGCTTCTCGACTTCGTCTATCGACCGATCGAGCGGTGTGCCCTTGATCGCGATGCTCTTCTGGGATGGCATAGCGCTCTCGTAGGCGAAGGCAGCATCTGCCATGACTCGTAATCTGAAGGGTTCAGCATTCTGCGAGAACAGAGCTGCTGCGTGATTTGTCTTTGCGATTATGAGCTTGTCGCACCATTCTGCCCGGCTCTGCGCGGTGGGGGCGAACAGTGTGTAAGTTTCCTTGCCCAGATGTTTGATGCGGAATGGATACATGATCTTTTCGTCCCTTCCATTCTCTAGGTTGACGTTTTGGCCTATCGTCTTCCCCGATCCACTAGTGTTGGTTGACGACAGCGAGTTCGACGTATTGGTGTGGACCAACATGCCCGGCACTGGTCCGTTCACACCAGCACCGCGCGCCAGACGAACCTCTGATCCGCTCTTTGCAATCGGCGTGACTGCAGCAATACCCTTGACCGCCGATCGAATAACGGGGTCATCATCTTCGCTTTCCAAGACTAGGAGGTCCATAGGAATAGGCAGCCTAGAGACGTCGTACTTCTCAGACTTGGTCACACTGTCCTGCTCCCGATAAGTGACAGTCTTCGCAAGGACGAGGTAGTGATCGAACAGAAGAGCATGGGTCTCGAGCCACGTGAACCTGTTGCCCCCCATCCTCAACAAATCACCCTTGAAGATGAGTTCTCGTCCTAGGTGGTCAAGGTTGAGCTCCACACGCTGCATGCCGGGTCGCAGGATAAGCTTTGCCTGAAGATCACTCAAGTCCACCTTCCTTGTCATTTCGGCGACGCGGGTATCGCACTCCATCGTCACCGCCTTGATTTCGTCCCGTGCCATCTCCAGGTTTCTCTTCTCCTCATTTTCTATCTTTGACTTCTTAAGCACAGAGTCGATGAGGAGACCATAGTGCTGCAGGCGAGTGATAGGGCCCTTCAAGAACGTGTTCCAGTCAAGCTTGTTTGCCGCCTTGTTGTTCCGGGCTTCATCGAGGAACGTCCGGAACAGCATGTTCCTGTCGGCTTCCTGGCGCACCAGGAAATTTGCGTATGGAAACGATGACGAGTATTCGATGTAGGCTTGTCTCGCCTTCCTGATCCATTCTCTAAAGATGTCGCTGAAACCAACGACCCACGGCCCTTGCTCTTGCTGCCGGTACCTCATCTGGGGCAGGAGATGCTCCTCGTTGGCCTTCTTCACTGCGTCCACCTTGCTGAACACATCCTTGATGAATTTGTTGAGCTTCTTCGGAGGGATGACCGGCGGCTGCGCGGTTATCAGACGGTCTCGATAAAGCGTGCGAAGGACATCTAATCGCTGCATATAAGCATCTTCACCTTGCACGATTTCGTGCAGGATGTTCTGTCGTTCGATTTCTTTCTTATCCGCGCTTCCAATGGAATCTTTGGTCAGACCGTAAAAAGTCACCCAGTCAGCAGATTGCTTGGATGTTGACGGAGACGTCAGATCAAGCTTCTTGATTGTGCGTTGGCAATGGTGTGAGTAGCAGCGCCCAGGCATAGTTTCTGTATGCAACTTTGGTGCATAACAACCAGCGTTTGTCAACTGGAAGATCACACCTGTCATTGTCTCGGATGAGAATTTCAGCCACTCTTCCTCATGCACCAGCGTGCCAGCCTTGTACATTTCTGCTACAACGCGGCTTGCGAGTGTTTCCGCATCGGCGATGTTCATTGTGGGCACCTTGTGCGTGAAAAGCGCGATCAGCCCCTCTCGAATCGGTCCCTCCTTCAAGTCATTCTCTCCCTCTGTCATGTGCTTGAGCCATGCAATTATAGAGCTGAGTGCCCAAGGCTCGGTGCACTTCTTGAAGTCGCTGGTTGAAAGCTTGGCTGGGTTGAAGCGCCTTCCGGCGGGCAGCGTTGGCAGGTCAATGGCCACTGCGTCGGCACTACCTGAGGTCAGTGTATTGTTGTCGCTGTCAACCGGCCCACCGTAGAACGTTTGACGGTTTGCCTGCTGTCGGGGCTTGTACCCTTGCTCGGCATCTGTCTTTGATCTGGGAAGAGGAATTGCTTGCGGTGTGTTGCTATGTTGAAGAAGAGATGTAGATCGAGGTACGAGTGTGCCGGTCGGCGTGACCATGTGCACAGTGTTCGGGTCTGCAGGGTATGAACCGCGAGAGGACTGTGAATTGCGCCAGTACTCGTACGAGCCGTTTGAGCTCGTGCTGGCGTGATGACCCCGCCGGTTGCCACTCGCTGGTGGAGGCGGCAATGGACGGTTTGTAGACATTCCAGGATGGAAAAACATGTCAGGGACCTCCCCGGACATTGCGGTTGAGGTGTCCATGAGCGTGGATTCGTCGCCCTCATCGTAGCTTCTTCGTCGTGCACTAGGCTCCTCTAAACCTCCAGTGCCAAAGGTGTCGACTCGCGCGTTCGTAGAGAAAGGTGGGAAAGGATGTAAGGGGTCGTAGTCCTCGCTTGCTGCTTCCGATCTTCGTTGCGAACCGGAAGAAGAAACTGGGTGGCTGTTGGGTGCGACTAGCTGGTCCGGAGCACCCCCGTAAGTAAAGTGGGGCGCGAAGTTTCCCCCATACAGACCAACATCTACGGGCACGTAATCGCTGTCACTTGCATTCCCACCCGCGTGTTGCCCTGGTGGGCTCGTAGTACTCGGTAGAGGCGGTGACTGTATGGCTGCGTGGGTGCTGAACAGGCCGGTGCCACCACTTCTTCTGCGCGCTTCGTCTGCCTGTTCCTGTTCCTCAGCCATGCGCAAAGCAGCCAAACCAGCAGCAGCTTCCACATCACTATCGCTCGTGTCCACGGTCTGGCTGTTCTGCAGTGCGAGATGATTTCCATTCATGCGATTGCCGTTGTAGTAATAACCCCCATTCGCGTGCTCAACATTGATGTTGGGACTTGCAGTCGTAGTGGTCATGGTTTCAAGCTGTGTGAATAGCTCATCCTGGCTGTATCCTCCATTTTGCGACGCAAAGAAGTCTTCGCCATCGGACTCGTTGGGCGGAGGAGGCGGGGGTAGCGGCCGTCGGCCTAGCGTGTCCTGTCTTTGCAAAGATTGGTGCGGTGGCACTTCGGGCGTAGGAGGTAGAGGGTTCGACAGGTGGCTCGAGGTCGAAGGATAGCGATTGAGCTGGTCTTGGTTCGCATACATCGGGGGTGAAGGTAGCGGGGCGTGGGGGTCGGAAGTTGGATGGTAGGAAAGCGACTGCGAATGTGAGGCGGACGAGGACTGGCGGGTCGGATAGTTGCCCCAATCGTCTGCAGGCATCTGCGCACTCGCAGGAGGCGCGGGCACGGATGACGCTTGGGTAGGAGAGTAAGCCGAGCGGCCAGCGTGTTGCTGGAGGGAAGATGTCCTGCCAAACTGCGACTGGTGGTAGTTTGTCGGCGAGGGGTACGACGTGGTCGTGGGCGAGGTGGGCGAGAAGCCGTAGGGATGGCTGAGGGTGGTGGTCCTGGCCAGGCTGTTGTCTGCGTAGAGGGCAGGGTTGTAGGGCTGGTGGAGCGGGGCAAAGGTCCTGTTGACGCCGCCGTAGTGCTGTGGGTTCGGCAGCTGCGTCACGGGCGAGCCGTAGTTCTGCGGGTTGTAGTGCTGCTGCGACTGCGACTGGTACTGATACGTGGGCGAGGCGGGCTGCTGGTTCGCATCGCCGCCCATGAACAGCTCGTCATTCTGGTGCTGGCTGTAGCTGTTGCGCCGCGGGGAGTAGGCGTAGCCCTGGGCGGCGCCATTGGTGCCGTCGGCGCTCTCGGGGGTCGGGTGCTGAGGGTCGTAGGAGTTGTGATACTGGCCCGAGCTCGAGGGCGGGATGCTCGGGTTGTAGTAGTTGGAGCCGCCGTTCTGATAGTACGACATGGTGGGCGATGGGGTGGGGTTATGTAGCGACGAGGCGGTGGTCGGATGCGTTCATGAGGCTGCGTCGCGGGCGCTGTTTGGCAGCATGGAGCATGGCCGGGCCCGTGGAGCTGAGCTTGGTGGGCGCAATTTCCCAAGCTAGGAGGATCCGTACGAAGCGACCAGAGCAGAGCAGGGCGCAGAGGAGCAATGCGCGCGACGGTCGCGTGCAGCCTGCGGAGTCGTGCGTGTGCGTGTGCGGGTGCGGGTGCGGGTGCGGGCCGTCGCAACGCAGGGCGATCGGGCGTGGTGGTGTTCGTGACGGGCTGGCGTGGTGTGCTTGACGGGTGCGGTGCGGTGCGGTGCGCTGTCGTGCTGTGGCGGCCTTTGCGCCTTTGCGGGGTGTATGCCGGCCAGTGGGCAGAGGCGGTGTCGATAGTAAGATGAGGGACCACCAAGCCCGGCCCGGGTCTGCTCGAGCGTGCTACGAACGTGTCGAAGCTCGCCGGTCCGAGGATATCGTAGGCGCGGGTCTGCGGAGGAGAGTGCGAGATAGCTGCTTCTGGTCGTGTTTGGATGCCGCACGGCTCGTTCCTCCACGCCAAGCTTGTCGTTGGCGCCCACTGCTAGTAGACAGTAGAGCTATGCACGGCGCCGTTGTGTTTCAGTGGGGACCTGCAAACCTCCACGCTCGAACTCACAAGCGCGCACGTAAACAGGAATCACGAAAAGTATCCGCCCTGTGCATGGCCTGGAGTTTCGCCTCTCAGCGGCGCCTGCTGCCTCGGCTGGCTGTGCAAGGCCTTCACTCTGCACATCAGCTGGACTGTTCTCATACACCGGTCAACCATCGGTACCACACCACCCCAGGTGTTCCCCATCCTCCACAAAGGCACATGCCAATTCACTCGATAACGCTATGGTTTGACAGATGCCACCAGTACGAAAAGGTCCTTTTGTGCACACTAGGGACAGCTGAATGCCATCTGCACCCCGCCGCCAGTTGGTTCAGCTGCTGCTTCCGGATGGACCATGTGGAGGCGTTTTTTTCCGAACTCGTCAGGCCAGAGCAGACGACGGGGTTTCCGCCCGCCCACCGACCAAAGAAAGAGGACTCGGGCATGACGATAGGCGCGTTGATCGACCCGGATGGCAGTCTGATCCGCTTGATTCAGATATAACAGACAAGCTGGCGCGAACCATGGAAACCATCCACCTTCATTTGAGACAAATATGTATTCGTACATGTAGCATCTATCCTACTATCCGATAATATTTCACGGTTTGAAGAACGGGAAGGCTTGGTTCGCGTCCTGTTAGTCTAGGGTCGGATACACCGACCTACCCCGCATCAACCCTGACGGAGCTCGTATACGAACCACTCTTTACTCCTTCGTGTACTTCGCCTTGAGGCGTCGTGCAGCCGTCCCACCAAGCTGCTCAATGCTTCCTCCTCCAAGCAGCTCCAAGACGGAGATTTCCGTGCCCAGGTTCGTCTTCCACCAGTTACGGATCTCAATCGCAACCAACGAGTCCACGCCCGCAGCAGCAATGGGGAGGGTCAGGTCGATCTCGTCGCTCCCTATGAAGTTGGCGATGCAGCTGCCCAGCTCGTTGGCAATGAAGTCGACCGCAGCTTTCTGGTCGAGCTTGCCAGGCTCCTTGGCTGCGGCCTGGAGGAATTGCTTGAGCTGGCTTGTGGTCGAGGTAGACTCGGCACTGACGACCTTCTGTATGTTCCGGTAGATGGCCATGCGCGGATCGCGCTTCCACATGATGCCGTTGTCGGGGTTTTCAATTGGGGTCGCCGACTCGGCGGAGTGGAAGATGTGGTTTGGTGCTACGTAGCCCGCGAAAGGTGTGCTGGGCGTGTGGCTGGCATGCGAGCGTGCAATGGCCAGCTGGAGGGTGTCGAGGAAGTACGACTCGGTGAGTAGGCTCGCCAGGTTGTGCAGCAATGCCTCGCGCGTGGATGTGTTACGTGCTACCAGCCCGACGTCGTCGATCGGCCCGATGCTCATGACCGACGCAGGCAGGCCGATACTGTGTCGGTACTGGGAGAATGAGTCAAGGAACGTGTTGGCTGCCGCGTAGTTGGACTGCCCGTAGTACCCGTATGTACCACCGACAGAGGAGAACAGAACCAAAAAGTCCATGTCCTTGGGAAGGAGATTGTGCAGGTTCCAGGCACCTGTGACCTTGGGGGTGATGGGCTTGTTCCACGTCTCGTGGTCCATGTCGAAGAAGCCTCTGTCGGCCAGTACGAGCGGCATGTGCAAGGCACCGGCAATCGGTTTCGAGGCCTGCGAGACAGCCTCCTTCAACTTCGAGGCATCTGCGATGTCGACTGCGAAATGTTGCGTGGAGCAGTTCATCAGGGCCAGCTCCTTGAAGAAGTCTTGGTCCTCCTGGGATTTCCCGGCAGACCGAGACAGGAACATGAGGCTTCGGGCACCATGTTGAACCATCCATTGGGCAATAGCTTTGCCCAACCCACCGAGACCGCCAACGAGCACGTAGGTAGCATCGCCACGGAATTCGGGCTTTGGCACAGTCCGCGCCAAAGGAAGCGTGTCTTCTTGGGGGAACTTGATGGCCACGCTCCCAACGTGCGATTCTGCGTGTAGCGCGTGCTTGAACGCTGCTTCGACATCTGCGGCGTCAAAGACCGTGACGGGCGCCACGAGCTTGATCTCTCCCTTGACATAGAGGTCTACAACAAGGTTCAACAACCGGGAGATCTTGGCTTTGCTCGTGGTGAGGAAGTGTGTGATGTCGCCCCCGAGGAAAGTTCGGTTGGTTCCCCCTGCCAACGGTAGCTGACCTTTGCTATTGCCTGCAACAAATCACTGAGTTAGCATTGGTTTGGTGATAGCATGGGGATACTTGCCTCCAAGTTCGACCATGGCACCGTCAGCCGCGACCGCCCTCCACGACGCGGACTGCAGATCACCGGCCAGGGAGTTGAGGACCAGGTCAACACCGGTGCCATGGGTTGCAGCCAGGATACCGTCCACAAATCCGGCGTCGAGGGAACTAAAGATACGATCTTCAGAGATTCCCGTATGGTTGGTTAGGAAAGACCTCTCTTCTTCTGTACCGGCTGTGGCGTACACCTCAGCCTCGAGCCATCTCGCGATGTTGATGGCGGCCAAGCCGGTTCCTGCAAGCATCAGCGTACCGAATGAGTACAACAACTGGACATCTTACCCCTGCTGGCATTGTGAATCAAGACTGTTTGTCCTTTCTCCAACTTCCATTTTTCGACCAAGAAAATCAAGGCCGTAGTGTAAGCAAGCGGCAGCGTCGCCGCCTCCTCGTCGCTCAGTTGGTCAGGTATCTTAACGACGAGCTTGCTCGGCCTCTTGATCACTGTTGCTAGTCCCGTTGATTCCGAACCGATGGCTAGGACACGATCCCCCACTGCAAAGTTGCTAACATTCGCGCCGAGCTTGGTGATGTGACCGACGCTCTCAAGCCCCAAGACACCACCAGTGCTACCCAGCGCTGTCCGGACATCATGCTGATTCAATCCAGCTGCTCTCAATTTGATGTGGACTTCCTCAGGTGCAGGTTCATCCAGCAGCTGTGCTACCCATTCAAGGCTCTGCAACAGGCCTGGCGTGCGGATGGCCAAGGCTTTGGAGGTAGGCGGCTTCGCTGTGGCGGACAGGCTGTCCTCGATCGGAATCCAGTGGAACCGGCCTACGTGCAGAGCGCCGTCTAACCATGCCCACTCCATGTCGACGTCAAGATCGTCGTCACTGTCTTTGGCATTTCTAATCGCCCTGAACACGTCCGCAACAGCTTCCGCAGCCCCAGCTCCCGTGTCCCCTAGTTCAACAGTTGCAAACGACGCAGCAAGCTCAGAACGAATTGTTCGCAACAGACCAATCATTTGCCCAGCATACGGGTCGGTAGATTTGACCTGCGCGGGAGGCGTAAGCCAGAGCAGCGTCGACCCTTGAAACTCATCGATCAGCCGCGAGAGCTTTCCGAGATCCTCGCTGCTGATGTCTTGGAGCAGGGTCTGGCTCCCAAGGTCTACAAAGGAGATGATGTCTTGGTCGGCAGGAAGCTCCTGGCCCCACTGCACCGAGTCGAACGCAATGCCTTGAGAGTGGAGGACATCCTCGACTTTCCCAACGAGTTCGGTCTTCTCGGTACCTTGGAGCAAAGTGATTTTCTGTGGGGCTGGTTCTTTGACGGCTGGCTTCGCAACAATATTCGCCACCCACGTGTAAGGCTTCTCGTAGTCGACGGTCACTGAATCACACCCGGTGAAGCCTGCATCGCGGAGGCGCTTGTCCCATTCAGCTGGCTCAACGAATGGCGTCTCTCTGCCGTCGGACTGCAGCCACCAACCCTCGAAAGGACCAATGACAAATTGCATGGTTTGCGTTACTATGTCATGTTAGTAGGTGGGAGGTGGAACTTGCAGCAGGCCCTACTTACCCGGACACAATTCTTGCATGAAAAGCTGACCATCCGGCTTCAACAGTGTTCGAACATTGCTCAACGTGTCCTGGAGAATTGGTGTTGCATGTAGAACCTGTTGTCATGGTTAGTATTTCCTAGTAAAAGAGCCGCCCGAGAAGCCTACATTTGACGCAAGAATGAGGTCGTATTCTCCAGCGTTGAATCCTTGCTCCAGTGGATCCTTGGAGATGTCCAGCGTTTGGTACTCAATTCCCTCATAATCCTTAAAGCGCTCCTTCGCCTGCACGAAGAAGCCAGACGAAATATCCGTAAACGTGTACTTCAGGTACAGCCGCTCACCGTAGTCGGATCGGAGGTTCGTGAGGAACTTGGACGTCAGTCCACCAGTACCAGCACCTATCTCGAGGATCTTCATCTGAGGCTTTGCATGTCCGTGGAGTTGCAGGTAGTCCTTGAAGTCCCAGATATCATTGTAATCGGCGTAGATGCCGGTGAGAACGCCGTCTTGTAGCAGAATGTCGAGGTAGTTCTCCTTGCCTTCAAAGACGGGTGCTGCATTCTTGTACGCTCGATAGATAGCGTTTGCCGTTGCCCAGGCACCTGCATCCTCGGCTTGCTTGCGCACTTCCTCGATGAGCTTTCGGCGCTCGACGGGATCCATCTTGACGAGGTCTGCGGAGTCTTCAACCAAGGGGTACCCTGGTCGTTGGTATCGTTCATACTCAGCGTTGAGCCAGTCGCGATACCTGTCCAAGTGAGGCTGGGCTGCTGAAAGTCCCTGGATGGCATTCCTTGTTTCAATGGCGCAGAGGACCTCCAACCTCTCGCTTATGCCAATCACATTTCTGATGTCCTTCTTCATGTGCATCAGGTCTTTCGCCTCCAGGTACCTAGGATGAGGCTTCCACTGGAGCTCAAGCGTGGTGTTCGCTAATGACGGTTCCGAATCCGCATCCCTCATGGATGTGCCTTGGAACCCTTTGAGCGCATAGACGAAGTTGCCATCGACCAGCCCGTAAGAATGCCCTTGAACGATACCAGCTTCGCCAGTTGCAGAGGTGTTGATCTGGACCGTCTTTCCAGCTGCTTCACCGACGTACAGCTCTTCGATGTACGTGGGCAAAAACAAGGTGTTGAAATCGCGGTATATGCCTTGCGCTTTGGCGATTGTCAAGGACTGGAAGATCATGTCGAGTGTGGAGGGATGCACAGCATACGGCGACTCGTGCAGATCGCGCTCGTCAAGCACCTCGGCTGATGCGAAGGGTTCCACAACACTGGCAGCCATGTTTGACAAGCGAGCGAATTTCCCGGTATAGTTCAGGCCAACTCTCGATAGAGTGGTGTACCAACGTGATGCGGAAACGACGCGGTCGAGGCTAAGCTCCTTTTTCGCTGGGAGTGGGGAGGCACGCCCGCTACCAACAAGACCCGAGCAGTGTGTATTCCATGTGTTCCCATCGTAGGAGACGATTTGGAATGTATACCACTGGCCCCCGCTCGATGATTCGAGCCGCTGAGGGGCAAAGTTGGTGATGACTTCGACCGACTTGTCGTTGTATAGGACAAGGGCCTTCTTGATCTCGACGTCACGAACAGTGTACTCCCGAACGCCGCTGATCTGGAACATTGCTTCGCCAGCCATCGCTAGGTACCCTGCGGCCGGGAAGACGGTATCGTCACCAACGCAGTGCTCGTTGAGCCAGGGGACGTTGACCGTCTTCAGGACATTTCTCCACGAAGGGGCCACGTCGCTTCCTTCCATGATGCGGAGGCCCAGGAGATCATGCGGCAGGTGCTTGCGGAACCTCCAGCTCTTCTGGATCCGGGACTCGGACCAGTAGGCTTTCTCGTAGTGCCAGGGATAGTTCGGCAGGTCGATCAGCACATTCTCGGAGGTGTGTGGGTAGGTGAACGCCACTCCGAGGCCGTGCGATTGACCAACGGCCGAGAGGAAGGATACCGTATCGTCCACTCCGCGTGACAGGACTGAGACATAGTTGACGTTGTCGGAGCCTTCTTTGTAGATCTGCCGTAGGGGCCCGGCCAGAGCGGCGTGGGGCCCCACCTCCAGATGCACAGTGCAATCGTGTGAGTTGGCAAGCAGGAGTTTCGTTGCGGAGTGGAAAAGCACTGGACTCTCCAAGTTGTCTTGCCAATATCGTGGGCCGAAGTCTGAGCCCTGGCGGAGAACTTTCGCTCTTACGCTAGAGTAGAATGGGATGCTCGGGGCTCGAGGCGATAAGTGTTCGGTAATTAGCTCATGGTATTCATCACCAACAAGAGCCATGTGGTCTACAGATATTAGCATGGAACGACACGGAGTTACTTCTGTGACCTACGCGAATGGTACGCGGCTTTGACCTGCAGCTTTCTGCACAGGACATCAGGCAGGTCTTCCTTGATCTTCGCCATGACCACTTCAAGGGCTTCAAGATCGCCTGAGATGGTAACACTGGAACCACTGTTCTCGCAAGCGATTCGAACACCAGCGGCAAGATAAGGATACACGTCGTCTCGCCCAAGACCTACAGCCGCCATTCCACCGACTTTCTTAGGCGTCTTGCACACCTGGCCACGGTAGAAGGCTGCAATGACAGCTTCTTTCGCACTGAGAGCACCCGCAGCATAGGCCGCGGCAAGCTCACCTGACGAGTGCCCGATCACCGCTGAGGGCTTGATGTTCCAGGTGGCCAGCAGATCCACGAGAGCGACTTGCAATGCTGTGCAGAGAGGCTGCGAGAATTCCGGTTCGAGGAGAACGTTCTTGTCGGCTACATTGGTAAGAACATCTGTTGTGAAATCAGTGCACTGCGGACCGCGATGACGTGTAGCTACGGCTACGAACCTTCTATGGTCCAGGATGGGGCGTGACGTAAGCCTTGTAGGACCTTGTCCATTGAACGAATGTTGGCCAGAAAGCTTGGGTAGTCGGACATCAGCTCGCGACCCATGTGCACCCTACAGCGCCATCAGTCGCACGTTCCCTAGTACGCTATGTATGCGTGTTGCACTCACCATTGGGCACCCTGTCCTGTGAAAACAAAGGCCGCTTTTGAAGGGCCCTGGTACTTCACCTTCGGCGCCACTTCCCATCCCTCCGAAGCACCTTTCCACACCGCGAAGCTCCTGAGCTTCATGTGTTCTCTTCTCGAAGCGAGAGTGTACGCCGCGTCATCAACGCGGTCTGGGTGCAGATCGAGATAGGACTTGACATTGCTAGACACGCGTTTCAAGGACTCTTCGTGATTCGCAGAAAAGAGGAGGAGGGATTTGCGCGGGGATTCGGTGGAAGATATTTTCGGCGCGGGCGGTGCGGCGATGCCGAAGGAAGCTGCAGAGTCGATGACGATATGCACATTCGAGCCGCCGATACCGTAGGAGTTCACACTCATTCGCTCGGCTTTGTTCTCGGGCCAAGGCGTTGGCCAGATCGGGACCGTCAGTTTGAGGTCTTTCCAGGGAACTGGAGCGATGTTATTCACCCTCCACATACATGCACTCTTTTTGCGACGTACTTCTTGGGTTGGGGTTATCGAACTTGATGTTTGGAAGGATAGTGCGATGCTCTAGCGACACCACGGCTTTTATCACGCCCGTCAGAGCCGCGGCGCCCTCGCTGTGGCCGAGATTCGGTTTGCTCTGTCACCACACTTGTCATTACAGCTTCTGAAGACTGCACGGGCACTTCACTTACGGCTCCGATGTAAATGCCATCTTCTCCCCAGCATTTCCCGATTGCGCCCACTTCGATTGGATCGCCAACCTTCGTGCCGGTGCCTAGAAAGGAGGTATTAGAATGCTAGATGGAACTGGTGATACAGGGAAATCTTACCATGCGCCTCGATCATGGCAGTACCTGACATGTCTAGGCCTATGGAGCTGTAGGCCTGGCGGATCAATCGCTCGTGCGCCTCTCCCTCGGGCATGGTGATGCCGTTAGACTTGCCGTCGCTGGGTGGCGTGCAGTCAGCATATGGAGTCTTGCGGTGGCTTGAGAGATAGGAGCAGAGTCTGGAGGATAACACCAACTTACGCATTAGTGGCCGATGCTCTAATGACAGCCCGAATTGGGTTACCGTCCTTGATGGCCTCATCGAGACGTTTGATATAGAGAGCCGACACCGCCTCGCCTCGCGCATACCCGTCTGCGGAAGCGTCAAAGGACTTGGAAGAACCTTCGGGTGAGAGTGAACCCAGCAAGGTAAGGCTGATGTTCAAACCCGGAGCTGTGCACGAAGATTTCAGCCAAATTTCATTCCTCGGGAAGGAGTCACTTACCCATGATCAAATTGGATCCTGTGATCACTGCAGCAGTAATCTTGTCTTCACGAATCGCCTCCAGGGCCTCGTGCAACGCTATACCTGCAGATGAGCAAGCTGTCTTTATCACCATACTGGTCTACAATTAGCGATACTTCTATGGATGTTACTTGACCACGAGTCACTACTTACCTGGGGCCCTTGAGGTCGTACTCGTACGCCACGCGGTTGGGTAGCGCAAAGTCCGTACCACCCAGGACTCTATGTGCGTTGTAGTCCTGGTTATCCCGATGGGCCATTTCCTGCCAGTCCTCGGTGAACAGACCACTGTAAGTACCGATATTCTTGCCCCGCCATCCACGCTCGCCTGCGTTCTCGAACGCTTCTCGCACCACCTCGAGAACGAGCCGGTGGTTTGGGTCCAGCTGCTCTGCTTCAGCAGCGCTGAGAGTGAACATCGAGAGGTCGAGATTGGAGTAGTCGATGTCCCGCAAGAAGTAACCTTGCTTTGTGTTGATGGTGCCGTGGCGCCCGTCTGGACTGTAGTAGCCCTCGGTATTGTATCGGTCTTCTGGGACCACAGAGCGGGCGTCGCCCTTGTGGTAAAGGAAGTCGTACAGCTCACGATCGTTAGTGATTCCACCGGGGAGTCGCATTGCCATTCCACAGATGGCTACGGGTGTTCCGCTGATATTGTGGAGGCCACCATCTGTTTGGCCGTTCCTAACACCCTCGAAACCGTTGGTTTGGCCGTTTACCACGTTGGACGAGCCATTGGTATGACCGTTGGACAAGCCATTGGTATGGCCGTTGGATGAGCCGTTGGTATGGCCGTCGCTGTGGCCATTGGTTTGGACATCTGTAGTGTCATAGGTGGGATTCGTCATCTTTGGACCGATCGTTCTGATTCACTATCAAGGGTAGAGTAGAAGGGCAAAGAATAGTGTTGTTGAAAATTTCGATTTACAAAGATGATCTTGGATGAAAGCGACTACTATTGGGCCGTGAGACCGAGCAGAAAATCTCGATAGATATATACTTTTCAATGTATGTCTTCCATACCTACATATATAGTGGATCTCAAGACTACAGCATAGAGCTCTCAGTCTATACGATCCGCTGGTAAACCTGGCCCATCAACCACCCAGTGACAGTCCAGATGGCGCAGATTCATCATGTCCGATTTCACGGTTCGCCATCTGAAGCCGTATCAAGCAGGTCCGCTGGAAACGGGTAGTAACATGAGGCCGTTCCATGTGGTCAGTGGAACGCCTTCCTGCGTATCTTGTCACATGAGCTTAGCGCAAAGCCTCTTGCTGCATATCTGACGCAACTCGACCATATCTAATGCCGCAATGATATGACACTCGTTATGATGACTTCTGTTGTTGTCGTCACTCCGTACATGCAAAGTGAGAACAGGCATTGTACTCCTTGCTTTTCGTGACATTCTTGTACTGGTCTGGACACGGTCGAGCACGGTCCTACAAGTTTTGGAGCCTCAGAGACGGGGAGGTGAATCCTAAACACGTGGGGGGAGGATCATTCATCTAACGCGTTACCATCGGTTTCATAACGCAAGCTTTATGGAATCCGTCGTATCGATAATCAATGGTGGGTAGCAGTCCACCAATAAAGCAACGTTCATGCTTATCCGCATGCGAGGTTATGCGCATTCCTACTGTTAGCGAACGCTGTTGACCCATGACAGTATGAGTCCATGAAGCGGACACCACGGCGAAGTAGTAAGCAAAAGCGTTGCCGCGGCTTGCAAAAGCGCGCGTCGAGCCAATAATTGAGTAGGCAACAACGACATCCATGCTGGCTGACGGAAAGCCAAGGCCGTTAGAACAAGGATGCTCTAAACCATGGCTGACCTAAGTACGGCCCGACGCGTCTAGGTATTGCTTATCGTACCTAACCTCCGAGCCCCAAGAAATAAGCCCAGACGGTGGGATGAGCCACACAAAACGTGGTCTTGCCACGCGGAACTGCAGGAGTAAGCGGACGCGACCAATAGGATCAAGACATACGCACGTTGGCCTTAAATCGCCATAGACAAGTGATCCTACCGGATGTACATCCTGGTAAGCAGAAGCTGGCATAAATTGCCAAGATATGGCGACATGCAGAGAGCGTGTTCTGACTCGTCGTGAACTCCGAAACGACCGCGAATAGCTGCTTCGTACCCTCGCCCCAGCCTAAGGGCGTTTCGCATTTCTCGTTTCTAGTTTATCGATCCTCATTTTACTTTTTCCGTATACCCTGCGATATCTATGCCGTGCCTCGTACGAGTTGACTGATAGGAATGATAGTAGGTTTCTTTGCGCAGAAGATTATACGGTATTGAAACACGGCAGTGTGTTTTTGCATTGCCGCCTAACTCCATGAACATCGAGCTGTTCTCAACAACGAAGAGAACGTTTGGTTACCTTCAGCAGTATCGCACAGTCTTGAGTAGTGTTCGATATCGCTCGTTCCGTGCTTCTGACAATACTTTCTTGAAAGGACTGCCATGTCGGACGAAAAAGACCCCAAGACTTCCTCTTCTTCCCTGCACAGCACTGTGCGTGTCCGCATCATCGACACCACGTCTTATATCCATGATCTTCCCGCTGCAGCGTTTCTGTCGCCGGAATTTTCGGGGCTCAGCAAACTTTCAGGTCCCAGCTTCTCCTTTCTGATCGAACATCCGTCATCGCGCTCTCTCTTATTCGACCTCGGCATACGGAAAGACTGGGAAAACTTACCACCCATAACCACCCGTCGGATCGAGCTGATGCAATGTAAATTGCACGTGCAGAAAGGCGTACGAGAACAGCTGGAAGAACACGGCGTCAACGTGAAGGATATTGAGGGTATCGTGTGGTCTCACTGGCACTGGGACCACACCGGAGACCCGAGCACCTTTGAGAAGAGTACAGCCCTGATTGTAGGGCCCGGATTTATATCCAATTTCACGCCTGGTTACCCAATCGATAAGAAAGGGCGTATACTCCAAAGCGACCTTGATGGGAGAGAACTGAGAGAGATATCTTTCGACCATAACCTGAAGATGGGGGAGTTCGATGCCTTTGATTACTTTGGAGATGGATCTTTCTACCTTCTCAACAGCCCGGGGCACGCGATAGGACATATGTGTGGTCTCGCTCGGGTCACAGCAGAACCTGATTCATTCATCCTGATGGGCGGTGACATCTGTCATCACGTCGGTCAGTTCAGACCATCCACAAAGCATCCATTGCCTGAGATAATTACTCCGCATCCATTCAACCGCGACAGCGCAGCGCCGTGTCCTGGCGCGCTCTTTGAGCATCTGCTGCCCGACAACGACATCAGGAAGCCATTCTACTGTGTTGCAGGCCCCAAGAACGGAATACAAGTGGCGGCTGATCTAGACGCTGCAAACCAATCTATCACCAAGCTGCAAGCCATGGATGGGTTGGATGAAGTGCTGGTTGTTATAGCACATGACACCAGCCTCCTTGATGTAGTAGACTTTTTTCCCAAATATGCGGATGATTTCTTGGCAAAAGGATGGAGCAAGAAGGGCAAGTGGTTGTTCTTGAAGGATTTTGTGAAGGCAGTGAAGAATATGCCGGAGCTCGAGTCCTAGGTGAAGCCCTTTCCTTCATAGGATTCAAATCGATCACACCATCATTGTTTCTGCAGTGTACATATTGCGAAGTGTCTTTCTACTTCTGCGTTACATATGTGATGAAAAGTTAGGGTTGCATCACTCGTGACGAACAGCGAGACACTTGTGGTGTTCTAGGCACGTGTGGAGATCTCGGAGCCGTAGAATACAATTGTGAGTCGCTCGTGGGTGCCCCTCGGCATAGAATGATAGTCACTTAACCTTGTGATAACCGCAATCAATCCTGTCGTTGTATGAACTCCTCACCTTGGGTGTAAAAGCGTAGCCAGGCAATTCGGGATAATGTGCAGCTTGTAATTGATATTCTACTAGCTTACTACCTATTCAATCTACTATTACAATCTAGCACTGGGTTCCAACGTGAAAGGCTCAAAGCCAGTGTTGAGTGATGAAATCCACCCCGTCTCGGATCCACGCATTGCCCTTATCGCACTGCACCTCAAATCCGTGATCTCCAGGTCTAATACTCAGTAGCGAAGGAACCCCGGGAAGCGTCTTTCGTAGTTTTTCAAAAAAGCCAATAGAGCACTGTTGGGGAACCTTAATCTTTGTCAGCTTACAGTGGGAACTAATAGAATCATCTAGCGATAACGTACAACCGAGTCCTGTTGGCCATGAACAAGCCAAACTGATGGAGTCAGCACGATGGCTTTCCTGTGGTCTACTAAAAACGACCAGATATGAAGGGGATGGCCATGATATACACTTACTGGGAGGCATTGACTTTGTCTCATCCATCACCTTCATAACATCAAGTTCGTCTTTCCCATCTGGATTCAACCACCGAGCCAGATAAGCTTGTTGCAAGACACAGGTCACGAGGTTCCACATTTCGATAACATCACCATCTGTTCTGACCGCATCTTGTTGGATGCCTTTCAGATACCCGCGGATGATACTTTCCGCCTTTCCAGGTGGCGGAGGCCTCTTTCCCAGGATCAATCTCGGTCCAGGGATGCGGCATTGGGGAATGTTCGTATTGATCGATCCGCCCATCGATGCCACAACTTTGATCTTTGATAACTCGCCGAACAAAAGTGCAGATTGAACAGCCAGGTAGCCGCCAGCAGACTGACCAGTGCACGCTATCCGGGTGAGATCAGGGTGAGCATCCCAGTCTCTTGTCAGCGATGGAATCTCGTTTTGAAGCCAGTGCCAGAAATCTCCAACGTCCGAGATGATTTCGGCGGCCGTTGCTTCAGGGAGCAGGCGATAGTCGGGTGCTATGAATATCGCAGAGTTTGTGATACAGATATCAAGGAGCCTATTCATGATACAGAGTTAGCTACCACTACATCGTGTCAACAGTGAGTCAAATCTCTGCGCACCATTCCGGTAGCCATCCTTCATATAGACGACTGCCTACAATGAAACCTCCGCCATGCCAATTGACAATGGTGGGACACCCTTCCCTTCCCTTGGATCCCAAATGCTTAGGTACCAGAATACTAGTCTTGATAGGTGTTTTGTGAACGGTCTTGTAAACAAAATCAATCTTGTTGAACGGTGAAAGCTTGCTTTTTGCCATTGTGGAGGAGAATTAGTGAGTGAAAGACCAGTGGTCTAACTTCGACAGCTACATTGGTGGCAGAGGAGCTGTCGACCACAGCTTACGTGGGTTAAACCGCACTTCTAGATCATCTTGCAAAACCACCTTTGTTTTGCAACCAAAAAATACCGTACCATGCGATTTCAGGCAGGCCTGAAAAACACGGAGGATCCCTTTTCCAGAGCAGATAAGGATCCACATTGCCCAGGTTTGGTTCACAGATCCGTATACATCACGCAACCGAAACGAAGTTGAACGAAGTGGCTGACGCCAGGAGACCGGGGTTTCATCCGGCTGCCTGATCAAGGGTCCACACGATCCCCCTTACACGGGCCGTGCGATATCGTGTGTTGACTACAAACTACTCTTGATCCACTATGCTCGCAAGTATCATGCGGGAAGTCCGGGGTCGTGGAAAGCAATAGGGAGGCGCCCGCGAAGAGGGGGTAGGGTGGGGGTGATCGATGGGGTGAGTCACGTGTGAACCCGCAAGTGTCAGCATGTATACCCTGGCGATGCGGTTCCACGGACCGTCGCGCAACGCCACCGTCAGCCGCGTAGCTTTTCGTATGCCTGACGCGGCAGCAATAGTGTTACGGCTTTACTGTTTCTCAGTGCTCGAAGGATTTCTACCTAGAAGTGCCTAGACTTAAGTCACCGACGACAGTCACTGATGCGCCACCCGTTCTTGCCGCTCCTTGTTGATACAAGCTTTGCATATGATTGAAAAAAATCCATAGCGATCGTCGCACAGGCTAAAACTCTGGCCACTCATTCGGCCGTACACGAATCGGACTTCATGCAGAGCCTCATGTTGCAGAATATGCCTGGTGAATACGAAACAATATGTCAGATTCGTATAATTA
Organism: Karstenula rhodostoma CBS 690.94; assembly: GCA_010093485.1. NCBI lineage: Eukaryota > Fungi > Ascomycota > Dothideomycetes > Pleosporales > Didymosphaeriaceae > Karstenula > Karstenula rhodostoma. The sequence continues at coordinate 755,681 of MU001510.1, read as the reverse complement.
CTGCTTTTGGAGAAACACTTGATGAGATCACACCGCCTAATTGAGTTCGTGGAGTAATCGTATGATACGGGATTCACATAGCGTTGCCTCCGAAATCCGAGGGTTGCTTCTGGCCAATGAAAGGTGTCTTTCGACAGCGAACGCGGTTTCCCACCCACGTCATGGTATTGCCGTTGACTTCTTGACATGGTCTTTGAGCTTTATCAGCAGATAATACCACTTCCACCATTTTTAGTCACTTCAAGCTACCTATGTAGTAAACTTCAACACCAGAATATTGGAATCATGTCACCCCGCGACTTTGTGTATGAAAGCATGGAAGTCGATGCGAAATTGGTGCTAGCTGTTTGCAGCATTCTTGCTGCTCTGGCAGCCTATGCATTTTCTCAACGACAAGAGAAGCTTGTTGACATTCCCGTGATGACAGGGTATGGCGAGGATCATGAGCAGGCTATGGTCGATGGCACCCTCAAGGTACGTCGTAATCGATTGAAGTTACAGAAATAGTCTGGTATCTTTTACACGGGCCGCTAAGAGCATGTTGTAGTTCCCAACGAGTCCCTTCGTTGTCGAAACACAGCGACCTTTTGTTATTGTCCCAGCATGTACTTTCGAAGAACTCGGTCGCATTCCCCAAGCCAAGGCCACATTGTGGGGTGTCCAGAAGCAGGAAATGTGTGGAGACTTTACTGGCCTCTTTCAGCACAACGTCGAGTTGAACCAAGCATTGAGGCTTCATCTGCATCGTAACTTGGCTGGGACGGTAGACCAAGTAGAAGAAAAGATCGATTGGGTTTTCGAGAAAGAACTGGGGGACCCTCGAGATTGGAAGGCATTCCGTGTACACGAGGTTACGGTCCGTATTGTGGCACGCTTGGTTGCTGGCGTTTTCGTTGGTGCACGCTTCGCGCGTGACGACGAGTGGACAAGGCTCTCGCTAGGACTCGCCACCGACCTTGTGTATGCAAGGGACGCTATCAAGAAATGGCCTACTTGGTTTCAGCCCGTTGTCGGTCCCTTTCTAAAAGAAATCAGAAATGTCAATAAGCAGTTGACAAAGATGGCCCAGATGCTCAAGCCAGTCATTGAAAACAGTGTCTTGGAAGGAGCTCCCTCAATAAGACAAACCATCTATGATGAAAAAAAGATCGATCTGGAACATGGAGGCGGAGAGCCGGAAGGGACCTTTATGTCCTGGGTACTTAGTAGGTTGAACACTACAGACCCTGAAATAATAGCTAGGGTTCAGTTGAGTCGTAAGCGCATGGAGACGCTAAAACGATCCGCAAGCTGACCAATGCTTCAGTCTCGTTCGCTTCGATCAACACCACTACGAACGCCCTCTGTTTTATGGTAATTGACCTTGCAGCAAGGCCAGAGTACACTCAACCCTTGCGTGAAGAAATCGAGCAAGTGATCCGAGAGGACAACGTTCAGGAAGACCAGGACGGGGTCCTGAGATTAAAACAAGGCTCCTTGAATAAGCTCTGGAAGCTGGATAGCTTCATGAAGGAGAGCTCTAGACTATCCAAGAACGGCAGTAGGTATCCCGAACCCTGAAAAACAATAGATAGAGTACGCTAACACGAGCCAACAGTTACGAATTTGCGTTTGGTACAACAGCCTATTACACTTTCTACTGGTCATAGACTTCCTAAAGGGACTCGCATCGCCTTCGACACACGTTCAATACACACCTCGCCCCGCACCCAGACCTTCTCTCCGGAATACAATCCACCCGAGAATAAGCCGCCTACTGAATTCGACGGATTCCGGTTTTACAGGCTTCGGCAGATGGCTGGAAAAGAGAAGCTCCACCGCTTCGCAACGGCTTCTACTGAGTCTTTGACCTGGGGCTATGGAGACCATGCCTGTCCTGGTCGGTTCTTCGCTGATTACGAGCTTAAAGTGCTATTGGTGGAGCTTCTCCGAAAGTGGGATATCAGAGTGAAAGATCCGGTAACAACAAATTCGGAAACTTTGAGGAAGATGCGGGAGCTTGTGGTCGTCGTGCCTCGAGATGCAGAGGTTGAGCTTCGGCGAAGGAAAATGTGAAGACCTCGTTGTCATTGAACCTCAAGGTCCCTACGACCTTACAACTAGGCTACGAATAGACTAGAGCATGAGGGGAATAGCGACCACGGTCAGCGGTACCCGCCAATCGATACAGATTCCGAAGTTGATAACCTATGCTCATATCTCATACACAGCGATGCTTGAGATCAACGCTGTGAGTGCACTGTGCTTAGAAGCGTGGCTGTTTACACAATTGCGATGAAGTGAAGGTATAGTATGACAATGACTTAGATATCAGTGCGCCTTAGCCGCTTTTTTGGTCCCCCTTTGTTCGTGCATTGGCAAAGCACAACGCGCCTTTTTGTCCCCCCTACTTCATTGAGTCACCCTACCTCATAGTGAATCTCTACAATATATAGATATTAGTCATCACGTAACCTCATCCGTTTTAAATCGTCAGTGGTACACTAGGATGATGATATGCAAAGTGTATGATTGATGATGGATAATGATAGTCGCCGGTGGAGCTATCTGATGGGTGCCAAGGCTTGGTCACGTGGCACAGTCAACTCCAAGTCTCCGTGTACGAAAAGATGTAACTTTATCAAAGAAGCCCGCCTGTATTAAAAAATCGTGCAGCTATATTTTTAACGATTGCCCCGCATTATGATATCGTCTCCAATTCCGCATCACTTACTCCTATAGGTATGCTGTTCCGCCACCTAAGCTTTCGAAGGTGCGGCCGGCTTCTTCTTGAGACTCTTCCAACCCATACCAAAGGCGAACACGAAGCAACCAGCTGCCATAGCTGCCGCCATGTAGAAAACCCGGTCAATGCTGCTTGCATAGGCAGTCAAAACGCCCGCAAGTTCTGAGTCGGACACAAATTTACGGAATGCAGTGGCTCCAGCTTCTACAACCCTCTGGCCATCCACGGAGGGTGCATCCTTGGAAAGCAATGTACGGAAGCTGTTGCTGAAAATAAGCTCTCCGATACTGAGGAAAACGGCTGCGCCAAACGATTGACTGAATATAGTTAGTGCCATAGCAAGAGGCATCTGCTGCGGTGGCACTGTGTTTTGAACGGCGAGAATTGGCTGTTACAGGGATGTCAGCAACCCGAAATCGCTTCGCCTCGAAATATGGCAAACTACCATCTGTAAACCAAGACCGCGACCAACGCCGTAAAGAATCTGGTAGCCGATCCATTTTCCAGTGGAAGTGTCGGGTGCGAAAGTCGACATTAGACCACTACCGACCGACAACAAGACGGAAGCAAACAGAGCTACGGGTATGTAGTAGCCGACAACGTTTACTAATTCAATCAGCACGCCATAATCTCACAGCTGACGCCGCACTTACAGATTGGACCCGAGCTCAGAGCCGCGATGACATGAGCTATGATCATAGGCAGAATGTAAACACCCGCCATGGTAGGCGAGTCTCCTTTCACACCTTGAAAGTACACAGGAACCCAATACGAAGCTGTGTACAGGTTGCCCATAAATAGCCCGTATACAATGCAGCTTGTCCATACAGTCCTTATTCGAGCAATCGAGAATGGCAGCAGGGCGCCGGATCCCTTGTGGTAGTCCCATCCCAAGAAAACGAGAAAGGTGACACCAGCTCCGATGAAGAGACCAATGATCTGGGAGCTGTTCCAAGCATAGGCTGTACCGCCCCATTGCAAAGCCAGGAGTAGCATCACCAGAGCCGGAGCAAATAAGGCAAAACCTAAAAGATCGAGGCTAGTGTGGAGCGTGCGAAGGACCGAGAGTGGCGGCGGGCGGGGATGTTGCATCGGAATGCGCACAAAGAACATCTGAGCGGCAACAAGTCCACCGATGGGAAGATTGAGATAGAAGCCTGTGACACTCAGCATCTGTATGATTGGTACAGAAGTGGCAAAATGGGTCACTTACACCATCTCCAAGTTGCATATTGAGTCAGTAGACCTCCGAATAAGGGACCGCTGGCCAGGCCAAGTTGTCCGATACCCATGACAATTCCGATAAGAGCTGTGACGGTTAACAGACTGCGCAGTCAATGAATAGGGATCGTTGTTGCATACTCGGCCGTTTGTGCATTGGCGCGCACTCAGAGATGATCAAGAGCGCACCGTTCAGGATACCTGAAGTTCCCAAACCTGCAATGACGCGTCCGACGATCAACATTGCGGAGGAATTCGCAAGTCCGCAGATCAGAGAGCCGACCTCAAAAACGAAGAAGAATGCTAGGAAGGTCCACTGGGTCACATACATGTGAGTGATTGATACTTAGAATATGCGCTCACGCAAACTGACTTACCTGTGGCCTAAAATTCATGTAAATCTTTCCCGAGAGCGGTTGGAAGACAGCGCTGCCGAGCTGATACGCAGCACCATACCATCCAATGTCGTTGAGCGAGTTGAAGTCATCGGTGATGCGCGGAGCGGCGGCAACAACAATAGTACCGTCGAGGAGCATGAGAAAAGTGACCAAGGTAAGAGCGGCCAAGATGTTGAAGAGCATGAATCCATGGGCGTATTCAGGTTCTTTGGCTTGAGGTGCACCTGGAGGCGTAGGCGTAGCTCCCGCGGGGTTCTCTCCTGGTGAACTGTTTCCAGTGTCCGCTTCGGGAGACGCAGTAGACATGTCGCTTTTCTCCAGGTTAGTCGCACTGGACGACTGTGCCCGAGAGAACTCTTGCGATACCATAGCTTCGTTGGAAACGCGTGGGTTTGTGGGAAATCGTGGTGTTACGGGGGAGTGTCAAGTTGCAGGTCGCAGCGTGTTATCCAGTGGGCTCGCCGTTTAATTTGCATTGAACCACCAGCATATTGTGTTGACAGCGCTGGAGTAAAGGGCGCGAAATCCGTTTTGCCGTGCTATGTCGATCTTTTCGAATGCTTTGTTCGCAATGTCGGTCGCGTCCCATCGGTTTGGGTATGTGTGGCTGCCAAATGCGGCGCGACCGGGTTTGGGGGGTGAGAGACCCCAAACCCGCCTTGCTATATCACCCGCCCAATGCGGTGCGACCGGGTTTGGGAATGAGAGACCCCAAACCCGCATTGCCATATTACCCGCCAAACGCGGTGCGACCGGATTTGGTAGATGGGAGACCCCAAACCCGTCTCGCTCTTTCGCTATCTCGCACATTTAGACTTCCGCATATCTCGCAAACAAACCCCGTTTTGTTGACAAATCCAGGTATACATGCATGCGCAATCCTCCACAATATTTTAGATTCCGTAATGTATCCATGCACTCATTGCATTTCGAGCGGCTTGTTTCAGTCGAGGGAACTCCACCCCACGTCGTCATTGCGCTCGATATTCCTATTCCAGGCAATCGGACAACGGCGGTCAACCTCACCCTCCCACACGCAATCCATCTTATCATTCTGATATCGCTCCGCTCGCATAGCAGACGCGTAAAGCATTCAAACCCCTGCATGCTGGGCTTAGAATCCATGCGCGCCTCCCGGGACAATCCTTCTTTCGACGCACTTCCCACGGACATGGCTGAATCCATCTGCATACTGACCGTTCATATCACCTGAGAGGCACCTAGGCATGGAAGAGGTTCACAGGGTCAATCGGCACTGCCCTTCTCAAATCGATTCTGTAGCTAATCCTATCATACCATAAATGTGGTGATTTTGGAAGGTATCAAAAATCAAAGCAGTTGTCTGCAGTGATACCTCACACAACGTTCAAAGATGTCTCTTTCGGCCTTTTTACACAAGTTAGTGACTTCTAGCTCTCTTGTGCAGCTCATCGCCGTTGCCTCATTACTCATTTCATTCATATTTGTCTTGACCTATTCCCTGTTCACCAAACGACAAGAAGATAACATCCCAACATATACGCCCCAAGGGGACTACAAGAAAAGATGGTCGCACGACAATCCTCATGCTCTACAAGAGGCATATAGTCGTGTGAGTCCCCCAAGCCCGGACTGTCTGTGAGTGCTACAAAGTTACTGACAAGTGCGATAGAATCGAAACTCGCTTTTCAGGATATGGACAAGCCAAGGTTACCATCTTGCTCTCCCAGCGCGCTATCTGGATGAGCTGAAGATGCAGCCTGACACCAAGTTTCCCTCTGCTTTGCAGAATGTACGCGTTTTGCACTTTGACTTGGCAGAACACTGATTCCAACTTAGTTCTTCATCGGACCGTATCTGTGGCCTGTTGAGAAGTGGAAGCTGGACTACGTCCACAAAGGTCTTCATAAAGACCTTAACAAGCATTTGCGTAAGTCAATGAGTGTTGCTATTATTTATCTATGCCGCTAATCGCAATTTACAGCATCCATGTTTGCGGATGCCAAGGAGGGCGCTGATACTCTGACTCCCGCCGAGTTCCCCAAATGTGAAGGTACTTAACCATTGATTGATGCTGCAGCACGGATCCTTACGTATCCAGATTGGACTCCAATAAAAGTGCATCCGACGGTGCTGAGACTCGTAAGCCAGATAAATACCAAGCTATTGGTTGGCAATGGCCTGGAGAAAAACAAGGATTGGATCGATATAAGTGCCAGTGTAAGCAGCCACCTTTTATCTATTGCAAATTTCTATACCCTTTAACGTGGTCACAACAGTACACAAGAAACATTTTCCTGTCGTCCGCAAAGTTGCGCGTGTTCCACCCAGCCCTTCGCCCTGTGGTGCAATGGTTCATCCCCGAGCTTCGCGACGTCTGGCGCTGCAACCGTCGTGCACAAGAGCTCCTCGCACCTATACTCGCGGAAAAAGTCGAGAAAGAGAAAACTGAGAATTACAAGAAGCCCGTGGACTCGATCGAATGGATACGTGACGATGCAAGCGATCCAAAGGACAAGAATGACCCGCATCTCCATGCGATCCTGCAGCTTATCCTCGGCGCCCTAAGCGTCAACACAACAAGCCAACTCATCACGAATTGCATTTACAACCTAGCCACGTATCCTGAATACACCACCGTGCTGCGTGAGGAGACCGAAGCCGTCCTGAAAGAAGCGGGCGACGGCTGGACTATGGACAGTATGGCCAGGCTAGAGAAGACTGACAGCTTCATCAAGGAAACGCTACGGCATGCAGGGCATCTCACACGTAAGTCGCCCTCCATCTACTCACGAAGCTTTTCTAACGTTCATACGAAACAGTCACCTTCCAGCGCGAAGCAAAGACGACGCTTACACTCAAAGACGGCACGCAGATCCCCGCAGGCTCTACTGTCTTCTTTCCCACTGTCGCCGCCAACTTCGACGATTCGCTGTACCCAGAACCCGATCGTTTCGAACCTCTACGCTTTTACAACCTGCGTCACGCATCGCCTGACAACGAGAAGAAGTTCCAACTCACCAGCATCACCCCAGAGCAGATGCAGTTCGGCCTTGGTCGACACGCGTGTCCCGGCCGCGCGATCGCCAGTCACCAGGTCAAGCTCATCCTCGCGCATCTACTCAAGACATATGATTTCAAGCTCAAGGAGGGAGAGGGTCGCCCCAAGACTGTGCTGTTTCAGACGAATCAGTTTCCGAACCCGCAGGGAGAGATCATGTTCCGGCGCAGGCGTTAGCGGGCTGATACGCCACAGTATCTGGGTTGAGATCTCTCCACTGCTATCTGTCAATCATTCAACATGTATGGGTGCGGTTCATGATGTGGTGCATTCGCGGATCAGTTTAAAAATACGACCACATAAACAAATATCCTTAAAGTCTTGACAATGCCTCCATTGACGGTGAGATGCAATTTGTGATGTGAATCCTTGACATCGTGTGGCACTGCATGCTCATAATGGAGAGTTCGAAAAGACCCACTGAACCAAATCTTGCCGGATTGTCGTACGTCCCTCAAGATCTGATCCTCACCTAAGGTGTCACCAGAACCTTCCCAGTGGTTCTTCTTGCTTCAAGATCCTCGTGAGCCTTTCGCATCTCGGATAGCGAGTACTTACGGTGGATGCGGATCGTAATGTTGTGTTTAGCCATGGTGTCGAAGAGCTTCGCGCACCATTGCTGGAATTCACCGCCGATGTTTCCCATTAGCGAACTTTGACCAGGGCCAACGAAACGAGCCTTCTTAGCAACCAGTTGACCATGTGGGACCTGCCCCGGGAACCCGGACTGCCTCGTATCAGTACTTCATACACGATGCGGGACAAGACAAGCGATAATACTTACGGTAGCGCCATACGTCACGATCGTGCCATGCTGTGCCACAACTTGCACGTTGTTTTCAGTTTGGTCTTTTCCAATACCATCGTACACGATGTCCACACCGTGTCCCTGAGTGATCTCATCAACCCTGGCGACCAGATCGTGCTCCTCTCTGTAGTTGATTGTGTAGTCAGCGCCGTTGGCCTTTGCAAGTGCGAGCTTTTCCGTGGTACTCGCTGTAGCGATGGTCTTTGCTCCGTGCGCTCTGAGCAGCTGACACAGCCACAGACCCACGCCACCAGCTGCCGCATGAACAAGTGCCCAATCGCCCTGCTTCACGTGCACAATCTTTTCAACCAAAGTAAGTGCGAAGAGCCCCTGTAAGAGTGCCGCGGCAGCCATTCCAGGCTCTATACCGGGAGGAATAGGGAAAGCCAGTGAAGACGGAACCGCAGTGTATTCCGCATAACTGCCTATGCTGAGCCATACGACGCGGTCTCCGACCTTGAACCCGCCAATATCGCCGGCACCGGTGGAAACGATCTTGCCTTCGGCTTCGCGGCCGATGATGCCCTCCGGCGCCGTCCCCATCATTCCAATGCGCCAATATCTGTTGAGAAGTCAGGGAGATGAACAGCGGTTTGACGAGAGAGTGAAACGAACACATCTACGTAGTTGATGCCAATGTACTCGTTCTTGACAAGGAGTTCTCCGTCGCCTGGGAAAGGAACAGGCAAGTCGGTCCTGTACTGCAGGACTTCAGGACCGCCAGTGTGTTGCATTTGCACGCCTTTCATGAGTGCAGGAACAGAAGATGACGCCATTGTTGAGATGGTGGTGTAGAATCGAGGTGGAGGTACACGTGTTGCAAAGTGGAACGTGGTGACGAAGATACCCAGACGTCGCATTGAATTTACTCTGGGTTTTTGAGGCAAATGGATTCCAAGTATCTAACATCCCTAACTCCGCAGCTTATACATACGGCAATCACGCCAGTGCTAAAAAGGACTAGTGCGACTTTCACGCTGCGCCCATGCACAGACGCGTGGGGAACATAGTAAAAAGCAGTGGTTTTTACGCGAACCAATAAATGAATGGCTAGGATTTTCGGATTATGTGAGTTTGATAATGATACAAGGTACTTTAGCCCTGATAGTGATTAGCAAGAGCAACATGATAGGAGACAGACCGGAAATAGAAGCGAGCAAGGCGGATCATCGCGTCTATTAATCGGGAACACTAACTGCAATACCAGAAATGCCTACTAATGTGTATTTTGCCTCAATGGAGAACGGACAGTGTAGGTTGCCCGGTTATATAAGGTGGCTTATCATCTACAAGGAATAACCGGGTTTGAGGCAATCCTGCGAATCGAGTGAATCTTAGGGATTTAGACAAAACTCCGTCAACTAAGGGCCCGGGCAAAATTGACGCAATTTCTTACTAAGGCGCGGAAACCTGCCGTGTGAGACACTGCGGAGGACTCAAGAAGGAGACGGCTTAAGAGAGATATCTGTAAAAGCCGGGGGTAATTCACTACGTTTGTCGCCGCGCCCGCAGCGACCCTCCAATGATCGAAATTATGAACTTAAAAAGAAATAGTCAAAAAGAGTTCTACAACCACATGGTCCATCACGTCTGTAATAACTCTATTGTGAATATGACCGACGCATCCGGAGTTCATGGTTTTTTGTCTGATATTTGAGAATTCTTTCAGGCCTTCCAGTGTACCTCTATAATACCCAGCAAGGAGTCATTGGGCACGAATACCTGATGAAGAACAAAGCGTTCATCAGCCGCAGCAAGTAGAGCTTTCCATTCGTCCAAGTATCGTTCACGACCGTTGGAGAAGCACTGTAGAGCCAAATCCACTGACCTATGAGGCTTAGTTAGTAGTCGCTTTCACGTTTCATGATTCGCTTTGAGGCGCGGCGACATACCTTGCAACTCGATCCTTCCACAATGGGATGGCTTCTGGATCTGGCGTTACCACATCTTGAATGAGGATCTTTACTCCAGGTTGAAGAGCTGGGATTTACGCCTTCAAAACCTGTGTCGCAAAGCGTCACCCAAACCGCGGAAGACCATGCGGAAGAAGTAGACATCCGCCTTAGCGTCCTGCGGCGCAAAGAGCTCGTGTTCTTGAAACGTAACTTGACCTGCCAAGTCCGATGGGATAGTTGAGTTCACGCCTACGAGTGTGTTCTTGGAGTCTTGGACTATAAACCTTAGGTTCTTAAAGTTCCTCGCCAACTCGAAGGCAGCTTGGCCCCGAGATCCCATACCATTTACAATTGTCGCGTTACCTAGGGATGCCCAATCATAGACCGTGGTAACATTCTCGATGGCGTATCCAGGAACGTGGTCGGTGGCTTGCATTCTAGTTCCAAAACGCGCCGCCACCTCGGGGTTCGAAGCGACAACCTCCAGCACTATTTTACCATCGTTCGCAAGAACAACACCCTGTACAAACCAGCAAGAGTTCTACTTTTTCCATCCAGATTCGAGATGCTATGGGCGACAGAGTGTATCGTCGACTCTAAGAAAGCGGCTCAACTCACAGTTTCGCTCGGTAGTTGGGAATTGGGCCATTTTTGGAGCGCGTCTATGATCTTCGGCAAGCCATATGTGTTAGATCATTCCTCTATTTTCTAAGGTTATTCTGGAAACTTGCACACTTACTCTGGTGTTAGCGGGCCAGGTATCCCTGGCTTCAAAACCGACCTAGCCATTGACGTGCGGAATTGTCAAAAACTTGGAGATTTTGATGTGTGTAATCACCTCATGTTCTGGTTCATAAAAGATTCGCATGGTGATCGTGTGTCGAACAAGGCGTCTGACGGCATATTTTGCTAGGCCTGTTTTTTTCAGAGATCGCGTCAAAGGTAATCTTGCCTTCAGCAGGTATCATATCTGGAATTCCGTAGTGGCATACTCCGTCGATGGTTACTAGACTCTCTATCTGTAATTATTAGCTCATCAGATAGCGTAGGAATGTCCTAGTAAGACCTACAGAGGCGAACTTGAAGAGCAAAAGCAGAGGGCCCAGGAGAATCTCGTGTAGCTCAGCAGTTGCATCGAGCACGGCATCTTTGAGGCTGGAAACGTCATCGGGAAGAAGTTTGGGGCCATTCTCTGCAAAGGACGGGGTTGCCGTGCCTTGGGCCGATAGCTTCTTTTGCAGCTTGTTGAAGGAACTGCTAATCTGAGCGGCTAGCTCGACTATTCTCGGAGTCGTCTTGTTGCTGGAAGCCATCGTGAATGAGAGGAAGAAAATAAGACTGGAAATTGGCCAAGCGCAGAGGGCGAACACGAGAGGGACAATCATGCGTTTTTTGACGATGGAGCTCAACAGTTAGACCGGTGATGATCAGTCTTGCTGTAATTGCCTAAACTGCATTAATTGCTGCAGTCGTGATACAGAACAGGGTCAAGGAGAGACATGCGTGGTGTTTCAGATGGTTGGGAAGGTGTGATGATGATTCGCCAGTTCCACTTCTGCAGCTGCGAAGGCAGAGTCGCCTTCTTGGCCTTGTTGTTGCGCCGCAATTCCATTATTGTAGGGGTCAATTTTTGGGTGGTCCACCGAGGAACTCGAGTTTCTTCTTATCACATGCGGCACAATGTTGTTGGTTTTGCTGGCAAGCAATCTTCCAGATCTGGAGCTGACAGTGTGGTTCGGGAATATCCATTGCCCGAGGGTGGCACATACGCGGCTTCCCGAACCGATACTTACCCTCCTTCCTTTTTCCAGGCAAACAAACACATCAGCTGGCGTGGTTATCCCGTACGCTGCGTGGTCTGAACTCACGCCGCAAATACAAGGCAAGTAACACTGTCCTGGATGAAAGAAGAAGGTACCTTGATGATTCCTAGTGAATTCTGTACAACTCCAATTGCCCAACAATCAAGATTTTATCAGGCAACCTCATCCTGAAGAATGTACGAGCTTCGCATGTTACATCTAGCTGTTGTTGACCACCTACGCCGCTCTGTAGAAACGAGGCGTCTATGCTCACATCCCTCTAGCCGGATCCGATCGGTCGCACCTTGACATGCAACATGTATACACTGGTACAAAGATGCATCTTGCCACGAATGCTTTCATGCTGGACCGGATCATGGCTGACCAAGTTACATCTCGTCACTGCTCACAGCCTACTTCTGACGTGACCACCCAAAGAAAGTCAGCCCTTGAGCAATTGAGTTATCGTCTCCGTCACATCGCTGCGTGGCAACTCGAGCAGCTCAATGTCTGATAGGCCTTCGGCAGCGAAGTCGCCGCCAAGACCCTTCTTAACGCCGACAAGCAGACCCAAGAGGCCGATGGCTCGCATCTTATCCATGAATTCTTGGGATGTCTTGTTTGTCTCTTGGGTAATCTTAATACCCTGGTCCACACTGTCGTGAGCGACTTTCCAACCGGAAACGCCAGTGGCGGACTTGTAAGCAGCCAGTATTTCATTCATGGACGTCTCAAACGATGAGATGTAGACAGTCCTGTCCGGCCGTCTCCTCAGGTTTGCGAAGGATCTTGGTTACGGCCAGACCAATCGTGTCCATAGTGGTGACGGAGAACTTATTGTCGCCCTCGTCTTAGATGGTGGTAGAGTGTGACTTGGGATCCAAGCCGTAGAAAATTGTCTGGACACATCTTTTCAGAAGTCAGCAATGGAAAGTCGAGTCGTTCGCATGGTTGCCTCGGCTTACAGATCATGGAAGAGACCATTGGCCCAACCTGGGGCGCTCCCAACCTTGGACCTGACGTAGTCGAGCAAGCTAGCCTTTGACGCTGCAATAGGGAAAAACTTTTGTGCCTCTAGGAGATCAATACGACCACCCCAAATGAAGGGAATGAGCCGCTTGACGCCTGCCTCGACTGAAGCATCCACCAGCATGTTGTGATGCTGGAACTCGGCGGCGAAGTTGAGCGATAGCACGACGGCATTGTGACCCTTGAAAACATCAAGAATCTTGTCTTTAGTGTATACGTCGCTGACTTTGACAACGTTGGTGTTTGGTGGGAAATTGGCCGTCGAAGACTGACGCGAGACGACAGTCACGTCAAAGGCGCTATCTGCCTGCAAGGCCTTGAGAATGTACGGTCCAAGATGACCAGAGCCCTGCCTTGGTGAGCGAGGAACCGTGGAATAAAATTCAGTGCTTACCCCAACGAGAGCGACTTTGCGGAGAGGAGCAGCCATGGCGGCAGGCTAGCTACTGTGTGGAACCCCACGCAACGTATTTGAGGAGGATCGAAGGATAAAAGCACAGCGGCGGAGGGGAAGCGGGAGATGTACAGTAGCTTGTGAGCTTAGGTGGCGTAGGAACCATTACAGGTGCCCAGGTGCTGCTTAGGTCAAGTGCGGGCGAGGGCACGGGCTGCGGCTGCGGGTGGCAATCCCCAAACGGAATAGACACGTTCACAGCATTCGGAGCGTTGAACAACGTCATGTGCCTGGACACAGTGCATCGTTCATGTCGCCCCCGTGCAACTGCCGACTCCACGCACCGCTTCAGGGAGCAAACCCTCTTCTTCTTCCTCTTTTCAAGTGTGTCCATCTAATTAGAGAACCTCTGCGAGCATACCAGAATAAGTACATTGGCGACAACTCGACCGTATTCTTGCCGCAAGTCCAATTACTGTCGTGTCTGCTTCCATGGAGTCGATCGAAGAGGCAGCAACCCGTCTGGCGAGACTTGGGTACGAGAACAAGCCGATTTCGGAATTCGAGGTTTTTTTCGCACACTGGAAAGACCCTCAAGTTCCGTCGCGCCTTCGCCCCGATGCGTCAAAGGCATTCAACGAAGGCCCTGCGCTACGCGACGTGGTCGAGAATAATCGAAACGACTTGGTGCAGATGATGCTACCTCTTGGATTTGAGATCAGTGATTCGGTCATGTCTGCATGCTTACGTCAAACACGAAAAACGCGCCGTACGGAGATATTGGACATGTTGTTCGACAGCGGGTGGGACATCAACAGACCCGTGAACGAATACTGCCCGCCTGCCATTAGGTATAACCTCTTCTTCTGGTGTGAACTGAACTTGTCAGTTGACTCTTGCAGCCTTCTGTTGGAACACGTTGATCTCGTCGAACACTGTCTCGCCCGCGGCGCATCTCCAAATGCAAGCAGCCCTTCCGGTCATACAGTCATGCAACGAGCAGTCGCATACGCGCCTCTCGAGATAACGAAGCTACTCGTCGCACACGGAGGTACTATAAAGGGTACAAACGTCTTGGCGCATGCCGCATGTGCCCACGCCCAAGCCAAGGCGACGTCTGGCAGCCAAACGCCGCACTTCGAGGATCGTCGGGAAACAATACATTACCTCCTTGACCAAGGCGCACTGATCGATGCACATTACTCTGCGACTATGAACGATAAGCAGACTGGCGATGGTGTTTTGTTTGGAACCATGACCGCACTCCATTTTGCGATTGCAGGTAATCAAGCGGATTTAGTGCAGCTTCTACTAGAAAGAGGCGCACGCATTGATCTGAGAGGGTGGTCAGCATGGAGGACCGAGGGCCAGCAAGTAAATAGTGTAGAGTTGGCACGGATATGTGGTTTCGAGGATATTGCTGTTATGTTGGAAGATTAGGCAAGCTAAGGCCTTTGCTAGTTAGATATAGAAAATTTAATACTAGGATAACTCAGCTTACTATACAGGTTTATGATCTGGACCTAGTACTGTATTGCCGGTGTTCACCTTCCGTGAGAATGGTGCCTTACCTAGCCATCCTCCCGCCTTTACCTGCTGGCTGCTCTCTCATGGGAACATAAAGACGGGATGTGATGATTTTCTAATTATTGACACGAACCAGGAAGTGGTATCTTATAAAGTGATAGAGAAAAATCCAGGCTGTGGCTGCCGCCTAATAGTGACACGAGATGAAGCATTGTAAGTAGCCTTCGCACACAGGAAGAACAACACCGAACGACGTATAGAATAGTGGATCCTAGAGTACCTCAGGCTAGTACTATATCGCCGGTGTTCACCTGAGTGGTGCCTCACCCAGCCACCCTCCCGCCTCTTCACCTGCTAGCTTCTGTCGCCGCAGACGCACGGACAGTGCCTGCCACCAGGCGCACGGACAGTCCTTGCCCCGTTTAGCGCCTCGGCACGCTAGCACTAGCGCGCCCACAACGTATATAAACGCGCGCGCTCCCTCCCCTTCTTCTGTTCTTTAGCTCTCTTTGCCTTTTGGCTTAGATCAAGTGTAGTAGTGAGTTTTCTCCCGCTTCTAGCCTAGTGTCGCCCTCTCGCTGACTTAACGATAGTCTGTTCTTTTTAGTTTAATCACTAAAATGTCTTTACGAAGACGATTATGATTATTCCTATTTTTGCACCTGGGCCTCTTCTCACTGGGCTTGCTCACAGTCGAGGCCACAGTGTCATCAGCGCTGCACTTCTGCTGATTGACGCGACCTTTTTCACTGAGCTGCTTCGGCGTTGCCAAGCGCTTGAGGAAGAATCAAGCATCCCTGCGTCTGCTGCCACCCTGATCTGTATCTTACAACGGCTGTTCCCGTCACTGAAAACTTACTGAAATATTTGTATCGTAAGTGTACGCTGCTACGCGTTCGAGGGTGATTCGCTTCAATCTGACACGGAGGCGGCACTTGGTAATACTCGGCCACGCCTCGGTGTCAAATCTCTAGCCAATTGTTGACCTGATGCGTGTCAAATCCTTCGCACGCCGCACCGCCCTCGTAATCTACATTAGGAGTCTGTAACACCTGCGGATCGTCCTGAGCCACCACCGACTCCGCTCGTCTGTGCAGAGGGTGAGGGTTCCGGTCAATAATCGTTTTGGCGTTGGCCCATCGCGACGCAGTGGTGCCGCCAAGAGCGCGTAATGCGACCAGCCCCCGATGACGCTGGGACGCCAGTTCCGCACTTTTCGTTTCTTCGTCAATTTTGAGGTTCAGTTTCTAGACCACTGTCTGCCGCTACGCGATACCCGTGTTATTAAGAGGTATTAGCAGATTTTGAAATGTACTGCAGAGCTGAATCGGGTATTGAATTCGCATGCGTCAAAACGTGAATGGTGTTGGTTGCGACGCTTTCCCCATTTCAAAAGTCGAGAACAGTAATTGTATCTCTAGGCACGGCGCGCAAGCTCGTTTTCCACAACTCAGTAGACACTAGAATGCGATAAAAGGATAACATGTTGCTGCTGCATTCCCTGCCTTCACTTAAAAATCCCATTATCAGCAAATCCATTTTAGAAAACCATTGGTTGCATCGCTAGCTGTTGCGCTAGCTGGCGCTGCCCAGATGTGGTTCTCGGGCGACTGTGAGACTGGAGGCTTAGTTATCCCCAAGTACTGTGTAAAGTTACTGTATCTCGTGATCTGCAAGCAGACCCGATTACACCCAAAGCGTTAGGATGCCCCAGGCCTGCTTCTCGGCGTGCATTATTAGGGTCGTACGTGCTTGTTACCCCAAGCGCTATGTTACCGCCTATCAAATATGACTGAGGGCCAGGCGAGCTTGATATGGTCACCTGTGAGGAAGACTTTTGACTCCTCCAGCTAACATCATGGGGAAGGCAACACGAGCAGAGAAACTGCAGCGCAAAGGCGTCACTCCAGCTTCTTTACAATCGAAAAAACACGCTACCGGGAAAAAGAAACTTTCTGGATCGACTACACGCAACTATAAAGATGCGGAGAACCTTTGGGAGGAGTACGTCCACGGTTCTAGCTCCACGTAATCCCCTTAGGTGCTAATGTGCCCAGGTACTGCGACTGGTCTGGTACGCCGTCAACTCTGAAGGAGGGTGCAGCCGTACCAGAAACCTCCCTCATCAAGAACTTCATAACCTGGTGGGCCGAAAGCTCCAGCGGCCGGATTGAAGACACGGTGTCAGTGACTTCGGCCGAAGTAACCTGGGCACGGTTCCAGGCAGTGATCTTTCGGATTACTGGCACCCAGGTCTCTCGGAAGACTAACGAAGATATACTCGCAGTGAGTACACGTTTGTGTTTTACAAAACAGTTTGCTGATCGGGGTAGTGGATACGCGAAGTCCTTCAAAGGGAACTCAACTTGTCCCTTCTAAGGAGAGAGAAAGGTCACTGTGATGTTGTGGTATACCAAAAACTCAAGATACAATTATGCTGTCAGGACGCAGACGAGTTCTCGTGGGAAAGAGACCGTATCCAGACGTTGTTTCTCAAACAACTGCATGTGTTCAGTGCCGGTAGACCTGGGGCCTTCGTTCCTACCAATTACTACCCTGATATCAACTTGACTTACGGCGATGTCGACTTCTTGCTCGGAAAGAATGATGCCGGAGTAGAGCGGTATGCTATAAGCCTTGTACAGAATTGGATGAAGGGGGATAAAGAGAAGGTCAACGAAAAGTACGTCGTCCTTTCGAGCCCTACTAGTCGGCGCTAATCAATTTGCAGTTTGCGCCTCCTTTGGTACGAAGAAGAGAATCCTTTGGACTGCATAGTCCGTTCTTTCTCGTCCATGGCATTCGCGGATAAGGCCTTCGAATCACTAAGTTGTCGGGCGGATCTTCTGAAGTACACACTCGACCCCTCTGAAGACTTGAGACTGTTTCCGTTCAAGCATGAATTCAAGGATCAGCCTTTCATCATCAACCGCGACGGGTCACCCCTTCATTATCATCGTTGGTGGTATAATCTGAAAGAACTGAGCATTCGAGCTGGATACCGAGAGTACATCAGGCCATACGACATACGGAGGGGTACAGCAAACAAGCTACACGGTATGTTTTGCCGATGCCAATATGCCGGTCTGATCTAACTATCTCGTAGAGGCTTCTGGAGTATCATCGAATGCAATAAATCAAATTCTGGGACACAAAAGCGGACAGGTATATCAGCGACACTACCAGTCGAATGTTTCGATGGTGGATATCAAAGGCATCGTCCTCCGGGGTAAAAGCGACGAAGGGTTCACCGCTATCGCCCTTCGCCGTAATCGCAGGCTGCAACGACTTCCGGCGCAACTTCCGTCTCGAGCCAATCAAGAGTTCTTGAATGCATGGAATGAGGCTTGTGTTGACGGAAAAGAGACACGGGATCATGCAGGGAAGCGCCTGCGGAAAGCGGCGTGGAGCAAACTACGTGCATCTTGGGACTACCACCATCAAACCGTTACTGTACCAGCTGCACAAGAGGGATCCAAAATTCCCCATTCTATCGAGAGGCTAGGTGATCTTGACGACCATATGACTAGATCTCGGATCATGTTGCGGTTTGACAAGCATCGTAAGGTCTTGAGTGAAGCAGCGACGATCACTTCTGTGTCAATAGGTAATTGTACCGTTCTTGACAGCATGATCAGTTTGGCTACTCGTGACTACAAGCATCCCGCTGTATGGTATGTCGGGGAGGAACCAAGAGAAAGCCCGTGTGGCGGGCTGCAATGCCCTTCCTGTGGATTGATGATAGGAAGGTTAGTATCCCCTAGTTCTTTGCAACCACAGTATATAGGTTAACGCTTTATTCAGCAAGGCATTCAAACACCAACAGATCCATATGCGCAGATGCGCAGCCAAACACAAGACCTTGTCAGCGGAGAGAGCGTGGACACCACAATACTGCCATCGATGTAGTATATGGTTCAGTGAGTTGGAAACTTTCAGAGAGCACTGTAAACACCATTTTGAAGAAAAAGATAAGTACTGCGGTATCTTGACACTACGAAACATTGTCGTCTCCGCTGGAAGATGTCCATTTTGCATGGGCGACAGCGTTCTTCAAAATTGGGGCCAGTTCGAACAAGTGGTAACGTCATTCACCACGAGTAAAGAGTTCCTTCGGCATCTGGAAACACACCTCAGAGGACTTCATGTCCTTGGGTCACAGCATCAACACACATGTCCACACCCAGTGTGCTCTGCGGGCGTAACGTATGACTTCGACAGTCTTCTACATCACCTCTACGATGACCATGGAATCATTGAGAATCTGTTCAACACCACCTCTGGGCCTTCAACAGTCGATTCAAACAGCGAAGGTTAGTTACATCTCCTAACCAATTGACTAAATCGTAAGCTTACAATCTAGCTCTTGGCCCGCACATAACTCGTGTACGAAAAAGAGGTGCCAACGAGCCCAAGACCGGAGATGACAAAAGAGTGGACCGAGGGTTTGGATGCTTCCACGTAGGGACTATGGAGTCATGCACCATTCTTGTTCCTTAGTGACAGATAGCTTGGCGTACAGAACATCTCTGGTCGGACTTGTCGGGTCTCTACTGGTGACATAATTGATCGTTCCCAAGCCTCAATGATTTGTAGGTCAGGACGGACATGGGTGAAAACGTGACTCGTATTGAGAGCGCAGTCCCTACCACTGGACCTCTCCCGATCCGGGCCCGGGCTCCTCGGCATAAACACCACAGCTTCCCTAGGTGACTCAGTATCCTACGGCACTATCGTGCACGTCGATTAATTCTGTCAGGATTGTTATTTGACCCTTGCTAGCTTCGTCGGCGGATTGGCGCAAACAAACCCAACGATCATCCCCGCGTTGAACTGACATGGGCATGCCAGCAGGCTGTAACTTCGCACTCAGCACGAAACGTGCACAGTGTCCGGTTTGACAAAGGCCGTAATGAAAGAGTATTTTTGTATAGTTCATAAGATTTTCTTCTTCACGGCGCAGGGTTTCGTTTCGGCCGCTCTAAGTCTGTCAGAGGACTCAAACCTCTACAACGATGCGGCCGCTGAAATGAAACGACCGGTAAGGCATCCATACAGTGTGAAGCGCTGCCGCAGACGCACATGCATGGACACAAGACGGTCATGCAACCGCTTATGCGCGTTGTCTTCTCATAGGCTGTGACTCAGGACAGACAGTAGCCGACCAATCGATCGTGGCTCACAGATCGCACTGACGTCTGGTACGAAAGGATCTGATGTCGTACGAGTGCAAACGTAGTTCGGGATCGCATTTCTCGAACTCTTTTAGCCAGTTTTGCCTAGTGGTTTAGACGGCTGATCTTCCAGAGGCCGATGGCGTGTAGCTCTGAAGATAGAAGGATGTGCTGCATCTGAACGGGTTGTCTAAGATCCCATATATGTAGACAAAGATTGATTATAGCTTTCGGTTTAAGTGGCCAGAGATAAAGATAGCTCTGAGCCTTTTCCTCAATCGGTCGTCGACCTAAGAATAGAAGTGATCACGTTTAATGGAAACTTCGGGAAACCTAAGAACCAGCACCAACAACAGTGCTTTTGTCTGGTTACAAGATGATGCTCTTGCTTACGACAAAAGCACGTCGGATATTATTTAATCAGCGCCGACGTGCAGCTTGCATTTGCACTACCAACCACGCAGCCTCATGCGCGTTCAAGGTCCAGTTTGCAGCCTCTTTCACGTGCAGCCTGACGATGCCCCGCACTTGTCGAGAACGCTGACGAATCTTCCTACTGCCAGTATTTAAGCTACCGTTCCAGATATCATAACACAATCCATCAATCTTATCATATTGCTATCTAAAATGTGCTCTGTCCAAGTCACAACATATCGCAACTGTCGCCGAAATCCTCAACATCAACTAAGAGGTAATTTTCTTCGATGTGCTACAGCACTAGCCCGTACAGGTCAACAAGTGTGTCTACCTCCGTCTGGACAATTAAGGGACCTGCCTTTGTCCCTTGACGTTCAGGATACAGATGTAGATGGGAGATGCCCTACGTGCGACGCAAGGTCGCCATCCAACTCGTCAGATTGAAATCAGTACGTGCCCCAGCCAACTCTGTTACAGCGCTCGCGAGCAAGGTTGCGTGCATTGCTGTTGAGCTGTCTAAATTCACTACGCAATTGTTTAGTTAGTCAGCTCATATTCAGTTCTAGGTTCACATACAATTCACCGTCCTTTTTTGCGACTAAGTAGACTTCGTATGGCACTGCATGGTTGTCGAAGGTCGGGTTCGTGTGACAATGGACATCAAGTACGATGTGCATATAAGAGGAATCATTAGCCGCCATTAAATGGGAATAGTAATCATTTTGAAGCTCGTAGCCAAATCGCGTGAAGAAACTCTGGTTGATTGTGTGTTCTTCAAGCCCGTATTTGACCTTGAAGCGGAGGACAACTCGTTTCGGTTCGGTATTGCCCATAGCGTCGAGTTGGTCTTATGTGTAGGCTGGCTGTACAGCGACTCTGGCGTATGGCTGGCTGGGCCTGTGGATTCCAAGCAATCGCTAGCTTTTGCCACGGCGCGCGTTGGGATGTTGGCGCGTTCCGCGGCGGTTGTGAAGGGCGTCAATGTGCGAGCGGCTGATCTACGACCGCCGCCGCCGCCGTCGTCGTTATCGTCGTTATCTTCGTTGTCGTCGTCGGTTGGACTTCTGCAACCAGTCAATATATACTCTACCTTGTAACGGGGCCAGAGTAACTTACATTGCTGAGTTTGGTGGGTGTGATGGTGAAGATGATACCTGGGAAGCTAGCAGAGCTGGCATCTTCTCGGCGCGAGTGGCTGGCATTCGCCATAATTAGTGCGATAAGCTTAGTGCTGAAAAGAAAAAGCGGTTACGTAAGCGCGTTGATACAAATTGCGGCTCGCTTAGGTATCCTTGCTGCGCGGAGACACTTACATCCTGATACGATACGATTCGAGAAGAATATAGCATTCACTCTAATAAGGTACACCTCAGCGTCTCTTAACAAGAGTTATAAATTAATCTACAGGAACGCATCGCCCAGCTTCCGCTTCGATGGAACAGTGGGGAGTGGCCTTTCTGTATGGCCATCAAGAGTGCCAAAGGGCGCATCGAGGCCTTGAGATTGGATCAGGGTACCCAAGGTTACAGGCATACCACTGATTAACATGGGCTGTGTCGTGATTCCCTTGACACATATTTCCAATTTACCCTCCATACTTGGCAAAACAAAATCAAGAGACAATCGAAAGATAGGAATGATACGTGGTGAGCCTAGTACGCGACCGATTGTTCGGCCTTGCATACAGAACGTGGTAGAAGCATCTCGCAAAGTGGCGTAGAACTTTTTCTGACCTTCAATGTCCAATGGTACCCTGGAGAGAACATTTCCAGAGCATTGATAAGCACCTCCCTCAACTCGAGAATACTGGTCAAGCTCGAAGTAGAACATTCCTGCGATCATATAGTTGCGTGCATCAGCAGTCCTACGATCTGACCAAATCGCATCTCGGGTTTGCTGCTTGAGCCGGCCGATAGATGCAACATCACTTAGTCCTGGTTCTGGGCCTGGAAAGTGTAGATTGAGGCGGAGACAGCGTTCACGCATTGATTGGGGTACGCAACTAATGAACCGGTTCCAGAGAATCTCAGAGTCTAGGGAGCCTGATGCCCAGCTTGCAAGTCGATGAACAAAATGATCTGTCTTAGGAGAATGGGGTCCAACTGTATATCGATTCGATTGTGATGTTCCTGTTCCAAGGGAGATATAGTGGTCAACTTGGTTTCTGTTAGGCTCAAATATCTGGCCCTTGTCTGGCCAGATTCGGGCACACTCCCAAGTAGATACAAACGCAGGGTTGTTGTATAAAAGTCCACCATCCTGATAGGTGTCAAGCTTACTTACGTGCTTTGACTTGAAGTAATATGGCGCGGCAGAGGTGGAAGCCGCACTATAGATACGGTTAGTATGGATAAGGAAATAGTAGATCTTTAGCTTACGCATCAGAAATAGATATGTCATGGCCAAACGTAGCTGCACGAATATGCTGGTAGTCTACTGCATTAGTAATGTGATATGTACGTTTAGGTCCACTTACTATGTTCCTCAGACCGGTCTCCGTTGTAGTTCGTGTGTAAACACGAAACGTTACCTCGGACTGTTGTGGCCGTAACTGCCACTTTAGTATCAGCCTGGAGTGGATTAAACATCTTGATTGCTGTTTCGAAACCATTCCCAAAAGCCCTCTCAATCGGGGAAAGGTTATATCTATGATCCCTTAAGAACGTCCGGAACATGTTGTGCACTCGGCGAGATATTGAGAAGATCTTTTCATGCTCGGCTTTAAAAGTCCTTGTAGCTATCTCTTCAAAGCGACTGAGACATTCTTGGGGCGTCCATCGCATCAGAAAGACGCCAATAGCGATCAGGCCACCTATACTATATTAGATACTGAATCAAAAGCTTTCGTACGGCAGCTTACCCGCGGATGTTCCACAGACGTAATCGAAATGGTTGCGAACAGGACTGCCAAATATTTCCATCTCCTTGTTCATGTGCTCAAGATACACGAGAGGAATCACACCTCGAATACCTCCACCATCAATGGATAGTATTCGTATACCCGCTGTCGGTGGAACAAGATCGAAATTGGCTTTTTCGGCCGATTGAAACCTGCCACAGAGAACGCAGTGTGGTAGATAGAAGGAGTGACGCCCAGATAAACGCTGGCCAAACCTTCTAACACAGACATTGCATATAGCGTGACCACAATCGAATACTTTCTCGGGCCTTGATACTAGGCAACTAAGACAGGATTGGAAAGTCTTGAGCTCTGAGAGATGTGGCCATAATGATTTCAACACATCTGAATGTTGACGAGTAGAGCTTTGCTCAAGAGGATCAGATTCAAAACGTAGAAAGATCTCACTCAGCTTCTCCTGGACACGTTCCTTGAATCGCGATTGTAGGAGTGGGTCTTTTATAGCAGTGGAGATAGCTTTGCTACATTGACCAGCGTAAAACTCGGCGTATATGTCTTCCGGCAAGAAAGCTGCCTTAGTTAGAAAATATTACTTATTCCAGATATCGCACTTACCATGGGAGCCTGGGGGATAATTTGGCAGAAACACTGACGAAGCAAAAAGTGGCACAATAACAGCCCATATCCATGCTTCATCCGGTATCAAATTGAATAAGGCTGTGAGGTGCCAACACATGTCTCGACAATCAAATCCGCTCGGTCTTGTTGATCTAAGGAAATCGAACCCAGCTTGTCGCGTACAGAAGCATCGTAATAGTTGCGGAACCAGTGCCTCTATATGCTTCAAGCTGAATAGATAGCGTGCGAAAGTACGGCCTTTCTGCACCTCCTGACTGAGACTCATAATCTGTTGTTGGAGCTTTTTCGAAGACTGTGTTGTTGATCTGGTTCTCCGAGCCCCGAAGATAAACATCTCCCCAAATCTAGACTTGAAATCCTCCTCAGCCATGTCTTTGTTAGAATAGTTCTTGAGTCGGTTCATCTCTTCTAGTACCATGTTGTACAGTTTGCTTCTCACAGCTTTTGGATTAAAGTGTGATGCCTGCGTGTCTACTACGACTAGGATTTGCGGTAAAGCTCGGGTAGGTAGATTGTGTAATCTGGGCTGGACTGCTTGGAATGCTAGTATACTGCAAACTCCAGGGATACCGCGGAGATCAGCAGCAAAGTAACAGATAACGTCAGATAAGGGTGCAAAGACGTTTGAGATCAGGCTGTAACCCATGCTTAGCGTAGAGGTTGGCTCTAGTATCGTTTGCGAGGTACAAGCTGGTGACGTAGGTCGAGTAGCCGGAATACCTACACTTAGCTCACAATCAATGTAAACTTCTGGACTAAAGCTGTTGGTGAGTCTGGGAGACGCCAGGTGCACCTGATTATGTGGGCGTAGAATTTTCGAATGACCAAGTATATGAGACAAGACAATTGACTTTCTTCTAGTTCCGACTAGAGTAATGAGCGGTACGTTGAGTGCCCCATTTGATTGACCTGGGCTTAAATCGCAGAATGAAACTTTGTGAGACCAGAGCTTGAAGGTGTCGTTTTCTCGAGATAGGCTAATCCAAGGATAGGTCGCCATGGCCTCATGAATTGAGGTTTTCGTCAAGGATTGACATGATTATTATGCTAGCTCGTGTAATAGATGTGCTCGATTTCCTATCATTCTTGTTTTCCAAATTCGAGAAACGGACTGTTTGCAGAACCCACATCTGATGTTCGGAATCTCGGATCTCGTGTGGAAAATACAAGACCGAATGCACTAGGATGCATTGCTAGAATCTAGCGCATCATAGGCTATTGCACCTAACCCAAACTCCTAGCGACGCGCCGCTCCTCTACGAGCCAGCCCCCCGGGTTCCCCGCCCAACAGCCTTCTGATCCTATTGCACCTAACCAACAGCTGCGTGCAGTTCAACCTCACGAAGATGGATCACGAGCTGATTCAACTATTATCGAAATCTTTCCTGGGATTTGCGCGCGTTAGCCTAGATCATCTGAGCTTTGAGTCGGTACGCAAACAACATCGCGAGGAATCTAGTAAAGCAACAGCCCGGCTTCTTCGGGTGTTCGAACTTGAAGGTTGTGAACGTGACAAGGTGGAGAACTTCGTTGATGCACTTATTGGCACGAATGTCTTCCGAGACGCGATCTTTCCAAATGATATATCATTGTTCCAAAAAGCGCAGGATGTTCAATCCTTACGCCTGCAACAACCCTTAGAGTGTTTGAACGGGATGCATAGAATCGCCGCTGCTAGGAAGCATCTGGACCCTAATGATCGCTGGTGGACCGTCAGACTCCTCATAAAAGAAGGTGGGTCCGACGTTCCGTACTCAAGACTGGTACTTACTTCTCAACTTAGACTTTGATCAGCGACATGACTTAGCCCACCACATGATAACCTCGTTTGCCCACGAACAAAAATATACTGATGGACAGATCTTCAGGAACATCCGTTTAGCACACCTTAGCAAACTATATTCTCTGGAAAAGAAGTGGTGGGCCCGTTTAACACTAACGAAGCAAAAAGACCTGCGCCAATTGTTGAAGAACGAGGCCCTTGCAGATAGTTTTGACAATCTATTAGAATTTAGCGGACTATGGGAGCCCATTCAACTGGGTACACTTCATCGTCTCCATGGTCTCCGATGCCCCGAGGCAAGCTGCATTAATTCGTATATTTCCTCGCTGACTACGTGTAGGAGCTTATTCACTACCTCAATCATATGACAAATATCTGGAGACGCCTGACCATCGGTACTATTGCGCAATCCGTTGACGACGTCACAGTCAAAAGTCTTGAGCTGCGTGCGCCAGGTGTATCTCGAGTCGACTTGCAAGACATTACCATCTTGATGAGTGAAGGAAAAATTTTCTCAATGGCAAGTGCAACTCAGCGATCCCAAGTACTCGAGATAGTCAAGGATTTGAGATTCATAATACCTTCCCTGAGAACCTTTTTCGAGAATATGAAGTATCTAGAGCCGTGCAGTCAAATCTTGAAACGGCTGCTAGATAACTCTGAGAAGCGATCACTGGAGGTCAGCTTTCGAGCCAGGTACTTCCCGCGCGACTACGTTGTTACACAGTGCTCAGAGAAGAGTCTAGCGAAGACATTTACGACGCTTCCTCCACCACTACGTGTCTCTTGGGGGCGAAAGATAGGATACGTACAACTGTGGTTCTTCTGTCTTCGCAATTTCCCAGAGATGACTGACTTGAAGCCTAAATTGGACTCCCGTGGACAGAAGATTCAAAGAAAACAGAACAAAGCCCTGTGGCATCGCCTTGCGACGTTGGCTTGGAGGCTCGGCTTTGACACCGAGGAAATCAGGAGACTGAAGAACGAACAACCAGAGCGAGCACAGGCGCAAGAATTCCTAAAGTCGGTGCGTCCATGCTATGAGGATACAGCGACCTTCGATTCCTGCGTTGATAGCATTGCGAGTGTCCTTCGGACTATAGAGCAAGACACGGTAACTATGGGAACGGGAGATCTGACTGGATTATGTCGCTACCCTCTCAACAAAAGATGTGGTAGGCCACACTATGATGACCATGAAAGAGACAAAGGTCACCTATTTCTTCCACTTATGTGGCATGAATTAACCCAAGAGCGGGAAAAAGCAGATGTCACTTCATTGTTCGTGAAACAAGACTTCGTTCAAACGTTTTTTGGCCAGGTAGGTTCCATTCTAGCATCATAATAGCCGGCTAACCAGTGTCCAAGCATCTCTCTGAGCCCATTGATCTATCAGGGTCACCCTACGAGGACTTGGTTGCTGAAACTTTCACTCCCTCGCTGCCTGCGTCAGAAGGAGCTATGGCTAAGCTGGTCGATGAGCTTGAAGAGGCAAAAAACCGAATCCATCAGCTCGTTATAGAGAAAGATAACCTCGAAACACAAACTACGTCGGCAGAAACGTTAGGACAGGAGTTACAAGCCGCGAACTACCAAATAGAGCATCTGAAGAGTGTTCAAAGCAACTTCGAAAATCAGGTGGCTCGAACAGACGAGGAAATGAGTTCTTTAAAACAACAGTTGAGCATTTTTGAAACTTCGCAGTCCGAACAATTAAATCAGGATAGACGCTTGAAATCCATTATAGACGAAAGAGATGGCTTCATCAAGCAACTGGAAGCTCAAATAAGGGTCCAAACTGAGGAGCTCGCGATTTCAAAAGCTAGGCAAGAACTTCAAGAAAGGGATCTGACAGGAATTCGACATGAGGTTAAAGAAAAGGATCGCCTTATCAAATCTCTTGAAGCTCAAGTACAAGCTCAAGCTGAAGAGTTCACTGTACGAGAGGTTAGGCAAGAGCGTTATGATTTAGATCTGGCAAACCTTCAATGTGAGATCGAGGAAAAGGATGTGAAGATCGCAAGCCTAGAGAGCGAACTGGGCGAAGCGAAGAATGCTTACCTCTCTTATCGCGCCAGTAGGCTTTATAAAGAAGTGTTGGTGGAGGGGGACTTTCTTTCACGCTGGAATAGTATGGACAGCTGGGAGAAACTGACGTTTGGCCCTATAACAGATTGGGAACGACGTCAAACCGCTAGATCCATCTATGAGATGAAGACACAAGACACAGAAAACATCAATATCGTCCACATATTCATTATGGACGGGTTTCGATCTGTGCGTTATCGAGTCCCTATCCCGGTCTATAAAGTCTTTCGAGACGCGATTCCCCCGGATTTCGTATTCTGTGTCACCCAACCCGGAGAGGGATCCTATACCTTCAAAATTATCACAGAGGAGAGGGATAAGATAGAGATGGAAGATGTGTGTAAGAGTCACGGGACGTGCTATCTGGCCGAAAAAGCTGTTTTAGAAGAGTGGAGACGATACGCTCAAGGAAAACGTAGACTTGGGCATGGAGGCATCGAGCCATTACAAAGAACTAAGCGATGAAGCATTGCATTTTCGGAAATATATAAGTAACTCATGCTCTACTGATTTTTCGTTGTTTTTCGTTTCTTCGATTTTTTTTTTTTTTTTTTTGAGACACAAAAACAGACATAGCAGAAAGGTACAAATCTCCCGCAGCTTGTCGCACTCGTGTGTAACGACCCCATTGCTAATGGTATTGTGCTGCTCTTGCCCTAGTCAGAGGCGGATTGCCATGTACCCCAGACCTACCCTCGAAGATTGGCACACGATATTCAGTGCGTAGATGCTCACGACCTTCAGATGGTAGCATATAGTGTGTACGTGCGCGGTGTAGATGGGTATGTCTGGTCCGTGCTGGCGAGTTGGTGGCGGTGGAGCGGGGGTGTTGATCTGCTACAGCATGGTCGAGCTGGTGCAAATACTGTCCATTGTTACCTCGCCCGCGTTTATGGGGCGAGTTGACATCTGTTTCCGACTCTCCACCCCTGTACCTATTCTCTGAGCCGAGATTGACGAAGTCCTCGTCAGTGAGCTCTTCCTCAGAGTTCGCCGGATCCTTCTGGGCTGGCTGCATAGCTGCCGGTGTAGGTTGAGATACGGACTGAGGCCGAATGGGAGATCGAGCGTCCTGTAATGGCCCAAACCACTCAGGAGGCATCAAGTCTGGAATGCTGGAGTAGCCTGGCTCTTCTTCTAGAGCAGTGCCCGCTTGGTTTAGATCAACAAGGATCCCTGGTTGTTGCCTCGGCAGCATCTGCATCCTGACATCGTTTCCATTCTGTGCCCCTGTTTCCCCGCCAAAGAATACACTCGGTGAGTGGGCTGTAGGCTGAGCCATTTGTGTCTGGGGCCATGGATTCGTAAGACCTTCACGTCTAAACCATTCCGTCAACCACTCCATTTGTTTTGAGTCAGTCGGATAACTATCCATGCAGGTCTCGTGAATCGGAGCGTCGACCTGACTACGGGTTAGTTGTCGAACTACATATAGCAGGATCTGGGTTTCTTACGAGTGAGCTGCCTGCGAATGGCCAGTCTGGAAGATGTGGATGGGAGCGAAATACAGACAGTTCATTGCCATGGCTGTAGAAGATGGCAACCTTCACGTCTTGGTCCTGGAGGACCAAGGCCTTGGCTTTGATATCCAGTCCTTTGCGACGCCTACAGAAAAATTTGTCCCTGAACATTGCAGAGTTTCTGGTGAGGGATGACATTGTGTGCTAGGAAGTGTACTGGACGCAGTGATCCGTATGGTGGTGAGCTGTGGACAGCTTTGCGACGTGCTCCGGTATTCTTGTTTTATAGGAACTCGAAGACGAGTTCTGATTTTCACCGCCCTAGCATTTCCATCATATAATCACCCATAGAGTTGGGACGTGCGATGAGATTTGCTTGGCGGAGAGGCACGGTGCGCCAAAAATATCTCACTCTGGTGGCGTCACGGGCTGAGGCGGCACGGTGTCACAGCATCTTGTTTTTTAAACTTTGCTTACAAACACGATTTCCCATAATTGTATACTGGGTTTCGTTTCATAGATAATTGATTTTTCGATTTTGGATTACACTCGAAATCTTGTACGAGCGCAGTGTTCAGTCCCCATACACCTACGCGTCTATGTTAAGGGATAGATGTGGTCTTTGCCTCAACTCACTAACAAACATGCAATTACTAACCATTTACATCCTCTGTTTGGCATCTACGATCGCTGCTTCGTGTATCTGGAGGAGCTGGCGGTTGCTTGACAACCCCACAATCTGGTCGTTCCTCCGCAGACAGTTTCTTTATACATTACTTTGTCGACGTCTTCGAACTTCATCAGACATCAACGTACTAGCTGGTATAAACCTCCTGGTCTTTGGCGCTGCCAATATCACAGCCTGTACCCTTTGGATTCAGAATCCCGCTGAGTTAGGTAAACGATGTGGAACACTATTCATTGTTAACGTTATACCTCTATATCTAGGAGGTCGAACAAACTTCTTAATAGATAAAGTCTTCCGTTTGCAATTGAATGAATATTCGCTCCTTCATCGATGGTTGGGACGAGTTTGCGTAATGCAAGGGTTGCTCCACGGCGTTCTGAGTGGAACAATGTCATCGTTGTCGGTTGCGGAGATCACAGTACGTATATCTTCCACAAATGAACGCACTCCTGACAAGTTCAGCTCCTTTCACTACTGGCTGCCCTTGGCTGTCTATCTCTGTTACATATTCGAAGGTATGTGTACGAGGTATTCTTGAAGGTTCACCTCCTCTGCGCAATCGCTTTGGTCGTTACATTATGGCTTCATAAGCATCTGTTCTCCACTAGGGCTACGGTATGCTTGGGCATTGCTTCAAGCATCTGGCTCTTGCAGCATTTAACGTGGCTCGCAAGGTTGATCCATCAAAAATCCTCGCGATCAACTACCATCATTACCTTGGAGAGGCTTAGCGGCCCGCATACCACGTCCCCCGGGGCGATGAAAGTTGTGTTTAGATTCGAGAGCAACAAGAGTAGCGACTTGGGTCCAGGACAGTATGTGTATTTGACCGCTCCAGGCCTTCATCGCCACTCTCTCGGATTTCTCCAATCGCACCCCTATGTAATTGCATGGATCGAAAGCACAGAGCCAAATGAAAAGCATGGAGAGTCGCAAGGTGGCCATTGGTCAGAGATCACAATCCTTGTTGAACGGAACAAAGGGTTCAGCGATGCAATCTTTGCGCTCAAACGCACCTCATCATTTTTGATAGATGGGCCCTATGGACACATTCAGTCACTGGACCATTACGACAAGGTGCTGTTCATGGCAAGCGGAATAGGCGTTGCCGCACACCTACTTCATATACGGCATCTATTAGAAGCTCATAACACGAAATCGGCAAGAGTTAGGAGAATAACCCTCGTGTGGTTCCTGGAAACATCAGGTCAGTCAAGTCTCAATTTCACCCTGACAGTAGGTTCTCACCTGTTTCAGATCAGGAACGATGGGCCAAACCATATTTGGAGAGCCTACAAGATAAAGATAGCTCGAACAAAGATGGCTATCGAATCTTCATCTATAAAAGGTATCTACCAAGCCCGCAAAGGTCAAGAACTATGGATAAAGACAACGGGAAACGTCTTTATGAGATCCATGATAGACTTGATATGAGCAAGGAAATTGAGGGCGAGGGCAGTGCCGATGGTGGCAACATCGCAGTATCAGGTAAGCGAGCGCATATGGAAGATAACCCCCAAATTAACGCGACCAGTGTGTGGTAACCCGCATTTTGAAAGTGCTATCCGGAAGGCAGTTCGCTCTAGTAACTACGACGTTCACCTCTTCATGCATGGCTTTCGGCCGGAGGAGACCGAGACCGGAAGACTTTCGCGAGACAGATATTGTTGGAAGTCCGGATTTGATAACGAGACGCAGGCGTCTCACAGTAATAAGATTGGGTGAAGAAAAATAGTATAGCGGATACTATCCCGTGGACTTGTGAATATAATCCTCGTTACAAAAGGTGTTTGACTAGTTGTGTATTTTACAGCTTGGTACATAGTCATGTCAACATTGAAATAGTTCACCGTAACCATGATGTATGTTACCAGAGTCTCGTAATAAGTGACGCCCCC
The DNA here is from genome assembly GCA_010093485.1 of Karstenula rhodostoma CBS 690.94. Classification (NCBI taxonomy): domain Eukaryota; kingdom Fungi; phylum Ascomycota; class Dothideomycetes; order Pleosporales; family Didymosphaeriaceae; genus Karstenula; species Karstenula rhodostoma. The sequence goes on along the minus strand of MU001510.1, from coordinate 723,835 downwards.
AACACGATACTCAACACATTACTCAACCAACGCGATACTGCCCAATCACGACTTCTAATTCCCATCCTCCTCGCGAGCGTGTCTTCCTACTCCCGATGAGCAGTACCGGAACTCATCACCGTAATAAGTGACTAAATCCCCAAAGCTGGTACAACCTATCAGAGCGGTGATATGCTATTAAAAGGGTAAGCAGGTGCGAAGGCGATTCTGTGTAGTGCCTGTTGTCCAGTCTTTCCGCGCGTACCAACCTCAACAATTCCTCTCGTCCGGAAAGGCGGTACGCTAGCGAAGCCAGTTCTGATTTTGAGATACAACAGTCCTAGGTTCAATTTTAGAACTTAGATATCTGTAAATCAAATGCAGAGTCTGCCTTTGTCACTAGTCACTGATGCCCTGTAAATAGTGCTTCCATAAGCGGGAAAGGTGGTACGGTAGCGAAACCAGTTCTATCTCTAAAGTATAAAAGTTTGGTTTTTAGAAATCGGATATCTGTAAATCAACTGCAGAGTCTGCCTTGGTCACTGGCTACCGATGCAAGGGCAACAATGAAGAACATGGCCAATAGACGATCCAGTTCCTCCATGTCCCATGCGAAGTCAGTCGCCCGTGCGGGCAAGATGTTTATACGGTCGTCACGAGCACGCGGCGATTTCCGCCCTAACGTCCGTGCCCGCGCATCCCAGGTGGCCCTGCACCCTAAGCCCGTGCGGGATGCAACCCCGCACCGCCCACTTGACCGTAGACTGCGCCCGTGCCGTGTGAGGAATCTTCCCCTGCACTCGTTTACGCCGCGCACCTGCACCGGTGGTTGGCACTCAGATGGTTTCTGGACTCCCAACGATGCTACGCACCAGCAACCTCACGTTTCAAAATCAGTTTATCGTAAAGTGCCCCGCTTGGCAACCCCACCTGACCGTGCCTCATAGATACGAATTCAGAGACACAGGCGCTATCGATCTGTTGGTAAAGGCTCCTTCTACATATTTATTGGCTCGTAGCCTCCATGTACGATATCCAGCTTCACATCCTTCTCCTCTGGCTGCCTGAAGCGTTCTACTCCAAGTTTGTCTCAAGCGAACATGCCCCGTCCCAAGCGCCGAGCAGTCAATGCAAAGAATCGAAAGGAAGAGAAGATTGACCTACGCGAACGTTCATCGCACTCAAAGGACAACCAAACAAACCCCGATACAGAAGGTACGATGATCCCCACCCTGCATGTCCTTTCTAATCGGCACATCAAGAAGCTGTTAATCGATCATCTTCATTATCGTCCGCACCGTTGTCCGCCCCACCTTCTCCATGGCTGACCGAAGGACGACCTTCCCATCGAGATGAGAATGCGTCTTCTTCACAAGAATGGCCGAAACCGGAAACTTCGTCCGACCAAAACAACGGCAAGAAGCCAACGGAAGTACTCCCGCCCAACGACGATATAGAGATAGTGGGTTCAAGACTTGGTGTTGCATCGAGCACGAGGGTCAATCCTGCGACTAGGGATCAGGCTTCAGGTCATGTGTTCCTCAGGCCTGCGGCCCCGACCTTTGTTCCCGGTCATCGGCCTACCAATCCGCCCGCTGTCCAACACTCTGCTGCCCTTCAGCCTGTGGCTGTCACTTCACTGGCAATAGTTCCCCCTGAGCAACAGCATGAACTCGCTAGGCGGATCGGCGATTACCTCCACCCATTCCTGACTGTCGCAGAGAGAAACCCTATAAGAACCATAAGAGATGTTCGGCTCGCGAGCGAGGGGTACTGGAGACAGTTAAGTTACATGGATAATGCCGGTCCAACAGTCGTCCATGAGACACATTTCGCACCTCACATTCAGATGAGAGCGGCTTTCCTGTGGGCTAGGAATCATGGGATGATTCCATATCATGAAATGGTACAATTGCTCAAATTGCCCCCAGGGTGTCTTACAGCTTGGGTTCGCAGATGGGGACGTGGTTAGGTAGCAGGTAGCCTGGTCGGCGTTTTTCCGATTTTTGAATTCATAATACAAATTTACCTCTGCTTCTGAGCTATCCCATCCGGAATGCCGTGACACTAGATGCGATTGTTCTTGATAACGCTGAATGGCTCGTGCGTTCATAGTCGAGCTATAAATGTGATAGGGTCGCCCATAGCATTCTCGTATCAACGCCACCATGCTTCACGACGGGTTTTCGGCACATGAGAACGGGCAGCTTGTCAGCATTGACACCATCTTCATACTGAATCTATCCATTCTGAGGTTGCAACGTGAGAAGAGGCTTAATTCGGATACATACGTTCGCCCGTCAAGTAAAGAAAGAGCTTTACTACACGCCGTTCTCAAGGCGATGGATTGGGGTTCTTACGAATCAATCCGACAGCACGTAGATCTGACACCTATGCTAAATGGTATGAGCTTCCTATGTTCACCCTTCCATCCAACTTACTATGACTAGCAGTTGATGAAGCCATCGAGAACAAGACGATCCTCGATGAGATGCCAGAAGAACATTGCCGTTATTGAGAAAACATTTGGAGAGAGCAGGGCATTCAGTGTTATATTGTGTTGGGCGAGGAAAGTCACTGTTGATTATACTCTACTGGTCCCCTTCGTATACTAGCACATCAAGACATGTGGTATATCTCTGAGTGAATCCCATGCCGTCAAAGTTCCATATCCAATACAAAGTGAAGATTTCATCATGATGCAAGGAGCTAGGTATCACAAAGTCTTGTGAACACCATAGATCTGGTCCCTCTACATCTAGACGCGGTCGATGACGAAGAGCCTGACGTCTTGAAGCCTCTGGCGTCCCATTAGCTTGGTAGCAAATGCCGTCGTCAAAGCTAGAGCTCTGTGTGGTACCAAAAGACATGGCGTGTTGTAGCGTATCCTGAAACGTGTCAGTACTTGTCGCATCTTTGACACCTACCACAATCACTGTCCCAGATGTTTTGTTGTGAGCTTGATCTTCTCCACTTCGGGTGACATGTCCATTCTCTTGATAGAGTAGTTTTATGTGGTCGTTTGGTTGTACTATAAGCATGGGGCTGTTCTCAGTATAATTCTTGTGCCTCTGAGTGTCCTTGCAAACAAAGTCACTGGGAAGAATCTCGTTGTTTGTCCGTCCGTTAGGTGGAAGAATATACGTCATATCGTCATCAATGAAGGTGGGAGTACGCATGACTAATTAAGTGAGATTTCAGCGGAAAAATTAGTGGATAGAGTGATACCATTGCCGCGTGGGAAACCAGGCTCGCCAACAAGTTTCCCTTCCTTGAACACGTAAGCTCTTTCCACCCAGCTATGACAATGAACGATAGCCACGTGAATCGCGAAGAAAATTATTGAGGACATGTTTGGTAGTACGTTGACAAGATGTATTATCGAATGCTATAAACTTAAACATGTGTCGGATTGCTGAGACTTTATCTTTTCTCTTTTCTTAAGATAATCAAAAACGGTTTACATTTTTTAGCCTTTCAATTCGCCTAGAAGTCGGTTCTAGAAATCAATTTTGTAAAGCCATAAACGCGATTGGTGTACAACGCGACAACTTTATAAGGCGTACACCAACGAATTACTCTTTCTATCGGCTTTAATTCAACGTATACACATCAAGTCATTTGGCACCCCACCGAGTTCCTTTATTGTGTTTTGCCGCGGCTTGCCCGAGCTCGCGAAGCATCAAATTTGACACATCAAGTCAGAAAATAAAACATCCTTATCTTCGAGATGGCTAGCCTGGGAGGGAGCTTTACCGCTATCACTGAACCGTTCCAACCGATCGAAGCGAGTCACAGCGCCATGACGAATTTGCCACACTTCACCAGCTTGCAGTCTACCAGTAAAAAAAAAGGTTCGAATATGGGCTCGGGTGATAACAAGGCGGTGATTATAGGTGTTACTGTAGCAATTGTGATATTGCTGATCGTATTGGGGTTACTCATATTGCTGAGAAGGAAACAAAGAAAGAGGAAGGAGAACAATGGAACACTGCCCGGGGATCAGGTCTACAATGCCTTGAGGCGACCGTAGTCACTCATATGCCCCGGGATCGATGCCCATGGCATCGGCAGCATTTTCCTCCAGTTCCGGTAGCGCTTGGAACGTTCGGTGTAATACAATACGCATGCTATCTTGCATCCAGAGTTCTTGCACATGCCTCATCCGCTGCCAATGACGCAACAAAAGTATATATGGATCCCAAACTTCTGTGTACATGGACACCTCGATCTGTTGTACATGTATGTACGCGGCTGCCTTTTGCCACATATCCCATGCTCGAAAGTCCTCAAAATGGCTCCTTATCTGTAGGTTGATACATACCAGATTGGGAAAGAATCCTAACAAAGGAGCTGGGTCGAAGGTCTCAGCTCGGAGGGTAACGCGAAATCCAGAGTCTAGAGGAGGTGGGGTCGTCACGTTCAAGGTGCCCGATAACGTGATTCTCTGGATCTGTAAGCCATGGATCGCGCTGATATATCGGAAACACCCAGGGCTGTCATTGATGTTCAGGGAAATAGTCGCCACCCTGCAGAATATCTCGAGAGCCTCAGAAGCTATGGCTCTACAGGTCCAGATGAGAGCTGTGATGCTGATAGCCTGTCCCTTGTGTTCAACAGCTTGCCCACAAAGCCCTTTGTTGTGAACGTAGTTCAAACTCGACTCGTACTCAGAGTGGGCGGAACCTGCACCAAGGCATATAGACCCATGTAGAGATGGCTGAATACATGGCGCCCAAGCAAAGTCGGATGTTGTTACTGAATTACGTCGACGACGAATATGTATCAAAGTGTTATGGAAGATGTATCCATAAATCTTGAATCGAAGCTCGTATGGAAGGTTTGGAAGCGTTGGTTGGAAAGCTTCTGATGCAGGATGGCCGATTCGCCACTCCGAGGGAAGAGACCGTGATCGAGTATGTCCAGACAACAAGGTGTTTGCATTGCGGCAAGGCGGAGACGTCTGCGCATACATTGTAAATTTGTAACACAAAATAGAGTCTGGGAGTTGATTTAGTGTTCAGGCAAAGATACTGATCGATATACACATGGTCTACGCACCACCATCATCAGCACATTCGTGCGACCGATATACTCCAGCTGATCTTGGGCTTGGTCTTAGGAGTCAGCCTTGGCTGGCAGCGCACGACGCACGGCACACGGCGCGTATATCAAAATAAAGAAACCGAGAAGGACCAATGGAAGGCTGACGTGCAGCTTGAACCCAACGTAAGTTCGATACTGGATCGACCTCAAGGTTTGGTCGAAGATTCCTTCCCGTGCAGCGAAACAAAGCCTGCGTAATTAAGATCTATCGATTCACGCCACTTTCACTATACCTATTCTGATTGGTCCTTGTCAATCAACGGGTGCCGAATCGCAACACAGAGCCTATCCCTGTCATCAGGACGCCGCATTTCCCCTTCTTGTTGTTGTTGTCTCCGGCGTAAGATCGACCCCCGCAAGCGTTGGAGAATTTTGGTAGCTCACCGCATGACCTGGTCACCTTTGATAAATTGCCTCAACATCATCGTAGTAGAGATAGCGATGCTGCTTTGGTAATAAGTTGGCAGCGTGGAAGTGGTACTGTGTTAGCCGAGGATCCACTGGGCATCCCAGTGAGCTGCATCAGGGGTCCAAGCGGCATAAGAGACATGTGGGGATCCCGGCGTCGTGAAAGACAATAGGGAGGCGCCCGTGGGTGCCCGTAAGCGCCCGCGAGGAGGAGGGAGTGTTCGGGTGATCGGTTGGGGTGATCGGCTGGGGTGATCGGTTGGGGGAGTCACGTGTGACCGTGGCTCTGGGATCATCCTCGCCTCAACCATCCCAACACTGGGCATAAGAGAGACCACTGAGCACCCTGGATTGTCTCACCTGAAACTGCGCATCACTGGGTTCTAAGCCACACAAAGGTATCCATTTTCCATTTTCCAACACTGAGTTTTATTCTGACAGTCGGGTCCAGGTATTTAGCGCTGCCAGAATAATCCGTCTGGAACCCGGTACCCGTACGTATGCGACGTATGCCGAAACACGGGAGAGTAGATCACTATCTGGCGAGCGCCGCTGGCTGCCGAGCGCACCAAATTGCACCCAAAATGGCCGAAATTCTACGTAAGCCAACGATTTTCAAAAAAGAGGAGATTTAATCCTTTACAACTTTTTACACCTTTGCGCATTCTTTTCAATATAAATTTTGCCCTGTTGTGGTGCGTTTTGATGCGTTGAAATGGGTAACTTTTGGCCCTTTTTGGTGGCGCTCGGCAGCCAGCGGCGCTCGCCAGATAGTGGTCTACTCTACTGGCGGCCAAATCGTAGGAGCACGTTGAATTAATATTGCCTATTGTGCATTTACCTTTTTCTAAGAGACATACATCGTGCAATTGCATCATATAGCCTTATGATGCAAATACACCCTGACCTCTTCCGCTCGAGCCCTTCCTGGGGCAGTGTCATCCGACCCGAGTGCAACTCGAACGTCCTCCAACCGTTTTGTCATTTCCTCGGCTATAGCTATAAAATTCAACATCGCTTTACAGGACCCTATCTCTTCCACTATGTCGTGAAGTTCTCCTTTCAGCCTGCTGTCGGTGACCACCTTTGGATTGTTGACCAAATCATTCATTACCAAAGCAAGTCTATCGATCCGATTGTGCAAGGCAGGGAAGAGATTTGCGCCCTTTTGAAAGTAGTGACAGTCTGGATCAATCAGCATATGAGGAATTATGGACAGCATCTGGTGCCTGACATGCGATGTCTTGCACATTACCGTCGCCATGACTGCAGTCCACGTTCCAAAGCCTCTCATACCCCTAGGTGCACGTTAGCATAACAAATTCAGAACAATGTCTGTCCTGAGTCATCTTACTGACCTTGCGCTCGTTATAAGAGATAGGTCTTGAGTACAGGTGCATGTCGAGATTCTGGAGAACTACCATGAAGTTGCGAGTAGTAAGTGATGGACGAAAGAAGGCGAGATGTGCCCATGGTGGGTGACAGAAGACGAATCGTAGCGCTTGTGGCGCACATCAGCCTAGGATTCTGGATTCGAGAAAGGGAACGCGTACTTGTATTCGAGGTCCACATTCCATTCTTTATGTAGATGTGAAAAACAGGTTCTGAAATAGATGAAGAACGACGCTGGGTTTTCGTTGTTGTGAATTCAGATCCAGAGTATCGAGAGAAAAAAGTAGGAAATGGACAGAAAGCACGAGTTTATGCAGACATGAATCGGGGTCACCAGCTCCTTCTTCCGGATTGTCTTGAGCGTGCTCCAGGCAGGCAGCAGTTGTTGGGCAGCTGCGTGGCAGGCAGGCAGCAGTTGTTGGGCCGCTGAGTGGAATCATGGGACGCGCACGAAGCGGCGCAAGCTCGGATACACAGCCAGACAACGAGCGCAAAGCAGATGGAGCAGCGAAATCCGCCGCACCAATGGGATCGTTTCGGAAAGATCGTCCCGACCCACCGAGATAGCAAAAAGCTAACTTTCTTATTTGCCTACAGAATTTCTTCCAATCTTGTAAACTTACAATTTTATACTTTTATATGCTACTACATAAGTTCTATAAACTAATAAACTAACTAACTTTTGTTTCATTCTTTTCCTTAATAAGAGTTTTGGTGTTCTTCCTTTCCACGCTAACTTGCGTAGAGGTATATGGTGTACGCTTGGAATACTAAAATCTACGCAGAACAAGGAAATATGGGTCAGGACGGTCTTTCCGAAAATACCGATATGATTGCCTGCGCTGTTACCAACGAATTTTACTGCACGAGTACGATAGTGCCACGAACTCAGGACAATATACAGTGTCCACGCACTATAAATAGGCAGCTATTGCCGTGGCTGATCCTCCAGACGGCTGCGACCCGACTTTTTCTCCACCTGCCACGAATAATCAAATCCTCCAAGCGATTTGCCCAACTAAGCATCATCCAGCGTAAGCTCCGCTATTGATTGCTTTCGTGGCTAACGATCGGGCATCTAGCGGCGGCAGATAATCGAATGGTCGAGACATCTCAAAACATGTTGATAGAGCATTCCAAATTGGGTGAAGAGACAAAGACTACGGAGGTGCTGGTAACAGTTGTTACAGGCGCGGTGTACGTGAGGACCAACGACAGACAAGTAACGAGAGTTGTCAAACCTACAAAAATACTAGCTGGGGAAACACTTTTCTGGTCTGCGCCATGCAGTTATAACGAAGTACCGCCATAGGTGATTACGGAAACTGCATCCGGCACATTCCTTTCATCATCTATCTTTACTTGTCCTCCTTGCTGCCTTGGTATCTCGATACTTATGCGGAATATCTCAACACGACCCGGAAAGAGTTGATCATTGCGCGGTATGCCCTCTCTCAACATACTCTCCACCAACAGTTCCTTTTCTGATTTTGTGAGGTCCGTACAGCGAATGGAATACGTGTCCCAAAACGCATTCCTTCTTGTGGGTGACTGCATGTGTATGGCAGTGAGGAAATGTACGGCATGGTACAGATGGCACCGTTGTACAATTGTTGAATGCCAAACCCCCGGAATACAACTTAAAGATATTCCCTGACCTGTACCGTGTCCAGTTGGTTCTAGTGGATACCAAGGGTTTTGTTCAGATATATAACCCTCTGATCGTTGTGTATCTGCATTCTGTGATGCGCCGTGGCTTCCAGAAGCTTGCGAAGTATCACAATTGGCATTCTGTGATGCGCCTGCTGTTTGTCCTGTTGCTAACACCGTACCGCTTGCTGACACCGTACCACTTGCTGACACCGTACCGCTTGCTGACACCGTACCGCTTGCTGACACCGTACCGCTTGCTGACACCGTACCACTTGCTGACACCGTACCACTGGCGAACTGGAGGAAGCATCCCTCTATGCCTTCATGCGGAACAAGACTGTTGGCCTGCATTTCCTCTTTCTTGCATAAGTCTAGATATTGAACTAGACTAGCGAATATGTGCCCTGAGGCCCTTGCCAAGTGATATACGCCTAGAATGTCTGCATCGACCAAGACTAGAGCAGCTTTGGTACCAAATGCAGCTTCAACCGTAATAACATCGGTAGCGTACATTTCCGCTCTTAGCAAATTGTGAGTTCTTGTGCTAGCCTCGTTATGGTGCCCGGCTTGTCGCTTGTCCGTTGATGATTCCATATGCTGCCTACTGCTCTTTCTGTGTTGCTTCATCTTCCGGATTGTATCCGCCTGACCTTTGAGTTCTTCAGAGAGCTCTTCCCGTGTTTTCAACCAATCTGCCCATCTTGTTGCAATTACGTCGTTACCATACAACCTCTTTCCTGAAGACTGAAAAAGTTTGATAAGCGACTCAGTGCTGTATTTTGTATACCGCACAGTAATGTATGCTGCTTGAGCATCCCAGAAATTTGACAAGGCTTTCATTTTCAGTTTCATGGTTTCGTTTAACAACTGCTCCCGCATCACAGTTTCGTTTGACTGCTCCCGCATCATAGAAATGACTTCCACAGTCAAGTCTACGATCACGCTGCAATAGTTTTCCATCGTAGCTTAGAGTCGAGTTGTCGTAAAAAAAATGCTAGGCGCTGTGGACAACAGAGTGCGGTGGTACAATGAGCAGGATGACGTGCGATACTGTAGAGGAAGCAGTGTTTGGTACTGTATGGAACGGCGTGTCTAGTCGCTGCGTTGTGAGCTCGAAAGTGTTGCGGGTTGGAAAGTGTTGTGCAAGGAAGGTGTTGTGGTGCACGCCGCGCGCTGTGATGCACGCCGCGCGCTGTGATGCACGCCGCGCGCTGTGATGCACGCCGCGCGCTGTTGTGCACGGATGCACGCCGCGCGCTGTGATGGTCGCCAGCCAAGGACGCTATTGGCTATTCCTGTACGCAAGTATACATCATTCACACAGCAAGGGAGAAATCACCACCCGATCCATGCAGTGTATGCTACACAGCAATGCTGCGTAAAGGCTATGGACCTCATGATATTCAGTACTTCGGTGGGTAAATAAAGCATCGATCGAAGAAGCCTCCCATCTTGGTCTCATTCACAAGATCTTTTCAACTACCAAACTTCTGGTCAGGATGTCGTCTCCCCAAACCACATCAACCCAGCCGTTAACGATCTATGACCTCTTGAATCCTCTTGAGTAATCTCAACATCGCACCCCGATCAAGCATGGGCTTACCGTTGCAGTGTAAAATCGTCTGATCCCGGGCATCCCGTCACCCCCCCGGGTTCCCCAGCCCAACAGCCTCCTGGTCCTGATACGCGCAGCAAAAAGTCGGGCAGCGAACAGAGAAACCGGCATTCACAGGCCATCGCCATAGCAGGCTTATGGGATGAACTTCTCCAGGTCAATCCTGATTTGCACGAACAAGGCGTGACGAGATCTGGATGTCAACTACAGCCGTTGTCGCGAAACAACATCTACGAAATAGCGGTGGACACCAGTCTGAAACCAAACCCATGGAAGAAGGTGCATCTCTTCGACTTGGCGACTGATGTAATCAAACAGCTTCACGAGATCATTACTATTCAGATTTTGATCTATGAGCATGGAAACCAGCTCTGGGAAGCGAAACAACTGAGGGACTTGGTGCAGACTGTTGGCACGAATCATTTTAATACCTTTTGGTACAAACAAATGACGATGAGTTCCGGTACTTCTCATTGGGAGTAGAGAGACGCGCTCGCGAGGAGGAAGGGGATTAGAAGGTGGTGATCGTGATTGGGTAGTATCGCATTGGTTGAGTATCGTGCTGGGGGCCGATAGTGCGTACCATCCCATCAACCATCGTTTTCATCGTGTGACTCATGGCGTTTGGAGGGAGATAAAATCGTACAAACAAATGATCTGATCCTTTCTTGCAACATGTTTACTATATCCTGGCATCTGTTTGTGTGCCACATGAAGTACGCCTCGGCTGTAGTTAACAATTGGTTCTTCACACGCCTTTACGAACTCTAAGGCTCTTTTCTTTCACACCAATGTTTCGAAAAACTCTATCTCTCTGTCCAACTCACATGAGCTAGTTTTATTGGTGATTCCATGTTCTGGATTCGTAAGCTAGTCTTACAAGTCTAAGATATAAGATATAATATAGCGATTTCTTTTTCAAATTCGGTTTTCAAAAACGGCTTCACGATGATAACTTTTGAGATTAGGTGAAAGTGTCCACAAAGTCGATATTATTTAGCACAGACTCGGCCGACTAGACGGAGCACACTGTTTGGCTGTACCTGCTTCAAAAATGACGTCCGAATATCTTGACGATGGTATCATTTCGCTTCCTTGGACGCCAACATCATCGGATCTCGACGAGCTCAGAGACGCTATACCTCAAATGGACGCAGACTTTGACACCCGCAAGCAGATCGAGCAAGTCGAGGTCTCGGTAAACAAGGCAAACCGTGAGCTTAACGACAAGATATCAGAGATGCGACAGAGCTTCGATAAAACGCAAAAGCAAACCAATGATTACCTTATCGTTGTCGCTAATCACGTTCAAGAGCTGCATAATAGGATAGAGGAGCAGAAACAGTAAGTTCAATACACGAGAACAGGGTTCTGTGCTTACGCTAGATTAGAGAGATCGATAGCTTGCATAGGCGATTGATAAAGTTTGATGAGTGGAAACAGGTCACTTCGGATTGGACCTACTCGATCATGAGATTTTTGTTCGGAGATGAGGTCATGAACGACGCACCAGAAGTCAATGATTTTGAGGGCTAGGTTGATCGATATAGATGTTTGTAGAGTCTCTGTCGCATCATGCGCTCATGTATTTTGGGTTCTGCTTTTTTAAGACGGAATGAAGACCTCATACATAGTTACAGGCAATCGTGCATGAGTACTGATCGATCAATCGATATAATCAACTACAGGTGATTTTATTCTTCCGGTACCCACGAAGTGTGACACTCGAGGGACACCAGTTCAATATATGGTCTCATGCACTCGTAATCGACTTGAGAGGATACAAAAGGATGCTTTCCATGTCAGTGCTGAGTGTCAAATTACGAGCAAGCACTCACGTGTCTGGAGTATCGAGCTGAGACTGTTCTCCGTTCGTTGAACAACTCATCAAGGAAATCAATCAAGTCTTGACAACCACTCCAAATCTCTGCATTAGTCAGTCCGAATACCCTGTTTGCGGTGCGTTGTTCCAGAATAAAGTCTTTGCTGCGTTTCTCAGCTGGGAGGATACGGCCTTCCATGCATTCAAGCAGAACAAAGCCTAGGTCTATCAAGTCCGAGCTGTCGGTACGTGACCCCTTATCAGCCGTAACTGCCTCAAAATCCGCTTTCGGTCTTAGTTCATATCGGCTGGTAGTGTTGAATGGCTTGGCTTACAGAGTACGATACGTATATCTGGTGTCGTGAATCGGATCGTCTTCGCTTGCACGTTGTGATGCATCATTCTGTGCTGTGCCAGATGGTCTAAAGCACCGAAAACCTAGCACGTCAGACCACAAATACTGTCTAGGGGATGCAACTCACAGCGTGCGCAATACATTGAATGTGTCTCTCTTCTAGCTTGAGATGAACGTGGAGCACCTGAGCCAGCGTGAAACGAGAGTACTCGAACGACAGTTCTATTATCTCGCCTTGCAACACTACACCAAGAAGGTTGATGATGTTTTCGTGTTTGGAAACACTGTGTGCTTCTTTTTCAACAGAACCGGGAGCGCGGTCACGCTTTTTGACCATGATCAAACCGCGACGGCCACGCTGTGCTCGCACATCCCACTCTTGACCATCTTGTGTGAATGTTCCCAATGTAATTACAAGCCCTAGCTTGCGGGGCGGCTCATCGGGTTGCGAGAGGGGCCTGCGCAGATCAGTCGCCGGCAGAGCAGTATCCGCAGAAACGTGAAACTCCCGCCGTTCGGATGAACTTGACGCGTTTACTTTCGGTGATCGATTGATAGGGGGCTTGGGAGGTGGCCGCATCGGTTGCAAGGATTCGTTGCTCTGTCGAGCCATTACTTCGAGTGCTACCTTTGTAGGAACGGCAAGCGTCGGGTCGAAAATCCTCTGGGGCCTGGGGAGTCGGTCGAAGGTATGCCCATGCGGACGGGCAGAAGTTGCGCGATGTTTGTCGGACATAATGGAAGATCTGAGATGAGAATGATGCGAAGGTTGAACTGGGCGCCATCCATTTCAATGAACAACACCGAAGTAGATGCCCTTCTGGCGTCGCTGCTCGCGATGATACTCGGGTTCCCATTTTTCGAATGCGAAACCGAAAAAATAGAAAACAAAAAAACACCATGTCGGTATCCCTAAGCGCTTGTCGCAATGAATGCTGCTATAATAACTTAATGCATGTTGGCAGTTGCAACGCACATCCTCTTGTACAAAGACATGGTACGCTCTACTACCCTTCGCTATGCTTCCCTTCCCCCGTTGCGGCCCAAACGACCTGCCAAGGAAGCCCCGCCACTAACGCCAGCCCCGCCGTTTTGCGTCATGGAGACCGAAGATGAGTCATCACCCTGCACGGCCACAGGGCTGGGCATCTCATCCTCGCCGCCTGCTGTGGCGCCAACTTCCAATAGCGAGATCAACCCTTCGCTGCCAGGCACTGCTTGGCCTTCCGAGGTAGCCAGTCGGACGACCACTTCATGGCTCCTGCCGCCTCATAACGACCAGTCATCGGCTATCGCTATGCTTCTCAAAACAGAAATCGAAGCTCACAAAATTTCGAAAGAAATGCTACATGCAACTGAACAGAAGCGATTAGACGCCGTACACTACTGTCGGCATCTCGAAGTCGCCAAGCACAGGCTTGAAAAAGATGTGTATAATTGGATAGCAGCGTACAATGCTCTCGCTGTCGCTTTTTGTCAGCGCTCAGCCGAGTATAACCGTATGGCTGTTGGGAATGCTGCCCAAGGAGTTAATATTATTAGTCAGGCCACGGATCAGCTTCCCCACCATGAGAATTCCCTCTTCCAAGAACAGGGAGAGGATCAGATTGACGTCCCGCTTGCTAACGCAAAGGAAGAAGACGAGCGAGGTGAGGACCAGTATGTAGGCTCAGAAGATACATAATCAATGATAAACTGCTCAAGTGGTTGACGTCCCTTGTTGAAAAGGAACAAAGTAATGGATTGTTTACCCGCGTCGGATTGCCTATATAGCGGCGGCACTAGTCGGCTGCACCTTCCAGCTGCCACAGAGGCGCCTACCGCCAACAGTCCTCCCAGCTGGCGGTGCCAGTGTGAATATATCATACAAGAGCATAAACATGCAATCTGTAGGTCCTTTAATAGTAGCCGCCAGCCCCTAACCATTGTGGCGGGTCACCATGGTCCTTGATGTCTACCTCCATTGTTATGTCCGCCGTATGGACCGCTGATCGGCGGGTCGCTGAATCAATATCGAGTGACTTGAAACGAGGGCGTCAGTTTTGGTCCGCTGCGTCAATCGCTAGTGGCGGTTCGGACGCCGTCTATAAGCTTCGTGAAGGTGGGCAACGGGAGCGCCTTTGTGCACATGTCCGCGAGGTTGTTGCTAGACGCTACGTACTTGATTTTATACTCGCCTTTGTGGTGCCTCTTACGTACGAAGTGATAGTGTACATTGATATGCTTCGAGCGAGCACTGATATTGGAGTCCTAGATGAGGGCGATGGCGGGTTGATTATCGACCAGTAGCTTGTACCGCCAATTACATGTCCCAGTGGCAGCAGAAACCAGCTCGGTGATCGCAAGTCGAGACCAGACGAGGTACGCGGCTGCGTATGAAGCCGTAACGCTTTGATGACCATGCCAATGTCGAGCCGTTGACTTTGAACACATAGCCAGAGAACGATTTGGCGTTGTCAGGATCAGTAGCGAACGAGGCGTCAGTGTACATAGTTGCCAGGTGCCTGTATTGCTAGAGACCTCAATACGGGCGTCGCGAGTGCTTTAGATGTATCGAAGTACTTGTGCAGCGAGCCATGCGTGTTGTTCGGACGGGTTGGAGTTGTATGACCTAAGCATACTCACCGTGTAGGACAGGTCGGGTCGTGAGACGATGGCTAGGAAGTTGACAGATCCGACGCGAGTCGGTCGATTCGGTTCGACTGGCTCGTCGGACGACTGCTGCGGAAAGTGGTTCGGGTCCAGCGGCGTCTTTCAGCCATTGCAGTTCTGCATGCCGTATCGCCGTAGCAGGGCCTTTGTATATGTCCGCTGGATATACGCGGCGGTTGTCATCGTCGTAGTCGAATTCCGGGCCAAGTAGCAATTTGGGCCTGCCAAGGTCCTTTATTCGGAAACGGTCGCCGGCTGCCTTCATGAAGGCCGCTATAGCTTTGGGCGTGCCAGCCATCAAGACATCGTCGACGTAAACGCCGAGGACAAGGTCCTTGGGGTGAAAACGCAAGGGTTAAAAGCCGCCGCAGTGGAGGCGTGCCTTTCGCTTCACAATCTTGCCTTGTTCGTTCCTCTTAGTATCAAATACCCACCTTGTCCCGACCAATGTGGCACCAGCCGGGAGATCTTCTATATCCAGGATGACGTATGTTTCGTTGAGCTCGTGAGCTTGTATTTTGTGTGCGATGGGCGGGCGCCATAGCGGGGCATTGGTCTCGTTTATTGCTTCGTAATACGTGCGCGGTGTCTCATCGCCAATAGCGGTGGCGGCGTACGCGTAGATTTCTACCGCTGTCAGTTGATCGGGCGGCGGGTACAGAATCGAGTCACTCGGTTCTGTGATATTGGCGATGTGAGCGTTGTTTTGCGCGTCGCGTGCCTTCTATATTGGCTTGACTTAGCGTCCAAAGCGTGTCGTCGTGACTGACGTGACTGAAGTTGGTGTGGAACTGTCGCAGAGCGCATGCGTCGCGGCGGCGCGTCGACGTGCTTGGTGAGAGGGTCCTGCGTTTGAGCCGCCGTGCGAAGGTCCAGCGGCGGGTATGGATGGTGCCACCGGTCTGGTTTCGGGCGGCGGTATATTGGACGCCGTCCTTCGTGCGTGTGGCGTTGCAAACGGCGAGACTGGTGTGTCCTCCACGTCCGCCAGGTCGTCTTTGGCGTGGCGGAGGTCCAGTGGCACGTTTGCGGGTGGTTTCGTTGCTCGGTCCACGGCATGCTAGGGACGGTGTCACCCGCCGCGTGGCTGAAGTACGGCGGAGCTTTCCATGAGGCGAAAGATTGAGTACAGCGTGTTGGTCTGGTATGTATACGTGTGCGGTTTTCGTGTCGCGTTCATACCCAACAAATACGCCGGCTTCGGCGCGGTGTAGGAGCTTCGTGCCAGGCTTGCGGGCTTCTTGTGGTATGTGTACGTACGCCTTGATACCGAAGGAGTGTAGGTGCCTGATGGCGGGTTTGCGACTTAGAAATCGCTCATGGTGGGTGAAGCCGTAGTGTTGTTGCTGTGGCGGCTGCAGTCGCAGCGGGTGTCGCTGGGTTGGTGCAGGCGTCACAGGTGGTGCTGCGGACGGCGGCGGGCAGCGGCTCAGGCGTCAGCGGGTAGCTGTGCTGTGACGCAGCCGTTGACTGTAGCAGGTAGCTGAGGCGGCGGTGGTGCAGCTGAGCGTGTAGAGAGAATAGAAGTATTACGGGTGCAGCGGTGGGCGACAACCCGGGCTCGTAATCTGTTGAAAAGTAATGGATTGTGGTTGCCTATATAGCGGCGGCACTAGTAGTCGGCTGCACCTTCCAGCTGCCACAGAAGCGCCTACCGCCAACATCCCTCACAATGTCGCGAGACACACTTTCACGAAACAATTTCCTCCTCTAGAAGTCGGAAATCATTGTAGACCACATATATATGCCCGTCATCCCTATGATCATCTGGCCAGGCACCACTAATCGGAATAATTGGACGACGTTTCTTGAGGAAGGGGATAATAGGGCTACGTAGGGGGGGACGTTACTGAAATTCTTTCATTACGGTGTTAAGTAGTTACATGACCGGAACTCCAAATCTAGCTGACCATTCACACTCTCAATTTTACTTGACAAATGGAATCTATATAACGTACACCTTATAAAGCCAGGATGTGCACAGTTATCAGGAAAGGTGAAGAGATGGGAACATTTGATTGAGGACTTGCTTCTGGACATCTGCGTGCAGAGTAGGAAGTATTGCCATCAACTGGTTTATGTCCGGTGACGCCTGTGACACTGGTGGAGTGGAGAGTACCGGTGCAGCCTGTGTCGGCGGTGGGATTGTGTTGGTTATGCGCGCATGCGAACCTTCCGCTTCAGGGGAAACGGTTTCGATTGAAGGAATGACAGATCTGGGAGGAGCGACCGCTGCCGCTTGCTGAGCTCGAGGCTGAACCGATTGCATACGAATGGCTCGCATTTGCTCACTAACAAGACCCTCGGACGGTGTGCGGCTTCGTCTAGTTACATTGTCATAGTTATCCTCTTGCTTCACTGCCGCATCGAATATGATCTTGTCCGCTTGGTGGGATATTCGTTCTCGAAAGCATGCTCGCGTCTCCCACCGTTTTACAATGGTACCATTGTCCATTTTCCAGCCAGTCAATATTGGAGTAGGATCATAACGACCCCTTTCGTCGATTGGCACGTTCGGATCGAGTCGGGATAACGCTTGATCGGTACCACCGTTCCTGGCTACGTCGAGCACAACCCCGTAAATAGCTCCCATATGCCGCTTCGTATACACTTTCGATTGATCATCCCGTTTCTTTTCCCCAAATCTGTCGTAAAAGATGCTATCTTTGCTTTTAAGACCTCCACTCCCGTCCTGTGACCAGCGGTTGCGGTCGTTTGGGTCAGGTATGTAATCGTTGTCTCGGCGGTAAGCGTATCCCCCCGGAAACCCTATTCTGTTGATATAGAATATAGAATTCCTCAAGCGGCCCCAAGCCACGGTGACAATGGGCACACCTTCCGGATACATACTTTTCTGTTCCAAGGATACAAGTGCTGGTTCATCCTCGGTAGGATTGATATTTCCAGGACCAGCTTCATGCGGAGTCTGCGGAATGACAAATCCAGAATCTACATCTACGACCTCTACAGACATTGGCCTAGAAGCTAACCCAGAGTTGGACTCCTCTGGAGGTTCGGGTCGAGGAGGTTGTTGTGGGTTGCTGTTGAGGTTGACGAATTGGAGCTGTGTGTTATTGTCCGCGTAATGCTCTTTCAGTGCTTGAAAGATTTGTTGTGTTCCCTGTAATTGGGCGGAGTCTTTCACACCAAGTGCATTACGCTCCATGTCGCTTTTCCATTTTTCGCCTAGTACCTTTGGATTAAAGCCCATACTTAGCAGGGAACCGCCCAATTCCTGAGTCCGGGAGGACTGCAACAGAAATAGACTGTAGAATAACTCGACCGAACGACCCTGGAATGCAAACATTCTGAGGTGTTGCCAGGGAAAGGTATGGTCTTCAGGATGGCGGTTCAGGCCTTGGTTGACCTTCCGAATCTCTTGGTCGGTATTCCAAATCGCATCCAAGATTTCCGTTAAGTCTTTGCGTTCTAGACTCGTGTCGCGGGGCATAATCAGACTTTCTGCCGCTCCAACAAAACGGTTGACAAGAGGGGTTTGATTTGCTGCTGGAGCCAATAGTGCATACAGAAGCTCGAGGTACTTTTCAGAACGATGTGCTTCGTTTGATTCATGTGTAAGCAGTTCCATGATCTGCTTATGGTGGTCGAGTGGTGTCACGTGCCACCATGCGATCCGGTATCCACTCAGATATTTATAGAGCATGAGGATACGCTTGAAGAATTTGTTGAATTCCTCTTTGCTCAGTTCCATGCTTGTATGATCTTTTCGCATCACCGCAAGCCCATTTATAAGTTTCAGGATGAGCACTGACTCTCCTGGTGGGATATTGTAACTCGTCATCTCTCTGCATTGCTCGTTATAGATCAGTAATGGTTGTGTAAGCTCATCCAACAACTCTTCCACCTTCTCATCTGTATTCCAGGCCCGTCTCATCACTTCAAAGACAGGTTCCCGTGCTTTGAGTGTGGGTTCATCTTCAAACGGCCGCAGAGCCTGGGGGTCTACTGTTCTTCCTGCAGAGGCGTCTTCCATGTTTGGTGAAGTATTCACGTTGTGAGCTCCAGACCCAAGGTTTGTTGTCTGATTGTTGGTAGTGTTCTGACTCATCGTGTTATTTGAAAGCTGTAATGTTTGGTGGCTCGTTGTAATCGATCTGAAGCCCAATCTTGTTTGCTTTGGGGCTTTTATATGAATAACACTGGGCTATATAAGCCGGAACTCGATTTCAAGAAAGTGATATGCTATGGAAAACGAAGAATCGGTTCCAAATATCAAAAACCGTAAAGCAACGCTTAGCCTTTCCCTTGTATATATACACGATGGGAGCAATTATCTCTCGCTGTAAAGCATGTATTCTCTCCAAAGCGTTCCCTTGTTTGGTCGAGGCTGGAACTCGACAGCTTCATCTTCTTTTGGTCCGAATTGGCAGTCAACAGCCTCAGGCGAAGTTGCACCCACGAACGTCTCTTCATCTCAGATTGTAGAGATCGTAGTAGGGGCTGCCGGAGACTTGGTTTTTAATCCAAGCTCTCTTACTGTTACTCCCGGCACAACACTTCGATTCGATTTCCTAGGTCTCAATCACACTCTCACCCAAAGCTCTTTCGCTCACCCATGCTCTAATGCTTCTATATTTGACACGGGCTTCCAACAGCATAACCCCTACAACGAGAGTGGTGCATTTATAGTAGACTATTTGGTCGAATCTGACCGCCCGGAATGGTTTTATTGTGCACAGACAATCCCCATATCGCACTGTCACTCTGGTATGATCTTTAGTATCAATCCAGCTGGCAAGCATTACGGATCTAGCAACAACACACAACCATCTGATACTGTCATCGTTGCACCAACACCTAAGCCCAAGAGCTGTAGCAAATTGCCACTCTCTTCAGGGCTTCCTAAGATGGTTGCTAGTGGGAGTATTTCCGGGGGCCTGAAGCCTACCTCGACGCTGATCACGCCGGAGCTCTCTAATGACGCTCATAGGTCTACGCACATCTTATCGCTCCTATTTTGGGTAATACCCCTGGCAATGGTAGGAATGTGAGGTTGATTTTTGGCGGATTATGTAGCTCTAGTGAAATGCTTATCATTTTTATTATCAATCCCTATCATCAAAATCATATATTCTGCACTCAATATGCTCATACAAAGCCATAGACCCCTGTAGTGCTTTAAGATTCCGATACCTCTTCGTGAACAGTATCTAAATGACTCCGAATCATTGCTTTGAATTTTACGCCAAATCTGGCACGTGTCCATCCGCAAAATTCCCGCGCGGATTTGAATCCCAATCGAGTATCTCCAAGCCCAGCACTTTGCTCAGACGGAGATGGCCTGCGTATTATGGAGTTGGATTCTGGGACTTGGTGATCGCTCATGCTCGTACTTAGAGTCCTACACAGTGACGTTCCCAAAGGCAGATTCACTGGCGCGAACAGCCGAACGCGTAACTCATGATGCCTTTCAATAAGAAAAGTCTCAATATCACATCGCTCAAAAATCATCGCGAGCTCGGTCAGCAACTTTCCCAGGATTTTTCCTGATATTTGCAATCGCAAGTTCTCGTTATTCTCAGAATGCTGGATGATTTTGCGGGCAACCTTGTAACTCGGCACAGAGAAGGTGACGTAGGCTTGTTGTGAGTTGCTATCTGGAAGAAGGCTTGGGTACGACATTACCGCATTGTGAGGTTCCATTGCTAAGCCGCCCATAGCTATAAGGTAGCGCGGCTGCCAAACACGGGTACCAATTCTCGATTTTGACATTCGACTTCCAACTGTGGACATTCAGTTTGCTGATAAGGAACTCAGAATTTGGACTACAGCTTATGTTTCCCACTTTTGCTCCACATGCAATGATGAATATATACTGATTCTTCACAGAGAGAGTTCCAGTCAATACCGACAATGAAGAGGACAACCCTTATGCTTTGTTTTTCGATAGCGTCACGTGCGCAACAATGGCCTCCTTCCGAACGATCATTACCTTGCCTTGTCAATCCAATCACCAACATCACAGCAGGAAATGTCTTGGAGTTCCAGTAGGGAGTCTAGCACACCAAAGTAGAAGCTTGCTAACCCTGCCAGCCTGTTCAACTCGCGCAATTCAACTTGTGAAATTATGTTCAATTTCGCCGATCCCATCTATCTCCCTGTATCGGCTCGCGTAGTACCTAAAGATTGTGCTGGTGACCAAATTGCATATTCTCAAGTCCCATGCAGCGCACCGAATGGTCCCATGGTCGTGCAGTGGTAGGTGGCTTATTCCAAACACATTCCAGTGTTGACATACTTTAGGCAATGCGTGGGCAGCACGTCAACTTCTTGTGCACTGTTAAACATCGTCAACGGCAGCAGCGATTACGAAAGATTCCGGGAAGAGTGGGTTGGCTCGGAACCGTACGTTAGGTGTATGGACACTTCGCAATGGAGGGAGGCATTCAATGAGCCAATGAATACGGGGCAATCATCACCACCCATAGATTCGTGTATCTAATACCGTTGATCGAATGAAATTCTCGTTGTAGCGGATGGTCATCCTAGGAGCTGCATCATAATCAAGATGCACATGACTTCGAGTCCTGTTCAAGTAACCCTTGACTGCGCCCACCCCTTGTTATGCCCGTTGTTGCTGTGCGCACCGTCGTGACGGTCGTGGCCTGCAGTAGGACTTGTGCGTGGGCGCTCTACGCTTCGCGCTTGGTGCAAATCGGGGCCGGAGGATCGATCGGGGACCGTCTCATACAAATCTGGGCTGGGTAGTCATCGGCTCGGAAGTGGACGAATCTTTCCGTTGTGTCGACCGGGGGTGGCGATCCGCATACATTGCGCGCCAACTACAGTCTTATGGCCGAGATCGACCTCGCATGGCTAGAACTGGGTCCTGCGGTTGGTAGATACAGACAGTCTTTTGTGTTTCGACGAGAGGGCTTGGGGCGCTTATACACCCGCGCTATGGATGTGCCAAGACGCATGCTAGCATTCTTTAGCCACGTCACGTTCTGTCAGATGAGCATCTTCCTAGCGCAACTCATTGATCAATGCCACCATATCCCACCCTGATGCTCATTAAAGCGAGGCAATCGACATGTGTGCATGCACATGCCGGCACCTATTAACAGCGGCACACGAGAGCGCAAACGATCAGACCAACAATCCGACAGGCCCTAGCGCTTCCATACAGTCCAGCCTGATGCGACGGAGGACCGGAGTACGTCCACCACGGCATACGTCTGCTCGAGATACAACATGACGGCACGATCACGCTCACGGAGAATTTGATGGGCGCCGGCAACGTGCCCGCCAACGCTATACTCTCGCATACCTGGCCGAGGCCACCTTCGACGATGGAAGCGACAAGGCTGGTTTTGACAAGATCAGGTTCTGCGCACAACAGGCTCAGCGAGACGGCCTGCGACACTTCTGGATGGGCACGTGCTGCATCAACAAAGCAGATCTTCAGCATGCGATCAACTCCAGAAGTAGCGTAGGAGCCATACATCTTGTTGAGGTTGAGCAAGACGTGTACCAGAGTTCATCGCCCCCGCCGGTATTTGCGCCAATGCTTATCGCGATCGCATTCTAACACAGAGATATCACGTAGATCCACAGTTACCGGACTTCACCATTACCAGGTCCACGGACCACCATCAACAGCACGTTCACGCGATCGACAGGCAGCCAGATGCTATGTTCTTCTGACAGATGTGTTCAACGTTGAGCCAGCGACCGATCGTACATTGGGCATGCCCACATGGGAAGGAGAGTCTCGGCAATTTCGTTATTCACTGGTCTACATGTTCTGTGTGGAAGCACTAGGGGCCAGCAACCTCAGCCGTTGTGTACCACTACGCGCTGGTGTATCTAAGGCCGATAGACCTATCATAGTATGAAAATCTAGCATGGAACATTGACTTCATATTGTTTCCATTCATTCCACTCCTCCTTATAAGATCTAAGGTAAATGAAGTATGATGGCTGAGTTGAGGGGTTGAATAGAGTTGACGATGACGTATCCTCCTGAATTGACCTCCTGTGAAGGAATATATACATCTCGCAATGTGTTTAGTGTTGTACGACCTGTGACATGGAGTTTGCGCCGCGTGTTGCCCTCGAGAAGATAACAAACTGCTTCCAGGCTAGATACATGCGCCAGGAGATTTTGGTGACCAAACATCCTTTTGGTAAGAGTTCTATCCATATGGAGTATCCTGCTCTTGTACCCGTTATAATCCGATATGTAAGTACGGAGCGAGATGTGGCCATGTGTGTTGAACATGGGAATCCAGCCTGGGACCATGCCTGGCAGACTACCCGTAGGATGCGGAGTGCAGAGCATCCACCTGGACAGTAAAGTAATGTCGTCTGCGATCTTTCCTGGCAGGTGTTGGTAGAAGTCGGTACTCAGGCCTTTTGCATCCGCGTTCCCAAGAGTGCTTCGAAAATCCTTATTTAGCGTGGGAAAGCCATCTTCGGAATGTCCACTGATCAGAACAAATATGGAAAATTTTCGATGGTTTCCAATGATTCTCTCTGGATCTCGAATCTTCATGTCCAGCAAATGTAAGTCGGAGCCAAAAATTCGTATCGTGAGGCCTAGGTCCTGAATTCTACTCAGCTCGCCGATGTCTTGAAATATCTCATACATAATATCCATGTGTTTAGATCTTTCCCATTCAGAGACAGTGGTGTTCAATACAGAAAGCAGCGTTGATATCTCGGATGGGAGGAGCATCCGAAGGATGTTGTCGCGGAAAGGCTCAAAGAACCGGAATACGGTCGCAAGAGGCACAGCGGTTGACATTGTCGTGAGTAAACAGTCACATCTAACCATCAGTGCAATATTTGTTCCTTGTCGTCTTGTAAAATGTTTGAGGACAGAAACGCTAAATAGCGAATGCGAAAAACAGAATTTCGCTACACATTCCTGAATTCCGTTTATATTACTGATGATCCAAACAGAACAGGGATATCCTCCCGCGTCTGTCGAATGCAGAAGAAATAAGAAACCGTTAATGGAGAATAGCCTACACAGTACTCGCTGATTCTTGGACGTTCCGCCACCAATGCCCGGTCACGAGCCGCAGGGGGCTATCGCTAGAAAAAAACTCGCAATTTGCTATACGCACACTATGCACAAGGCGTTACCCTTGAAGATGCCCAGTTACCTTCGGATGGTCTCAAACAATCTAGCTACTATTGAGGATTCGTTGACTGATAAGTATTTCAAATAACGTGGATTATGAAGTATGTATGAGCCCAGCGCCGTGCGACAATGAAGCTGATACTGGGATATTTCACCCGCGCATTTTGATCCAGGAGGTTACTTTCCAACCACTCTTTTGGCTTTGATTGGCCGTACAGCATAGCAAAGCTCTGTGATTGAGTTCCCACACGAAGACAAGGCACAAGTTGCTGCTGCATAGATTGCAATCGTTCATCGTCACGATGAATGCCCAGCACTCTCTCCATAAGATCATATCTCATGGGAATCCATGGCATTGTCTTTCCAACCATCGTATTGTCGTAAGCACTTATTTTGATGTCCTCGTACGACGAATCGATGGGAACCCATCTCGGCTGTGCTGAAGATTTCAAAGATTGCGTTCCACAAGATATCAAAGCGAAGATGTTGAAAGAGTGATATCCGGATTGACGTTCGTAGTGCAATGGCTTTCTTAATCGTTGTCGTAGTCTTCTCAAGTCTGCACCGAAAAGGTATACACAGCAGCCTAAAGCCCGGAGTTGCTCGAGTTCTGACCTATTGGGAAACATATCATCTATAAGGTTCAGATATCGTTCTTGTTCGGGCGCTCTAAGAACGACGCCAAGGACGGCTGCCAGCTTAGCAATGTCGTACGGACGGAGCATACTCATCAATGTGCTACGAAAAGGACTGACACTCCGAAAGACCCCACGAAGCGCCATTCTTGGTGCAGAAGATCAGTCGGGGAACAGAGACCAGTATTATGAACAATGAAGGCCACAAGGTTTTGTTCTTGGAAAGTCAGATACCGTTCTTTGTTTGCCTTTTTTGGTGAGACTTTTTAAACACCTTATTTCTGACCTGTTAGCTAGGGGAAACACCTTTTTGTCAAAATTTTTGTACTTCACACATTCGATAACTCGATCTTTTTGTTATTTTTCTCCAGACAGTTATTTGTATTCCGTTAACTGATATCTAATTCGGGAAGTCGTTCTTTTCGCGGTTGTTTTCGAATAGCTAGATTTGAAACATGTACAGACCGACAGCAAAGGCAACCTTAAATACAAAGAAGGTCCAGTACTGCAGCACATAAAGCATTCATCCTCAAACCCTCCTCATATCTGAGCCTTCACTACACCTTGACAGCAATATGCGTTTGTCATATTTCCTAACACCTATTGTAGCCGTTATGGCAATGCCCCAGCCGGACGAGGGGAAAACTGGTACACCTCTCGACATTCTTGACCCTGGATTTTATGGCAATGAGCCTTGTGTTGTATGCAACCTCACTTTCCCCCTCATTGGAATAGAGCTCTACATCTTAGTAGCAGCAATGCGTTAACCTCTCGCTGGAGCGGTTGCGCTTGGCCCAACAACCATGATACGATCTACTCATTGCATACTGACATTGAACAGTCACTAGACGACACAAATTTTCAACCCGGACACAATGATTACCGTCGCATATTGGCAACTTGTATCGAACATCCGACAATAAACTTCGATAATACCCCACCCTGGACAACCTGTACTGTAGTCAAGAACAATGGATACAGCACCAGGACTTGCGATCTTGACTATAATCTCGGGCGTCTAGAGGATGTCTGTGTCAAGTATGGCTGCATGGACAAAATTCCCAAGCCACTATTGGACTTGTTGAATTAGTGGTAATGTGCCTGTTCTCATCGGCTATGGTATTGGTTCAAATTGCAAATCAGGAAACAGCACTGTATTTTTTTTTCTCAGCGATAATAGTGAAAATGGGATAATTGTATTCATTCTTGCCTCGTTAGGTCCAATCAGTCTACAGTCTTAGGCGTGGTGACATAGATGTAGGTCCCAAAGGTGTTGTAGGGGGAGTATGCATTGGAAGCCTCATGTGTAATAGGTCTGATTTATATTGCTAGTTACTGTACATAAGTAATGAGACCTTAATATCTCACACAACTTACCAGAAAGACCCCTTGACCGTACAAAACGCGCGTCGAATCAGCCTTCCAAACTGCTGATGTCAATATCAGGACCACTTTCTACGTCATCCTAGCAAGGCATCGGTGGGCCTAGGCCATTGGAGAAGTTTGAAGATCGGCTGGGGAGGATGCAGGAGATCGCACTAGCCTATCATCATGGAGGTGCTCGCCCCAATCGAGCATGAAGCGGCTAATTGCGTCTCATCGCTCTAGTACGTGTTATTCGTGGAGCAACTGGAGATTTGGCTCTTAGTGGTCGATCGACGAAGACGAAAAGGCACATGTTGCTTGAGGGTCAATAGCGTGCTAGGAAAGAAGAAGCTGTTCAAGTCATGGAGTTATCTGAAAAAGGATTTGCGAACTATCCACAGCGGTAAAGTCAGTGTCGTTATCGTCGCTTTGGACGGTTTCCGCGTTGGTTGCCTTCAACAATTTGCCGCGCTGTGAGGGGTATCTCCTCACTGCGGAGCTGTGTGCAGTCAGATGTGATACTTCCCCCGCACTGGCTACACTATGGCGCCAGCAGCACTAAGAAGCAGCTGTTGATGTCGAGAAAGCATGATAGACGAGGTTGTGGTGCGTAGGTAGTGGCTTCTTCTTGAGTAAAAAGACCATGGGCCAATAGTCTTCGAAGACAGATGGAGCCTGGATCGGAAGCTAGAAGCGATAGGTTTCGGCTGAGATAACCCCAAGCTGGGCTGTACCCTAAACAACAGCTCGCATGCGCGCCAACCATGCATCAACACGTCTAGGTTAGTTCGTTGCGGTTGTGGCACACAGACCGGCTAGGATGGTGGGACATACGCTAGTGCCTGAGCGCATGGCCCACCATCCGTAGCGGCCGGCAAGCGAGGGCGACGGCAACAGGGGCGTATCATCGAACGATGCAGGCACAGGGTTCCCTGTGACCACCGCACGGTACAAATGGCGATCGCTTACCTTGCTCTGCGCATGTTCATACGTCTTCCTCATATGCCCCGAAGCTGACTGTCCGTTTGATCTCTTCCTACCAAAGTCCTGATTGCTTGCTATGGCAACAAATCGTATAGCCTGGGAATCGATACAAGCCTTCCTGGTCTCTGTAGGACCACATCTGCTGCTCGATTCTTGCCGTCTCGGCCCTTCTGCTTCATGGCATCTACGGAGTCGATTCGAACTCACGGGGGGCAACCCTGATCTTGTGAAAGAATTGTACGCCGTGGCCAGCTATTTGGTGGAAAGATACACGGTGATCTTGGTGAGTCATAAGATTTACTCGTCAATCTTACCACTGACGATATTCAGTTCAATCTGGAAGGCTTCCAGGTTGAGGGGATAACAACTACTGAAGCCCATATCATCGAGGAAATGGACCACGCTACGATCGCAACCATGTCCCGTTTCTGTCCCACAGCAGCAGCGCTTGTTCACAAGCACAAGGGTTTGCCGACCCCATTGATCCTTGCAATGCGGTCAGTCGTCAAAAAACATCTCCAACAACTTTCCGGGTCTTCCGGAGTAGCGGCACAGTCACCAGTATACGCTGCGGACGGTAAACTTTCGAAAGATGCTTACACGTTCTCCCGAATCCGCTTGTATGATACAACTTGTGAAACTCTGAAACTCACCTTGCAAGACTGGGCCCAAAAGACAAGAGAATGTTGCGTAGATTATAAATGGCTAGAGCTAAACAGCAACTCCAAGCCTGGTACGTAGGGCCTCATTGGATATTATATTCACTAACGTCTGACAGCTCTGGTAGAGTGTGTTCTCCAGACGGTGTTCATGCGCCTACCTGGTGGCTCCCTCGCATGGTTCGATCAGCTTGAGTCACTTTGCCAAACTCATCGTGGCGTTTTCTGCGACGTATTTGCGGTGGCTCGTGGACACGTCACAGATGGGCTTCAAACCTTCCGCCTCCAAACCGAGTTCCTTACTAAGACGTTCGACATGAGTAACTCCGAAGATCTTGAGGCTTTCCTGTTGACTCTTCTGAGAATGGTCCCTTTAGCTATCCTGGACCCTCTCGTGCTAAAGTGGCTTACTTCTAGCGGCGGCGTTCTTGAGAATGATGTGTCTGGTTTGTGTATACCCTCTTGACATGTGTATCGTTCCGCGACCAACCTTCAAACAGATATAACGCACCGAGCCAGTCGTTTGTTATCAACTTCTCAGTGTCACGGCCTCTTCGTACAGGACTTAGAGGATACTCTACGCACCTCATCAGTACGAAAAGAGATATCATTTCCAAGATTGCAAAGTCTCGAACATGAAGTCTTTCTCGCTATCTCTCAAGCGTTGCGAATGCATGCAGCAACTCGGGCCAATCCATTACATAAAGTAGACAAGATAAAGCTAACGGTGAGGGCAAATACCTTTATGTGGACGTGTGGAAAATTTTCTGGGATCATTCAAAGATTCCACAGATAGCTGTGCTTCACTGCCTTCTCCTCCTGTCGCTTCCTCTCAAGACATCTCGGCATCGTGTCAAGGATCCGCGCACGGACAATGTAACGTACTTCGTTTCTCTGTATCTCCAAGATTTGAACTATGATCATTAGACATATAGCGTGATTCCAGAATTCTGGCTGCATGCGCTTTCCGAAGGGTGAAAGTACTGGTCAATATGATGCAGCCATTCGGTGGTGGCGCCTATTACCCTTGGCGCGCGCGGTGCACGGTAGCCTTGGCGCACGGTGGCTTTGCTCTCATCATTACACACCCAACCCACCTCTCTCCCACTCTGTTACATTCACGCCGGCGCAGACAACCTGTTGTTTTATACTAGTTTCAACGTCAGCTCGATGTCGACCCCTAAAGGATTCGAGTTCCCAGATGTGCCGCCGCAAGCCCTCGAGGAGGCTTTAAACAGGTTGGAACAGGAACAGCGCGAACCTGAGACCCCCAAGCTAAATTACTTCACACATCTCGAAACCGACCACAAATACATATGCGAACAAGCACACCGATCCCTTACGCTCGTCCAAGTCGATCGAGTGCGGAGCAAAATCAAAGACAACAAGTACCACCAGATCGAGCTCGATTTCTACCGATCCGAGTACGCCGAGACAATTCACAACAAACTACTTCAAAGGCACAGGATACAAGGCGAGCTTACGCTAGAGGATCTTCAAGGGATGAAACAATCCTACAGGCGAATGTTGGTAGCGAATGGCGTTGATAGCGATACGTTGAGGCGAAAGCGGTTGGCAATCAAGAGTCAACAATACTGGAAATCAGAAGCTGGAGTACTCAAACAACATAGCCGCCTTCGCGAAGAGAAAATGCTTAATGCACTTCGTAGACAACATACATCAAGAGCACGAAGCAGAAACACTCAACGTCATCCGGTTCGACGATCGTCTCGCGTAGCGGCACGCACATCCAGCACGGGGTGATCAGACAAAAGTTAAGATATTCTGTGATAAATACAACATACCTGTTGTAGAAACGTTCGCGGACGGAAGGAATGGAACTATGCGAATGGTGACTTGGTCGGGAATAACACGCGTCGCGATACTCGAGATCGGAGAGGGAGCGTAAGATTTCAGCGTTCACAAGGCAGGTTCTGAGTCGCTGGAGAGAGTTGAATTTAAATGTTATGACTTGGTGTGATTTCTATCTACTGGTTTACCATTCCGTACCTCAATTCTGTGCGCTACCAATCTCGATGTCAAGTCCGCTATCCGTATCACTTTGGTGAAGCGCTGGTCTGTTGAAGTTGCCTGTGGTGTTTGACGCCAGGATGCTATATGACGGAGGCGCAGCGGCTGGAGACTGGGAGAAATGCGGATCATCTTCTCGCCAGTTGAATATGAAGTGCATGAGTTGGCAGAATCGTTCTTTTATTGTCCTAGCTCGAAGTTGTCTGGGAGCGATAGGTAGTTCGTCCCTTTGAGATCGAACTAAGAAAATAACGAGGCACATTTTTCTTGAGGAGATAGTTGACAAGTTTAAAGCATTCAATAGCGACTTCGGCATGATCAGGTTCTTTAATTGCCTCTGCTTGAAGGCTTTATGCTCATATGTTGAATACTGTTTTCAGATTATTACATTCAGTATCCGTTCTAGCCGTGGCGTGCTTGCCGAGGCCAGCTCAATTTAGAATTCCCGGAAGCAAGGGCACAAGCAAATACCGTGCTCCTACAGATTCGATTTGTAGGAAGGCGTCGAAGGAGGCGCATCGATTATTGCGGGGAAGGGGCAAGGACAACTCACGGGTGCCTGAGGTCGGGTTGACTATCAGCTCAACACAAATGCCCGGTCGTGTAGACCAAGACCTAAGGAGTTTTGTATTTTTGGTAACTCTCCCCTTCCTATGACCATCGCATGACAACCCCAATCGTGGACATAGACCAAGGTATCGTGATTTCCTAGGCCGTGCGGCTCGGCGTGGTGACCCGCATTTAGAGCACGCCAAAAATGGGGAAGCGCCCGTTGGGCTTGGCGCGCACGAACTCCAAGCTCCAGTCACTTGCTGCTACGTCACCGCCGTCGCTGATAAGCAATCAAGGCCGAGCTTCTCAAGATCAAAGCCGAACTTCCAACCCTCGTCTCGATGGCTACGCCCCAAGGATTCCAATTATTGTCTCCAACGCCGGCGTATAGTGGTTCGGGTTACATCCGAGTGCGAGGTGACAGATGGTGCAAGAGGGTTCGAGGAGTGTAAGCAAGCTCAAGTGACTCGACGCTTACCCCGCAGCATGTCTCGATCTCCTAGTGGCCGATGATGAGCGACGCGACGCCAATCGATGCATGTGGGGCGCTTCAAATGCTTGGCCGACATCTTTGCGGTCAATAACCAATGGTCCGATGCGGAACTTCTTCCGGATCACATTCCGGAGAAGCGCCCGCACCTCTGCGTGCCAAGGGCGCACATGTGCCATTGGTCGCAGCTGGTGCGTTCGCGTGCAGCTGGTGCGTTCGCGTCCAACTGGTGCGTTTGAGTCCAACTGGTAGCTTTGCGTCCAACTGGTGGCTTTGCGGGCAAACGGGTGCAAAAGCGTCCGACTTATCGTAGGTGCTCCAGTGTCATCTGACGCGAGAATGCAACGGGCGGGACACTCAAGGTAGAACAGGGACGCGACATATTATCGACCAAGTTGAGGCGCTTGCGGCATTAGAGCGAGTTGCTGATTGATCTGTGCATTTAGTAGGCATGACTCGGAATGCCGCTTCGCGCAGAACCATTGATGACCCCAGCAAGATTGGCATTTGAAATCGATATTCGTATTCATGGCGAAAGTGCTGTCTGCCCATAACACAATTGGCTCAGTCACATACACTGTGTTGCAAACAGCTAATTTGCGCTCTTGGGATCTAGCAGATTCGATCCACTCTGCAGCCCCAAATGTGCATAGATCATCCCAGCCCTTGCAAGAGCTTTAACCATTATGGCCTCCATATCATGACGAGAAGCCTTGGTCTGTTCGTAACCTTTTTTCCAACCTGCTTCATAACCACGTTTGATGCCCATCTGCAACCCCAGGTAGTAGTCTGATGAGAAGGTACTGTCGGTAGTAACGACCGGCGGGGATTGCGGTGACTTAGAGTCATTGCCTCCTTGATACAAGCGTCAGTAACCTGTATGAACAGCGGGTTCAGGTAGGACATTTACCATAGCGTTGTAGATACGGTTCCGATGGCAAGCCCGACAATCCATTGTCGACCTGATCGCCCTCGCAGTGATGTTCAATGCTGTGGTCACTACCACTCTTTGAGGATGCGTCGCTTTCGGTGCAAGAGTGATCATGGGGAGACATTTTGTCTGGAAAAGAATGTGTTCAGGAGTTGAAGGAAGGAAACTCTCAGAGTGGGGACTCTTTTGCGCGTCGGGGTTGGGTTTCTTGCCTATCTATGCTGCGCGTCGATTGAAAACCAACAAGGATAGATAGCTGGGCTCACTGAAACGGGAACAGATTGCTGGGCAGAACTCCACTCGGACAGGCCTTCCGGCCTCCGCTGCCGGCGGACGAAGATTACTTCCGCCTGAGGGATACAGCGTCTTGATGCGGTGATTGCATTGCGTATGCATGCATTTGCATGCGTTGGTCACTCTCGGTCAGCTTAACTCAAGGAGGCAGTTGGTCAACTGTAGCCAGCTGACTCTTTCAAACAGGTTTAACGTTGTGCACAAGGTTGTTCGACTTTCGCGTGCGATGAGGTATCGCGGGGTAAGTGGAAGCAGTTCTGTCGATCTTCAAGCTTGTTAAACTGGTTAGCCATCACCTCAACCCAACGGGCATCTCAAACACATTGAAGTGTTGGCGTGTGTTAGACACTGGTACGTTCAGAATCGTCATGAATGCATACAGCTAGAATTCAATATCCCCCAATTTCATTCCATGTGCGTTGCCTCTAGATTTAAAGTCCTGTGATCAGACTCTGTGATCGGTCGCCTTCAGCGCTCGGCGCTTCCTCCGATTGCGCCAGAGTCTTGCTAGTACAAGAATAATCAAAACGAAACCCAGGAGCATATACGTCAGGACTATTGGTACAAAAAGCTTTGTGCTCGACTCGACGTCGCCCGATAAACCTTTGAATATTCCACATGCAACCAGTACAGATCCGCCGCCGCATATGACCATGGCAGAGATCCACAACATTCTCTGAATCGTGTAAGCTTTGTATAAATGAGGCATCTGAGTGCTTTACATGTTTCGTTTTGACCTCCATGTGCTGTTACTCTTCCCTCGAAGTTGTTTCGGCAGTGAAGTGAGTCCTTCTCAGACCGGCAACCGCAATCTGATTACGAACACGCTCAAACGCAGCTAATGCACGGAAGTCGCACGGAGTAAGGCAAGATATCCGAAGCGAGCGAAAGCAGGGGTATGCAGTGATTATCGAATTCTCCTATCTATGCGCCTGAACTAGATGTGCCTTCTTTGGTTGGATCATATGGTAACTTTGTAGATTTTGTCGGGTTATCGCGTCGCCACTTCTTCGCTGGTAAGGTATGTTAGGGGGGATTAGGAAGGTTCCGTCACCAGGGAACGTACCCAGGTTCGTTAATGCAGTCTCCCATTTTGTTCTAAACTCGGCCGGTTCCATATCCTCCCAGTGGTATCCATCCTCCTTTAATTCGGCTATGAACCTCGCTTCATACTCGTCTAAATTCTTTGTAGATATCTGCCCAAATGTTTGTCCATGAATCTCAGGGAAACCCTTATAGACCTTGCGGGCCAGGGCCTGGAGATACAGTTAAAGTCACCCGGAGTATACAACGCGTAGCTATACTTACGTTAAATCGGTCTCGTTTCACCATGTCAGCGTGGGGGAGTGGGCTCGAGTATTCGGCGATGTGTGCTGAAGTCGACGAGGTGCGGGGTCGAATTTCGGTAGCGTGGCAGTCAGCCGCTGATGTGCAGCAGCCGCTGGCGCTAAGTGTGTGTGGGGTCGGCTGAAGGTCCTTGAGCCAATTGACATCCGGTCTTGGAGCGCGATGCGCAAGGTTCAGCCAATAGATGCGCTGCCAACATGGTTCTGGGTCCCTGTTGTACTCGTCTGCACTTTTTGCACTTTTTGCTCCAATCCCTCCCGTAGCTCCGCACTACAGTTGCCACACGATCAGCCACTTGTTCTTTCCGGCTTGTTGTTGCATGCCGCAGGCGATACCCGCGCGAATCAGAGCGATTTGACGTGGGCGTCGTTGCGCAGAACCATGGCACGCGTGGTGTAGCCAATGCCTCCATCCTCAACTCATGGTACAGTCCGCGGGCGAGGGAGACGAGGGCGATCCAACGACAAGAAATTTCTTCAAAGACGTGACGAACGATACCTTGGCGAACAGATAGAACGTAGAAAGTAATAACTTTCTTGAACCACAATGCCTCCCACCAATTCGCGTAGACAACAGCCGTCTATTCCCCAAATTCCAAGACACCACCAGACCCGGGCTATTCGACGCCAAGGATTCAGAAATCCTTCTCATGCACTTCTAGTCGTTCGAGATCGCCCCGTTTCGGAGGAGGGGAGGAAGGCGAGAGTACTACATCCCTGCACCGTGACCGAAGGTGTGCTATGATCCCTGTCTCTGTTCTGAAATTACCCCAAGGCATAAGCCGCGTACAACACTAACGTCTGATGTACGCCAGTGATCCCTCGTCAGACATTCAAGGGATACGTGCGCAACAGCACATCAACAAAGCGGCATACTCATCGGCAGCTGCGAGAATGCGTTTTGAGATACAGTACAGGATTGTTTGCCGAGAACAGCTCTTAGCTATTCGCACGTGGTTTACATGACCCTTGTTCACACGCAAAGAACGATGAAAGCAACATGCCGTCTTCGATGACCTTCATTCACTTTTCGCAATCTTGTTTACGATGCGGAGGTCAACGTAAGTGTCGGTCGTAGTTAGAGCTTTGTCGAGCTTGTCGTATCTTTCTTCGCGTAGATTAGCAACCAGAAACCTTCAGCTCCATCGTGATGCATTACCGAACTCTGCCTCTTTGGTGGCTTGCTCCGCAATCCTGGTCCAACTCTTTTTGTCCATCTCGACAAATTTGCAGGCAAACTCAGTTCCGAAGCCATAGCGGATGGACGGAATCTCGTCTAGTACCGGGATGCTGACACCTTGAGGAGGATTCCAGAATCCCAGCAACCATGTCTCGCACGGAGTCTGAGTATATGGGGCGAAGTGTATAACCAACAAAGGAAGCTCAGATAATAAATGTTTCTGTACGATGCTCAATAACAGTTCGGAGGCTGTTTCCCGAGGTAACTCGCTTAGACATTGTCGAGAAAGCGCGGTAGACATCGATGCATATGGATTCAGAACAGAAGGATGGGGATAAACTGCTATGAATTTATGGAGCAACGAGTTCGGATGTGCAAGCAACGTGACGCGAGTTGCGAATTGGAAACTTGAGATTTTAATTGACACAGATGGCCGACACAGATGGCGGCACTGCGGCAACTGGGCTGACAAGAGCGGCTAGAGTGGCAGGAGGGGGGATCGGTTCGTACACCTACTGTGAGAGGCAGTCCATTGGAAGGAACGCACCCACAGGCTAGCAGGGGTACGACCTGACGTGGACAGATGCCGTACACTTGACCCCTAGGCGCGGATTTGTTTAGCGTATCCTGCACAGCGCGCGCTGTTGATCGACCGAGCGGGGCCCATGCGCCGTGAGCTCTTCCAGTCCTCGACCTGGAGCACTGCACGCGATCGTGTCTAGACCTGTTTTGGATGGACTGGTTTAATGTAACTAAGCGCCCGTGACTTCACAATAATTTCAGTAATGATGTACCGTAATATGCCATCACGCTACCCACGTCGCAACATGGTGAACACAATCTCCAGGCCCACCAGCTGATCTGCTCTTGCTTCGATGCCAAGATCCTGTTAGCGCGAGTAGGGATGCGTGCGAACATGTCCTGATTGATCTGTTTCAGTCTATTATAGCTCGCGTCGCTCGATTGGTTAGAATATCTTCAAGGCCTTGGTGAACCTGAGTTGTAGGCGCCCTGTTGACGCGGTACTGCACCCTACTAATAACAGGGCCATGCTCTTTCTCCGTCAAATTACTTTGGGAATCTGCTCTTCCTATCCATATTTGTTGTAACCACTCAACTACAATGAGTTTCATTGCTCCCCAAGATGATATCGATCTTAGTCGCTACTTCCTCATACTCGGCAACTTCCGAAATCTTCCAAACGTGACCGAATTATCTGAAAACTTCAGATTCAAGTTCGAAATGCCTGAAGGAACTCAACCACGGAGATGGCCGAAGGCGGTTACCAACACAAACCATGGACCGATCCTGGCTCTGGCATTTCATAGACATGGGTTCAATCCAGGCCGGTGGACGATAGGCTCCTCAAAGCTTGTGGAAGTTTGCGATGTGCAGATCGCGGAGCGCAACGACGAGTCAGGCATTAGTAGGCAGCACCTCCAGATCGACTTCAACCTGGAAACCAAGTGTCCACGTCTCACCGTACTCACTGATCGGAACGCGGTGAAAGTTACTATTCACGAAGAAAGTGTGGATCGGGACCTGATCCTTCGCCAAAACCACGACGTCGATTTTGAGAACCTTACTCCCGTCACTGTCAACTTTGGCCTTTCCAGCTTCCAAGCATGGCGCCCTATCTTGACGAAATCGGAGCAACGCAGTTTCCTGGGACATATAGAAGCGCATTGTCGGGCATACATGGATGCCCTACCGCGCTATTGTCCAAGAACCGCTCTTCAAGGACCAGAGACATTGCATCTGCGGCACGGAAGAGATGACAAAGTATACAAAAAGCTGGAACATATGGACCTAGGGTCAGGGAAGACTGGGTCGGTCTTTCAAGTGATGGAATTGAAGACCAAGCAAATTTTCGCTGCGAAGGAACCTTGCTATGATCAGAACGACACATCGGCCCAACGGCACAAGATCTACAATCGCCTGCAGTCAGAATATCTCAGGCTATCCGAGCTTTCGCACGTAAGTACTTGTCAAGCATGTTATTCGCTCACTAACCGCTTCTTCAGCCACACATAGTTCGGGTTGTGGATCTACTGGTGGCACCTGTCCAAACGCAGCCACCATGGTTGATCATGGAGTACATAGAGAGCAGCCTGGATGGCTTGATCTCCAGTCTTACCATCGCTCAGAAGCTCTCCATCGTACCTCAACTTATGAGCGCAGTCGCCTTCATGCACGGAAAAGAATACGTGCACCGTGACATCAAGCCGGCCAACATTCTCGTCCAATTTCAGACGCATCAGCCTATCGTCAAACTCGCTGATCTGGGAGACTTGGAAATGAGACTTGACCGGGTTAAGATGTATCGCGGTACCGTTTGCTACATGGCACCAGAATATTGGCATTCCGAGCTAGAGTGTGGGAAGGAGGTCGACATGTGGGCGATGGGGCTGGTACTTCTACGGCTATTCTCTACCTGGCAACCTGCTAAGGATAGCTTCTGGGTTCATCACCCTGGCTATGGCCTACATCTCGATTCAAGTTATTCGGAGTGGATCAGCGAAGTGCTCGAGAGTCACATGGCAGAGGTCGTCCCAGAGCTCATGCAACCACTTCTCCGAGGGTTGATCTGTGAGTGCCCTGCTGAAAGATGGGATGCCTCTGCAGCCGACGGCTGGGCTAAACACCCGCGGTTTGACGAAGCCACCGTGGCATATCATCAGCAGTACACCGGCGACACTACCATCATGCGCGGTCAAAAGAGGAAGCCGGATACACCCAACCGAGATGTCACCGAGATTTTGCGACAGTGTGTGGCCATAGAAGATTGTGGGCTCGCAGATACTTTCAGAGCAGAGTCTGAAGCACCCACGATCTCAGACACTGCTTCCGAGAGCGACACAGCGACCTACACTTATACTTCCAATAGAGCAGAGTCTGAAGCACCCACGATCCCAGACACTGCTTCTGAGAGCGACACAGCGACTGAAGAACTCACGATCCCAGACACTGCTTGTGAGAGCGACACAGTGACCTACACTTCCAGTAGAGCAGAGTCTGAAGCACTCACGATCCCAGACACTGCTTCTGGGAGCGACACAGCGACCTGCACTTATCCTTCCAATAGAGCAGAGTCTGAAGCACCCACGATCCCAGACACTGCTTCTGAGAGCGACACAGCGACGCCTTGTCGCGTTGTTGAAGCTTCGACGCTCGTAAACATTGACGTCGAATGTGAAACAGCGACGCCTGCTTGAAACCTTGACCCTGCAAAGTCGTCGCGCTGTTGGATTGCTTGTGTGTGGGCGAGTTCAACAAGAGAGATGGTATTTGGAGGACATGTTTGTTTTGTAGTATTTGGTAGAGATTATCTTTTCGTACTTGTTGTGATTGCCTCCGCGTTCAAATCATTTCGCGGCAACACTATGATACCGCTGGTTGTAGAAGTGTCCGTTGACGTCGCGCTGCCTTCGTCTTCGCTGTCAACTTGGTCAGCGTCCGCCGTATCAGTTTTCTGCCGCTTGCTGCCATGTCTGTCAAGGGCCTCCTTGCCGGCCTTTCGAGCGCGGTCCTTCTTCTTTTGCTGAAGCTCCATATATTTGCGGAGCTCTATGCAGTTGGCATAGACACGGCCAACCAAAGCGAATTTCCGTTCGCGGCACCAGCTGCACTCGCCAGAGGCGGCGGGCTGGTCAGAGCGCGCCATTGACAAGCAGACCCAGCGCCTACGTAGGAACCGGGCTTCGATGCAATGCGATTCGCGTTGTCATCAAGGCAGCACATCGCGGATCGCCTGACACATACACCACCAGCAAAACAAAAAGTTCATCAAAAGTGACTGAGCAAAATTCATAGAATTCGAGGAGGATTTGATCTGTCCGCGTGTGCTAGGCCGTTTTCCCTCTGAGAAAGATCCATAATTCTCCTCTCATTGTCAAAATACACCATGAAGTCGTTCTCATATTTTCGCCACTGTTTGAAACGTTCTAGAAAAGACTTAGTTAGTCCATAAGATAAGGAGGCCTGCTCTGTAAGTTTTACTCACGTTGTTCTTTCGGATCTCTTAAGCGTTGTACTAGTCTTGCCCAGTCCTTTGGCGACATGAGTACTGGCACATAGTAGGGCTCTTTGTTGTCTGCATGTTCTTTTTCGCTCCGATCTAAAGGCTGACAAAAATATTGGATATCGCACAAGCTTGGGCATCGCACATGCTTTGGGTAATCGGGTTGATGAAGAAAGGACACCCGGATTAATCCATTATCCGTCTCTTCCGGCTGACCAAGTTGAATGAAGGGCCATTCTTTCAAGGGTTTTGGCATTGGTAAAGACTGCGGAATCATCTTGACGAGAAGGTTGTTTCTCAACCTTCAAGCTGGGATTCAAAAAGAATACAAATTCAATCCCAGTGGATGCCAATTGCAGACGCACGGCGGAGGAGTTGGTAGTCAGACGTCTGCAAGCATGAAAGCGCTGCTTTCTCCATTCTCACAAATGGTCGCGGATTCCGTCGTACATGCTCGCTGGCGTCTTGGTCATTGGACCAATTAGCGAACGCAGATATGCTTGGAGTCAGGCGGGCAGCTGGATGTGCATGGCATTGAGCCTAAGTCAAACGAATGTCACCTCACGTACTAAACCCCTTACGCACCCGATGATCCCATATGCACTCGATGATTCCATATGCACCCGATGATCCCATACGCACCCGATCGTCTCACGCACACCTAATAATCTCATATGCACCCATTGACCCTTTTTGCACCCGCTCACACCCGATGACACCTTGCACACCCGATAACACCTCATACATCTATTGGCCCCTTACGTATCACTAAAATCCATCGTGCGCTAAATCTCCACCAAGACTCCACTGTGCAGTATGCACCTACGACCTGTCACGCGTCATATCACCTCGTACACATTGCATTGCTCCAAATTCATTCCCCCCTTCCAGCTCTGTCTACCACGAAGACAATTCAATAGCACTTAAGCGGTTACTTAATCAGTAGCCAAGATGTGATTATTGTTTTATGATTATCAGCTTTTACATCTCGAGAGGCATGTGGTTTCGTCAGGGATTGATCATGTAAGGGCGCAGCGAGGCTCGTACGTAACCACTCAGAAATCCATCGCTAAGATGAGTGGTACC
This sequence comes from Karstenula rhodostoma CBS 690.94, assembly GCA_010093485.1. NCBI lineage: Eukaryota > Fungi > Ascomycota > Dothideomycetes > Pleosporales > Didymosphaeriaceae > Karstenula > Karstenula rhodostoma. Next base: position 684,167 of record MU001510.1, on the reverse strand, counting down.
GTTTAAACTTTCCCATTTTGGCAAATCGAACGATTGGCTTTCGTTGTTCAACTTCTGCGACCTTCTGCGGGATGTTCCAGCCACCAACAACAATGGTCCCGGAGCTGAGCGCTATCAGAGGTGGTATAATTGGTTTGACTAAATTAACTTCAAGGTCTAGTTTCAGCCACCAATATCAGCGTTAGCACATGAGCCGATGCCAAGGTAGTGATTGGTGGAAGTAAAATTAGTATATGCGCATCTTTTCGGAACACAAACATTGCGCACTCGTTAACAGTTTTGCGTTTTTAGTATCTGAAGTATGTGACATGGTCTGATGGTTTTCGGTAAGCTAATGTGATAAGCCAGAATCGATACAAAGTATTTTACAGTGCTAGTCCCGCCAGCGATCGCCGAACCTCCGATCGCTAGACCTCGCCAAGCCGCACACGCACAATAACCGTTTTGATGTTTAAAATGATCCCATTCTGTAGACTTTGGCTTAGATCAAGTGTAGTATCTGTTCTTTTTAGTTTAATCACTAAAAGTGAGTTCTCCACTACCTCTATATACTACCGCCTTTGCTAATGTTAATATAGCGAGTCTACGGACTCATTTAAGATTATTCCTATTTTTATACCTGGGCCTCTTCTCACTGGGCTTGCTCACAGTCGAGGCCACAGTGACGCTTCTATCCGCACTTCCGGAAGCTGTCGCGAAAAACCTTTTTTCATTGAGCTGCTTCAGCGTTGCTGGGCACTTGAGGAAGAGTTGTTTACCCTTCGCCTTCTGTCACCTGAGTTTTATACCGATGCAGCCTTTGCCGAACGTCACCTGAAACCATTTCTGCCACGCGTTCATTAGTGATTGGTTACAGTCTGATATGAAGGCGGCACTACTACACTTGGCAATACTTGGCCATGCGTTAGGCATCGCTCGCTTATGTCACACAACTTAGTAATCGTACACCTATCAGAGTCTATATATACAGACAATTACTTAATTATCTTGTAATAATTTCGGTACATGTTGATTGCGAAATAAAATACCCTGGGTTTGCCAAAGTGTACGTAACGAAGCCAAATTGATGCCGACGCCACAATACAGCCATTTCAACGACCCCGCCGACTTCAAATTCCCTTTATAAAGTTCCTTAAGCTTTATTATAGAAGCAGACCCGATATACGCGACAGTTTCCCGAGTTCAAGTATTCGCTTATCGCAGCTGCCTTCACGGACTGCCTCTGAAATCGCAACACCATGGACAACTTACCACAGGAGTTAGTCGATCATATCAGTAGCTATCTCAGTACTGAAGACCTCAAACAGACACTCACCGTGTCACCTGCACTCCAAGTTGCAGCCGAAAAGTACTCGGGCGCTTTTAGTGATTTCGAGCTGAATAAAGAGACCGCCCGCCGGTTTGTGAACACGTTTGGGGGCCGGCGTCTTGGCTATCTCCAGCATCTCACCTTCAGGACAACCATCCTGGCATTGGATCAAAAGGTTAATTGGGAAACCCACCCTGATGGCCATCCGGTACGCGACTCCGAGGAGGATTTACGGGAGGCCGATGAAAGCTTTACGGACCAGATCAAGTTCTTTTTTTCGGTTGTCAAGGAGACGGAAGATATTGCACGTTCCGAAAAAGCGCACGGCAAGGTCGAGCTTACACTCTATACACCGACTCGTCACATCGATCGAGAGAACTATTCCATCCAACGAGCCTACGTTAGCTGGAGAGTTCATCTCCTTGAACATGAGTCTCTACCTAGTCTCACATCTGTATATGAGCTCCGTATCGAGAATGGCATAAGAGTCTCCTTTGATATTGAATACGGCCCCGTGTCCCTTCGGAGAATTGATTTGCGCATAATAGTTGATCTGTCTAATAAATTTCCTAATCTTGCAGCTTTGTATTGCAGTATTAGCGGTGACGAATGGCTGGATTGCAACGAGGACTATCGGCAGCGATATATCACGAAGGACTGGGCTGGCCCCCGGCGAGACTCACGCCATGACTTTGCTCGGATCCTCGATGTTGCACATATATCAGGTTTACGCGTTGCTCGACTCAACTTCCTAGCCCCGCTAGCTGTAGCATTTGAGCAACGCGAGCCATTTGCCGATCTGGTTACGCCAGCGAGACACGATCCACTCAGCTCCAGCCTACGCGTACTGTCGTATCAACTCCGTCGCCTCAGCCTCGCAGCTCTGATAGATCCTACCCTATTCTGGCCCGCCGAGGGTGCCTCCCCATTCTGGCCAAACCTGCAAGCTCTACACGTCATGTTCCAGATTGTGGGCCCATCTGGCGATTGGTATTTCAACTTCTCGGACAAGGGTGGGAGCAAGCAAGGATATGAAATAAAAGAATCCGACTATCCTCCTTATGCTGAAAGCGAAGTGGATCGCACGAACCTCCGTCATTGCGACGAAGTCGATTGGACCAACTTCATTCACGGGAAGGAACGTACGGTACCCAACGATGAAACGATTGTTCCACTTCTGCAATCTTTTGCTCGAGCCATCTCTTTTATGCCCCGTTTGAAGCAGGCAATGCTATGGGCACCAGCTCGCAGCAATGCTATGGGAGAATATAAGAAGAAGAAGGGTGTCTATACCAATAATGTCTGGGGGTTAGTCTACACTAGTTCAGACACCGAGGGGTTCATGGACTGTCGAGGCCACCAGGTTGAGGGCAAGCGTCAACTTTGGTGGCAAGTAGCGAACTGGCGCCCCGACAAGGCGACTCATGAGATGTTGAGACAGATTGGGAAAGATGAACACGGAGAAGACATTGCTGAATATTGGGAACATGACTATGCAATTTCTGATCGGTACGAATTCGAGCGCTTCGAGAGCCAGCTCCTTAGCGTTGGCTTCCCAGCCGCCGCGCCCCTCAGGAAAGGGAGGAAGAAAAACTAGCGAGACGTATTACTCGATATGAATACTATTTCTAGAAGTCGAATTCAACCTTATGACAATGCACAGCACTCCACAAATTATGACTCCACCCATGTCTACCAGTTAGGACGCGTCCAGCCTGACCGCTTCTCCTTCCTCCACTCTGTCCTCAGTGCTCTGATGGTTCGCTTGAAGTTATCATTCTTTGGTGTGTTGGCGCGCTTAATCCACTTGGTCTCGGGCGCATTCAGCATCCTGTTCATGGTGTTGTCCGTTCGGCTCTTCGCAAGAGTGAAGGCCTCATTCATGTACTTGATCCAGAGATTACGAAGCCCTTGTCGCTGCCGTGCAGTATGCCCAGCTGCAGGTGGGTGGTTGGGGAGAGCTTGATCGATTTTATCCAGCGCATCCATGATTCGCTGCACTTGTGTGACGAAGTGCTGCCTGACCAGTGGGTTCTTGTGGTACTTTTGAGCACCGAGAAGTGCCCTGACTCGGACAGCTTCGGCGGCGGCATCGTTCTAGTTGCGGTTAATTGACCTGCGAGCATCGGTAAGGTCGTAGATTTGATTTGTGGTCTTGCGAGTCCACATCTATTATTAATGGTCAGCCAGGTTTACGAGAGAATGCGCTTCATCTTACCTGTTGCCTCGCTGGTGCGTTGATGTCTGCCTGCAGCCACACGAACTCATTCCTGAAATCGACACCAGGATATCTCCACGCAAGATGTTTCTTTGCAGTTAGACGGCGGTTTCCATTGACAGGGATAGTGAATGTCGGAGTCCAGGTCTTCTTCTAGTATGTGCAAAAGTCAATCCTCGCACCATCTTGGGCTGGATGCGGATCCGTGAACTGGGCCTGGCTGCCAAATTCTTCTTCGTCAAGCCATTCGAAGAACTTGGTGACCATTCCATTCTAGTGTGTCTTAGGATATTTAAAGAACTGCGCCTTACTTATTAAATACTTAGCTATAGTAGCTAGTAGTTATAGAGATATTAGATGCTTAATGCAAATGAATATGGAAGGTAGACACATTGGTAGCAGTTTCTAGTTTTAAGCCATCCAACTTTTGCGCTCAATTATTCACTAATAGTATACACTTCCCGTGGCTCTTGATATCCGCTATTGCCGTTATACTTTTCCTCACCCTGCAAAACTTCTCCTATCATAGATCTACTAGCATACAGTGCCCTTTATAACCTTGCGAAGAATATCGTGGCCGATGTTAAGCTTCGAAATCCGGTCCTCCAAGAACGCTCTCTGTCTCATGATCGTTGCAGGTTCCGAAGCAAGGTCGGTCGTATCAGATTCAGGCCATCTGCTCACTGTTAGAGGAGAGAAGACACTCTCAAGATCTCGAATAACGTGTCTCTCGACGACCTGTATGGTGACATTTGCATCAAAGACTTTCTGGAAAACCTGCACAGACCTAAATCAGCGTCATTCAATGCAGTGATAGCCCGGAACGAACCTTGTAAATTGCAATGAGTCCGTCCAGAGCAATCTCACAACCATAAACATCCATATCAGGGTTTCGACTTTGCCCGAACTCTCTACAAAGACGGTCAATGTCGATGCTAGCAGAAGTGTGAGTCGACTGGCAACCAGGAAGCGGAGTGTGGATCGTTGCGTTCTCCACACATTTAGCAAGAGATTGGCTTTCTCTTTTCATCCGACATTTCTCGATGGTTTCGGTGTAGTAATGGTTGTAATTGATGGGATGTTCCCTAAGGTCAACCAAAAGTTGCTCGAGCTCTTTCACAGCTGCCGCAGACCTCGCCCTGACAGCGTCCTCTATATGCGATGATGAAAGACGAGATTGGACATCCTTAGGACACAGGTCTTGAAGTAGCTCGTGAAGGAACCGCCGACAAACGTCCACTACATCCTCGATATGGTCGGTAGCGATGCTGCCCCATCTAGCCGACTGCTCCCAAAAAAGCTCTCCAATGATGAGAGGATTGAAGTTCCCTTGCAGTTCCCTTCCTCGATTTCGGATTATAGCTTTAACTACCCATCGAAGAGACTCGTTGCGTGACAGCTTGACAGGTTTCGTTGGATTCGGGCTCGGTATCGGCATGTCCCCATCGATCTCGGAAGGTATGGCCTCACCGCTCCTCTCCATGAAGTACGTGTGCCCGGACTTTCGAAGTTTCTCGGAAAAGTTGGCATTCAACTTTTGAACCATAGCTCGTAAACGACGAACAGCGCAAGGCGACTGCGGTGTGAAAGTAGTGGCTGAGTCGTATTTGAAGTAGATTCCTTCATACCGTCCTTCTACTGCTGCACTGCACACCTTGTGGAAGTGGAGGCTGAGTTGCATCAAATACTCCCTACAGTCAGCTGGAGATGAACGACGATTCCCCAGGATGTCGAGCTGCTGTCTTGAGTCATTGAGCGCTTTAGTGAGATCGTTGTGCAGTTTTGGGAGCTCTTGCTTGACGTGCTCAAAGAGGAGTTTACTCAGGCGCTCCCTCAGCGAATCAATTCCAACGTTCCCTTTCGGCAAGCAGCTGAAGTTTGAGAGCCGAAAATACGATGCTTCAGAGGCGTTGCGCTCTGCGAAGGAGCTGTCCCCCTCCTCGAAACTTCGATTCTTGACCACATGCCAGCCCAGCTTGAAAAAGATGTCTTCGTTACGAGCGAGGCTGATATAGGCACCTTCGCTACCTGAGCCAGCGGGAACTCTGTCTGGTTTTGTAATGATACCAAGCGTGCGTTCTCCTTCCGGGTCCACTTTTCTGACCTCTGTGAGGATGGGTTGGTTGGCGTAATCATTGGTGGCGGACACAACTGCTAAACAGATGGTACGAGGTTGCGAGATGTACCGATCTGTGATCTCTCGAACTAGCTCCACGTCAGCCCTAGTGACCCCCTTTGTCTCGTTCTGGATGAGACCAGGTAGATCAACCAAGGTCAATTGGGGTCGAGAAGGTCCTCCAATCTCAACACTCAGTACGTCTCGAGCGAAAGCGCTCGATTGAGAATTCGTTGCGCCTATTCCCATGACAGTCATGGCCTTGTCCATGATTGATGGCAGCTCTGCGAAGTCTGTGATAGTTTCTCCAAATCTTTGAATCGACTCCTTTTCAACGATTGGCCGTTCGTCATCCGGTATCACCTTGATGGTCAGTGACTCGATTGTTGCGCGACGCATGATGATCTCGGTTGCAAAACGGGTGCACAGCTCGTCGTTTCGGGGAAACGGTATCTCAGTAAGGGCTTCAAGAACCGAACTTTTCCCGGCAGATTGATCACCACAAACAACAAGCTGCGGGAGGGCTAAGATGCTCTCTAATCCACATTTGCGAACTTGTGCTACCGTGTCAAGAACCATGCGCTGCTCGTCACTCTGCAAAGCCTCAAGTGAGAGAGTATTGCTGGGTCCGTTGTCGGATGGCGCATCTGGAAATGGTCAGCTTCATAGAGACGAAAAGGATATGCCTGCCTTGATGTCCTGCTTTCCCTTTGGACATGCTGCGTGGATTATATCGATTGAGCTGCAAAAGCTTCAGATCCGATGTATTGATACAACCGTCTTCCATACGTAGATATGTGCCGAACGTCTGCCTATAATATCATAACTGAATACCGGTGTTGGCAGTGGGATTCCTTCACGATGTAAGGGTAAAATGACCCTAATCACTGCTGCAAGGCAAACACGATCCTGCGAAGGCTTGGCCAGCTTATCTATCGGAATGTTTAGTGGGGTCGTAGTATGTTTCATTCCTCCACTGTTCTGACCGCAGCATAGAAGTGACTAGCTGCGGGACAGCCCGCCATAAAAAACGTCTTACCATCAAGTCCAGTTGCGACTGGTCAATAAAAACGAGAAGGGTGCGCCTATCATGTTAGCGAGCAGACCTGTGATTGAAAGGTTTTCCTTTTCCGGTCGCTACAGACCCATGGGCAACGCCTGGAATTCAATTACAGATACCGCATTGCTTGATGTACAGTGACACTGCGTGAGAACTTTGCAGTCGAGTGTGTCTTATCATTAGACTATGTTGTGTAACTAAGGTCACCGGAAGATCGCGGAGACTTTCGGTACACGACTAAGCCATTCCATCGCATTGCACAAACAGACAAGGAATGAATCACCGGTTGATATCGCGATATTCATGCGACGATGTTCCTCTCTACGAAGAACTATCAAACGGGGCTCCTATGATGAGCGTTACTTGTCTACCTTGCAATCGACCTTTCGTCAACGATGAGGCTCTACAACAGCACCTACGAGACTCGCCCGCACACATAGAAACACCTCTGGACACGTTCTTCCGCTCCTTTCCAACCTTTACCTATGATCCATCTCAACCGCCGGCTACTTCGTATGCTTCTTTGCAAGCGTACATGAACTGGCGGCGTGGGGAGGCTGCATCAGCCGATGCCTGGGACCGCTACCAAGGTGCGCTAGAAGATGAAATACGCCTATGGTATGGTGAGGAGGATGATCTGGCTGCGTGGCATGCCCTCTGTCATGCCATTGGTGTGGAGCCACCACCACGAACATGTGGTCAGTGTGAGCAGGTATGACTTCACTATGCACCTGCTATGGTTCTTATGCTTACTTTCCATACAGGCTGTTCGAAGAACACACGTCAACATTGTAGATCTCATTGAATGGGGACGGAGACGCAAGAGTAATGAAAGTAGGGTTCGGACTTTTCGCAATGTGGCAGCGTTGCGAGCTTATACCAAGAGGACGGGTAAGATTTTTCGAAACACGGTTGGTGAAGATGATAGCAATGTCGTCTTGAGACACCTCCTTCGCAAGATTTTTCGTGGGAATCTATGAAAGGATAAGTGTAGTAGTGAATTTGAGGTTAAGCTTTTAAGTTTGCAACGCTATTATTCTGTTCCTTTTCTGCGAATAGGCGACTTCTCCGTAACGCCAGGTTATTTTGCTAGAAAGAGGCGCCTAGTTCGTATTGTAACTTCGTGCTTAACCTAGATATATATACTAGAATGAATGGACGGACGAACGAATGTGGATGTCAACGAAGCACACTGGAAAGAGTAACTACATGTGGTGTAAAAACTGCTTTTATGGAGTCGCGAAATGATCAGTCGGACTCCATATTCTTGGTATCCTTACGGTACTGTGTAGAGGAACCGCATCGTGGTAGGCTAGTTGCCGGACTCCGTATCGTGTGCCTGATCTTGCAACACCACGTCTTGGCACCTTACTGTGGCTCACTTTGTGTAGTTAAAATTTGGTAAGAGAGCATGGGAATGCTGACTTGAGGGTGCTAAGAAAAGATTCTCCAGAATCAAAGGTTGCATTATATTGCTTTTGGCTATGTGGATAGTACACATGAAAAGTAACCGATTTCTCTAACCGTATCGTAGCGCCCGAACAATATCACTGGTTTGTCTGAAGGCTTATCAATACGGCTGCAAATAATTCGAATAATTGTTTAGGTTGCTATATGATGCATGTCCACTCCGGACTAAATTGATCCAGAAAGGTAGGGCTGCCTAGTCCTCAATGTGAATCTTAGTCTACATATCCAGGCCTAGATGGAAAAGGAAGTAATGCTATTGAGACTTGACACAGTGCTTCGAGGTTGCAAATAGACAAGTGGGCCCCGAGCCTTTCGGTAAAATGAAGAGAAGGAGCACAAAGTGTTTTCCATCTCAGGAGATCGCGATGGCAGTGTTCTTGGGGCGATGCGGAATCTGACTGGTGGTGGTGGTGGGAAGGCCCCATCTTACTCCCGGAGCTCCGCCTCAAGTAACTCCTCGCATTTCGTAACAAGAAGAACCAAACCGTAAGAAAAGTTAGCCAAAGCACGGAGTATGATGAGGCTTTCTCAGCTGAGGCGAATGATGCAAAGTTAGCGTTGGTGGCTGAAGCACTCGATCATGGCCGGGTTCCTACCCGCAGCTGTGAGAGACGTGCCACCCGCTTTTCGCTGTACATACTCATTGACTTCAATGCCCGTTGAAGAACATTGTAGGGGTTGGTATATGCTTTATTGTGTGTTTTTATGCGCCGAGGGTCGCTTACGCACGGCTTGTTTTCTTGGCTACCTAAAATGCCCCGCCCCCAACGCCTCACTCTTCACCTTTCGACGTCCCGAAACAACTCAATCCAGTCACGCCGTCGTCCGAGACAATAAGCCTGTTCTCCGTTCTGCTTGACGGTCCGCTGGGTGTCATGCAAAGTCAGACATGATGCGCAGACCCGCAGGGCATCAAAGGACGCGACACGACGTGGAGAAACACGCCGCAGCTCTAGCAAGATTCTTCGCTCTGCTGGGATTTGCATTAACTTGGAAACAGCAGCCTGGAATAACCCCAAAAGCGGAACCTGCGATACATGGATTACGTGCCTTTCCCAGGTGGTGTCACGTCATAGCCGATCTGCCGCAGGAAACGCCTGCGGGCATACCTCAATTACCCCAGACTACGGCTATGACTTGCCATGATGCGCCTCCTCTAATCCCATGGGCTTGGTTCATAGAGCTACGTCGTTGCCATTGGAGCAAAAATGTAGCCGTGGGATTGGCGACCAGCTGCTGCGCATCTCGTGGTCGACAATGAGTGAGAGTATATATTCGCCTGAGGAGTGGGAAACCCTTCCATAGCATGCCGGAGACGCAAGTGAAAATGCTACCCGTACTTTTACTCTTCATTTACCTCACGGTGCAAGGCTTGTCGTTGGAGACCCGCGCGACTGAGATCCAATTGTTTCCTTCAAACGGACAAGAAGACGTCAACCCGGATACTCAACTACGCTTGACGTTCCCTTCCCCACCATCAATCGGTGCTTCGGGCTTGATCCGCGTCTATGATGTCGCGTCCAACGACCTCGTTGACTCGCTCAACCTGTCCATACCCAACCCACCCAGTCCTTACGGCAACGGCTCGACAAAAGCAAACTACACCGACAAAACTAAATACTAGACCAACATCATAGGCGGAATGGACTTCTACTTCTTCCCAATCATTGTCCGCGACAACACCGCAACGATATACCTCCACAACAACCACCTCGAGTACAACAAAACATACAGCGTGACCATCGACCCTGGCTCCGAAAACGCCCCTTCCCCCCTCTCCAGCTCCCACGGAGGGGGTGAGCGCGGTGGAGTGGGGGCCGGTGCAGGGGGAGCCGTTTGATAGTAGGTGGGTGAGGTTTTGAGATTATAGGACTGGGGATTTGGAGGGGCGGGCAGAAGAGATGCATGCGATGGTCCTGCTCACCGATCCCAAAACGTCCTGTTTGGAGTCCATCCCACACGATTGCAACCCCGGCAGTGAAGGCTTTTCCGAACAAAACAAAGGACTGGGGTTACGGAGACTGTGACATTTGCGAAGGATTTTACAGCGGCGCAGGAGTGGGTGGGAAAGATAGCGGATGCGTTGCTGGTTGCTGCGGGGATTTTGAAGACGTAGAGGGGGTGTAGTGGTGTGCTTGGGGTAATGGGTTTGAACTTTAATCCCATGTGCGACGATGTTGGTGTGTTAGCTTCTTGGGTTTTGGCATCCGATTCCTTGTGATGGGAGATAAGTTTGGGCAACGTGGAAGGCGCAAGGAGTGACGACCAAACCAGAGTTGAGATGACATTGAAATGCGGCTAACTACCGGTAGTCAAGAAGATTCATAATGTAGCGATCTGGCTGCGTATACCTTGATGCCTACGTAGCTAGACCTGGTCTGGTGAGCTTTTGTAACCCAGTGAGACGGCCCGCTCGCAGGAGCGGCGCGGGATGCACCATGTGAGGTGTATCGTGGATTTGGTTATTTGGGCGTACCTGGCGAGATAATTGAGGTTGTGAGCTCCTTGGTTGAAGATTGTGGAGGTGGTACCGCAAAGATAGCGTGTGCAGAGCGACGCAGCCAAACTCTGTAGCGTGTGAACGTGTCGGCGGCGAAGGTAGCGCAGTGGTCATAGTTTAAGTTTTCTCGCGTGCGTTCAAAGCAGCAGCGGTGGTTGATGACATGATTTGACGAGGAGAAGGCGTTGCTGTGAGTGGTGATGGTCCCGTTGGGACGAACAACGGTTCAGCAAATCAACAGCCTACATCAGTCAACGCCGACGTGTCCTCACGCGTTTTGGTAACTCACAGTACCTTCCCTCATCCTTCTCACATCAACCTAATACCTACCGAAACCGGACAGCCACGACCTTTGTAACGACTCATCACTGAGTCCGTCGCAACCAGCAGAGGCGAGCTGTTCTGCAGCCCACACGAAGTCGACGCTCAGCCCGCACCAGCTATACGCTCGCTCCTCCTCGTCGTAGGCTTTTTAAAAAGGGGCCGCAGCCTCATTGCTCCGCGCCCATCATGTTCGCCAACACCCGCGCAGCCATTGCCCTCTTCAACGCCGGCCAAATTCTCCCCAACCCACGCCGCCTGAACCCCCTCCATCTTTCCATCGCGCAACGCGCGTACGTCACCCAATCGCAAACTTTCGGCCTCCCCGACCGCTGGGGCATGTTCTCACCGGGCCCGCCGCGCCTGCAGGTCTACGAAGCGGATAGGTTTGTCTACGCGGTACTGGCATGGCTCTTCTTGGCCACGTGGGCGCTGGCGTTCTGGATCTGGTATTGGTGGATGGGCTTGCGGAATCCTGTTAGCATAGCATTGTTGTGTGCGGGATCGATGGTGGGGATGGTGATGTTTATTTGGGTGACGGGGTGTCGGAGGGATGGGAAGAGGGCGCCCGGGTATGTTTGGAAGGATTGGGAAAGGGGAGAGGTGAATCAGGATATCGGGGAGGTGGAACAAGGCATGAGAGGGTTGATAAAGAACTTGGTTGTGACTGCGGTGGCTTATATGGTTGTAGAGGGCTTGAGGATTTGGGTGGTAAGGAAAGGGGGGTTACTCGGAGGGACGGCGTACTGAGATGAGAGTGGAGATTTCAAGCCAGGCCGTTAGAGGCGACGATTTGGTGAATACTGTGTCGGATTACGGGTAGCGTACGCGTTGTGTACGTGTATTTTGGCGTAGCATATCTATTGCCGCGGAGAAGAACTAGTCGTCGAGTTTGCCATTTGGACAGATTGGAAAAGTCAAAGTGAAATAAAAGACATGTTGAAATTAATCGTCCCCAAGCAACAAATCAACAAGGTACTTGGAGTTTGGTGAGTCGATGCCGCCACCGCCGCCGCCAGTGTTGTGGTTGCTCGCTCGCTCCTTCCTCAAAACACCGCTCATCAGCGCTCTCCCTCGCAACGCGCCGCAGGAAGCCGAAGGCACCTTCCGTAGCAACTCATGTGCCTCACCGTATTGCGTCATCCTTGCGAGGGGATAAATTCTCGTCGTCGCTCGTTCAACCTTCTCTTTTCTTTTCACCCCGATTTCTGACAATTACATTATGGACGCGTCGCTCCTCTCCTCCCTGGTCCCTACAGACCGAATTCGCTATCTGATGGTGTGGATAGTCTTACCGTCGCTTCGTTGGCTTATGGGAAAGATCTATCGCAAGATGACCGGCATCGACAACCTTCGCGGTGAGCTCTCTCCCTTTACCTTCCCAGAACTTCGCTGACGGTCTGTACCTCTAGACGCTGATGATCTGGACTTCCTGGGCGTCTTCGCCTGGGACAGTTTCTTCCTTGTCTTCACGCACTTGATCGCTCTCTAGTTTGAGGGCAGGTCTTAAGTGCACAAGCGGACCCCGACTGATGACGCAAGGTCGTGCTACCGAGGAAGGGGTTTCCCGAAATACCTGTAACGGGTGGCAGGGACAGACCGCTTGGGCGGCCTGCAGTTGCCCCCAAGATCAACGGTCTCGGTAGATCGGAGTCAGGTGAGAGGAGTATGTATTCGCGGGCCGGTACCGCTTGAGTACTTACCAGTCGCAACGGGTGGGAGGTCTAGGCCTCGGTGAGCCCACCCGAAGAGGCACCCCATCTAGTACCTGTAACGGGTCGGGGAATCTTTCGACACAAGAGTCTGTTGATTCTTCGAGTCTGTGAGGTCTGGGGACTTTCTTCATTGTGTGGTCTGAGGGCTTTCTTTGCGAGGCTGAGGGCTGAGGGCGTTGATATCGTGGCTTCTGAGGGCTTCTGAGGGCTTTTGTGGGGTCTGAGGGCATTGTCATCGAGGCTTTTGAGGGCATCTGTTGGATCTGAGGGATTATTACATTGTGGGATCTGGGGGACCATTTTGTCATGCGCCGCTGGTGCTAGCAAGAGGGTGCCTGTGAGACTTTTTTTTCTGGTCCGAAGGGTTGTGCCAATCGTGTGACGTCGTGTGACAACCACACAGTATTGAAAAACAGATAGCGAGGACCGCCTTCATGGAGACTTTCGAAGGCGCGGAAAAGCAATTTGTGCCTTGAGGGCGCTTGTAGACGGAAACGTAATGAAGCTACTTGTTACTTAACTCGGTGCTTCTATCTTCCGTGTTAAACCACTCCTTATCAGTAGTGGTGTAGGGGGTGTGTGGTATAATGGTGGCGACGTAGAAGTTGGGTAGAGATGAAAGTTATTTATTATATTCAGCGAAGGATGCACGAAACCCTCCACACCCCACGCCACCTCACTTCTCCCCTCCATCAAACCCATCCAACAGGCCCCCCAACCACACCCCCGCCGCATACGCCCCCGGATCCGGGATCCTCCCCCTCTCACCCCCCTCATCACTAATATACGTCGCCCGCCCAAACCTCGCCTTCATCCCCGCCGTCCTCTCCGCGCTCTCCCTCGCGACCCCCACCGCCTTTCCCAAATCCCCCGTCTCCTTAAGCTCCGTGATAAACGGAATCAACACATCCATAACCGTTCTATCGCCCTCGCGCGCACTAGTGTAATTCTTCAGATTCTCAAGCGCCTGCGCGGCCGCCGCGGCGCACGTTTCCACGCCGAGGGGGGCGTTGGTTGTGAGGGTGGCGGCGAGGGCGTTGATGAAAGCGGTGAGGAGGATGGATAGGATGGCGCCGAGGGAGCCGCCGACGTCTTCTACGTTTTCGGCGATGCGCTCGAGGAGGGTGAGGAGCGGGGGTGGGGTCGAGGTGAGGTTGGTGAGGATGGCGTTGCAGACGCCGGAGACGGCTTCGCCGCAGTCGCCGTCGCCCATTTGGAGGTCGTACTGCGTGATTGTGGGCTCGGCGGCGAGGCCGGCGTTGCAGGCGGCTGTCAGCGCTGCGATGAGGGAGGGCGGTGTCGCGGGGCCTTTGGCGGAGGAGCCGCTGGCGTCGTGTGCGGCGTGTGCGGCGGCGCGGCGGGATGCCATTTCCTGGGATGCGTCGACGGGGATGTAATTGTTCTTGGGCCAGGCGGGGGCGTTAGTGGGCGCGTCGAGCAAGGCGAAGATGGCGTCGTCGGTGATGTCCATGGCTTTGGCCATGCCGCTCATGTTGCCGAGCGTGATGCTGAAGCCCTGGCCGTTGAGCGAGGTTTCCAGGATGCCGGCGTAGATGCGCTGCGGGACGATGGCCCAATCGCTCTTGAGGACCTTCAGGGCGAGGTTGGTGAGTGCCTCGAGCTCGAGGCCGGAGAGCCCACCGAAGTTGTTGACGAGCATGACGACGTTGTCGGTGGGGGCGAAGGGGACGAAGGCGCGGTCGGTGTCGGAGGGGTCGAGCAGGTATTTGAGCATTTGCTTGATGATGTCTGTGGCGGATGGCATGGGGGAGAGGTTCTTGAGGCCCTGCAGCACGTTAGACGGTGATCATTTCGTGGTAGGGGTGAAGACGTACAGGCTCGTTGTGGATGCCCATGCCAATCACGCAGGTATTGTCTGGGACCTGCTCGAAGGCCTCGCGCCCGAGGACATGGCAGTGATCCAGACTGGTTCCGATGGTGACGAGCTGGTCGTTCCCCAGCTGCCCCATCTGTCTGCACTTCTCGAAGGCCCAGCCCGCCTGCGATGCCGCGCCGATGAGTTTGATGACTGGCACCCGTCAGTACGGTCCTCTCCGTCACCTAGATGCACTCACCAAGCAGATTCCCCGCCAGCCCTCTCCGTCCAACCTTCCCGCTCTTCGCCCGCCCCAGCGCCGCATCCTCCGCCATGCACACCACATCCACCTTATACCCCAGCGCCTGTCCCTTCTCCCTCGCGAGCCCAAAATGCAGCATGTCCCCGGTATAGTTCGTGATGCAGAGGATAATCCCCTCGTCGCTCGGCACATTCCGTATGCCGCTCATGATCTGCTTGGTGCTCGGACTCGCGAAGATGTCTCCGCAGATGGCAGCCGACAACATGCCATCGCCTACGTACCCCGACCACGCGGGCTCGTGGCCAGAGCCGCCCCCCGAGATGATGGTGACCTGGCTGGGCTTATGTGCGATGTTGTACACGACGCGCTCCTTTGCGTCGAGGGCCATGTGCCGGTTGCGCGAGACGAGGGAGGTGAGGGCGTGGACGACGACGCCCTCGGGGCTGGAGAAGAAATGCTTCCGCGACATGGTAGGCAATGGGGTCTGTGAGTGTGTGGTTTGACCGTCGCGCTGGAGCTGCACTGGAAAGCCCAGAGGGATATGGCAGCTTTCTTTTGCAATTGCTCAAGCCACCGGTTATATGGGCTGGGCTTGGGGTATCTGCAAAGGATCAATACATTGACGCGATAGAAGCGAGAAAGGTAATGCTACGCACCCTACAACAAGACGAATATGTCCAACGCGGTTCTGTCGTGTTACAAAGCTTCGAACGGTCAAAGGGAGGGAGGAATATAGAAAGCAAGGGTAAATAACCAGCGAGGCACAACAGCGGCTCCTCGTCGTATATAAAGCTCCCCGCGGCGCCCCGCCTTGCTCCCCCACCCCGCCCATACTCAGCAGCGCTCACGGCTCATCTCCCGTGCTGCCCCTGTGTCATCAGAACAGCGGCGCTTTCGCCGCCGTAGCAGATGCCGTTGGCTTTCCTGCATTCAGCATGTCGGGCGCATTTCCAGCGCTGTCGTCGTGAGAAAGTCATGGTGTTGCGCCGGCTTTGCCGTTTTGGGGCATCCCGGTGGGGTTGGCGGCTGGGGCTGGTGTGTGGAGGGCTGGCAGTTCGGGCTCGTGCCGGCGCAGAGTCGTCCAGGCCCAGCTGTGTGGGCTCGTCACGAGGTGTTCAGGGTCCCTCGGTATCCGCTATATATGCCGCGGCCCAGGACGCGAAGCCTCGTTTGAAAATCAGAAGGCATCACGAGAGGATGCGTGCTGACTAGAAGGGCTCGTCTCGAGGCGTGCGCAGCTGTAGGAATCTCATAATGTTGACCGACCTAAGAAATCCCCTCGTTTCACAGTCTGGTCAATCTGTCTCGAAAACCGCGAAGGTAACAACCGGTGGCATAGAGAACCGACTGTGTCTGGATTAAGAGTTATCTACTATTACTATATACATGCTATCAATATCGTTGGGCCTTGACCAAATACATGTGGCAGTCCCGCAATGCAAGGACCAAATCCAGTTGTACCGCCTCCTATACAACAAAACCGCCTGTCTTCAGCATACACACTCATGACGCGAAAATTGAGAGCCGCTCAACGCCAGAAACTCCGTGTCATGCAAACGTTACAACAGAAGAAGAAGTATCAAATCGCTGAAGAGAAGAAAGCAAAATATCGACATATCGGCATTCAGTGTCCTGCAGCCGAGTAGTGGGATGCGCGTGTGTACGGTTGCTGGTATACCGAAGGGGCGTACTCGGACTCGTTGTAGACGGTGCCTCGCTTGTCCTCCTCTGGCAGAAGCTCCTTGACCTCCCAGTTGTGTGCCTTGACGCCAACAGAGAACTCGAGATCTTCACGGGTGATGGAGTCCCAGTACTTGTACACCATCATTACGGCGAGAAGGTTGCAAATGGTGGAAACAAACAGACCGTCCAAGTAGTGTTGGACGCCTTCGCAGATGGTGTCGCTGAAGACATACAGGATCACCTGTCCAATAACAAAGAAGAAGATGCCAAAGGTAATGTCGCCCAACGGCCAGCGGTCTTCCAACGTTCCCACAACGAGAAGGATCTGGCTGCAGATGTAGACGAACAGCATGACGGCGCTGATGATGTAGGTGACAACGAAGACGCCGACGGGGTTCTCGTGGCTCAGGCCAGCCCAATCCTTGAAGGTGAGCAGAGACACGGCGCCGGAAACGATGAACATGGCGAGCGAGCTGAGGCGCAGGAGCCAGACGGAGAGCGTCGTGCCATCCTCGTACAGCTGGAAGCCGACGAAACCGTTGATCAACAGACAGGTGCAGAGAGCCGAGACCAGTCCATTTTGCGCTGCTGCAAAGTAGGGATACGAGGCGGAGCCGGGCGGGGTGACGCCGGCATCAAGGACAAGAGAGATGACGGTCAGGGCCATGTAGATGTAGAAAAAAGACGTGATCTCCTTGCGGCCTGTGGGACGTTAGCGCCTGCGCAGCTGCAATGCGCATACACGGCGAACATACCGACAGCAGTGAACTTGGAGCGCACGTGGATGATCATGACAACCGTCATGACGAGGGCGAGGATATGCATGAAGTCGTTGGCGGCCTGGAAGATGAGCGTGTTGGCCAGCATCAGCGAGCGCGAGTAGCACTCGGCCTGGATGCCGCGGTTATCGCTGATGTTTTGGTGGCCGACTAAGGCGCATAGCGGTATCGAGGCCTTCTTGCATATCGTCGTGAAGTCGCCGAAGCCCATCTTGTCGCGGTTCGGTTCGGGTGGTCGTGATGGTGGTCGGTGAAAGGCTGAACAACAGGAGGCGCAACGCGCGGTGACGATAGAATGGCAGCGTGGAGTGGGGGTGGGTGGCCGAAGAGCGAGTGTAGTGGGCGCGCGAGTAACGAGTGACGGAATAACTATGTACGCTTGCGAAGCTGAGAAGCGACGGCGGGGGAATGGGTCGATGAGGCTCGCCGTGGTTGTCAAGGAGACATGGTGTTTCAGGAGCGACGGACAATCTAAGAGCGTGGCCCGTGCACTTGGCCCCGCGTACCCGGATCCGCTTTTGCTGCTATTTCCCACCATTGTTGCCGTCTACAGCCAATATTGAATATTCCTGCAAAGATTCGGGACCCAAAACGACTTGCAAGCTTTGCTGGATGCTTTGGTGGCTCTGGGCTACGCTTTCACCTTGGCTTGTCGTGTCCTGCAGAGCACACCCGTCGGAAATCCATCCAGCCTTCTCCGCTCCAGTGCTAGATGCAAAAAGACGGCACACTGCTTTGCTCATCCTGGTGTTACACAAGGAACCGAATGTTTGTCGGCGCATTTGATTCTGTAAAGACGAGGATACATGGTTGAGGCAGGAATTTTGTACTGCTATTCGTCCCCGCAACGTCAACATCAATTCTAAGGACCATCGCGTCTATCAAATCTACGCACACCAAGATGCCAGCCGTTGGGTGAACCATTACGCTTTGGATGTACTCTCCGTAGCTCCCGCTGTCCATGCTGCTCCCCATGGTATTGCTCTCACTTCACCGTGCGTCTTCGCTCTTGCCTCTTTGGTCAGCACGCGTTTGCCTTTGCCTTTGCCTCTACTCTCACGTTGTTTGAGTATCGCAGCCGTTCATCGAGGCTCGAAGGAGTTAAGGGAGTGAAAGAAATATTCGTGCGTGCGCTGCTACCTGCCCAACAATTTAATCGCGAGCAGTCACTATTCGACGCGCTGTCGCAATCGTCACCCAAACTTCAAGCAACGCGCCGCTCCTCTACAGAGCCGGCCCCCCGGGTTACCCAGCCCAACAGCCTCCTGATCCTTTGCCTCTACTCTCCGCGCCTTCCCACCCCAACACCCAGCAACTGCCTCTCCAACTGCAACATCACTGCCCATTCGACATGGCGCAACAGGACCCGTCATCCGTTCCGCCTCCACACGGACCGCAAGCTCTCGCGAGTCACCCCTTTCTCCGCAGCGCGTCCGATTGCGGAAGTTCGGCCTACGACCCATACTTCGACGACATTATTATCGATCCCAAACAAGCTCGACTGTGTACGTGAAGCCGAGACGCCCGATTCAGTTTCGCTGCCATGTCCTCACAACGCAATGACTTCCCGCTCGGGCACAGCAACGAGATGGACTGGTTCGCTCAATATGGCGACGGCAACTTGTTGCAAAACGCCATTTGTACCTGCTCGGTGGCCTTGTTTTCTCTGCAACACGATGCTAATCTCTCACTGTTAGATAAGTGGTTGAATGGCCCGACTAACTTGAATCAACTGGAGATCAACTCTCTCGTCAGTGAGTGCACTATTACGAAGCAAGACCGACTGGCTCTTCAGGTCTACGAACATACAGCATAGATCCCATGCTAACCTTGATCTAGACAACATCACGTTCCTTGTCCACAGTCTTCATAGGACAACAGAATCGAGGGATGGTGTCGACTTCAACAAGATCTACGAGAGCAACCTCTATGTCGTCACTACCGCCGATAACGAAGGCTACACCATGTCTGTCTTCTTCGGAAAACACTTGATTTGCGTGGGCGAAAACGAGACTCGTCGTGAGTTGGCCATGGATGGATTGAGGAAGAGGGTCGAAAATATGATTTCCAGCATGGCTAAGGCCACCCTTCGGGATGGTGCCGCTAATTGGACGAACATTGTGCATGGCATGCTTCCTTTTGGCAATTTCGTGTCAATTCAAGGACTCAACGGCACGACAATGGGCGCGGCGAGCGCAACCTCGAACATCCCTGCACATGATCACTCACTCCTTCACAACCAGAGTGCAGCTCAGGTCAATGGACAGCCCGCTATCAATGGTCAGCCTGCATCCAATGGACAACCCGTAGTCAATGGACACCCCGCAGTCAATGGGCAGTATCTTGTCAATGGACAGTCTCTGGTCAACGGTCAATCTCCAAACAACGGGCCATATTCAGTCAACGGGCAGCCACCAGTCAATTGGATTGTTGGCTCCGCGACCACGTCTACGGCTCAGCCGCATTCCTCATCCTCGTCTTCAATGATGGATCTTGCGAGTTTGCCGCCGACGGGAGCATCTCTAACCGATGGAGAATCTTGGCCATCGGACAGCAGATAGGTAAGTGAACAATACACACGCCATCATTAGCTTATGCGCAATGCCAACGAACCGCTTCCAGGCTACGTGTTCTCGGTCGCAAACGGTCCTGGAGCGCACCCTGAAGCCTCGGATCAGAACGGTGCGCATGCTCCCTAGCACTGAGACGGCGTGGGGATTTGCTTCCGAGGGAGCTATATCGATCCTCTTGGGCAGAACTCGGCATTTCGTTATCCATTCCAACCGCATGAGTACTACAATTGGGTCGCCCTGAACTAGTATACGGGTTTGTATGAGCGGTGCTGGGCTTATGACACCAATTGAGATGTCATTAACAGTGTTCTTTGACAATATAACACTGTTCAGAGTCTGGGTGCAACCTGCTATCAAGGCTAGGCTCTTCCAAGGTGGATTGCACTTGAGTTTTGAAATAGTACAGTTTTTCGAAAAAAGGGCTCATTTTGCAAGGTTTAATGATTGTCCCACAAATGAAGTAGCACTCAGTACGAGTTTCGAAACATGGAACTGGATGCCACATCACGGGGTAAATGCATGACGTGGGCAACACAATTGACATATTCTCAAAAACTACAAGGCACGACGTTACGCACCATGTGAACCAAATTCGATTGCATATGACGTTGTTGTGAAATGTGTCACAAGCGCTGCGCCTCATCTTTCTGAGGCGCGGTGGTTTTCCCTTTCATCCCACACGTCATGCTACAAACGCGACAACTGTCCACTTACATTCACGATCAAAGACCTGACCTACGTATTGAATGGCATAGTACTTCGCTATGGCATTTCGGCCTCCCCTCAAGCATGCCTTCGCGACCACAAGATCGAAACTTCTAACCACCACAAAACAACAAACTTAGCCCATTTTCAAAGCTCCATACTTGACACACAGAATGGCGGACACGATGCACGCCTTTTTAAACGAGCGCCTCCGCCTCGGTCTCAGCGGCCACATACCCGGCCACCAACTCGACGCACTCATCGGTACATGCCTCCTCCCCCCCTTCTTCACCCCCCATCTCCCCACCATACTAACCACCTCCCAGCCACCCTCTCCCACCTCTTCAAAACCGTCCGCCCTGACCTCACCCCCGAAGAAGTCCTCGTAGCCATCTCCGAGCCCTCCGTCTGCGGCTCGCAGTACTGCTCCTGCCACAGCGCAGACAGCCTCCTGCACAAGTACAAAATGACCATCTTCGTCGACCGCAAGGAGCAAGGACGCCGCGTGACGAAGCCGTGGGTCCGGGCGAGTAGCGAGGTTGGGTTTGGGGACGTGGTGGATGCGTTGGTGCGGCGGTGTGGGGAGTTGGTTGGGGAGACGGAGAGGAAGAAGGTGGTGAAGGAGGAGGAGGCGGAGGCGGAGAAGGAGAGTAGGAGGAAAGTGCTAGGGACGGAGAGGTTTGAGAGGAAGGGGGGCGTTGGGAAGGGGGTGGGGCTTGTGGAGGTGTTTGAGAGGGTGAGGGGGAGGGAGAGGGGGTTTACGGTGCCGAGTTCGGGGCTGGGGGGAGGGGGAAGGGGGTTTAAGTAGGATGGTTGTTTGTTTGTTTGGGTTTTTGTGTGTGGCGCGTGGGGTAGCTTCAAGAGGAAGACTGGGGTTCCTTGGCAGGTTTCTTTACTCGGAGTCTCTAGTTTATTTCTTCACCCACTGTGGTTGTGCACGGCTGGCTGGGTTGGTTCGGCTGATGTTTATGCACGTGTCTACGAATCGTGGCTTCTTATATGAGAAAATGAATTACCAGTTACTCAAACCAGAAAACCACACCCCGGACCCAAAGCCAGTAACAGGTTCAAAAAAAATGCCAAATATGAGTGCCGATGTATCTTGCTCACGAGCTGATGGAAGTGGCGCAACATTGTCGCGATGGCGACTGCCTGGGCATGCTGAGCCCAATGCAACGCTTCGCGAACATTCCAAGCTAGACGATCATGACGATAGCAGATCCCTCCAGGAATTTTGCACCTGCAGCGGTCGTAACTACCGGAATGGTGGTCGTAACGTACTGGAATGATGTCGTAACGTACCCGAGGCCGGCAGGCTCGCGATTTGATCCGGAGCGTAGCTACAGATTCATTCGGAGCAATGCATCGCATCTCCACTTCACCTCCTCAGAGCACTGCAACCCCTTCAATTGAGCGCCGCAGCCACCTGGCCCAACAAAGCGACTAATTGCAACGATACCTCGGCACTGCACCCGCATAATGACACTCCCCACGGCATCCTGCTGGTGCGGGGTCATTCCCGCTCGCAGTCGGATATGACCCCTCACGTAACCACAAAGCCGCGGGCGCGTCATTGTTGAGCTTACGAGACATTACATACAGAGCTTCGTACAAGATTAAAACTACTTAGACTACTGCCCGCAATTAACTTGGCGCCGAACGCAACAATGGCAGAATCACAGACCGAGTTCCCTGCCTTTGACGACCTCCCGAAAGTAGACGGAGAGCCTCAAGGATCCATATGGGGATTCTTCAACAAATACGGGAAGGAGGATGAATGTGGAAGTAAGCGCGTCTTTCAGTACCTCCTATCCCAGCGATTCTGACAGGTCCACCAGCTCTAAACCTCCTCACACTATCCGTCGTCCAAGCTGCTTCGCGCGAGATCCAATCCGGCAAGCACATCCAGATGGACTGGCCCCTCCACAACGTGCAATTCCCCGGCTTTGGCCGCAAGGAGTTCAGCCAGAAGAAGATCGACCTCAACGCTCTGCTCGGCTTCAAAGCGATGGACGATGAGCTGTACATCAACACGCGGTCTGGCAGTGAGTGGGATAGCTTGAAGCACTTTGCGCATCAGAAAACGGGGAAATATTACAATGGGTTGACGCACGAAGAGGCTGTGAACACGGATACGAATGGCATATATAACTGGTGCGAGAGGGGCGGGATTATGGGGAGTGTGCTTGTTGATTGGCTGGGGTGGTACGAGGCGCACAAGGGAGAGGCACCGAGTCCGGTCACGCGACATGAGATTCTGGTGGAGGAACTTGCCTACCAACAATCTTCAAGACACCGTACCAGTTCAACAATTGGGCACATTTGCTCATTCTAAAGTCATTCTGCAAGGTTCCAACCCTTTTGATCTGGAAACCCATCGGCGCCTACTCGATCTCTCTGTATATCTGTCCGTCCCTTCAAGCGAACAAGCTCCCCCCATCCGACCTCACCATACTAGCATCCATATTCCAATCCTTCATAATCGCGAGATAACTCTCCGCCACGTCCCCGGCCGTCGGCACCCTCCCCGTAAACAACCTCTTCCTGCTCTGCTCAAAGAACCCCGCCTTCTCCTCCTCACCCATAGTCCACAGCTCCGTATCCACAACCCCAGGACTCACCCCATTCACACGGATCGGCTTCAACTCCAGCGCCAGGTTGCGCACCATCGAGTGGTGCCCCCCAGCATACGACGCAATCACGGACCAGTCCGGGATGGGCTTCTCGCTGATGCCGCCCGTCGTGATGGTGTAGGACGAGCGGTACGATGCGGTGAGATAGGTGGGTAGGAACTTGGCCAGCAGGAGGGGCGCGAGCCACCGGATGGTGCCGGCTTTGTGGATGCGGTCGACGGTCATGTCGGCCAGCTTCATGGGGGCGAGGGCATCGGCGGCGGTGAAGACGACGTGGTCGAGTTTGCCGCCTAGGGTCTGTGTTGCGCGCTTGAGGATGCTGTCGAGTTCGCGCTCGAGGGTGTCGGTGTTGGAGAGGTCGACGGTGAGGCCGTGGATGTTGGATGCGTAGGAGGGGTAGGATTGCTTTAGCTTGTCGGCTGAGGCGTTGATGCGCGACGAGTTGCTGGAGGAGATGGCGACGAGGGCGCCGTGCTCGAGGGTTGCTTCTGCGACGCCGTAGCCTAGGCCTGAGGAGCCGCCGATGATGAGGATCCGGGAGTTGAGGAGCTTGTTGGTGTATTTGAGCTGGTCTTTCGCGGACATGGTGGCTAGTCTGAGGAACGTTGGAGGAAGACGTTGTAGAAAAGATTGTTGACTCTAATTTGTAGAGATTGTTAAATAGGTCTGTCACGATGATGCAGTGACTCTCGTTTTTCTAGTCTTCTTTATACTTATGATACGCACCTTCTGTCGACATCGCACCGGCCGAGACACATCTCCGATTCTCACATCCTGCACCATCACTTGTTTGCAATGGCTGATCCTGCTGTGTAGCGTGGAGGATGACATACTCGGAAAGTGAACGCGGTATCTGATCGGATGTAAACGGACTTAACCTACTTCGGGGGTGCACTAGTCGCAGCTAATGTGCGGAAAAGTGGCGATGGGATGGATTACATCACGCGTTAATACAAAATATTATCCTATCGGCTGGCGTCAGCATAATGGCTGAGGTGACAGCTGGAGTTAGTGCTCAAGGTACATGAATATGAGGACGTCGAAGGCGAGTTTTCTGTCCTATTTGTAAGGGTTTCTGATTGGAAATTTCAATATCTCACTGCTGTCGTCTTCATTCAGTGCTTAGCTAAGCGCATCAAACCACGCAGTGGATGCAATACAATACAAATCACTAGCTTTTCGTTCGCCACAATTTCCACTGGGGTATCCGACAAGTCATTTCACGCACTGGCCTCAAGAAGAAAACTTTCTGATGTCTACCCCCTCCATCCCATGCGCATCCTCTGAACCACCTAACAAAACTTAGGTACGGGTGGGGCTGCCCCATCGCAATCTGAGTTTTGCTGCGGAGCAGCTTATGGGCAATAACAACCTGAAAGTTTGTTCAAGTCCTCGGGAAATGTCCGTGATGGTCATCGCTGTTCAAACTTACGTGCCTAGTCCTTTGCATCGGCCCTTCTAATGATATTTGGAGCTTTCTGCAGATACCGCTATCAGAATGCAACCACCATCTACCTATTCCCCGGGACCTGATCTATGATAGACTGGGGGTGAACGCTACATGTTAGAAGGTCCACTAATTCAATGGGTGTCCTTTGCATTGTGTAAAGGTACTACTCCTACGTTGGTGGACTTGAGTTCATTGGCAGTGCCAGTGGCAGGGAATGATTGCAGCATTCGTGCATCATGCCGTTGTTTGCTTAAACTCAGTCGTACTGCAGTCCATCTTTTTGTCTTTATGCTTTCAAACTAGACGCTGTTGCTACAGGTCGTTGCACACATTCGACGTCTGCTTTATCTATTCAACCGTGCCGCTCGCTCAAGTTGTCCAACAGCTTGGGTTGGCCCCTTTGAGATATTCCCTTGGAAACGATTCTCTCACTGCACTTCAATGAAGTTACCGCGGGGTATAAAAACAACCTAGAAGCCACGCCAACCGCTTCTCATCCTCCCTATCCTGAGACCCTTTCGTAGAGTGACTACTTCTCTATCGCCAGAGGAGCAACTGGCTCGCATTGCAGGGTGTTGAGAAACTCCAGGATAAGCTCAGTGGGTATCTGGATCTACCTGACTCAGTTCTGCACCTGCAATGTCATGCATGGAATAGCGAACCTACCGCTGGGTTCGGTGTGCTTCCCACAGATGAGCTTGATCCAGGAGTCCGAGAGAGAAGGAGCGTGTCCGCGGTAGACTGGGAAAAGCATCTGACTAAGCGGATGACGACGAACTGTACGACAACAGGGAGGTGGCGGACCATGTTTCCGACGTCGGTATATATGGCCTGACGATGGTAGTTCGAAGGGTTGACTTTGAGATCGTTTGATTGCCGGAAGTTGCTCTCGATTGCTGGTGTGGACGCGGGCGCGGGCGCGGATTATCGCGGCGAGCCTGTGCTTTATATGATCTGGGGTGTGTGCCTGGGAGCTTTCTTTTTGGGGAAGCGTAGCTAGGGTTCTCATATACTAATGTGTGAGCGAGGCGTTTTCTCCATGCCAAGTTGATGCATAAGTGAAATCGGCGAATCCGCCTAAGCCTCATACCATAAAGACACTACATAGCAGAAGCCTTCATGAACCCTTGATTTTCAACTTAGTTTGCTTAGCGTGAGTATCAGCTAGCCTGTCAGATAGAGCGTGGCTGCTTCTGCTTCTGTTGCATGAACGCCTCAATCTCTTTCTTACAAAACCATACAGACACTCCAGCAACCCCGGCCCCTCAATCATCCCCACTCTTCGTAGCAGTCAGAAGATCCTCTTTCAGACGAGGATGCAGTTTGCCCCATAGCAGCACAAATTTGCTATCATCCTCCATCGTAAGCTCTGGAGACAAACCACCCCACAACTCCGCATAAGCTCCACACCTTGCGTGTGGAAGCAACGGAGACACTAGTATCGACACGACTCGTGGCATATGCCGTGTGAGCTTAGACTTTAGATTGCCCGAATTCTAGCAGATGTTCAATACACCATTACGTCCTGTCTAGCGAGCCACTGCGTCCACTAGGAACCAACTCCCCGTCTTCCAAGTTGTGTAATTCTCTCGTTGGTCTAGCGGCGAGTCGCTCAAGTCCTTCGACAACGATGCAGCCAGTTCATACAACGCGAACGTTAGCTGGTGTGCCCTTCTTTGCGGTAGCAATTGGTATCGGAAGCAACAACGGCATCAGCAGTAGAAGACCAAGCAATATGTCGCAAGCTGAAGCCCGTGGCCCTGCGGTGAGATGGAAGAGAAGGGTGGATTGGAAATTCCGAGTCACCACGACACGCGCGACACCATACTTCTGACATATATATTCCGGCTATGGCAACGCGGACTGATCGTATACAGAGAGCTGTGCGACTAGCGCTTCCAACCATATTGCTGCTGGACGTGTTTAGAATCGCCATGCTAAAACAAAATCATAACCTCCAAATTTTTTTGGTACGGTGATGATCATAATATGAACTCATGTCTGCCTGGAACAGCGCTTTATTTGCTTGCCGATTTATCTACCAAGTTCCCCAAGGCCCCCGCATATTTCTTTTCCACACTTCCAGAAGGCCGACGCTATAGATCCTGGAACTCGAGCTTGACAAGGAGCGTGCATGTTGTCTCATGGCCTTTCAAATCCAGCTGGAGAGAAAAGAAGAGTTAGCTCGTGTCACGGAAGGAGGGGTTATAACATTCAAAGATTGGCACGTACCATGCGTATGAAGTTCCAGCCTGGCGCGGCGTACATCAGCCGCACTGCTGCCACAGCAAACAACGGATTGCGGGAAAAGGAATCGTCGCTCTTGATGAGAAGACGCAGAAAGACCAATTCATTGTCATCATACTCCCACTCGAGGACTTCATCCCAAAATGGATCCGTCGGGGCTGGGTTTTCTTTATGGAGGAACCCGGTAAGCTTGTGTGACTTATAGGGTTGTGTCTTCCGCTTCTGTGGTAGGTTGTTGAGATCGTTCGGATGAACAAGCGTGCAGGTCAAGTACGGCTTGATCTCGTCGTCGCGACCTTGTGGTAGAGGGACGTCCGTTGCACCGGCAACGTGTAACCTCAGCCTTGTCCTTCTGCCGGTGTTGAGTACGCCATTTCCACCTAAACGTAAAGGTGCAGGTTTCAAGACATAGCCACCAGAGCCTGAGAACAGGGCTTCGTTGAGTTGGGAAGCGGCCCCAAAAGTTTGGCAGTTCAATGCACAGATTTGAGCGCCAATTCCCTATCACGACTTAGATCAAGCTCGCTATGTGTGGAGGTCAGGGTCAAAACTTACCCAAAATGGGACGGGTGCAAGGTTCCTAGACGAAATGCGGGTTCCTTTGGGAAAGACACGCATCAAGTGCTTAGAGTTATGCACCGCAATCTTGGAGCTGCCTACTGGCATGTGCGACTTGAGGGCAGTCTCCGAGACGTTTATCAAATGATGATGGGGCGCGTTCTCCAGTACGCTTTCGTACCAGGAGTTGTTCACTGGTTTGACGCTCTGAGCATAAACCCCGAGCTCAGCTAGTTCGGGAATAATCCCTCCAGCGTTGACTGCCTTCTTCTTCTCGCGATACTGTTCATGCGCCTTTCGCTGCTCCTCGTCTTCAGATGAATCACTGCTGTCGTCACTGTCCTCTTCGTTCGGAAGGTGGTACTCGATCTTTGGATAAGACTGTATCAGCACATTTCATGGTGTTATTGGGATGCATTACGTACAATCAGGACAACTTGATTGCCAAGTTCGGCAAGAGTGACATGCTCGCCGCCTTCCTGTTCTCGAGTGCCCTTCTCGCGTATCGCTTTACTCAAGAGGCGGTCTTGGAATATTTCTCTCATGATCTGCACCATCCGGAGCTGGCCATGACCGCCGCAGTGGTTTTCAAGAGAGATGATGATGGGAGCGGCGTTGCGCTCTTCTCGGGCTTCTTTATCAACAACGTCGCGAAGAACCTCGCAAACTTTGCGAAATGGGATATTGGATACAAGTGTATATCCATGTGTGACTTTAGGTTCGTCTTTGTTATCGTCGTTGTCCCAGGCATCAATCTCAACACATCGGGAGCCGGTATAGAGCGCGGTCTCGTACGCAGATGCGTGACTCTCACCGAAGAGCTGATGGGCCATCAAGTAGGTGTTGTGGCTTGAGCTTATGAAGTAGTCCGGTAACGGGCGCCCTCGATCAAGGACCTCCGCCGGGACATGAATGTGTGGGCGATCGAGAAATTCTCTCAAAGCTGAAGTAGGCTCATCTTGGTCCACGCCGACTTCGTCTTTGGACAATACGCCTTCTTTCGCTAAGAATGACTTCAAGGCGCGACTCACTTTGAGTTGGTTCTTGGTGATGGCAGACTGGCGGGAAGCGTGACCACCACCAGCCACGGTCTGTTCGTCGATTGCCTCGCCCTTGTCTTCATCGTCGACATCCGATCGCTTGGAGAAAGGATTGAGTTTAGAGATACCGGAGAGAAGTTCGGACATGGTCAAAGACAGGTTGCACCGCAGGATGATAGGATAGGGAGCAGTCGGGTAGGTTGTCGCCGTACAGATGCGAACGATGACGTTCCCCACAGCGCTGGTGGGGTTGGGACGTGGAGCGCGGGCCGGAGCGGGGCGGCTATGGAGCCGCGCTAAGCCGAACCTGGGAAGCCACGATGAACATCATGCACTCGGTATTTTTCTCCAGATCCTTCCTCTGGCGCGGCATGCAAGTCCGATACCATCGTAAAGGTTATTCAGACTTAGCATCTGCGTGACTTTGGTGTTCAAAGGGCACACCATTAGATGATCGTAGAACCTGAGACGTAGGTTGTTTTACGCAACGCTCTGCATTCGGATATTCGCCAGATAGGTACTTCGGGGTTCAGTACGGCGTTTGGAGCGGTCTGGAATCCTATAATATTACAATTTCACGCCAAGGAATCGTGACCTGCCTATTTTGCCCCGAGCAGCAGCCTTTTAACCTCTTTTTACATAATTTTCTAAGCGAAATGACAATAGGCTGGTAGCGCATAACCCCCCTAGACGCCGTTGCTGTTTGCCAACCATGCAATCGTGCGCATATCTATGTTGCTATGAACGGGGGATACAAACAATGCATCCTCACCGCTCAATCTAATCGACCAAGCGATAGCACGTGAAGGTCAAAGGATTTGTTGTAAAAGACAAATGTACCTACGAACGCAAATTCACATCATCAAATTGTCCCTTGCTACTTAGCGTTTGCTGTTTGTGAGTTGGAATTCATATTGAACCCGACCCTGCTTTAGCTAATTACCTCACAGCATACCTATCCCCCGCCACCCTTGAAAACACATCACCTAATAGTGGTTTTCGGTCCGGTACGGATTTCTTGAATCCGATCACTTACTCGGATATAACCATCTTCCTTCCTGTTTACAAACCGCCACTATTGTAAAATGAGCACAGCGCATGCTCGGAATGTCCTCTCACAGTGGGAGGCCACAAAGCAGCGTACCTCCCCGGTGATCGTCGACGGTGAATCCTTGACTCTTGCGCAAACGGTCACACTGGGAAAATATGGAGGGACAGCTATACTAACACAAGACCGCAAAGTCCTGGATAGGATAGATGCGTGTGTTGCGATGCTGAATCAACTGCTACAGCAGGGTAACACTGTGTACGGTGAGTACCGGGATTCCCATCACTGCACATCAGAAGTGCTAAACCAAACGCAGGGGTCAACACAGGATATGGCGGAAGTGCAGATGTTCGTTGCAGCCATGGCGAGATGCACAAGCTGCAGCAAGCGCTCATCCAATGCTTAAACTCCGGATTTGCTCCCGTTCCGCCTGTGCCTAGTAGTGATCAGGTCGCGCATTCACCGACGTTGAAACAAGAGTGGGTACGAGCCGCGATCCTTATTCGGGCGAACACAATTGCAAGAGGCCACTCTGCAGTACGCAAGTCCACTATCGAGACCCTTCTACAGCTGTTGAATCACGATATTCTTCCACTGATTCCGACCCGTGGAAGTATATCAGCGTCTGGAGACCTTTCGCCGTTATCCTACGTTGCTGGTATGCTGGAAGGCAATCCAAATATTTATTGCTGGGTAGGCCCACCGGACGAACGTAAGATCATCGCTGCCTCCGCAGCACTCGCAGTCTTCAACATCAAGCCAACAGTCTTCGAGCCAAAAGAAGCGCTAGGTCTCGTCAATGGGACTGCCATATCTGCAGCTGCCGCAAGCATGACCTTGGCTTCCATGAACAACATATTGGCTCTCAGTCAGCTTCTAACTGCTATGAACGTTGAAGCCATGCTCGGCACAGCCACATCTTTTGCTCCATTTATTTCGGATATCCGCCCACATCCTGGTCAAGCGGAAGTCGCGTCTGCTATCCGTGGCGCTCTTGATGGTTCAAAGCTTGCCACTGGTCTTCTGGAAAGCCACAATCATACTCTCTTTCAGGACAGGTACTCCCTGCGCACGGTTCCCCAGTGGCTGGGTCCTTTTCTTGAAGATATCCAGCTCGCCAATGAACAACTCCGGGTCGAACTCAATAGCACGACGGATAATCCTCTGCTTGACGCCAGTACTGGAGACATCTACCATGGCGGCAACTTTCAGGCTGTGTCAGTCACATCTGCGATGGAAAAGTGTAGGTTGGCTGCGCAAGCGATTGGCCGAATGCTCTTCTGCCAGTTCACAGAGATGACAGACCCGGCCAAAAATCGCGGATTGCCGCCAAACTTGTGTGTTGATGAGCCTAGCACGAGCTTCACTTTCAAGGGAGTCGACGTGAACATGGCGGGATACATGTCGGAATTGTCTTTCCTAGGCAACCCGGTGCACAACCATGTTGTGAGTGCCGAGATGGGGAACCAAGCGCTGAATTCACTGGCGTTGATCAGCGCACGGTATACCGACACGGCAATGGATATTCTTGGCCTCATGTGTGCTTGCTCGCTTTACGGCACATGCCAAGCGCTGGACCTACGCGCCATGAACCGCATCTTTGAGTCGAAGCTGAAGACCGCAATTGAAGAAAGCGTGCGGATTGTTCTCGCTGACATTGGTGTCAGCGGAGAGTGGCAAGCAAAGGCCCAAGTCGGTGTCTGGGGTTACATCTCTGACCAGCTAATCAAGACAACCACGTTGGACTCAAGACCCCGCTTCGAAAACATCATGAAAGGCGCGAAAACGCCCCTGTTGTCTGTGCTCGAAGATGCGGCCGCGAGTTCGTCCGAGCTCCTGCAACACCTGAGCGCATGGACTGCAAAGAACATCAACACGAGTCTCTCACTGTTCAATGAGACAAGGCAGGAATACATCCGATCAGGCGATGCAAGCGATTTGCTTGGAAGGGCTTCCAAACGTTTGTACCACTTTGTCAGGAAAGAGTTAAAAGTTCCAATGCATAGAGGAGTTGTCGATCATCCCATGTATCAAGCCTCGGGCGATCCGAACAACATTTTCGAGAAGGTCGAGGATGCGTGTGCGAAGCGAACGGTTGGCCACTGGGTCGGCGTTATCAACAATTCCATCAAGGATGATATCTGGGCGACTGTTGTGGAGTGTCTCAAAGAGGGTCTGGATGCTGAGCCTGAGCTCATGCCTGAACACGTCGAACCAGTGATCGAGTGAGTGCTTTTTTGTTTTAGGGAAATTTGGGGATAGGATCATACGCCAATTCGCTTGTTCGCGAGTCCTAGGGTCTGGATTCGGTGGAAACAGGGCCTGTACAGTCTTGGCCGGATAGTGAAGAGCAAGCAACTTTACTCGGGGCCTTGGTGGTGATTCTTTTATGCGCTGTAACTCAACATGGGAGCGATTGAAGGCACGATATCTTCCAAAGCTTCCGGTCATGCGCAGTCGACTCTAGACTGCTGGGCAACTGCTCCACTCTGAGAACAATGCGTGAAGCTTCGCGACGAGGCGAGACAACTTATAGTCTTGGTCGAAGCTGGTGCGATGCTTGTGCTGGTTCGTTGGCACAAGTGCGGTGGGTTTGGGCGGGAAGAGTGGAGATCATAGTGGCGCACGGACTTGCGGTTTGGCCACGACATCGCGCCTCATTCATCACAGCCCATCTCTGCACCATCACGTATACGGAGGACGGCCATCTCCCGGAAACACGCCGCGAAACAACCCAAAAGCACACATGGCTCTCGCTATGCTCAGCAAAGGAAAACGCGGGTTCCATACGCGTCTTCCTGAGGCAAGCAACCCCCGCCAAGCGCTTAGCCATGTGATGAAACACTCCCCGTTGCTTTGTTGAAACCGCACACAAACTCCGGGGCTGAAGATCCTCCGCCACGACCGCGTCCAGCTGCAGATTTTTGGTTCCTTGCCATGGGTTTCAAGCACTATGGCCGACGTTGCCGAGCTTAGCTTAAGCATTTACTATTGGACTTGACACGCCAAGCAGCACCCGTCACCGCCCTTGAAACTCTTCTGTGCTGCCCCGCATGTGCAACAGTAGAGAGCAAAATGGACGACTTTCCCAAGTATAAATCTGCGGATGGAGATCCAGGAATTCCCTTTTCCCGACTTCTTGCTAAAGATGCCGTTTATGAACCCTAAAGGCATGTCGACGCTCGGCCACACCTTCAGGTACGGATTCCCATGAGGCTTCCTCGGTAGTTCTAACGACGTCTAGAAACTTTGATCAGACCATTTTGACCGTAAAGGTTGGAAAGGGCGAGTATCCAGAGTCATTCAGCTGCCACCGCGAGCTTCTGCGAAGATGCTCAGCATACTTCGACCGCGTCCTAGAGCAGCAGAGCGCTTCCCCTTACAAGGGCGGTGAAGCTGGGCTCGAGCTAGATGATACGAACCCGGATGTCTTCGATGCGTTCATGATGTGGCTATATACTGGATATATTCCACATCATCTTATCGAAGGTGGAAAGGAAGTGCA
This sequence comes from Karstenula rhodostoma CBS 690.94, assembly GCA_010093485.1. Taxonomy (NCBI): domain Eukaryota; kingdom Fungi; phylum Ascomycota; class Dothideomycetes; order Pleosporales; family Didymosphaeriaceae; genus Karstenula; species Karstenula rhodostoma. The sequence goes on along the minus strand of MU001510.1, from coordinate 651,159 downwards.
TGCGCCCTCACACTCCATCGATCTGGGCTCGGGCATGGATAGCAGCACGAACGGCACATCCGAAAGCGATGCCAAGGACGGAGCCGACGATGTTGACACAGCATCATGGGGCATCTCGCTCGACAACGACAATGACGATGCCCCTCCGGCGGAAGGATCGCAGAACGGGGACGTGCCGCCTACGTCCGAAAATGGTGCCGAGAAGGTCCCTGGCGATGCCGAAAGCGAGAAGAGCGCTCCGGCGCCTCCAATCCGCTTGACTGCAGCCGAGAAGCCGGAGATCCCTAAGGAGACCCTGTGTCCCTGCTGTTCCAGGCCATATAAATGGCGAGGACTGGAGGGCTTTCTTGAGCGCCGCTTCATTGCCCTCTACGTATTCGCCCACAAGTACGAGATTCCAAAACTCCGCCACGCCGTCATCCTCGCTTGGCAAAAGAACGACGAAATTCTGCAGTCGATGCCCGACCACAGCAACGTCATCGATGCCTACGAAGGTCTTCCGACCGACTCGCCGTTGTGCAAGTACTTTCTTGACATGTACTGTGTGTACTGGGACCCGAAGAAAGATAATGAACGGATGGTTTCTCTGCGGTCACAGCTACCACAAGCCTTCTTGTTTGAGCTTGCGACGACTCTTGCTCAAGGCGAGAGACCGAAGACAGAAAAGGACTGGTGCGAGTGGCACGAGCACGAGGATGAGGCGGCTAAGAAAGCATGCACGGAAGAGATGATGAAGGATGCCGCTGCCGCGAAGGCTCTGAAGAGAATCCGCGATGTCAAGGGCTGGAAGGGTCTAGTGATGAAAAAGGGCAAGAGGTGATTGCAACTTCTCGACAACCAATGATGTGTTATTGCATAAGCAAGGCGTTTTGGAACGGTACTCGGAATGGCCGCCCTGGTTGGCGCAGGCCACGGCCAAAATCAGATGAATGGTATACCCCTTGTTGAACACACTGCAACTTCTTATCAGTTCGCCATGCTTTCCGTTAGCTCACTTGATTCATCACCAGGGGCGTGCAAACTTAGCGCCTATTGCGACAGAGTCCGCCCTTCATCATGCACCGGCAGTGATAGTCTAGCCACGGCCAATCCGGACATGCACCGACGCTATACGTTCGCATGCTCGTGGTGCGGGGTGGCTACGTTGTAAGGGCTGCGGGTGTGATTGCGTGATGCAGCCGACGATGGCGTTAGAAACAGAACATCGCGACTTCGGCCTACTGCTCGGCATGACATTACCGCTGAGGGGCGCCAACATATAAAACAATTGCCAGTCGTAGCTATCGCAATTTCTGAGTTCGTACGATATTATCTTCGATCGCTCAAATACCTTCACGAACCAGAATCAATTTTCATCATGGCACCTGGCATCTTGGAAGAGAACGGCTCCAGCCAAACCCCCATAGACAATACCCACGCATCCGAGCCTTTTAAGCCTACAGGGGTTCTAGAGAAGTTTGACTACGAGGATGTCACGCCGATCATCGGTCGCGAGTTCTCTACTCTGAACATCGTCAACGATCTCATCAATGCTGAGAATTCAGATGAGCTTCTACGTGAGCTCGCTATCACCAGTACATCGTCCAAAGCTCTGTTCTATACTCAAACTAACATGCACGAAGTCTCCCGCCGTGGTGTCGTCTTCTTCCGCTCGCAGGACAATCTCACCAACGACCTGCAGAAGCAGCTGGTAGACCGCCTAGGAAAGCTCACACAGAAACCATCAGGCTCTACCTTGCACATTCACCCCGTACTCAACAACACCTCCGAGTTTGGCGTCAAAGACGCCGAAATCAGCACCATCAGCTCTCAGGCTCGCAAGCAGATCTTCAAGCACGACCGCCAGGCAGACAAGCGCCGATACGATGCCGCGCAATGGCACTCTGACATTCAATTCGAGCCTGTACCAGCAGACTACACTTCTCTGCGGCTAGTGCAACTACCACGGGACGAGCGAGGTGTACCAACAGGCGGCGACACCCTCTGGGCAAGCGGATAGTACGTAATGCCCCAGGTGCCCAAACATCGATCCTCTGCACCTATACCCATCCTTCTGACACGCACTGACTTCACATCCTCGTGTCCAGTGAGATCTACGACCGCTTCAGCGCCCCCTACCGCAAGTTCCTCGAGGGTCTCACAGCAACTTTCTCGGGTGAGGGCTTCACGCGCGCAGCAGCCGCGAACCCCGACAAAGTCAGGATCCACGAGGGCCCGCGCGGCTCCCCGTCCAACGTGGGCAAAGAGCTGTCCGCCGTGCACCCCGTCATTCGTACGAACCCCGTCACGGGGTGGAAAAGCGTCTTCGCGCTGGGCCCGTTCCCCAAGCAGATCAACGAGCTGCACACGGACGAGTCGGAGGAGCTGCTCAAGAAGCTGCTTAACGTCATCCCGAACAGCCACGACTTGCAGGTGCGGTTCAAATGGAAGAACGACAACGATCTAGCCATCTGGGATAATAGGAGCGCGTTTCACAGTGCTACGTTTGACTACGATAGCTTGGGCGAACGGTTTGGGAACCGTGCTGTGGGGATTGGTGAGAGGTTAGTACTTCCCCTTTCGCGCGTTCGTTGGGCCGTGCTGATTGGGGTCTCAGACCATTCCTGGATGTCAACAGCAAGTCGCGGAGCGAAGCGCTGGCTGAGGAGGCCGGAGCGAAGGTTAGCCTGCCTACACGCAAGGCGGAAGGCGAGCAGAAGGAGCAAGTTCTCACGGGATGGGCATAGCGGCTTGTGAAGACGGCGCATGTGATACAATATCGGAATATTTGTTTTGTTTCTCTGAGCTGTTTGAAATCTTCGTGTTTTGGCACCCCACAGAGTTCCTACCCACGGGCGCCTCCTTATTGTCTTCCACGGCCCCGGGATCCCCACATGCCATGTATTGCGTTTTTCCGCGGCCTACAGAAGCTAGCGAAGAGGCAACGATTGATTTGTTTTGTTCTACCCGAGTTGCTTCATTGGTTCCCCCGCCTCGACCCTGCAGTGCGCAATACTTTCTGAACCGAACCGTAGGCTGCAGGTTTCAGCGTCGAGGCATGGAAGAAATGATGTGTACGAGACCCCAATCAAAGACAAGAATGCAACATTCGAGACACCGAGACTGGAAGAGACATCGCTAGGACTTTATGGTTCTTGTTATCGTTCGTAACATGTAGGTCGGTTTGGCTATCGTAGTTGTCAGTCGGGACGTGGTTGTCAGCCGGAACGTGATTTTCAGCCGGGACGTGATTGTCGAAGTCCTGTATAGGGTCACATATACCGTTGGTGCGAGTACGTCCCGGATCGCAGCTCCGGCGGTGACCGTGGATCGTATAGTCTGTGTCTTTGTCTGTGTCTTCGTCTGTGTAGTCGGACGTATGACGGTCGCGGTCGTGGTCGATGTCAGTGTAATGCGCTGAGTTGTGCTAATGCGAAGCGTTGCGGTGGATGTAGCGAGTCGAGTGGTTGTGGCCAGCACGACATTCGTCGTCGTGATTTTTTGAGTGCTTGTGCTTGTAGATAGAAGTTTCGTTGTTGCCGTACTCACAGATACGGACGTGGTTGTTTTGGTGCTTGTAGATAAAAGCGTCGTTGTTTGCGTACTCACAGATACGGACGTGGTTGTTTTGGTGCTTGTAGATAAGAGTGTTGTTGTTGCCGTAGTTACAGATACGGACGTGGTAGTAGACAGAACGGCGGTAGCGGTGGAGATGGAGGTGGAGGTCACTGTCTGGGTGACAGCGTAGGTAGGAAATGGGCAATCCACATCGTAATAGTAGTACGGCTGTGAACTGTCGCTGATGAAGTAGGTTTCACTGACATTAATCAGCCACGCTTCCTCCGGGGCAAGGTTGGAAAGGACAAGAGACGTACGCGTATGCTGGGAAGAACTCGCAGTACTGGGAATCTGCATCCGAGTAGTAGCTGTATCGGAAGCTCTTACACTGCGGAAAGTCGTTCTTGCAGAAGTCCGCACAGAGAGCAAACGTTGATGGTGCCTTGTAAAAGAAGTTTCCCATGTAGAAGGTCGTTCCTGTAGAGTTGAACGACCCGATCTCACCGCATATCTGGTCCGCCTCCGCCCGTTTCACAAGAAGTCCAAGATTTACCCATACTAACAACAAGAGTGAAAGGTGCAAACCGGTCATCGAATGTGACACTTCGCGCGCTTTTGCAAACAAACCGTTCATCACTCTCAAAGATAGTTGTTGAAAGGCGAAAATTGCTCCGTTCTTCACAATTTATAGGCGCCCGCTTATGATGGCTCGTATTGGTCCTTCATCCGCAGCCGGTGTTGACTCCGGTAAGATTGTGGAATTCGCGCGTGGGGAGCAGGAATGTAGTGATCCTCATCACAGGCCGCACAACTGTATCATAGCGTCTATATATGTGTGGTATGGGGTGGCTGATGAAATGCGTGAGTAGTAGGAATGACATTCGATAGTAGGATCTGAAGATATACATGTCATTGGGAAAACATGTTTTGATTGGGTTTGTCCGGGGGCATTGAGATGCTGAGAGGGATACATTGCCTTCGGGGTGTCATTCCATTGGTTCGTTCTTCGGTATGGGCAACGGTGCAAGAAATAAATGCCTTGAACCCACCACTTCGCGTTCCACTCGGGAGCAAACATCCGATCTTCGAGCCATACGAGAACAATCTCACGGCCTGGAAATACAGTGGCAAGAAGGCTGGAGATGTCTCCAGAATTCCCAGGGCTATTTAAGATGCCTTTGGAGACCTGAATGAAGACCTTGTACGCTGGAAGCCAGCCGCATGTCATGACAACTCGTGCGGAAAGGTCCAGACGATGCGCCACAAGGTTCTGTCCAAACCACACTTGCGAGGGCGGACAACAAACCGGAGAGTTCCAAGATGCTAAGCCTTCGTTCTCGCTTGAAGTTCGTGGTGAGGAGGCGTCATAGGACTAATGTCAAGATTGGTGAATGGATACCCGCTTAGCGAAGAAATACGCTGTAGAAAACACGTGGAGATGAAGCTGGTGGTAGATACCGCGAAGATCTTCGGCATGCGAAGATGTAAGCTCAAGTATATAGGGACTGGAGATTGAGTTGTTCAGACCAATCCTGGATCGCAGCGACATACGCTCCCTCCCATCTTCATTTCCGCCGGCGTCGTCTGGAGGAATCGGATTCGGCTTCGGCTTTGGCTTCCGAACCTGCCCCAATGAACCTGGCTGACATTCAGGCGGCGCAGTCAATTGCGCCGGCGGCTGTTGTCCCCTCACCGACTCGAAGAATGCTATGCCTTGGGCGACGAAACAAACTGCAGTGCTAGCGTCGCGTCTTTCGTAAAAATACAATTCTCTCGCAGCCCATGTTGTAAAGATCGAATTGATTCGTGGCGACAGAGCAAGCCAGCGTGTACGGCTGGTTCCGACCCCCAAAGCCACCGGTACAGTGGGTTTCAGCGGACGATGACTGGTGATGTCCAGTTGGGTCAGTTTGCGGGTTGGCGGCCTCGTCATGTCCAGACTTCTTTGACTTGGGGAGTACGTCGAACGCTTCGGACGATGTATCGTCGCCAACGGCGACATCAGACCCGTATAAATCTGATGAAGCTGCGACCGTAGATGCGAGTGTAACAGAGACCCGATTGGCTAGTACAAGCGGTGGGTCGGGCACTGCAGTTGTGGTATGCTCGCGTCCTGGGGATACGGTGGCGCTGCCACTGCTCTCAGTGGCTATAGTCGTTGCCCTACGACCTTTTTTGGTGATGTTGATGTGAGCCATTCGTCTGCTATGGATCCCCTTCGCAGTCACTTTGCTACGTGTTTGCGTCCTTGTAATGTTCATTTCTAATATCAGATACCTCCCGATTATGTATATTACTACTTTGCGTCAAGCAGCGTCTCCACCACCCTGGAGCTTTTCTTTCTCTGAGCTATCCTCCGAAATTGAGTTTCTCCGGATCTGTGCGACATCTTGCCCCTCCGTCAGCCCTTTGCCTTCCAAGATATGATTCGGAACAACAGCGCCCTCCTCGCGATGATCGTAGTTCGTGTCTTTGATATGATAGATGCCCAAGTAGTAAAAGCTGCAAATACCGATGACGTAGAAGAGAAGAATTCCGCCCGCCTCAGCAATGAAGGGAATTTTGATGGAATCGAGACCGAAACACACGGCCTCACCTGCGCCGAGGACGCCGCGGAAAACGCCGACGTAGTGGGTCAGCTTTTGTGGAGAATTGGTAATAGCACCGATCCAGTAGTACACAATGTTGTGCCATAGTTGCTATTAAAAGTTTAGTATCGTGATGACTACGGGCAATCCATCCCGGTGTACTCACTGAAAAGACCCAGTTCAACATAAAAAGTACGAATATCCAGCCGAACCTAGGTTCGTCCCAGTCGGTAGGGACCGTGACGGCGACGTTACGGTCGTAATTGCGTACACGTATCTGCGGCAAAGTCAGTGTCAATCAACACGATTCGAAATGAGTGGAACGTACCATTTCCCACACCCAAGCTGCGACCAATGGAACAGCAACGATTGTCAACCCAATGAGACCGCGCTTGCGTCTTCCCCAATAGGGACGATCGAGGATCCACTGCAGTGCCCATCCAGCAGGAATCTGTAAGCAAACAGCGACAAAAGACAACAATGACCGAGCGCGGAGGCCGTTCAGGTAGGCTACTAGAGTTAGAACATTGTTATCGCAGGTTTGTAAGTGGCATCTCACCATTTACGGAGCCGCTGTAAACTAAGAAGCATTCAGCTGGAAAGAATGCCGGCAACATGATGAGCAGGATCGGGTCACTGAAAATCAACAAGTTTGACTTTAGCTCTGCCCAGGCTCCACGAGCCGGATGTACAGCCACTGTTGATCCGTCATCTCTTCGAAGCTTATGTGGACGTTGCAGGAGCAAAGTGATGAGACCGCCGACAACCATGATGATGATGAACGCGATATAGACCGGCCGGGGCACGCCAGCTGCGATGTCTTTGTTCTTGTTGATGATGACTGGAATGATGCCTCCGATGACCGAACCAAGACCTTGCATGTTCATCAACATAGTCGCATACGCGCCCTTGTCTCTTTCTTCGGGATACGCAGTCGCAATGTATCCCGCTGTGATGAAGACCATACCAGCTCCAATACCAATGATGGGACCGGCGGCGTACGGATATCCTGTTTTGCCTATCTCGTCGTAGTACCAGAGCGAACCAACGTAAACAGCGTACGTCTGTACGCCGAGACACATTGTTATTCCCGGGCCGAGTTTGTTCAAGATGGAACCACCGAAAGACGAAGAGAAGAACCAGACAGAGCACAACGTCGCGTTGACAACCTGGACGACATGTGCCGAGTCCGGTCTACCGCCACCGGCTCCCAGTAGGTTGAGCGCAACATAGATGCCAGCTGATGCTCCAACGCCAATTCCACTGATAATGTTTTGTACCCACGGGCTGTGGTAGCGGATCTCACGTCCGAAGAGCTTCAATACCATTGTGGCCGCATTCGAAAGAACGGTAGAAAGCAAAGGGAAGGTGGAGCGAGGCGAGGACGAACGATTGTAGGGTCGTGTAAGTGTGGAGCGCGGAGAATTATAGAGGAGACGAGACCATGGTTCAAGAGGGGCGGACACGGCAAGTACCCGGGTGCCGTATCTTCAAATGACAATCGTATACAATCTAAGGAAAAGCGTAGGACGCGGATAAAGTGCAGATGCCCATAACTGGCGAACCACCGTTGCGTCTTGCGCAGGGCACTTGCAAGCGCAGCGCTCGGGTACGGTTATGACTCGGCTAGCGCAAGCCAGGTCTCAAGTGGGGGGCTGGGTACAGTGGGACTCGGCCTGTTGCCGAGCTGGCGGTAAAATAATGTACTTGCGATTTGCATTGCCATCGTTTCACATGCAGGTTGCAGGTGAGGAACGACATGCATGGGGCGTAGTTGTGTGGTAGTACGGCAGCACAGTTGTGCATTGGTGTATAGTATGATGTCACACTATGCGAGGAGACGAGTACAATACAAGGTGCGATCTCACACACGCGTTTGACACAACTCTATCTTGAGTGAATGCTTGAATTCTCTGGATGATTCTCCATGGGCTGGGTAGCCACATATACTTAGTCGTTGCTGCGGTGGACGCCGTGGGATGCAACCTTCAAACGCCAGCGTCGTGTCTGGGGCCATGAATCAATCCCAAACTTGGCGACAACTGACATTGATTCGTTTTGTCCCCATATAACCCTTCCACTTCTTGTACATCTTCTTCTCCTGTGGGGTTGCACCCGGCGTACCAAGAGGCCAGTCGGATAGATAAGAAGGACAGGTACTCGGTATAGTTCGAGCCATTGCATGCCAGGCCCACCTTGCTTGACCCGTTAAATGGACCACATCTCCACTTCGGACTCTGATAGCAACGGTTCTCGGCGCATTATCTCCCTCGCCTTCGTCCTCTCCTCGGGCCATGATAAAGATACCATCACAACCTACACTAAAGCTGGCAAGAGCGCGCTGGCACTGCTCGCTGACATCGCGATGTACAGGCATGAAATCTTTCGCTCCGTAAATCAAGACAACTCCGGATTCCGGTCGTATGTGTGGAAATAGTCCAGTGACGAGGGTTGATAGGTCCGCTGGGAAAGGAGTGGCGTGTTTTGCATAGCTGCGCGTGGGCCAGTCGTACTGTTCACCAAGCGTAAGCCAGCGTAGTTTGGTGTACAGATACTGTTCGGTATTGAGCTGTTTGTGCTTATCCGATACCTTCGGTACAAGTATATCTTCCACGGCCGATCGCTCGCGAAGGAAAAAGGAACTGTCAAATCGCTGAGGATCTGGTGATGACGATTCTGGTGGATAGGGAACGTCGTAATCCGCCTGGAGGTTCATCTTGTGGCCAGCGTCCGCGAGATCTCGATGCATCAAGCAGGAAGTAAATAGAACTTGTGTTTCGGGCGGCAGAAGACCGGGAACAACTTGCAGACCAGGGAAGTCCCGATGTTCGAAGAAAGGAACATCTTCCACAGTCGTATGCATTGGCTTCCCTCCAGCATATGCTTCACAGGCGGCCTGAACTTGTTCTCCAGGTATTGAACCCGCCAATCTCCATATATCCTTTTGTTCTTCCGTGAAAGCTTCCCAGTTTCCCAAGTCCTGGATGCTAATATCCTTTTCTAGGTCCGCCTTTCGCATGCTTTGGTATTTCCAATGTTGTCTTTGGATGAACTCAGGAGGCTGTGCATGGGTATCATGGTGCATAGAGCCCTTCTTCTGATGTATATCAGTACGACTCGCCTGAAGTTGGTGATGACCTACGGACTTCAACAGCAGGCGCTGTCGATAGCTCCATAGCGCCAATCGGACGCGCAGGCCTCGGCAATGTGTAAAAACCACCAAAGATACTGGAAGGCCTTTTGATGAAGCCGAGAAGATCCTTACGACCTACTCTTATTGACATGAGGCTGTAAATATCGATGCTGTGGCTTATTCGTTGTGCACGCATGACTTGGTGGAGGCCTCGAAAGGTTTTGCCGGACTGGTGGCTCGTGCGTAGCTCGTCTGGACCTGCCATTTCCGATCCCACTCTCCCATGAGCGTTTAGCCTTTCACCCACGCCACCAGCGTTACCAGTAAGGGCCCCACTACAGGATAGTGGCTATTATCAACCAGTCCGCAGCTATCAATGACATGCCAGCCGAGTCAAGCCCCATTTTTCGGGATCACAGATGCCTATGCGCGATTACCGATTGAAGAGCTTGGGATTACGACTCCTAATATGCGAGAAGACCGCGAGAGACAAACTCAAGCAAGTAGCACTACATCATCGCTGATATTGCGGTACCTCTTCTCCAGCAGCCCATTTGAACTTAGATCCAGGGTGGTCATCCAGAAGTCTCTTCGATCCGAGAAAAACCTCCCTAGCAGTCGCGCCCTCCCTGTCGACTGATGTCCTAAATCTACCGCGCCGTTGCAGTTCCGGGATCAGATATCTAGAGATATCCTCGAAGGTGCCCGGATTGACCACATGTGCCAGATTGAACCCATCCACGCCTGATATGTCAAACCATCGCTCGAGCTCGTCGGCTACCTTCTCAGGCCCACCGATGATTTTTGCTTGCATTCCACCAAGGCTGAGATACTCCACGATTCTTCGCTTCGTCCAGGGCTCGTTCTCCGTTCCAGGTACTGTAGCCGACCAACGTGCTACGAGAGATTGCAGACGCGGAGAGTCGCTTAGGCGGAAGTCTTCATCGTCGGCATGTTTGGAAAGGTCGACTCCGGTCCAGCCACCAAACAACGCAAGCGCACCTACAAATTCATGATTAGCCTGAGCCTAACTCAACGCAACGGACACCGATGTGTAATTCAACATACCTTCTGAATCAGAGTATTTGATGAATTCCTTTCGCTGTTCCTCGGCTTCCTCATCACTGGCACCTACAATCACACCGATACCTACTATGACCTTGATATGAGACGGGTCTCGGCCTTCCCGCTGAGCAACTGCGCGAATGTTGTCCACAGTCTTCTTCACAATCTCTGGAGTCTGACCACCGACAAAAATCGCTTCTCCGTGCTTGCCCCCAAACCCATTTCCCGCCTCGGACACGCCCGCCTGGAACAAGAACGGCGTGCGCTGCGGCGACGGCTCGCAGAAGTGAGGCCCAGGCACCTCGAAATACTTCCCCTTGTGCAAGATCTGGCGCACTGCATCGCTAGCAATATACGTGCCTGTTTCGCGGTCTGCTAGCACTGCATCGTCTCTGAAGCTACCCTCCCATAGCTTATAGACCACATCCATGTATTCGTGGGCAATGGCATAGCGCTCATCGTGGGGTATTTGTTCTTTCAACCCATGATTTCGTGCGGCGCTGTCAAGGTACGATGTAACAATGTTCCACGCAATTCGGCCCTCTGCCAAATGGTCGACAGTCGAGAACCTGCGCGCGAGCGCATACGGCTTCTCATAGGTCGCGCTGGCCGTCACTCCAAATATCAAGTTCTTGGTAGCAGCTGCCATGGCTGGCTATGCTCGCGGGTACAAAGTCAGCTGAGTCAGAACAGGTGGGGTTATGTACGAAGTGTCCATGTCTAAGACATAGCGACTTTGTACCGGGGAGTATCTTACGACAAGATAAAGTGGATCGTTTACAGGGAACTGAGCACCAGCTCCCAATGCTGGAACGACATTGGCAGGGCCTTTGTAGACGTCGTAAGGGCCCAGTGTGTCAGCAATGAACATCGAGTGGAACCCAGCTTCATCCAAGAGTTTCGCCAGGTCCGTCCAAAAAGAAAGTTTCTTGTAGTTGTCTGTTTTGCTCCTGGGGTGACGCCAGAGCCCGGCCGCTAGGTGACTGGGGGTGTTCATTACGAAGGCATTCAGAATCATCTGTTTCTTTCCAGTGCCCTGTTCATCGTAAGCATCGATCTTCCGACTGCGAAACGACTTACACTGGCCTGGTTTCCTACGTCGGTTGTCATGGTGCAGGAGAGCGTGGTCGTTGTCCTTCTGGCGTTGATTAAGAACACAAGCAGCTAATGCCCGCAGGAATTTGGAAGAAGTGTGTTCGAATAGCTCTTGAGTACGAGCTATTCAACCATCTTGAGACATCTCCACACTCCACTTCGACGTTCCCCTACTGACCCGAAATAGGCCTAGCTTCACTTTTCGCAATCCTATGCATGTCGCACGCCAAAGCCAGGTTGCATGCCCTATCAACGACCGCGTCTTCGAATCGTCGTTCGCCCCAGTATTCGTGCTCGTGAATGCCATTCCATTCCCCAGTTTTAGTGCAGGTCGCTCTTGTCAGAGCCAGTCAAGCACTTCCAAGCTCCAGGTATCCTCAACGCTTCGCACGCAAAGGCCCATGCTTATCGGGATCCAAGAATTTCTAGCTCGGTGGCGTCGACGTTATATCCCAGGCTTTCAATATCAGTGTCAAATGAGGCATCAATCTGCATACCAAACCCATGCTCGCGTAGGACTCTTCAACTCCAACGAGCAATGGCGCAATTGCAACCACCAAGCGCATCATCCACGGTCTGCGTGAAGTGATGCCGAAATTCGGATCTTCGTCCAGGCTAGCAGTACGAAGGAGAAAGGCGCATCCACTATATCATTGAACTTGGTACAACACGGAGTCCTCCGCACAGCGTGAGCATCGAGTCTTGGGCCATCGCGAAACCTCACGAGCACCGTACCATCTCAGCAAAAGCCAGCGAGCAACTTGTGTACCCGATCTCCGAGAAAGTGTGAGCATGTCATCGCTCCAGCTGGGCGTCGGTGGCATAGAGCTCGTGCCCCAATCCACCGGATATGCCTTGCTCATCGGCCTCAGTGTCGTTTTTTGCGGCGTCATTCTCGTCGCACTGAAGATCCAGAAGGCCTATCTCTCTGAAGACTCGGGCACGTCGGAGATGTTCATGGTGGCGAATCGGAGCGTGGGCACGGGGTTGACAGCGTCGGCGGTGTTTTCGTCGTGGATGTGGATCAATGAAACGGTGTTTGCAGCAGCGATGTGTTACCGCTATGGTATTGCGGTGCCTCTGGTATGTCTTTACACATGTGCACAATGAGAGAGGATCTGGTACTGACGACTGCATATGTAGTGGTGGGCCACCGGGTTATGCTTCCAGATCGCGCTCATGGCCGCATTGGGTGTGCTGGCTAAGATCAGAGTACCTTACGCGCACACGTCTTTGGAGATCATCCGGATGAGATATGGAAAGATTGGCCACGTTGTGTTCATCATCCTTAACATAACGAACAACGTCTTTGGCTGTGCGTCCATGATCTTGACTGGGTCGCAGCTTGTCTACGGTATCTCCGGGATTCACTTTGCTGCCGCCACCGTCTTGATTCCGCTAGGAGGTATGTTGGCTCCGCGACAGGACGTGAAGCATCTATCATACTTATCATACTTGGCCAGTTGTGCTGTATACCGCAGTAGGCGGACTCAAAGCCACGTTTCTCACCGACTATCTTCACACGGCAATTGCTCTGCTGCTGATCATCTACTTCACTCTTGAAGTCTTGACCAACGAAGCAGTAGGCGGACTCGGCGGTCTTTACGACAAGGTCATGGCGAATGCGGCGGCAAACTTCATCGAAGGCAACTTCGAAGGATCGGTGCTCACATTCAAGTCCAAGCAAGGCATCATCTGGGCCCTGATTCTCAAGTTCGGCAATCTCGCCCTCGTGGTCATGGTAAACATCTACAACCATCTGCCACTGCACACACTAACTCGCAACCCAGGACACGGCCTTCTGGCAGAAGTCGTTCGCAACCGAGGTCAACGCAACGGTGCCGGGCTACAACCTCGCGGCGCTCGCCATCTTCGGCGTCCCCTGGGGTCTCGGCACCGTCTTTGGGATGACGGCACGCGCCCTCCACAACACCCCCATCTGGCCGACATATCCCAGCCCGCTCACCCAAGCCCAAGTCAACGCGGGCCTCGTGATGCCGTACACGGTGAAAGCGCTCATCGGCGCGCCAGGCATCGCGGCCTTCTTCGTCCTCCTCTTCATGGCCCTCACCAGCACCGTCTCCTCCTCCATGATCGCCGTCAGCAGCATCCTCTCCTTCGACGTCTACAAGACGTACCTCAACCCGCGCGCCTCAGACAAAACCCTCGTCCACGTCAGCCACCTCACCGTCGTCTTCCACGGCGTCTTCATCACCGCCGTCGCCCTCGCCCTCAACTACGGCGGCGCAAACATGACATGGATCGGCTACTTCCGCCCCATCCTCTCCTGCCCGGGCATCATCCCGCTCGCCCTCACGCTCCTGTGGGACCGCCAGACGCGCCTCGCCGCCGTCGCAGCACCCATCCTCGGCTTCTTCACCGGCCTCGCGATCTGGCTCGGCACCGCGAAGGCACTGTACGGCGACGTCACCATGGCGAGCACGGGCATGGGCCTGCCCGCGCTGTACGGCGCGACGGCGTCCTTTTTCTCGCCCGCCCTGTACTCGCTGCTGCTGAGCTTGTACAAGCCATCTGTCTTCGACTGGGCCGTCTTCCTGCGCATCGAGCTCGCGGACGAGGCGCGCCTCGCTCGCACCACCGAGGTCGAGAAGGACGCGACGCAGCCGCACCCGCCCATCGCGAAGGCACCCGCGGAGCCCGATATTTCCTCGCTCGCGCCAAACGCAGAGCACGCCGCTGCCGTGCAGGAGAAGAACGCCGCCATATTCGCTTCGCCTTCGTCCGTCTCTCTCGCTACCCCGACTCATCCCTTTCCCCCAGCCACCCTGCGCAAGCTCCACTGGTGGCACCGCGTCGCGTGGGCGTGGTTCGGCGTCATCGTGCTGGTGACTTTCGTTGCGTGGCCGATGCCGCTGTACCGGGACTACATCTTCACGCGGAGTTTCTTCAGCGGGTGGGTCGCGGTGGCGATTGCGTGGCAGTTTTTTGCGTTTGCGGCGGTCGTCGTGTATCCGGTTTATGATGGGTGGAGCGAGATTGAGAAGGGCGCGCGGGGGGTGTGGGGCGCGACGTGGGGGTTCTTGAACAGGAAGAGGGATTTGAGCTAGGGGGTGGGGTGGTGGAATGTGCAATGTGGAGGGTCGAGGACGTGCCGATAGCGTAGGAAAGAAGGATGTGCGAAGACCTGTAAGACAAGGATATCGAATTGCATAGATGGATGGATGCCGCTTTTTTGGTCCCCCTTTGTTCGTGCATTGGCAAAGCACAACGCGCCTTTTTGTCCCCCCTACTTCATTGAGTCACCCTACCTCATAGTGAATCTCTACAATATAGATGGATGGCATTACCTCATTTTATTCACGCCGACTTCTCCTCGTCCGCAAACTCCACCAGCGCTGTCCCCGCCTTACACAGATCTCCCGCACCATGCACGACCCTCGCAATAACCCCGTCATGCGGCGCCCTTATCACAGTCTCCATCTTCATGCTCTCAATCACCACAAGTGGCTGGTCCCGCGTGACCGTCTCACCCTCCTTCACGTCCACCCGCAGCACCTTGCACGGCATCGGCGCCAACACACTGTTGGTAAGGTCCTTCACGCCGAGTGCCTTCGACGCCCACTTTGGCAGCGCGAGCTGCAGGCGGTACTGCTTGCCCTGCTGGAAGAGCGTGAGACGGTCTCCATCGCGGATAAAGGTTGTCGCGAGTCGTGTGTGCGGGAAGAACGTTGTGAGCGTGTTGGCGGAGGGCGCGAAGGTGGAGACGACGTTGCTGTAAGTGTGGGAGCCGACGGTGATGTCGAATTTTGTGGGTGCGGTCTGGATAAGCGTTATGGCTGTGGAGGTGGAGTCACCTTTTCCGTTGGCAGGCGTCTCGACAAGATCGATCTGCCGGCGCTGGAAATGGTTGCTGTATCCAATGGATGTGACTGGAGGACCAGAGAATAGTTCTGTACGCGCTCTTGAGACCTCCTGGAGAGCGAGGCCGAGAGCAGCTTGTGCGTAGACTTCGGGTGCGGGAGGCTCGGGCGTGAATAGCTCGTCGTGGTGTTTCTGGATGTAGCCCGTTTCTACGTCGCCTGCGACGAAGTCTGGGCTGACACACATCTTCTTGAGGAACTCGATGTTCGTGATTGGGCCTGCGACTTCATACTCCTCCAGCGCAGCGCGCAGCTTTGCAATCGCGGCCTCTCTTGTTGGGCCCTGCACAATGAGCTTTGCAATCATAGGGTCGTAGTGTGAAGAGACCTCGTCGCCAGCAACGAAGCCTGCGTCTATCCGGACGGTAGGTGACGGCTTTGGTGTTCGGAGGTGAAGCAACAAGCCTGAATCTGGGATGAAGTTCATGTCGGGGTTCTCGGCGTATATTCGTGCTTCGATGGCTGCTCCCCTTTCTTTTATCCTCTGCTCGATCTCTTGTTGTGTCAATGGCAACTCGCCGCCTTCCGCAACGATGAGCTGCCATCGCACGAGGTCCTCCCCCGTAACCATCTCAGTGACAGGGTGCTCGACTTGCAACCTCGTGTTCATCTCCATGAAGAAGAACTCGCCACTATCGTTGTCGAAAATAAACTCAACAGTGCCAGCTCCTTCATACTTGACTGCCAGAGCAGCAGCTCTTGCCTTCTGCCAAATGTCCTGTCGAATCTCTTCCTTCAGATGTGGCGCAGGCGACTCTTCCAAGATCTTCTGATGCCGTCTTTGGATACTGCAATCACGCTCACCGAGCGCGACGCAGTTGCCGTGCTTATCCGCGAAGACCTGGACTTCAATGTGCCTAGGCGTGGTGATGTACTTTTCCACCAGCATGACCTCGTCGCCAAAAGAATTTCTGGCCTCCGACTTTGCTGATGCAAGCTGGTCGAAGAAGTCTTCGGGGTTATTTACTATCCTCATGCCCTTGCCGCCACCACCTTTCACGGCCTTGAGCAGTACGGGATATCCGATGTTGGCGGCTTCCTTCTTGAGGTATTCCGGGTCCTGGTTCGATCCATGGTAGCCGGGTATACATGGCACGCCAGCAGCTATCATGATGTCTTTCGACTCACTATACAGACATATTAGCTAGTTCTGATTCTGAGTTTGGGATAGCATACCTCTTGCTTCCCATAGCCTCAATAGCCTGCCACGGCGGGCCAATGAAGGTTATTCCTGCCTCTGTGCATTTCCGCGCGAATGTCGGGTTCTCACTCAGCTGCAACGCGTTAGAGCTCGAATACTCGAACCAGCGTTTTGATTCATACAAAGCCATAGCCTGGGTGTATGCCCTGGCAGCCTTGCTCTTTGGCAATCCGAATGATGCGATCGCCGTCTAGGTAGGCTGAGGCGTCTCCCAAGTTCACGGCGTAGGGCGAGCTAAGAGCATGCTGTGACCGGGCATCTGGGTCGGTATACAGCGTCGTAGTCCGGATGCCATATTCGGAAGCGGTTCGTCCGACTCGTCTTGAGCAGATGTTAGTTCTGCACGGATGAAAACACGAAGACGGAGAGTGTCACAGGGCAATTTCTCCACGGTTCGCTATGAGTACCGATGTAAGCGGCTTGGTGGAGACAGCATTGGTGGAGCTGCGGCGGACCGCGTTGGCAGGCAGGAGCCGGCGGGAGAGGTGCGTGGACTTTCTAACAGCGCGCATGGTCACATAGGGGTGCAAGCAGGAGCAGAGGAGTGAATTCAGACGGCATACAAGTTTGCCTGCCCGCTGGAGTGTGCCGAGTACGTACAGAAGGAAGGTGCCTCGGCTTTAGCCAAAGCCGCAGCCAACCGCGTGCATGGCGCATCTTCTTGGCGTACGTAGCGTCGAGTGACGGGCGGTGGGTTGCGGAGAGCAAACGCGGGGAAAACGCGTCGCGGCGCACAAAACACTCAGCTGCAGCAGTGCAACGGCCATCGCGCTCATTGCTGCCCGCGCCTTCTCGCTGTGCCGTGGCCCCGTTGCGCATCATCTTTGGCGACGCAGTGCTTACGTTCCTCGCAAGCCCTTGCAGCCGCAAACCCGCCGCCGCACGTCCTGCCGTCGCCCTCGTATCCATCCACGTACAACCTTGGACCTCCGAGCAGCCCGCACCGTCGAGCACGTCGCACCCTGCGTCAACAGCCCAAAAGGCGCCAGCAACACACACCGCCCATGCGCCTTCCACGCTCGACGCAGACATGAGCGACTACGGCGACGACTTCGAGGACGATTATGGCGACGATTGGCTCTATGTCGAGGAAGAGTACATGCAGGCCGACGACCTCGCCGAACACGCAGTTGCATCGCCGCCTCCGGTCGCGTACGACGAGGACAGACTCGACGAGTGGGACCGCTTCGACTACTTCAACGACCTCGAGTACGACTTCGAAGGCTACGACGACGCCAATTTCGTCACCCACAATGGCGCGACGGGCCAGCCCAAGATTGGACAGAAGAGGAAGCGCGGCGCTGTAGCTGGTCGAAGCAGCAAGAAGCAGAGGCTTGCCAATGGCAATGGCGATGGAAGTCTCGAACAGGACGTCGCGTGGCTGTCCAACTCGCCCATCATCTGGCGCGCCCAAGCGGATAGAGGCGTGAAAGCGAGACCGCTGCCAGAAGATACAGAGCCGTATGCGATACTGAAGGACTGGCGGAAACTGGCCGAGGCGCCGAATCGAACCCAAAAGCCTATGCAGAAGGAGCTTGCGTCGCTGACACCCAAGACTCACGCGGACGACGAGGACGAGGGCTGGGAAGACCACGACTCGGTGGATGATGAGAATGATGATGGAGAAGAATCAGGCATTGAAGGCATTGATCCCGCGGCCCTGATGGCCGCGCTACAATCACGCCTCGGGTCCGCTGGTGGTCCGCTCAGTGGAATGGATCCGCAACAGCTGCTGCAGTTTGCGCTGCGCATGGCCAACAACCAGGATGCGGGCGACGATATTGCAGGTGAATTGGCAGATGAGATGCTAAACCAGGGAGGAGAAGACGAAGAGGACGAGGACGCAGAGGCCGACTTGATGTCTTGGGTATCTCAGCAGCGAGAGGGCAGCAAGGCCGATACACACAAAGACGGCGCCGCGGGAACCGAACCAGCCTCAACCTCACTAGAAATCAACGAGGCTCAATCCTCCCAGGCCGACCGGGACACAAATCCAACGGATGAAGCAATGGCCGATGACAGTCTGGAAGTCAAACAGACACCCCATACCTTGGAGATCAAGCAGACGTCTCGCAAACGCAAGGCCCGTAGCCCCGCAGATTCTCCATCAAGGAAACGTGCCACCAAGTCTTCCAAAACACCCACCGCGGCACCTCCAGCCAAATCAACCGCCGCGAAGACCACACGGAGTGGACGCGTTCGACGATAGGTCGTTCGTACCTCCTAATGGTGGAGACGGTTTTGAGTGAGACTACTACCTCACAACGGCCGTCGTCTCTACATCCGTACGTTTCAGATGCTGCTCCACCGTGGGGGCATCAGAAACAAATCCCAACACTTTTATGTCATGAAACACGTCCGATTACCTCCTATCACGACCGGGTTTCAGTCCTCACCAGACCACTGCCTCAGGCTGCGTTTCACCGCGCGGAGAACCAAGGCAGCATGAGTATATCACACCTACGTATACATGCACCAGGCATGCCGGTCAGCGCAAGCGCCTGGTCCTGGTGCTGCTCCGTTTGTTATCACAGCAGAAGCACATACCCACGAGGTCGCATCGTCTCCGCGGTTGCCACAGCATTGGATAAACATTGCTGAAGAGCGGGGGATAGTAATAACCATAACCATAACCACCACAAGCACAAGCACAAGCAGATGTATAATTAATAAAACAAACCAACACAAACCCACCCCTCAAACCGTGCCCGCTTTGCCCGCGATATCAACTATGCCTCGCCGCCTCGACCCGTGCCGTGCCGTGCCGTGCCTCGTCTCGTGAAGCTAGCCCTCCCACGTTCTCCCCGTTCGTTCGCACCGGCTCGATCCCTGCCGCGTGCCGTAGGCACCCTGCGCTGAGAAATTGCCATAGGCATGGCGGAACGTGTATCGTTCACGTTGCAACGTGGAAACACTCACCTCGCCTCACCTCACGTCACCCCACCACCCACTCAAACATGCAAATGCCGCTACGCCATCCCGCGCGGCCCTCCGTGCTAGCGCCGCGCGGGTCGAAAGGAGAAGAGCGAGATGATGAGATGAGATGACATGGCGGCAGGGACGGGTATCATGCACGGGGCGAGTGGGTGGGTACGTAGGGTTGGTGGGGGTGCGTGCTTCGGCGAGGGAGGGTGATGGCTGCGTTGGGGGGTGGCGATGCAATTGTAGTTATTGTTATTGTTGTAGTTGTGATGAGGGGAGGAAGGGAGGGGGGCGGATGCGTTTGCGCTGGTGCTGGTGCTGGTGCTGGTGCTGGTGCTGGTGCTGGTGCTGGTGCTGGTGCTGGTGCTGGTGCTGGTGCTGGACAGGCGCGGTGAGATAAGTTGAGCGTGAGTGGATTGGATTGGAATGGATTGGGTGGAGACACAAGAAGCTGACGGGGTGAGAGCACCCATCCATCCATCCATCCATCCATGGTCCAGGGCCGCAACCGTTAACCGCACGCTTGCCTTGCCCTGCCAAGAGCTGTCAGACAACGGCGCGCACGAGCCGGGTTGCGTTCGCTTCGTGCTAGGTTCGTTTGACTCGTCTCGACAACGCAACGCACGGCGCGTCGGAATACCAAAATGCAGATGCAGACTGTATATCATTCATGTGCGCCAGTCTACCATAAGTACCGAAATACCCTCGCTGTCATCTCATCTCATCACATGCCAAAAAAAAAAAAAAAAAAAAAAACCCTTTTCCATCTGTAAATGCACGTAACGCGTTCCAGGCCGTTCGTCTCCCTCGAATCGAAGCTGCGCGCTAAAGCCGCTTCTACATTAACCGCCCACAAACTGCATACAGGGGATATAGAACAGAAGAAGAATAGGTAAGTATCTATGTTCAGGCGCGAACAATGCTGGCTGGAAAATCGTCTGCAACGGGACATTACTTGCAGGACAGGGTATCATATGCAGGTTGCGTGCCCGTGGTTTTGGGTATGGGTATGGGTTGTGGTGAGAGTGCGATGCCGACGGTGAGCATCGGTAGCGACCGACGGGAGTAATGACCCTAGGCCACGCCATGCCGCGAGGGGTCTGAAACGAGTTCGAGGGAACCATCAGGATGCCAGGTGCTGCACGCAATCTTGCCGTGTCTGAAAGAGGAAGTGCCCCGGTCGGCTTGTAAGGGGTCCTTGCAAGCTCCCCGGCAAAAGCGGGTAATCGTGGCAGATGCAGACCAGGGCGCTGTCGACCGCCCGCACTCTTAAGGCGAGGATTCACGCCCTCTCTTCTTGTTCTTCTCGATTCTCTCGTTCCACCGCCGCTTCCCCACACGTGTCTCAAAGTGCGGCGCCACGGTGGTGACATCTTGCCCATGTCCCATCATGCTGCTTCGCATCTTATTGCGATAGGCGTCCACTGAGAGCAGTCAGTATCAATGCTGCTGGCTTCGCACACCAAGTACTCACAAGATTTCTGTAGGAACAGCGTGCGACCCGCGAACACACGGCTCTGGCTCCAGCTCATGCGGTAGCCAAGGTCGTTGAGCGTAATCTCCTTCGATCGCTTCGCCCGCGTTAGTCGGGGCCTCGGCACGGTCGTCTCTCCATCGAGTGTCGGGACTGGCACCGTGGTCCTTCCTGCCAATGGAAAGCTGGGGTCGCTCTCGTTGTCAGGCTCGTCGTTGAAGACCTTGCTGCCACGAGGGCTTGCAGGAGGCGACGTCATTTGCATGGCGAAATAACTACGTGGGAATACAGAGTTGATCTTGCGATACGAGTCAGGCATCTCCTCCATCTTGACGCTGTCCAGGGTCACGCGCACACGCACGCGGGTTCCCCGTTGCGCGTCGTCAACCAGGATGAATTTGCGGCGTTTCGCTTCCGGTAGGTCGCCAAACATGGCTAGTTTGCGCTCTTCTTCGTCCTGCTCCTGTTTTGACGCAGTGACCGAAGAGCCGAGCGATGATCGTGAGTGGTGATGTCCCATGGAGTCATGCGTCGGAGGCAGGCCACCGGAGCTGGCTACCGATTCGTTCGCTGGGTAAGTCGGATAGAAGTTGTGAGCCTCGCGGACTTCGGGTGACTGCTGCCCGTTTGGCGCTTGGTGATGGTGGGTGTTTGCTTCTGGGCCATGATTAGCGGTGAACATGAAAAAATTGACTCGCACGATTGATTTAATGCATGGGTTCCCCGCCCAGTGCCGTCCAAAAGCAGATGAACATGTACAGCAGCAATGTGTGTGTACGTGTGCTTCGTGTGTATGTGCATGGGGTGTGTGGTATCTCAAAAGGGGAATTACATGCAAGGAGCGTAATGTACAGGCAGTGCAGAAACGACAGATGGTATCATTCAACGTCCAAAACCAAACAAGTGATCAAATCGCAGCATCACATCTGGTGAAACATACCGCTAACGTCATTACTTCCTCCTTGAGGTCCCCCGGGGTGTTCGTGATGGTGATGCATCTGCCCGCCCATGCTCATGCCCGGCTGCGGGGGTGGTGCAGCCATGCCGGCCGAGTTGGGGACTCCGGGGGCAGCTGGCCCATTTGGCCCTGCCATGTGGTTGCCATGCGGCGCTTGAACTGCCTTTCGGTTGTTCATCTTGGCCATCCTCCTCACTCGTCGACTCCTGAGGCGCGGATCTTGGTTGCTGTTGCGCCAACTGTCGACGGCTCGCTGGATCAACCCACGCTTGCCTCGCAGGCACGGGTTCAGCTGCGCGAGCGCCCAGCCGACGGTGTTGCACTCGGTCTCGTAGTGCAATCGGTTACCCTTGTACTGCTCCTTGTTGCAGCATGCGCGGGGGTAAACGCAGTTCTCCGTCTTGAAGTCCTGGGGCAGCTCGTCGACGTTGATCGACTCAACATCACAACGGATGGTGTACTCCATCTTCACTCGGTCGCGACTATACTCGAAAGCGATCCACTGCACGCCGTTCTGGTCCTGGCGGACTACGAGTGGTGTAGTTGCGGGGATTGGCCCAGGGGCAGCGTTGGGGTTCACATTTGCCGCCGAAGGAGGTCCATTGTGCATGCCAGGCGTGCCGACCGGAGGTGCCTGCGGGGGAGCTTGAGGCGGACCCAGTCCCGAAGGGGGTCGCTGTAGAGGGGTTTGTGACATGCGTGACTTGGGGCTTCCCGTCATACCAGGAGTCTGAGGGTGGGGTTGATGCGGGTGGTGCATCTGCTGGCCTTGCTGGTGGGACATCAATAGGGAGTTGGTGGGCATTGGCTGTTGCTGCTGCTGCTGTGTCGAAGGGTGCTGGGGATACGGCGACTGCTGTGGAACTCCCGACGACGCGTAAGGCGTGTAGTACATGGACTGGGGCATCTGGCTGGGCGGCTGGCCGTAGATGGGGCGTCCATGCTGGTCGTGCTGTGGTGATTGCACAGAGGCTGGCGAGTTTGACTGGGGCGTGTGGTAGGATATTGGCGGGAATCCCGACCGGTTCATGGTCGCTGCGGCCATGAGTTCTGGCGTTTCTGAGGTCAAGTCAGCCACGTTGTTCAGTCTTGGTTCAAGCTAGCGGCGGAGAGACATCGGAGCGGAGTCGCGTCCGGAACATGGACGGCGCGTGCAACGACGCGTCGGATCGGCCACATGGGCCGCACGATGGATACGTACCTGAGGACGAGTAGTTGCTGGGCGCGCTGTTGGTGCTATACGGACTGGGGTGGGCAGGGTAATAAGGGTTCTCCTGCTGCGGCGGACCTGGCGGCCCTTGGATCTGCTGCACGTAGGGCGATTGGTGCGGCGGCGGGACCTGCTGGGTGGAGGGGTGCGGCGAAGGGTAGTGCGCAGTGGCCGGGGACTGGGTGGGCTGCGTCTGGTGGGGAGAGTCCGGGTGCTGGTGGTGCTGGTGCGGGTGCGGATGCTGGTGCTGGACCACGGCAGGCCTCGGATGGTGCTGCGGGTGCTGCGGGTGCTGAGGATGCTGAGGGTGCTGAGGATGCTGAGGGTGCTGAGGATGCTGAGGGTGCTGAGGGTGCGGGTGGTGGTTCGGCGGTGGCAAGCCTTGCTGGGGGTGGGGGTGATGCTGTCGCGGACGGGGTCAGCATGCGCTGTGGCCAGCAACGAAGGGCAAAAGAAGAGGCGAAGAAGAAAGTGAGTCGAGGCAGGGGGCAGCGGTGGTGGGTGGGATGCGGGGTGCAAGTTGCGGTCAGGTAGCGCGGGCTGGTGTGGCAGAAGCTAGGCGGAGGCTGAGGCTGGGGGCTGCAGCGACGACGAGGTGTTGGGGGGCATGCGAGGGCAGGGTCTGGGAGGCGATGGGAGGGGAGGGTATAAATCAACTTGGGTGTCCGGCGTCGAGGGCGCGCGCTGGGGCGACTTGACAACACAGCAGCAGGTGGGCGGCGGTGGGCTTGCGGAGCTCATGGCGGTGCAAGGATGCGCCTGTGCGGGTTGCGACAAGAGGCGGCCAGCATCGCAGCGCGGCGGCGTGGGTGCGACCGTGTGCAGGGGCGGCGTTTGGCGTTTGGGAGAGAGAGCAGGGCTGCTTGGCGGGGAGCGGTGGAGGGCCATACCATGTCGCGCGGGCGGGCGAGCGAGGGTGCGGCTTGCAGAGGCTGCAGCATGCAACGCTCGCGCTCAGCGACGCCGGGCTGGTCGC
Organism: Karstenula rhodostoma CBS 690.94; assembly: GCA_010093485.1. Lineage (NCBI taxonomy): Eukaryota > Fungi > Ascomycota > Dothideomycetes > Pleosporales > Didymosphaeriaceae > Karstenula > Karstenula rhodostoma. The sequence continues at coordinate 627,119 of MU001510.1, read as the reverse complement.
GAGTGACAACGGGCGCGGGCGCGGGCGTGGGCGCTCGGCGGTCGTTGCAGGTGCTGCTGCGACGAGGGCGCGGAGGGGGATGCGATGCGATGCGATGCGATGCGCGGGGACGAGGGCGGCGCGAGGGCGAGAGGGGGACGGACGGGGACGCGGACGGGGACGACAGCAGGGTTTGATGGACGGCTGAACGAGAGGCAACTCACCATTCTCTGCGCGGCGGCTGGAGCCAGGTCTTCCTTATACCTGCGCTTGACGTCGGGCGCATGCGACTGTGACTGCGGCTGCTGCGACTGCGACTGCTGCGACTGCGACTGCGACTGCGACATTGTTATAATTACCAGTGTGGTGTCGAGGAACCGGCTGGCGAGGCCCGCGCGGTTTGGACGAGGGTGGCCGTCGGGGATGCAGTAGCGCAGCCTGTGCAATTTCACCGCACTGGCCTGCGCTAGACACTAGAGACGACTGGCACACACGGGGCAGAGGACAGACAGAGAGCAGGAGGGCCGCCTAGAGACGACGAGTCGGCTGCACATCAAATGGGCGACGGCTGCGCTGCCTGTGCGTGCCCGAGGTGGAGCTGGCGTGGAATAAACGTCAAACAGCTAACGCCTCCCGGAGCCAGCCACCTCCCTGCCAGCCCTGCACCCACGGACGAGCGACCACATTCGACACTCGACACTCGACACTCGAGCCCAGGCCGCGGCTGCACGGCGGCCGGGATCAGGGATCGCAGCCAGTGCTGTACGGCCTGTACGGCCTGTACCTCGACGACGCTCGCCCTCTACTCTGCCAGTATCAAGATCGGAGCGAGGCGCCATTGTCGAGCGCGCACCGCAGACGCAGACGTTGCCATGGGCCGAGTAGGGACGAGTAGGTAAACGGCAGAGCACGCCGTCGTCACCCATCAAGTCCAGCTTCTGCCGCCGCGCCCTCGCCCTCATCCATCCGACTCACTCGGGTAAATGCACCTGCGGAAGCGCTCTCATCGACACCCGCGTGCCAGTGCGAATGCTGTCTCTGCTCTGCTCTCTGCTCTCCGCTCTCCGCTCTCCGCTCTCCACAGGATGTACGCACCTTCTGCTTCCATCGCCCCCCTGCGGCCCATACCTAGCCCATGCATCCGCCATCCGCCATCCGCCATCCGCCATCCGTCATCTGCAGCAGCCGCCCGAGCCCGGCTGAGCGCCACACGTAGTAGATTCGGCCTCTCGACACCACCCACCGCCCACCACCCGGATCATCCTCGTCGAGTCTCCCGCCGCGCGCTAGTTGACCGTTTGCTGTTGCACCGGCGACCCACCGGCCTGCCTGCCTTCTGTATTGCGGTATTGCGTGGCGCCGCTAACCCCAACGGGCCCGTGGCTCCCATCGCAGCCTAGCCCACCCGCCACGAGGAAGCTGCTCGGAAATGTGCGAATCGACGCGATGCGATGAGGTCAGTGGCCGTGCGTGCCCGCGGACTGGTTTCGCCGACTCGGCAGCTGTCCATGTTTAATGCATCCCTGAACGGCACCTATAATGCGAGAAATTGGCCTTATGCGACGCGTCGAATCACCCCGGAGCCCGTCAACCTGCCTGCCACGCTCAACACTCGCCCACCGCCCATCACCCCGGAGCCCATCGTCTCCCGCCGTTGCTCGCGTCTCTTCAAACACGCCGCGCGTTCGGCGGCCATTCATGCGCTCGCTCGCCAGCCTTCCAGAATAGCGTTCTGCGCTCGAGAGGTCGTTGGTTAGCCGCCCTGGACGATCGAGACATGGTACATGATTAAGTAATGTTCCGGCGGCGCTCGAATGCGGAGAGCCCCTGGGACCATCGCGTTGGCCTGTCCAGCGACAAGGGAGACAAGCCAGGTACCGAGCGGCCAGCAACGCTAAACAAACGCCTCCGAGACAGCCTCTGCTCGCGACAATGCAATTGTTCCTGGCTGCACTCCTGGCTGCACTCCTGGCTGCACAGGCGCCCACATGGCAGCCGCATTGTCTTCCTGGCCCTCGCCTGCCGAGAAGGCAACTATCGGGGTGTGCCAACGATAACGGCGTCCCGAACGTCGCGCAGAAACCTCACGCCTGGCCACTCAGCCACGCCGCTCCATCGCACCTCACGTGGCACCACACAAGGAATCTCTGAGTCGTCGCCGCTCCCACGGCTTCACGCACCGGGGTGTCATTCACACTCACCAGGGCGGGCGGCGACGTGCATCAATACAGAGGTCAGCTGCAGCCGATGTACCTGGCTGGAAATGAACGTGGTAGTCGCCTCCCACGCGCTTTCCTTCTCCAGCGAGCGACGAGCGTGAACCTCCCGCCTCGCAGCTGACCCCTTCCCCCGCCGCCCGCGCCGCTCGTGTGCTTACCGACAATCGCCCGCAAGCTTTTGATAGTGTTGACGGGACGTTGAAGGTTGCGGTTCTATCGCGGCAAGCAGGGATGCCTCCTGCGCCAGCAACGGTCGCCATCGCAGGCCTGGGCTGCGTGGCTGCCGTGCTCCCGACTCGTCCCGTCATCCTCACCCCCAGCCCGGCCCCCGCCAAACTTTACTGACGGGCCCTCAGACCCGGATAGGCCCCCGTCAACTGATACCGCTGGCCTGCAAATGGCCAAATCACGGATTGGAATTCCCTGATTGGTCCTGAAGCTGGCTTTTCGCCCTGCTCAGTGCTCACCCCCCGATGGCCTTATGCCAGCCCATCTGATCAATGAGCATGCATCTCGGAGTTGCCGGGGTTTTTGCAGCTTCTTGGAAACGGACTAGGGCCCCGGCTGAATCGTCTGAGCAGCGATCGACATGCCAGTTCGAGTTGAGCGACCGTTTTCTGAAAAACGGCGGCTTTCGGCGGGCCTTCAGTCCGCTCTGACCGAGAACACTACGTACGCTAGCAGTGTACAAACAGGTTCTGCTCCTCTTTTCATGTATGCTGGCTCGCGAACATGCGACGTTGGAACAAACTGCATGCGATCCGTCTCGCTGACAGGCTTCAAGATCGCCTTCAGGGCCCCTCGACCATGCTTCCCGCTTGCCCTTGAGGGTTGCTGCCGTGGCGACGAGGGAGCACGCAAGCGCCAGCATCCTCACACGAGAGTTCCCACAAGGCGACCTGGGCAGCGCCGGGGCCCACTCTGCATGCTGCAAAAGCGGCACCAGAGGTAGCCCCGAACGCGAAGAGGATATCAGCTCGATAGTAGTCTTGCCATCTGGAGACGGCCGGTCACAGTCTTGCTTTGAAATCGCACGCCCTCTAACCGAGCTCTCAAAGTCAACGCCTCTGCATAAGCGGCAATCTGGCACATTGACAAGTTGCCCCCATTGGACGCAAGAGATGCGTTTCTGTCTGCCGGCTTTTGTCGCGGTAATACACCGTGCCATCCCAGCAATATCATCCCAGCAATATCAAAGGAGCTGTACAAGGATGACCCAGCTTCCCGCGCTTTCCTGGTTGATGGGGGTGGCCCACTGATGACACTGATTCGCGCGGACACTTGTGCAGACGGTTCTGACATGGGCTGATGTTTGCAGCTCCCGCAACCTACTCTAATCTTCAGCCATCATGATGTCAGGGGCGGCAACAGCCTGGTTCGAGCTGTTCGGCCTCTCGACCAGGAACGAACACTCATCAAGCCGACGCAACTGCCTTCCCCGCCCCCAAGATCTTCGTGATTGGGCGACAGGGCATTTCAGGACATGTTTTGTGACCGCACCAGACTGTCGGGTCCTTTGCCGTGTCGTCCTCCGCGTTCTACGTCTAGACTTTCGCGTCCATCAAAACATGGCACGCGTGACAAGTCGATGCTAGCGGTCGCGACGTGACAGATAGCATGCCATGCATGAGTCCCGCTGTTTACTCATATAACGCGCTTGCTGAGGCAGTATCAAGTACTTGCGGTCTGCCAATCATCTTCACAAATCCCACGTCAGGCAAGAATCGTCACACGTCTGGATGCATGACTGCTGAACACAGTTGAAAATCGGACCACCCCAATTCATGGCTTCAGGTTAATTCGCTTCCAGCCTAAGCTGACGTGGCACGTACAAGGAACGATGGATCGGAAAGGGGACCGGCAAATTTGCCTGCCCAGATGCAGATAGAGATCGATGGTTCTTCTGCGCGGTTGCCTGCATAGCAGGAACGTGCTCGTGACCTCGTATCCAACGCGATGTCATCGTAACATCTCCAGCTCAAGCTTGAACTAATTCTGTAGAAGCCCGAAATTTGGGGCTTCGCATTCGCAAACCGGGTCGTCTGCGAACTCGCAGGATTCAAAAGGAAAACCATAATCGCACGACTACTGCTGCCACCAACAACACACGAAAATAGCATGACTCGTTCGGACCGAAGCGTTACAGTTGAGCGGCAGTCCTACATCCAGGCAACCGGGCCGCTCACGAGGCTTGTTACGATTGAACTTCACTCCGAACACAGACCCGATTGACAGCTTTGCTCGTCGATCAATTGCCCTGTTCAAGCATATATTTGCAATTTTGATGACCGCACGGTTTCCGGTCAACTCTCAAGCTGGTAAAGTGCATGAATCACTATACGTTTCGGGACAGCCCCGACGTCGAGTACTGGCCCGTTCTCATCGATAGCACGCCCTACAACCTCTCCTGTTTTATCTTCAGCTGCCATTGGCTCACCACGAATAATCTCTTTGTTTGGCGTCCGATGGACTCTTGGCCTTCCTGTTGAGGCAGGCTAAGGTCGGTTCGGAGGCCTGTGTGGTAATTTGGGGCACAGCTGATGCAAAGATAGGGAGACTTCAACTTGGGCGCGTATTGATCAACCATAGCATCCATTGTTCATCGTGTCACGCCGACCAGCTATCAACAGTGCCAAGACGCACGGTTATTTTTGGATCAAAAGTACGCGTCTTCTCCACCGAAGAAGAATTGGGCGCGCCCGCCGTCGTCTTTGCGCGGACGCTGAAGTTGTGTGCTAGTATTGTCGCGTAGCCCAGCCCTACCAACCTGATGCCTGCACCCTACTAATCGCCCTTGCCCTTGCTCATCTCGCTACCAGTAGCTACCCCTCGGAGCACAAGGCTTCTATTCCAAGTACAATACGTGTGTAGTTCGTTTCACCGTTCCCTCAATGTTCGCTACCCTTGGAAAAGAGGAGCTCCTTGACCTTCGACTCGCAATGTTACTGTTCATGCGGTGCACCTTGCCGGTCGCAACCGAGTCTCGGACGGCTGCCAGCAACACTAAGTCGGCGCCGGCGGTACTCTTTGTACCCACCTACACCGGCCGCCGGTTAGCGGGCGCCTTCAGAGCATTGCAGCGTCCATCATACAGCAATCACCACTGGCCATGACTCGATGACGCGAGAAACCAGCACATCGCCAGTCGCGTGCTCTGTGTAGCCTGTGCCACTTACAGCATCGGAGAGTCCAGTCCCACGAGGCGGATCACTGGTGCCGAGCTGAACGTGGAAATTATGTGTTTCCTCACAATGTCCGACACTGGGTGCCCAAAATAGCAACCATTTTCATCCAGCAACACCAGACCTCCCACCAGGAAACATCTCGCCTGACAAATCGTGGAACCCAGACGACATAGACGCGGTCAGACCCACGACCGGTTTCCACTTCGGAGAAGCACAGTGTTGTAGAAAGCAGTACAGGGCCGACGTTTCACCAAACCCGTCAAACTACTCTAGCTCGCCATTTCCTGTTTCAGACGCGGGCTCACGCTACCAGCCTTGCTTCAGCCCTCTGGCCTTAAATCCGGCTGCTCCAGCAAGGTGATGTTGCTTTGCTGACGTTGGCTATCGTGCGACATGCGCGGGCAGGCAGAGGCCTGTGAGCGAGGTCTGGATGCTCTGGTCAGTCAGAGATGCCAGTCGCCATCACGAACCTCTTGGACAAGCATCGAGCTTGCGGGTCGGCGCCCGGTACGGTGAGACGCTACCGGTCGCCTCGCAGGGCGACCGTGAGGCGACTCGGACCCAACGTCCAGCGCTGCTCTGTGGCCGTTCACCCGTAGCTCCAGCGACTCTCGCCGCGAAAAGGACATTTCCAGTGTATGCCGTCGCGATCCTCGGGCCGGGCCCTCGCGCTCATTCCTATCCCATCTCGTCGCCGCGACGTACCAGTATGTCCTTGGCCACCCCCCATCGGAGCCCTCGCCATCACACCTCCCGTCTCCCCAACATCCCAGCCCTCCTAGCGTATACCACACCTCCCTCCCCTTACCACCTCGTCTAAACCTCCCCTCACCCTCGCCTCGCCACGCCGAACGCTCCTCCCAAGTAGATAGACACCATCCATACCCAAGACCCACCTAGCCAAGCGACGTGCTAAGCGACGTGCTTCGATCGCCACCCACGATCAGCACAGCACGTCGAACCGTCTAGCTCTTACGCACGCATGGGTTCGATGCGGTGTGGTGGGTTTTGCGCGCCCGGCGTTGGGCAACGGCCGGGTGTGCTGGCGGGCGCGCGTGCAGGGAGGTCCTGGGTTGGGGATGGGGTTTGGTGGCGACGGCAGTTTGTACGGGGGCGGGATGGATGGCCTGAGGGAGGAGGAGGTGGGTTTTGGGTCGGGGTGATTGGGGTGGGATGGGATGGGGCTGCTGGTGAGGATGAGGGAGACGCTCGCTGGGGGGGATGGGGATTGGGATTGGGAGTCGGGGGTTGTGCGTCTGGGCCTGGGGCCTGGCTTCGTTGCTGCGGATCGGCGCGTGGGGGTGTTGCTTGCTTGCTTGCGATGCGACGCTGCTCATCTCACGGTGGTGGATGGGGCTGGTGTTCATCCAGTGTAGTGTCGCTGTACTGGAAGGAGACACTGGACGTGAAAGTGAAAGTCATCTTTACCTTTTGCCCGTCTTACAAACTGCCCAGTCCTATACGCCACTCCACTCGCCGTCTCATGCAAACCATGCCACTCTACATCTCATTGCCACTTGGTTCCCCATCTCTCACCTCCTCCACGCAAGGCAGCTATGCGCGTTTAGGCACTATCCCACGCTATCTACTTGCACGAGGTAAGACACCAATAGCCACCTCGTGCAAGGAAGTCGGCTTGTTCTTTACTCAACCCCTCCAGCGCGAGTACGCTTCGCTTTTCCATACCCATGGTACCCACCTACCACCCATCTTTCCCATTCACAAAGTGCGCACGTAACGACTAAACAAACACGTCACGTAACGAGGGCCAGTGCGGCTTTTACATAGGTAAGCGGTATCCTCGAGGAAAAAGTAGTGCGTTGGGCACGGCACCTTCGGCGCTGCTCGTAATCATAAGCTGGCTGGTACGTTGTCAGAAGTGATGTTATATCTGGTGGGTCTTGGTGTGTTTGGTAGGTAGGTATTTTCGTAGTCTAGTATTCTAGGGGTTCGTAGTGGGTGGATTGCGTGTTGTGTTTTCTACCAGGCGCTCTTTATTGTGTGTTTGAGAGGAGGCGAGAGCGTGGTGTTGGTCCAAAAACGTTTTTGGACGAGGTTGCGGGGCGAGAGGTGGAGGATGGGATGATTAGGGATGGGTAGAATCGCTATTGGGAAGCTTGGACTTGTCTGTTCATCTGCTTGATTGCGCGTTGGAGAGCTGGCGTGTTGCTTCTTCTATGGGTTGGGGTTTTGAGAGGTTGTTCGTTGGAAATAAAACTGCTTATACGTTGTTTTCTTTGTGGGGGTAGAAGGGGAAAAATTCCTGCAGTTTGAATGAGTAGATACATTGATGATGATGGCATGGTAGGGTGGTCGTCTCTTACTGATTGTTCGGCGAGCACGAGTTTTGTCTTTATGGGAGCTAGGGAATCTGCTGGTTGGTGTGTCTGTATTTGTATTGGCCGTTGAGACCATCAACCACGCACGGTATGTTGTCCGTTGTAGCATTAATGTAAGTGAATTGGACACGTGTAAGATATATTATTGTTTCATAGTATCGATCCTATCGTTATATTCGAGTCGTAGGTACGAGGCTTGGTCTGGCCTAAAAGCATTGTCCGGTAAGGGGCATGGCACAACTATGCCCACTTAGTGTCGCATGCGTAAACAATAAAGTCTACAGCCTGAGAACCAAAGCCCTCGCTCTTTCATGAGACATCATAACGACTCTAGACTAGAAACTCGGTTTGCTTTTCCCAACCACCGCTCTTCTTCTTCTCCATGAAGACCTCCGTCGCGTGCTCCACTCCCATCCTGACACCTGTCCAGAAACCCTTGCTCTGTGCTCCAGTCCAAGGTTCTAGGTCGCTCAACTTCCATTGCCTACCGTCAAGTCGAATGTCCTTGTCCCGCTCTCCATGCGCTGCGCACAACGCTGACCAAGCGAACATGGCGCCGACATTGCAACCTGCATTCACGGGGCTTCTGTGGTCGTCGGCATCTTGCAGGTATTTCGCATCCTCCTCCCCCAAGAACCCTTTGTTGAATGCATCCTCTGCATCCTCTGTCTTTTTCGCGTCGAGCCAGCCTTTGTAGTAGTCGTGTCGTCGCATACGATGTATCATCTTCTTGGATCGCATCATGCGCCCGTCTGGCGATATATATCGGTCGTAGTTGGAAAACCCTTCGGACAGAAAAAGATCTTTAGAATCACCGGCGTAGAAGTGCGGCGTATGGTCGGCGGCCCCCATTTTCGTGTTCGTAATCAAGCTCGCAATGTTATCGTTTTTCGTTTTGGCGACTGCTTCCTTGATCTGCGCGTCCCATATCCCCATCAGGGTCATTTGCTCGGCAACATACTTGTCAGCGATGGCCTTTGCCTCCTCTGTAATCTTCTCCGTGTCCTGTATTTTCCGAGCCCGTGCATCTGCGGCAGCCCTCATGAGAAGAATATGATGTTCCCTGCCCGCAACAGACACTTCCTTCTCCCAAATCTTCGCAAGGTCTTCATGAGATGTCAAAGCGTTTCTCATCTCCGCAAGTCGCTTGTTGACCATATTACGTTTTTTCTCCAAGCCCTGCCTCTCAATCGCAAGATTGTTTTCTTTGGCCCTCAACTTCTCAGCTATCCTATCGATATTGTTCTGCTTTTTGGACAAGGCCTGTTCTCGCTGACGCATCTGGACTGAAACCTCAAGAAAAATGCTCTGACGTTTCTCGTACTCTTCTAGAAGCTTTTTGAGTTCTCTAATGCGGTCCATCAGGTCGGCATTCGCGTAAGCAGCGAGCTTCTTACGCGTCATTGTCTTCATCGGATTCAAAAGCTCTTTGGTGCGCTTCGATTCAAGTTCCAACACCTCCAGTTTGCGAACCTTGTCATAGAGTTGCTGATTTCGCGTATGGGCCAGTATGAAGACCTGACGGATCGCATTTTCGCGTTTCGAGAACTCCTCTGATGCTTTCCTAAGTGCTGCATTCTCTTGCTTGAGATCTGGAGTGGTATGCTCTTCTCCTTTGTCAAGATTGGCAGGTCCGGTGTCATCGAGCTCTTCGTCACTGTCGCTGAGATTGGTATTTGATCGTGGAGATTGCGCCTCTCCAAGTCGTTTCCTCTCAAGGTTCTGTTGTGCCTCTGTCTCCTTCAGTTCGAGCTCTTTCTGCTCCAGCAACAGCTTCTTTGCAGCCAATTCTTGCATCTTCTCATGGCATATGATGAAGACCTTTCGTACTGCATCTTCGCGTTTCTGGCACTCATCAAGTGCCTTTATGAGGCCTTTCTTGGACGATGCGGGGAAACAGATATTGTCTGCATCGTCTTAGCTATCTGGGTCTTCGTAGGAGCGGTAGATGATTACGCAATGAGTAAGGAAACATACCAGTAGCCGCACCTTCTTTCGCGCCTTCCTCTCCAGATGTAACGATGACGACGGGACTGCTCCACGGGAACTCCGAGCGACTGACTTGCGGCGCCATCTTTGAGACGACGACTTGAAGGTAAAAAGTAAAATAGAGTGTAAGCCGCAAAGTGAAGGTAGAGAGTTCAACAAAGCGGCGTCATGTTTTTGTTCCGGCGTGTGGCGACAGAACAGGAAGGAACGACTGCCGAAGACGTCAGCAAACTCGACAGCGAGCGTTGGGGTGAAGGTGAAGGTGAAAGGGTATTCGAAGAACGGACAGAAAACGAAAGAGGTACTGATGGAGTATTCCCAGCCTGATCAAAATTGAAGAGAGGGCGGTGCGAGTGGACATGTGAATTAGTGGGAATGTAAGGTGCAGCGGACAATCATAAGCCTTGGGAAGGGACGAGTACGACCAGTCGGTCGCAACTGCCTCCTCTACTGTGATATTATCGTAACGTATCCGAAAAAGGGTATCATTGTCAGTCGTCTTCCTCCTCTCTCCAATAGATCATCAACCCCTCCAGCGCGTTGCCATGCTCTTCAAATTCTGGGACCCTTCTTCTTTCCCTCCCCTTTGCAAACTTCTTTCCCAGCCCATTGCACTCCTCAAGCACATATTTCTTATCCTCGGTATTCGCATACGTACCATAGCTGCCCAAAATCTCATTGCCGATGTACAGCTGCGGATCTTGGTCCTTCAAGAATATCGGCAGCAGTATGTACCAGTCGACGAACGGCGCATATACAAACGACCTCGATGTAATGTGGGACTCGATTTCGGAAGATGTCGCCTTGATATCAAGACGAGCAAGAAATGAGACATCAAGCGGCGTAAATGCCGGTTCTTGCGCGTACAATACGAGCGGTACACCCTCTTGCTGTACTGTCCACATATTAGATCAAGCGTCCAAACCATGCCCGAGATTCAACTTACCTATCTTCACCACCGCTCGGAAAAGCACCAGCTGCCACAAAGACCGATACCGATGGTCCCAATCAATGCTGAAGCTCCCAATACCAATGCAGACTGCCTCTCTGACTGTCCAGTCCCGCAGCCCGAGCATGCGGGCAAGGTTCTTCGCACAAGATGTCTTCACCCATTTTCGCTCCATTGTATGCAGTTCGTCCAACAGCTTTTCCTCCGTCAGTCCATTTACTGTCCGGGTAGGCCGTGCAGTTTGTAGCTGCGACGTTTGGGCGCTGTCGTTCGCTCGCCCGCCGGAGACAACCGTCCAGCCATCGGACGACTGAACTTGTTTCCGCTTTTCGCGCTTCCAGTTGCCTATTCTTTGGCTCATTGCGCTTCTCTTGTCACGCGTGGTATACGGGTTACGTGGTGGGCCTATAACTTCCGTCGAGCGGTCGGGTTCGCGCGCACGGTAGCGCAGCGCTGGTCCGAAAGGATGGGGTCTATGGCCGTGCTGTGCGCGTCACCGCAGGTGTGTTACGTTGCCATATTGTGAGTTTCGAGTGTGAGAGTGCGTGCATTTTGGAGTTTTCGAAAGCTTTGGTGCGTCGGAAAGGGTTCGGAATTTCGGAAATAAGAACGTTCACCAAGGCAAGCTTCCCGAGCTTCCGATACCAAAATAAGACTATGGACTACTCATAATATTTAAACGTTTGATAATAAATGTACTTCGAACTTTCCCAGGCCTCGGAAGCTACCCGCCACGAACCGCTCCATCTATGTAACCCAGCTTACTCGTTCGTCTCTGTCCCCGCACATTGTACACCATCGATAGGCTCTCCGAATGCAAATACATCTTTCGATACGACGACCGTGAATTCACCCCACATGTGTTACTCCACTCCCCATGTCTGCACCACGAAATTTGTGACCTCGCTGACATCGGGCCTAGAAAACTTCACAAACTCCGCCAGGACTGATACCTGGATTTCCCTCAAAGACATCTTGTCCACTTTGCGCATTGTAACAGTGTTTCCAAGGACCGAGCCACGCAATGCACGAGACCAAGTCAAAACGTAGCGACTTGTCACCTCTTGCGACACCACGGCTTCCCTTGACTTCGTCAACTTACCGCCAGGAAGCGCTGACTCTGAATCGCGCTTTGCATGAAGCAATGACTCTGAACAGATCTCTGCGGGAGCGTCCTGACGTACCATCAAACAGAGCCTCAGAAAGGGGACCGAACCAATCCAATACAATTCCCGGCGTCATTACAGGACAAGTATGCACCCAACTCCCAGGAAGTTATATCACTCCTTATGCAATATCACACTAAACCCCTCAAACCACACCGGCGCCATCCCTATCCTCTCTCCTAACCTCCACAGTCGCCACATCCGTCCTCTCTTTCCTCCCTACCTCCCCCTCATGCACCGAATCCTTCCACGCCTCCCCGTCCGCACTCCTACTCGGCGGCACCTCTTCCCCCACCCCCCGCTGCCCCAAACTCACCACAAAACTCGGTCTCGTCACCGATCCCCTGCTCACCAGCAGTCCTACCCTATGCAGCACCCTCTCCACCGGCGCCTTCAGCGGCGCCAGACACGCCGCGATGATGCCCAGAAGGACCTCAAGCATGCACCACATGCTCATCATGACGGTGGAGGAGAGTAGGTCCCCCGCGAAGGTCGAGTCGGAAAGCCCCATGCGGTACGCAGCGATGACGGCGGCGAGGAGTCCCGTGGCCATGAGGCAGCAAATAAGGACTTTCTCGCGCGTCGAGCGGTGCAGGGTGCGGATGAGGTGGATGGGGAGGAGTGCGAGGACGGCGTCGTTTAGCACGAGGAGGGCTGCTCGCGTCAGTCCGATCGTGGTACTTGCACCGAAAACGGGGGGTAAGGACGTACTATTCGCGACCCAGCCAAAGATGAGCACGTACTTCCTGGGCCAGCATCGTACGTCGTACACGGGCTCCCAGCTCGCGCGGAGCGGGGTGCAGTTCGCGAACTGGAACAGCATGTGGCCGAAGTAGGTTAGCATCTGGATGGCTATGATGCTCCAGAGGGTAAGCTTCCAGTAGCGGTCGTGGCTGAGGCGCAGCAGGGAGAGCGCGATGGAGAGCCGCGTCAGCGCGATGGCGGCGATCCAAACGACTTGCTGCACGAAGTTTACTTTCATGACGAGCGTTATGTCGTGTGGCGTTACGTAGTGGGAGTGGTGGCCCCAGCCGTGGAGGGAGGCGGTCAGGGAGAGGAAGAAGTCGACTACGCATAGTATCTTTGCCTGGTCAGAAAAGGTGTGTAGAGAGCGGTTTGGGGAGGAGACGGACCGTCGCTACTAATATGAGGTAGTCGTCTATTCGCAGATTGAATCTTGGCCGTAGCCGCGAGTAGATCCGGGCACTGCAGAGGCCGATGGCAAGGAGGGTGAAGACGCCGGTGACGGCGAGGAAGGTCGGCGCATAGTTTGTGTCTGGAGGTGGTGGTCCGTCCAAGGTGCTCATCGTGCTCCAAGCCTACTCCTAATCATGCAGGAGTATCAAGAAGATTCGTAGAAAGGCGTCGAACATCCAAAGCAGTTTCCAGCAACCCTCACGAAGGCGACTACACCAAAAAACCAAAAACGCAAGGGCTCAGTCGTTAGAAGTAGAAGTAAAAAAAGCGGTCGATCCATCCCCACAAGCACGGTGCGCGGCCGCCATGACGCCTTCCCCAACCCTGCTCCCTCCCGTCCTCTAGCCCAGCCTCCACCGATCCCTCGCTCTCCTGATGTGTTTTCAGCTTCGCAAATCACCACCCAGCGTCCACCGTGTCGTCAAAATTAGCTGACCAAACCCCCAGCACACCCAAGCCCATGCATGTCAATTCCTCTCGCAGGATCCTCCTCCAGACACGGGGAACCCGCCCCATTGGCTCACCCCGCCCGTCAGCTGAGAAACCGTATCTCCATTATTGTCCCAGCCGAATAAACTTTCGCGTCGGCGCCTTCGCGTCGCGGCAGCGGAAACGCGGCGTCCTCTTCCCAGCGGCAGCTAGGCCGATTTACCCGCGGCAGACGGACGTCCCCGGGGGAGGCGAAAGTCAAAGTATTGGATGAGTCTGTAAGTAAATACGAGGGTGGCAAGCGTAACCTGGAAATGTGTCGGGGGAACGGGTAAAGGCTGGGCGGGAGGGTAAATGTGTGTGTCTAAACGCGTCCCTGTATTGGAAGGGGAAACGACGCCCCGCGTCTGCAGCGCGAAGGCACATGACTCGTGAAGCTGTGCCGCATGCAAGACATCGCGTGCACGGTGCGTCTCCACAGGTTGACGGGGAAAGTTTATGCGTCCTTTAACCCTGTTCAGGTGGAGGCGTCGTGTTGAGGTCGAATGATTTATTTGCCGCATCACAGTTCGGACTGGCTGCTTGGTGCGAGTCCGATGTGCTACTTGTTCCCCTTGCCCTATTATGCTGGTACCTAAAGTATCTTTGGATGGCTTCGCACACGTCGCGATGTACTGGTAATAACGCTCGTCGCCGGGATTACCGTCACTCCGCTAGAGTCTGAACGGTGAAAGCGACGCCGACGAAATCCTCCGCGTGTTTGCAAGCCACAAACGCCAGAAATAGGCCTTCCGTTCAAATTCCTTGCACTGCTTTGCGTAACGCTGGCTGCGCGACGCGAATTCAAGTTAACAACCTTGCCAGCCCTCGCGCGTTCAGATCCTTCCCGACACATGCCTTTTCAGCGAGAGTCTTCCGCCATGTCCATCTCTTCGCTCTGAGTCACAATCCTTCCGTTCACCCACTGATATGCAGAGAGGTCCAGCTCGCTCTCGCTCTCCTCGTCACCTCGTCCTCGCGACGACACAGACTGGCTCTTGAGAAGATGCCTGTCTCCACGTATTCTATCTTTTGTCCAGTGGGCCAACCCATACGCACTGTCCTTTCGCTCTTTTCGAACAGCATTGTCCACTTCACCGTCAGCCTCTTGAGAACCGGAAGTTTCCTTACGACCTGAAGCCAGGCGAGCAGAAGGCGGCACAGGCATAAGACTCACGCGCTTCATAGTTTTTGGGAGGCTGTTTGCGACACGTTGCTCGCGCTCGTTGGCTTTGCGAATATCCTCTTCGTTGCGGAATTCGACGTCTCTCTGAAAGTGCTCGTCCAGTGCAGCAAGGGCTTTCTGCTTCGCGCGACGGTGATGTAAGCGGAGAGCTGCTTGAACGGACGGCGACTCGGAACCGAGCGCCCTCTCAGAGCTCTTGGAGCGAGCTGAAGGAGCTGTGGTCTTGCCGGTTGCTCGGGCAGGAGTGATGGGACGATTCGATTTAGTACTGCGAGTGACAATTAGAGACTTCTCTGGTTTCCCATTTTTAGTGGACTTACCGCTTCACAGATTTGAACCCAAACTTGGGGGTTACGGATACTGGCTTGGCAGTGCCTGAGCCGTTCACAGCCTTTGCCTTCTTTACCACTGGCTTGCGTATCCTGTTCAGCAAAGGTTCATCGTCTGATGATGGCGGCTCGAACTCGGGATCATCATCGCTATCATCGCTGACGTTGTGGATCACCTTTCGTTTACGGGTCGGTGAGACTTCCGAATTTGGTGGTGTCAGCAATAATAGATTAAGACGGGCCTTATCTGTTGCGGCAGTTGAGTTCCCTGGCAATGTCTGGCTCGAAGCCCGCGAGGTGATAGTTTCTTCTCGGCGCGAACGATCGTTGATGAGGGCAGCGCGACTCGGGACTTGGGGGACCTTGAACTGTGTCAGTGGTTGTGAGCGATCGAGTGCTTGATGGGAAGGTCTATGTAAAGAAGGATCCACACCCTTGGCGGATACGTCGTCCTGATGCTGTTCTCTTCTCTGTTTTTCTGCAGCATACTCGTCAACGGATGCCTGTTGGGGACGTTGGCAGTCCGTAGTGGTGTGGACCTGAACCTGGGAGCATTCCACAGAGCCCTGGATGCGTGAAGGTTTGTCAACCTCGCCTTCAACGCAATGGTCACGAACATTGCTGTTGGGCTCATTGTGCTTCTCTACAGTCCTCAAGTTTTTGAGAGTGCGCTCTCGCTCTTTCCTTCTCTTGAGTTCAGCCTCATTGATCTCTATCCATTGGGCTTGTTCAGCGGCAGGAAGTCTGCCGTTGGTCTGCATGATCGCAAGGAAACGCTGCCTCTGTTTCTCGTATTCAGCGCGAGCATCTCTGTCCGCCTTATCTGCGTCGGTATGTGCGTGCTGGCGATCGGGCATTTTCGCACCAGGATTGTGAGAGCGATGTAGCATGTTCGGACCAGGTTCAGGTTGCTCAGCCTCAGCGAGCGCGTCCTTCATATCGACATCTTCTTCTGACCGCTCGCAAGCCTTCTCGAGTCTTGGCGCCCGGTTCTGGCCTCCATGACGGTGCAGTGTATCGCTTGCGAAAAGTTGCTTTTGCTGCTGCTGCTGCTGCGGACGCGAAAACGAATCACTTGGTTTGATTGACTGCTCTCCAAGATGATCTGAAGAACTGTTCAGGCCCATCTGCATCTCGTGTCTAAGTTGGGTTTGTCGGCCTTGCAGCATCAGGCTCTCCCTCTGCACAGGACTGGGTATCGCAGTTCCAGGTTCCATTCCACGGTTGTTAGGCCTATTTTGGATGGGCATGGGTTTCACTGGTGCGTCACGGGCAGAGACCTGCGTGGGTCCCACCGGGGCGTTCACCGGTACCGGCACATTGGAGCTTGTAGGGAATTGGCGGTTGCTGGGGTCCTCTTCATCTTTGACATTCGACCGGAACACCTGGGATGGTCAGAAAAGCTATCGATGACTATTCTCGACATCCACGCACCTCAGAGCTGTCCCCAAAGAACGACAGCACCCCACTAGGATGCGGAGGATTGAGCTCTACCCGCTGACCCGACGCTGTAGTAGTGGGTCGTGATTGTTTGTTCTCCTCGTCTGAGCACAGGTCAACAACCTCGATATCCTGCTTCTTAGGAGCAATTTTGCTCCGAGGCTTCGGTGCGGATTTCGCGGCAGGTTTACTCTAGGCATTGTCAGTCTGCTTGGCCCTCAGTCACAGTCGGAGGCCAAAATCATGGCGCCAACTCTTGAATAGCTTCCTCGAGGATAGGATACGTACCTGACGCTGAGCCGCAGCTGGGGTCCGAGCTGGCGTAGCTGTAGGTGGTACCGCTTTCGCAGCAACCTTATTCGGGGCGTTTGCCGGCGCTTTCAGATGATTTTGTGCAGGATTTCCGGCGTTTCGAGCTGGTGGTCTTGGACCCGGGGGAGGAGCTTGGTCAACCGGCCTCTGTGGAGCCTGTTGGCGAGGAGGAGTCGCGACCTGTCCATTTGGAGTCCTCCCAAGCGAATCTGCGTTCGCGGGAGGCTGCCAGGCGACACAAGGCTGTCCGGTCCAGAAAGCCTGCTGCTCATGTGCGTGTCGCTCGAGCAATTGCCGCCTGGCGTCTGCCACTCGGCGCTCAAACTCGGATCTTGTGTTGTCTTGTTCCTGCTTGAGATTGAACCATTGCTCCATCCGAGCTAGTGGCACTGGGCCCATTTGCGGCTGCTCTGGCTGCTGACGTGCTGACATGTTAGTCGCAGGTTTGGAGTTAAAGGCATACTAAGGAGAGGAAGAAGAGGATAGGGAACTTTAGTAGAAAGCGGGGCATTTTCTCATTTAAGTGTTTCCCGAGGAACGACCATGTAGAGGTCAAGGTGAATCGACTTGGTGAATTCGATGTGACGGCGAAATTAGGGTGAGAGAGACTATTACGGGACAGGAGGTAAGTCAGGAAAGTGCGACCCTGCGAGCCGGGTAGCAAACGCACGGAACACGGAAAACCAGTTGCTGAGAGCGAAACAATTAATGAAGGATGTCAATTCCCAAAGAGCGCCGCTCAATGCAACCCATATAATACCACATAATGTACACCTCTGCCGTCCGGCCCCTCTTAGAAACCCGGCGGGTTCAGTCTCTGGCTGACCCTCGTCCACTTCGGTACTTCTGCGCAAGAGTCAGCATTCACTCTCACCAGCTCTACCCGTCTCCTCTACAGCTCCTCTAACTCTGCTATTCTAGCCTTACGCGCCAAGGAGCACTTACTGTGAATGCCCTTTCTATACCTCTTTACTTTCCGATCGAATACGGTGTATTTGTCCCTGGGCAGCATTTCCTGCTCGGTCGGCATCTCCTTCTTCCACGCCTCGACCTTCTTCAGGGTCTGGCCCAGGCGCGAGAGCGCTGAGTCAACGGTGGACACGATGTTGTCGACGCCCCGAAGGCGTCCGCGCTGGCGGTACTTCTGGTGTCGCGAGAGGCGCCATGGGACTTTCCTACAGGGTCATAGATTAGCCTTGGTGTATGATAGCTTGCATAGGGAGGCAAGGATGCAGGCGGGTCATCCATTCAAGGAGCGATCGAGGGGCGTCGAAGAGGAATTGGCGGACGGCGTACCATAGGAGACCACCCGACAGCGGGTTCGTGAGACGGAAGGGACCGAACATGGTGGGCGCGTGTGTTTGCAGTTGGCTCTCGCGATGAGGATGTGGAAAAGTCGCGGTTCGCATGGCTATGGCTTGGCAAAGAATCCCTGCTAGCGGCCCATCTCCGCATCACCTCCGAGCACCACAGTCCCCACGACGAACAACGCCAGGCGGCCGCCGCCCATACAGAACGACCTCCCAAAGCCCAGGAACACGACGTAAACAGTGTCTCGGTCTCTCCGTCACCGCTAAGGAGTACCCAACGCCCTCCGTTGGCATTCGCTCATACGACCACGGACCCCTCCAGCACCATACCTCACCATGTCCTACTACTTCACCATCTTCTCACCAACCGACACCCCCCTCTTCACACACGAATTCGGCACCTCCCGCTCCTCGGGCGACGGCATCGCCCACTTCTCCCCGACCGACCGCCACCTCGCCCCCTTCATCCTGCACTCGGCCCTCGACATCCTCGAAGAAGTCCAATGGGGCCCCTCCTCCACCGCCGGCTCCGCCCCCATGTACCTCAAGCACATCGACAAGTACGCAAACAACTACGTCTCGTGCTGGATCACCGGCGCTAACGTGCGCTTTCTGCTGCTGACGCGGCCGCGGGATGAGGTCCTCGGGCAGGGCGGGGGGCTCGGCGGGCAGAGGGGTAGTTTGGCGGGCGGGCGGCTGGGCGTGGGCGGTGGGGGTGGTGTCTATAGGCCTGATGCGCCGGCTACCGAGGAGGCGGTTAAGAACTTTTTTGTTGATGTCTATGAGAGTTGGGTTAAGACGGTTATGAATCCTTTTTTTCATGCGGGGAATGGCGATGTCGTCAAGAGTCCTGTCTTTCGGGCGAGGGTGGCGGCCGCGGCGAAGAAGTATCTGTGAGGGGAGGAGGCAGAGCGTAGATGTCTGTGATGGGATTGATTTAGATGCGGGGTGAGGGGCGCAGCGCTTGGGGAAGTGTCCAGCGGAAACGTAACTATACGAGATGACACCTATTTGGCGCGAAGGGGACGAGGCATAAGACGCTGGGGATTTTTGCCCGCACGATGAAAACATGAGCATCCACGGCTGTAAAGAGCACGTGGACTCGGGTGGCAGTGGAAAGACGAGATACCTTTGGGTAGTAGTAGTAGTAGCAAACCCGCAGGACCAGCGACGACGATATACCCCATAGAATAGAACAGACAGCCAGTCTTCATTCAGCCAGCTATCCAAGCACCATTCAATCAATCATTACAAGACCGTAATCGCCCCCAACTGACCTAGTCCACCGCAACAATCTACAAGAACAAACCCCCTACCCAAAACCCCCAACCCACCATCATCAACGCATGTGCATTAATCAAACTCCCAGTTCCCACCCAATGCCTCGAACTCCTAGTTCCCACCCAGCAGCCCCTGCCCCTCGAGCGGGACATGCACCCTCCTCCGCTCCCCAAAATTATGCAGCCGCTCCCCAATGAGATACACCTCGTCGCGCACAACACCCCTCCACCGCCGCACAACGCCCAGCCCTTCCTTACCCGCCCACACAGCCCCCACCGCAAGCCCAAGGCACGGAAACACAAACCGCCACACCATCTTCCTCGTCTGCGGCTCCGCGCCGATCAGCGCGGTGTGATTCAGTGTGAGCGCCACGCCAGACGGGACGACGATCGACACGGCGAATAGCGCAAGCGCAGGTAGCACGAAGCAGCGCGTCGCAATGCGCGCGTTAGGGTCGAGATACCCATCTCGCACGACCGCCGCGAACGCGCGGGCGGGCCTGCTCGCGCGGTCCGCAAACGCAAGGCGCGCGACCAGCCGCGCGTACAGGAAGCCGAGCGTCCAGTCCTGGATGAGGTGCACGACGTGCGGGTCCGCGGGGCCGAGATACGCGTGCAGGGGGATGAGGCCGTAGAACTCGATTAGGATGGCGAAGAGAAAGGGGATGAGGAGGATGAGGGCGCTCCAGACGTAGGCGAAGCGGAGGGCGCGGAAGGCGGCGCGGGATGCGGTTGCGGCGAGGGTGGCGAGCGCGCTGGCGGCAGGGCGGTCGATGCCGGTAATGAAGGCGTGGAGATGGAAGAGGGTATAGGCGAGGGATCCAAGCGTGTAGAAACCGAGGGAGAAGGAATGAATGTCGTTCATTTCGACGGTCGCGGGGAGAAGCAGGGAAAAGAGGTAGCGGCCGAAGAGGAGTGGTATGATTGTTGCACTGACTCCGGCCACAGCGGCGAAGATCCAGATGGTGAAGACGAAGATGCCGATGCGGAGGCGGAACCACGGCGGGATGTAGACTTTGGTGACGAGGTTAGAGTTGTGGACGCCGCTGGCGTCCTGGAGGCCGTCTTTGCGCACATTGTGTTCGTCGACGTCGACGAAGACAGGGTCGCCTTTGGGAATGCGGGCCTGGTCTGAGGCAGGGGCCCGGACGTAGCGACCTTCGAAAACGAATTCGCCCTTGATCGTGCGGCCCTCCTGGTTTGTGGCTTTCTCGCCGAAGAGGAAGTTGGAGAGGCGGAGGAAGCGCGCGCAGAGCTTGAACCACCATCCCGAAATCGCTTGTAGTGCATCGCTCGGTTTGTACAGCTTTATGATGACGGGAGTGAGGAAGTTGTAGAAGAGGAGGTCAAGGGGAAGCTCCAGCGACGGCGCATGGGAGACCCACTGAATAGGGAGAACGCCGGTGGTAAGTTGATTGAGACTCCATACCACACCACCGAGGCAGACGATGACCAGTGCTCCGTACACTAAAGCACTGAAAGCAATCTTTCTAAGCTGCGTGGTGACACTACGCTCGAGCACATCTCGCACGGGGTGGAATTGCGGGTCATCAGGGTCGCGGATGAAGTAGAGCACGCCGCGGCGCATAATCTTGCGACACATTGAGACAAACAGGGCAAAATGGAACATGTAGCACGTGCCAATAAACCAATGTACAAACCCTGACGTCCAAGGACTCTCGCGCGTGAATTGCCAGCGCGTATAGAGGTTTGCGTCCTTGAAGAGGGGTAGCAGTGCCATGTCGAGGAGAAGGCCGCAGTACAGGGGAAAGACTAGCATCTCGATGGATATGATCAAGATGACTTTCAGTACACCACCGGCTTGAAGGAGAATCTCGGTTATGATCCGCTCGATTTTCATCCCCTGATTCGAAGTACTGAAGAAGCCGCCCCGCTTGAGATAGACAGCACCAGCCAATGCGAAGAAGGCATAGCCAGCGAGGACCGCAATCAAGCGATCAGATGCCGTCCAGTGTGCATCAGCTACAGAAACTGGGCTGATGTCACGGCCGAAATCGAGGTCGAATGTGATCTTGTACGATTTCGTAGCCAGTAGCCATGATGCAAGTGAGGCGACCTTGCCGTACGTCGTCATGCATGCCACTTTTATGGTTTCAGCAAGTAGTTGAGCGGTCGTCACAATGAATGAGGAAGAGGAGCTGCCTGCGGCATCTTCCAAGAATGCGGTCACCATGTTACTCGTCTGCTTCATCGTCGACGACGTGGCGTTTTGAATTGTCCGCAGGGCTTCATGACAATAAATCGATAGACGGAAGTAAGTCGGTGGCGGGAACAGAGGGGATACCTCGACCAAGTTCCAAAGGCGACTTGCTGCGTTGTTTGAAATCGTCTTGGACTGTTTGAAAGCGAGTTCAAAGGGGCGTTCCATAGTACCCTGACTGATCAAACGGACGCTTAACCAGAACACTTCCAAAAGTCCGGATACGATGCCGGCAGCTAGAAAAACAAAGCTGTCGACGAGGAGGTCTGCTAAGGTCGCTACGATATGCAACGGGAGCTTGATGAAGAGCGCAACCGGACTGCCCATGAACAGAATGACTACCTTCCCCCACAGATACGGAAGCCAGACGGCGCAGGCGAGAGTCGCAGAGATCAGAACAGCGCTGAACATGGCATTCTGGAACAGACCGGTAAGGGGGCCTTGCATGCCAATGAGTTCCAGGATACCCTCCAAGTCTTCGGCGTCATCAATAGCGTCTTGGTCGTTTACATCGATACCAGCTTGGGCAGCTGCCGCTGCAACTTCAGGATCTTGGATCGGCTGGTCGGCTACTTCACGCGGCTCGTTTCCAGCGAAAGGCACAAACGGCGCCTCGTCGGCTATGTTGCGTACAACGCGCGCATCATCGGCACCGTCCTCTGCTGCTTGCACGCCGGGCGCGACGCCTTCGAACATCCAATCCAAGACACGCTGCAAAAGCCGTCGAGGTGGCTGCGCATCAACAACGGGAGCGGGCTCTGGTTCACGCTCTTGCTCAACATCCGTCTCGTGGTGCTCTTCCTGCGGCAATTCCGGTGCTACGTCAGCAGCAGAGTCTTCGGCGTCGGTGTCCAGAGTGTCTCTGTAAGAGTCCGAACCGCACGTAGACAAGTTTGACGCCTCGTCGCCAATTCCGGAAGGCCCAGCTGCATTGTCTTGTGTAGATACTGAAGGCCCTGACCTTGCAACGGTGGGAGGGATAGGGTCATGGTCAACAGCCTTGTTCTTGCCTTTGTCCTGTGATGACTCCTGGTCGCTACCGTCCACCACAATATCGGGAACCTGTTGCCAGCTTTCGCTGCTATGGTCGCTGCCTTGTTCTTGGTCAACTGGCACTGAGTCCGCCACTTCGTCATCCCACGAGTTGGGTATTGTAGCAGCAGACTTCTGCGCGTTGTCCTCTCCCGGCTCCAGTACATTGGTAAACGACCAGGAACCGTCTTCTTCCAAGCGCCGTTTGACGTCGGTAGCTAGAGAGGAGCGACCTCTAGCTGGTAGAGGTGGTCTCTTCGACGGCGATGCGGATCCCGAGCGTGCCGCCGACGGCGTCTCGTGTGTGCTGTACGCAAGACTGCTCGAGCGCTCAGGGAGAGCCCGCCCTCGAGCAACACGCGATTCTTCCTGCCGGCGTCGTTCCTCTACATCAAGTTTCTCTCGGATGGTGCCAGGCAGCTCGTCGAGGAAGTAAGCCCAGTCCTCGGTCAGATCAAAGGATCCGTCTTTGAAAGCTTGTATGATCATGTCTTCCGGAGGTTCGCCCGTTTCATGCCAAGTTTCCAGTACAGCTCGGCCCTCTGGGAGTTCGCTCTCTAGCTTCTCCCTGCATTCAAAGCTTGGTCCCCTAATTGTTGGCCGCATAGGTGATATGGGCTCTTCATCTTCTTCTGCGTCCGTTCCATCTTCCAGATCGTCAGCCTCGTGCTCGTGATCATGTTCCTCTCCGGCGACAGCTTCCTCTTCTCCTTCGTCCTCCTGCTGTTGCGGCGCTTGGTCAGCTGCAGCGGCTGCATTGCCGTTCAGCATCACCATGTTGATGACAGGCTGCTGCTGTACAACCCATTCGCGAATGAGGAATATCAAAATGAATGCAACTACAACAGCGAGCGTTATGATCTGGCCTTCGAGCACGTCGACCAAGAATTCGTTCGCTGCTTGTGAAGGGAACGGATTGAACAAGGAAACGTCGGAAAGTAGCGATGGGTTCCGCGGACCCAGGTGGTCTGCCGTGGTGTTCAGCTCGGTCCTGTTCAAGGCGGGCGGAGGTGCCAGGGTGTGCAGCGGAGTCACGAAGCCCCATAGGAAGCGTTTGGCGAAGGTCCAGACGGTGGTGGGTTCGCCGGCACTCATGTTACGCGTCTGCGAGAATGGCAACAGCAGGCTCGGAAGCGGCATCTCCAGGGTTTTGTTTGCGGCTTGGGCAGCTTTGTGGGAAGCGTGGAGCGCATCCAGGTCGTAGACGGGAGGCGCGGAGGTCCCGTTGACCAGGGTGCGCAGCTCCATGTAGTCGTCGCGGTTCCATCCTCCGTCGCCAACCCAGAAGAGACTCCGCCAGACGACGCGCACGCACCCGGGCAGCAGAATCAGCCAGACGGAGGCGACCAGCACGGCGCGACACCACGTCATGAACAGCTTGAGGATGTGGACGGCGGCGCGGCGGAGGAAGACGGAGGTGGGTATGGTGTTGGGCATGCCGGGGTGGTACAGCTTGGTGAAGCGGAACGACGTCTTGCACAGCTCGCAGTATTTCTTCTGCGAGTGGGACAACCACTCCATGAGACACTCCTGGTGCACGTATTTGATGCTGCCGCTGCACTTGCACGGGTAGAACAGCGGCTCATCGGGCGTGCTCTCGCCGCGACATATGCGACAAGTGTCGACATCGTCCTTGTCTTGCGGCTGGCTGGGTGGCAGCACGTCGGTCGCGGGCGGGGCTTCTGGAGCGGGGTTGAGACCGGAGGCGCCTGCGGAAGCCATGTCTCAGCGGAGACAGCGAGGGCCGTGGGGTTGCGGGTGTGTACGTGGTTGCGTATATACAGGCGCGGTGTGCCGCAGCGGGGGGCTATGAGCACATCGGAGGGCGTGTAGCGACGGGGGCGGGGTCGCGGAGGAGTGGTAGAAATGGTTTACGTTGCCACAGAGACGCCGAGGTGCGAGCAGAGGGCGTAGGTGCGAAGTCGTGAATGGCAGGCGCTGGAGGAACGTCGGCGGGCTGTTTTGGTCACTTGGATGATGGCCGAGCGCGGAAGTGAGCCACTGCCACTGCCGCCGGAGCGGGTCTTGGGCTCTCGCTTGCTTAGTTCTGGGGTTGCCCCCAGGCGCTCGTTATTGCGATGTCCATGTATACACTGTACTCTCTGTACGGACATGGCCATGGCAGCCAGTAACTACGCCGCTCGGGTCCGCAGCATGCACGGTAGCTAGATGCAGATTCTCAACGTACAAGCCATGTCTACCGGGAGAGCAATCACGGCGTCACGACGGCAGCAGCACGCACCGTGCCAAACAAAGAGCGCACACCCAGCAGAGACGCAGTTCGTGCCCATGCACCCGTCCCCAGCATTGGACTTCTCCATCGAAGATTGACTGTGTGATCGCGCCCCCAGCCCTGATCAAGGCCCCCGTCTGCATTCTGGATTCTGCATGCGCTCGGCACGTGCTTTCCGCTGCTCTGACATCATCCCTGTTGCGCCCGTGTGCCTGGAGCTTGCATCCTAGTCCGGCTGCCCACTATCTCTCACATTTGTTGACTCCCTCCACCCACACACCCCCAAAGGCAGCCAGATCTCTGTACGTCCATCGCCCACGAGCGCTTGTGCATCGCCAGCATACTTACATTCCTCCCAGAGGCTTGTCCACCCCGCGTGTCACTTCACACCGCCCACACGCGAACCCCGACCGCCGCGGACCTACGCACACACTCCACACGCAGCCATGGCTGGCCAATCCAATGGCCGGGCGAAGAAGCCCAGCAAAGCCGTCCCCAACGGCAAGGCGAATGGCCACCTGAACGGCCACCTCAACGGCCACCTGAACGGCCATGCCGACAAATCCAAACAAGCAAATGCGCGCAGGAAGCAGAGGACAGGCTGGACGCGCAGCTTCACAAATATCGTGGCAAGGTACGTCGCTCTACCGAGAACACGTTCGGATTGTTTTTGCCTGTAACGAGCTTTCCTACGAGGCCGAGAGACCGCCGCTGGATCTGGCAAAATGGCATCATGCTGACGGCTCGCAGGCTGCTGTCGTGGTATCTCATCATCACGCTTGCCTTTAGATGCCCCTCGTCGTTTACCCAACTATCCGACTCGTCACCGAAAGCCTGCAAGCCCTATCTCCACGCCCGCTCTTACGCCGCACCCTACCTAGACCCCTACTATCAGACCTACCTTGCACCTCAGGTCGAAAAGGTGCAGCCGTACGTGGATACCTTTGACCAGCGCGTTTATGCTCCTGTCTCTACGTTTACAAAGAACCAATACGCTACCTACGGCGCCCATCGCGTGGAGCAGGCCCAGAAGTATGCCGAAGCCGAATGGGCAAGGACCGCGCGTCCCCAGATCCAACAAGTTCAAAACAAGGCATATGCTCAGTACGAACACCACTTAGGCCCTCACGTGAAGACGGCTTCGGATGCCCTCGACCCATATGTTGAGCAGGCGAAAGCAAGTCTGGTCGAGATATACCACTTGAGCATCCTCCCGACGTACGAAGCACTGTTACCGTATGGTCGTCAGGCCTATGCCCAAGGTCATCATGCCACAGTGCGCATCATCTTCCCTGCTGTTCAGTCAGGACGTGATGCAACCTGGAAGTTTGTCTCCCGCACGCTCTGGCCACACGTGCGAGTCCTCTATGGCGACAATGTCGAGCCTCAGTTGGTTCGTATCCGGGAAAGATTGGGAAGGTACAAGGACCAGCAGAAGATTGAGTCGGTCCTGGAGGCCGTTGAGTCGTCGTAAGTGCAATCAATATTCTTGGTCTTTCAATGCCATACTGATCCCCTCCTCTAGGACCGCGCTGCCAGAGACAGATGCTATCACTTCCACTGCTACTATCGCTTCCTCTGTTTCCTCGGTCGTCAGCTCCGCCACCGAATCCACAAAGTCTGGCTGGGGTGTGTTTGATGACTTTTTTGGTGCCGAGTCAAGTGCAACACCTGCTGAGGTCGAGACCAAAACGCCTACGCAGCCAAAGCAGCCTCAGCTCACTGGTGCAGAGCTCAGGGAGAAGCTGAACCAGGACCTTCGCGAGTGGCAGACCAAGTTTGCAACTGCCGCCGACAAGGGTGCCGATGACTTGGACACACGCGTCGCCGAGATCACCAAGCGACAGATCGATAACGGTGTCCACGGACATGGCGCCGCCTTAATTGTGCAGCTTGAAGAGACTGCCGAGTCAACTGTTTCTTCGCTGAAGAGGTTCACCAAGCAGACCATCAAATCCCTACCCGAAGATGCGACAGAAGCGCAGCTGGAGAAAGCTCATGACAAATGCATCACCAAAATGCGCGAGCTCGGCCTGGCTGTTAAAGAGAAGTCGCAAGCAGTCAGAAACTGGAAAGTAACATTTGATCAAGAGACCGATAACCTCGTCCGCGCCGCCGTCGGAAGCACAGTTGAAGTGCTCGAAAAGATACACGGCTTAGGTCTTCAGGAGGTTGGCATGCGCTGGGCATGGCTCGACGGGGTCGAGTACAAAGACTGGCAGAACTACCATAAGCTCAGGGATACTCTCAACGAATGGCAGGAAGAAGTTGAGGCCGTTGGCTCGAAACACGATGGCCTGAAGGCTGCGCACGAAGAGGCGGCGAAGCTCGAAGACAAGGCCATGACGATAGCATCGACAATGGTCAACGAGCTAGTTCGTCTCAAGGATGTATCCAAGTGGAAGATCTGGGCCGGCGACCTATCTGATGATTTCTCGGATAAGATAGTACCAGTCAAGGCTTACAACGCTGCCCAACAGGTTCTCGGCAACGCCCAAGAGGCTTCATCGCAGGCTTCGGAAGCAATCCTTGGTTCCGAGACACCAGCCAGCGAGAGCATCGCATCTGCGGTCAAGTCATCCGCCTCCAGCGCCTCATCCCAACTTTCTGAGAAGATCGTTGGCTCAGAGACCCCCGCCACTGAAAGTGTTGCAGCTGCAGCAAAGACGTCGGCCTCAAGTGCCTCCTCGCAACTTTCCGAGAAAATTGTGGGCTCAGAGACTCCCGCCGCAGAGAGCATTGCATCCGCTGCTAAGCAATCAGTGTCCGATGCTGCGTCCAAGGTTTCTGAGGTTGTGATTGGCTCTGAGACACCCGCCACTGAGAGCCTAGGGTCGGCCGTGGAGTCCCAAGTCTCCAATGCAGCAGAGAGCATCCAAAGTGCGACCAAGGCCGCCAAAAAGAGTGCGGAAGCGGCAGCTTCAGCGGCTTCGGAAGCGCCTAAGAAGGTTTGGGGTGGAGTCAATGCCCAAGTATTTGCAGAAGCGAGAGAAATCGTGTTTGATGACGTTATTGACGATGATGAGGAGGGAACCTACTCCGAAAAGATTCAGGGTATGGTCGCAGGCGCTGGAGACCGGGCATCGGACCTCAGCCGCGCCGTGAGCCAGGCTCTCCTTGGTGCTACAAAGACCCAGGGTACCGCTGAGTCCGTTACCTCACTTGCAAGCGAACAGTATGTCAAAGCTCTTGCTGCCGCTTCGAGCGTTTTGTACGGCACCGAACAAGCCCCTCTCGACAGCGCTACCAGCGTCGCATCGGACAAGTTTGCCTCAGCTGTCACTGCGTAAGTACATGCCTTCCTACAATTGAGAACGTCACTAATAACATACTAGAGCTTCGTACGCCATCTACGGCACGCCCACACCTACTGCAGTCATTCAAACCGTTCGCACGCACGCCAGCTCGCGCTACAACGAGGCCGTCAGCATCGCTAATGTGCAGTTCGAGAACGCCAAGTCCCAGTTCTCTGTATTGGTGTCTGGCACCACACAACCTGCTCATGAGACCATGCTTGCTATGATCGAAAAGGCGTACTCGGACTCTCTAGCAGCTGCTAGCGAACGTATGGACGCTGCTCTTCAATACACGGAGTCAGTGAAGAACTATGCAGCTGGCCCGACCCAAGGCTACTTTGAGTCAGTATCGTCCATTGCATCATCGAGGTTGTCGGAAGGTTTGAGCCAAGCAACTGCGCAGTTCTCCTCCCAACCAACTGGGTCGCCTGTCCTCGACGGTGCACGTCGCCAGTATTACGAAGCTATCGGTTTGGCCCACGCGCGATACTCCGAGTTCCTAGGGGCTGCTTCTACTGCTGTCTACGGCGCGGAACAAGGCACGTTTGAATCGCTTGCCTCGGTTGCTTCCGATTCAGCAGCTTCAGTTGCTGGTTCTGCACAGTCATACGCATCGGGCGTGTCCGACTCTGCACAATCCGCTGCAGCGAAAGCCCAGGACGCAGCCGCGTCACTTGCCTCGCAAGTCAGCTCAGGCGTCATTGGCTCTGAGACTGTCTGGACCGAGTCTGTCGCGTCTCAAGCGAGCCAAAATTGGGACGCTCTGATCGCCAAGGCTAGCAACCAAGTGTACGGTGCGCCAACGCCCTGGGCTGCATCCGTCTACTCTCAAGCTGGAGAATACGCTGCGCAAGCAACTGCTCAGGCTGCCGAACAGGCCGCCGCCGTTCAAGCGTTGATTTCTGAGCTTGTTGTCGGCAAGGAGCCTGACTTCACAGAGAGCGTCATGGCTCGCTTTTCTTCTGCATACAACACGGGTCTTCCGGCTGCTGTCTCCTCCGTCAACTCCATCGCATCCGAGAACTACGAAGCTGTCACTTCCTATGCGGGCGAGAGCTTTGAAGCAGCCTCTGAATTTGCCGCAGAGGCTTACGCTTCTGCCTCCTCGGTCGTTGAGTCTGTCTTTGTGCCTCCGCCGGCCATTGAGACCATTATCAGCAACGCCAACGACCGGCTCAATGCGGCTGTCGAGAGTGCCTCTGTGGCTGTCTACGGCACCCAGAAGGGTACTGTCGAGCAAGCCAGCGAATCGGTCGCCAGCGCCTACGCCTCCGTGCAGTCAAAGGCTAGTATAGCCATCTACGGCACTGCCGAAGCATCTCACGACTTCGCAGCCGTGGCGTCCAGTGCTCAAGCAGCTATCAGCGATGCCATCTTCGGCACCCCTACAGCTACAGGATACGCGGCCTCCGCCTCCAACGGCGCGGCCGCAGCAGCAAGCGTGTACAGCTCCGTCGCATCCGTGGCAAGTGAAAAGGCTGCCAACGCTGCAGCGGCAGCCAGCGAAGCTGTTTACGGACCGGAGCAGGGCGCCGTGGAGAGCGCCAGCGCCCGTCTCGCTGCTGCCGTCGAAGCGGCGAACTCCCGCATCAGCGAGATCTACGCTGCGGCAGTCACAAATGAGGCGGCTGTAGCTAGCAGCGCCAGCAGCGTCGCGGCGGAAGCGATGAAGCGCGTTAAGGATGAGTTGTAGACTCGCTGCATCGTTGAGACAACGTGTTTTGTCGAGCGGGTCCCTGTTACCTGGGCGAGATCGCTCCCAGTCATCGCCACTCCCATCCTTCACACCCCAAATTGAACGACCGACCGAATCACATTCCTCGCACCGCAAACTCGAATCACCAACCGACCCACTTTCGTGGCCCCTTTAATGCGCAACACGACCACGACCACCACGACCACCACGTCATACCACACCAAACCACTCAAACCCCTCAACCGACCGCTTTCCAAAAGTTTAACCCTCCTTTCCGGCGGTTTCATGCTCTCGCGGTATTCCCCCAAGGTTATGCGATCCGACCCAGCTGCAGCAGGGCTGGGCTGGCTCACGAACGAATGTTATGCTGTGTATGATTTAGTGTTTTTCTCCTTTTCTCCTTTTCCATATCGTCTGTGGGAGGGGGAACTTGTTTGCTCTACTCTAGCGTATCTATCTATCTATCCGGTGTAGCTCTGCCATGCAGGGCGAGGCGGGGCGGTGAATATACCCTTTTTAGCTTGATGAGATGAAATGCGCTTTGTGGTGTGTGTCGTGTTGTCGTGCTTTTGAGGCTTACTAAACTAGCATGAATAAGCTGGCTGCTTGGGGTTTTTGCTTTCATACTTTTTAACTAGGGGTGGTTGAGGGGGGGTTTCGTGGTGTCCGACTTCCCCGGGCGATGGTGGGTCGGGGAGGCGGAGGAGAGGGCGTGGGTGGTGGGCTGGAAGGGGGAAGATGGTGGGTTGGGTTGGTATGCAAGGCACGTATTCTAGAGGTATTAGCCCCTTCAACATGGTGGTGATGGGGTTTATTTGGCCCGTCTTCCTTTCTGTTGCTCTGTCTGGCGCGGGGTTTGAGATTTACTCTGGATCCTGGGTTCGACGATTACATGAATTATTCCCACGGTAGGAACGTGGTTTGTGGCCTTGTTTCAAGATTGTATGGATGGATGGATGGATGGATGGAGTCGCGCCGTGATGAGGTCGCGGAGTGCGTTTCCACCGGCGTGGCTTTGGGCGTGATGAAAGGATTCGTTCATACTTCTTCTTCCGTTATACACAGTAACCTGACCGATCTCGTCTTCGCCACCGAGAACAGCAGTCCGAGCAGCTTGTCTACTACAACTGAGGCAGAGAAACTAGTGCTAGGGGCCGATTAAGGGATAGAGTGTACACGGCGGTGATCAGGGGCATGGTGTTATTCGGCGAGGGCATGCCGATGTGAATTGGGCGTGTAAAGGCAAGGCGTGGCGGGACGCAGGGGGGGTGACATGTCGTAACCCTAGAGCCGAGGAAGACTATCAGGAAGTGTCTGAGGAGGAGGGAATGTAGGGGTGATTATTCAGGGAAGAAAATATATGCGTGATACCGGCGTGGCTCTTCTATTGCACGGCTGTGTTTGCGGAATGGGTTGTGTGGGCGACGAGTCTGTGGAGGAGGGAGCCTCACTTGAATCGGCAGATGGGCAAGTATCGTACTGTGAATCGCACTTTTGATATCACGAAAGCTAAGGAGCGAATTGGGGTATCGGTCGGAAGTTAGTGTTGAAGAGGGCATTTATTCAGAGGGCGGTGAGAGCGTGTGTGGCTGAGCAGGCTGAGGATGGGGATAAGAGGGAGTAGGGTGGTAGTGAGGGTGGAAAAGCCCTCGACTTTTGTATTGGGGGATGGACAAGAATCGTCCTGCTAACAGGTACATCCTAGTCGACGTCGGCGTCCATCTACCCGGCTCTCCTCCTCCTGTGCTGCCTCTCGTTCGCCTGTTTTCACGAGCAGGTGAGGCAACGTTCGTGGAGCTACTATAATTTGAGATGGTATCTAGTGTGACAGTGCCTCCTTATGCGAGAAGTCAGCGAAGCTAGTCTCGCAGACTATCCCAGAGGCCCCTTTTCAGGAAGCTGGCTTGTCACCTGAGATCTGGAAGGTCTTTGCGGTGGCGTGCTGGAGGGGTCGGCCCGCGTCGCCTGGGCCCAGGGTCTTCGCGAGGTTGGCTACTAGCCAAGTGAGGACAAGACCTGGCGGTTACAATCCTTCGGTATGCCGCGTTTGACGCGTAGTTTCCGTATGCTTTGATTGTAAGAATGCCTATAGGTAGGGTCCGGGGAGGGGTTGAACGTGTCTTTGGAACGTTGACATTCTTAGTGGGTTTGAAGCCGACATTCGGTAGATGCTCCTCCGTTGGGGACGATTCAGGTGGGCTTCCGGGGAAGTTGATCCTGGGCGTCGTCCAGACCGTTATTGCGAAGTTCCTCTCCACGTCTCTGAGTCCTTTGTCGTCACGCATAAAGACAACCCGAGGAGCTTTGTGTCCAGGCGAGTTTGCGGATGCACAAATTCGATCGCTCTGAGTTAACGGCAGTCGATAGCCTAGGCTTGAACACCTGTAGCTAGCGCGGATACAATGATGGTGACCTTCCTGGTTCATGACTTAGTCCAGTCCTATAATAGCGGCTTTTGAGGGCCCATGAATCGTGAAGTGTCCCTCAACAATGTACTACGCGGAAACCGGAGTACAGAGATAGCAATGTGACGTTTCCCTCTGTGGCGAACCGCACCGCAATGCAATGGTAGTAGTCGATCGAATGCCAAGCCAGTACCACTTTATATTTCCTAGCCACGCTGGGATCTGCATACAATCAATGCGCTGGGAAGGATGAAGATCCACACAAGACCGTGCCAGTCGGCTTGCTGTTCTATAGCACGGTCTCGTAGCTTATAGGCGACTGAACCTGGTGTGCTCTGTCTTCGCGTCGGGTGTCTAGAGAGGATTCCTCTGAGAGAGTCGTTGCGAGCCACACATTTGTCATGGAAAAGCCGGCGCTCGGCCTCCGTTCGGCACTCGGCTGAAAATGAAGGACAAAGACTCTCATATGTGGAGACTGTATATCGGCAATAAGGAATGAACAGTCCGTCCTGAAGCTATGAGCCGATCGCTACATCGTGCGTCAAAAAGACGTTTCCGTCAGCGGAAGCCGGCGGGTAAGAGGTCCGGGGGTTGGGGATTGTTGTTGGACCTCACTGTAATTAGTCCCGCTTAGCGCGTGCCGTGGCGTCAGGAGGATCCGTCTGATCTCTCGTTGTTTTTGCGCATCGCATCGATCCTTCAACGCACGGAGCTCCTTCTTTCACGAGCTCCATCCTTCCCGTTCGAGCGACCCTGCACACCATGCTGCTGCTTGGGATCCCCATGCGGTTTCCCAACGTTCGCTCCCAATCAGGGGCATCCGGATATTGACAGCGCCAGAAGGATTGCCACGCACAATGTTGTTTATTGAACGATGAAGCGAAGAAACAGCCCCGTAGGCGGATATACGACCTCTCGGGATGAACAGCCTCGCCTCTATGCACCTGCAAGAGTGTTGATGAATGCCCGACTTGGCAATGGATCCTTCGATTGAGTTCAAGCCGACCACATCTGTTCCTTGTTTCCCGCGTACGGCTCGAAATTAGTTGCCATCCTACCGGTGCCCCTGGCCTCTCGCAATGTGTGTTGTATCTCCCTCTCCAGCTTCTCACCACCGGCTCGGTACCAGGAACCCACACTCAGACTCTCTTCGCCCTGCTCTTCTGCAACATTCGTCTGCATACCACCACTTTTCATGAAATCCACGAGACGGGCTGCTTTCTTGACTTCAGTCATGACTACACTACGCACTAGGACTGCCTCGTCTTCTTCCTCTAGGTCGAATGAGCCAATCTGGATAGTGTTCGAGCGCGCTCTCGCTTTCGGGATTTCGTTGATTTGGCTCGACATGGTGTTGGTGGCGGTAGTAGTCGTGTTGGGTCCAGGAGACATAGAGAATGGTCCAGTATGTGAATGTGGCGACGTGGGCTCATGTCGGGCTCCGTGGATTTGAGTGGCGGATCTGAAGGATAGGTTGATCGCAAGTCGGTACCAGAACAGGGTTTTTGAGATCGCGGCCATATACAAAAGCGCAAGATGTGGCTGTTGGGCGCAGTGACATTGCAATAAGTCTCCCAGTGTGCTGACGGCAACCCGGTTGCTATGTAAGATTTTATCAAGCGGAGGAATTTGTTGCGAAGAGCGAGTTCCGTATGTTGCATGCTCCATGGATTTCATGTGCAAAGAATGAAGCATGGCGAGAGCTTTAGCTTCGCAGTCATGCCCCGGGGATTGGAAAGCCGGCTCAAGCAGTGGTGACATACTTGCTTCTGACATGGTTAGCGTCGAAGTGCTTGTCGGGCTCGAAGAAGGCGCTGGCACAACGGTGGCAGATACCCCCGGCCATGGATTCTGGAATTGGAAAGTGTTGCCGACGTTGAAAGGGCGATCCGCCATTGGACTATCAGCTGGGCTGTTTACGAACGGGATGTTGTTCATTGAACTTGTTGGTACGCCAGATGGTATTGACGATGGCATTGCAAACGTGCCGCCTCCTGGATTGGGTTGGAAAGCTAGAAAAGAGCCCATGGAGGGCGCCTGCGAAGGGTGGACATGCATTGTTGATTGTAATCGTTGGTGTTGACTCGCGACTCTTTTTGCCCATGGCTGTTTCCCATGACGTCTCGAAGGGCTGTAGAAGCAGTTGGTGGCATTGTCTCGACAACGCTCACAAGGGACCTGGCTATCGCATTTAACCTTTGCGAACGAGCAGGCTGAAGAGAGTGAGCAATTCTGGACAAGCTATGATTTTGGAAATTGTTTACCGTCGCAGGAGGCCCGCAACTTAACACGCCCCTCTCCGGGTACGCAGACAGTTCGTTGCATGGGCGAATCTTGCTGCGAGTTTGCCATACTGATGCGAGACTTGATCTACGAGACGCAAAGATTTTCGTTCTCAAGCGCGGCTCTTAAGAGTAGCTACACCGTGTCAATGCAAGATCTAGGCGCGAAAGAATCAGCGTACCTACGTACGGATGGGCTGCTGTACTTCTCGCCGCTGGCCCGGCAGGATAAAATGAAGTCACGGTGGCGCCGAAGTATACATATGTACGACAGTAATGTGATAAAAAGACGCGGAGATGGCCTACAGGGTCAGGGCATGTGACCCTTGCTTAGCATATGCATGCCATGCAATGATTCGTCTGCATGCGCGATCTGCTTTCGGCCCCTTCAACAGCTTGGTTCATATAACGGCCTTCCTCCCTGTGCCAACCCAGGGATCACATCCTGACACGTGCGACCCAAATCAATACGCCTATTCCGAGCTTCACAGCACACCGATCGAGTCCTGCCAGCTTCACGAGAACAACCACTGCGGTGAAAGCCGTTTTCGGTCTAGCCAATAAGCGCCTTCCGCACTTGCCTGTCCTATTATTTTATCAATCACAGCGACCCCATGCAGCATAGAAACTACTGGTAGAAGGTATAATCGTTCAAGTCGGGCTTGCATTGCTTACAGATACCATTACCACCTTCCACGCTGGCAGCGCATGACATTTGCGTCATTATGGCATTGGTTGTGAACTACCGCCGATTATCAGTCGAACTCCGAACGCTAATGCAACAGGCGCAGCATCCGCCCAGGATCCTGACTCTTGGTGAATGGTATCCTCCATACGGTCCTGCGCACCTGAATGAGTCCGGTGCGCAGATGGGGTGCATGTCGGGACTATTTTTTGGGGTGAAGAAACTGTTCTGTACTGCGGGGCATATCGTTGCTTCTGCTAATCACGGAGGCCGCGAAGAAAAGCAAAATGGATAGAGGCTTCCATGTACGAGCACTCTGTGATTGTGCCGTTCCGGCCCTGGAACCCACATTGAGTTCTCTCCGCCTTCGTTGACTTTTGTTGTACAGCGCGCCTGTGAAGCTTTGGCGCAATGTGCGAAATCAGACAGCCGGTCAGCCTGCTCTAGAACATGCCATGGCAGTAACTACCTGCTACAAGCGAATGAAGCAGGTCTATTCGCCCTCACGCCAATATCAATTGCCCTCGGCGCTATCGTCGGTAGGCCTCGGCACGACGAGCCTTCCAGACCGAGGGCCTTGGACATGGTAAGCTATGTGTCCCCGGGAACGGACGTACAATAATCTTGGCCCCCAGAGCACTGTTTCCGAGATGCGAAATATCGAGGGTTGTGGCGCAGCGATGTGGAGATTAGAATTACGTGTTTCCCGCGTTAGATGTATTGCACAGACCCTTACTGTGCACCAACGTTTCCATTGTCAGTCGTGACACTAATTATCGTCATAGTTGGCCCTCCAGCCTGTCGGATGGCGCGATGATGATATTACAGCGCTCTAGCATACATGCTAAGTCTGTGTTTGTGTCCAGTAAATTTGCACCACTTTTGCTGGCGGGGAGGATCGAATTTCGGTAAAACAAAACAGTCTTTAGCGCGAGATCGCTACACGTGAGAGAGGGTGGTCCGCGGGGCCTCAAATAGACTAGACTAATGTTGAATGAACGCCTGCTACACCTTTCCTCCCGAGCATTACCAAACCTATACTGTGGTTGTAACCCTATCTTCCTGTAGTGGGTCTATTTTCTTCGGACTTTTTAAGCCTCTCTACAAGAAACAAAGTTTCTCTATTATACTAAAGTAGAAATCTGCTATACCTCGAAGGGTAGGTATTTGCTTCTTTCTTAGTTTACGTAGCCCCTGCTCTGAAAGACCCACTGCAAAAAGACAGGGCTGCAACCACAATGCATCACAACCCCTACTCGCGCGTACGGCCACGATGCTCTTTAGAAGGCACTTATTGCGCGCGAGAATCGACTCGCAGGGATGTATAAGCTAACAGATAGACAGACAACTGCCGGGTCTACCTGCCTGAAGATGTGATTCTCTCTCACGCCGCTAGTCTGACTGGATACCTTGTAGCGAGTAGCATTGTGCTTCACATATTGCCGCGCGCTGTATGCAATTCCTTTGGGGAGCTGCATGATACGGCCACAGCTTTCTTCGATTATTCCACATCATACCCCTAAAGAGACCGCGGCTTGCAAAAGTGCGCGAAGTATCACATTTGACCCCTAAAGAGAAGATGACATTCAAGTTACACGTCACTCCTTGGCCTCCGATATGCTTCAAAATATCGAAGGTTCAGCATAGATAAAGGATGGTTTTGCTAGCAAGTTCGAATCCATTAAGGACGTTGTTCGACTAAGCATGTTGGCCTTTTCGAAAAAATGTCGTAGCAAACGCAAAGGGACAAGTTAGCTTCAAGTTTTCCATCCAAAGTACTGCCACGACTAGCCTGGCCTTGGAATCGCATACCTGTAGGTGACCTTCGCTCCTAAAACCAGAGTGACGGCATACCTGGTCGGCCAATATTCGGTTTGTCGCATACAACACGACCAGCATCAGTAAATTGAGGTTTGCAAAAGCCCCACGGATCGTACTGGGCCACATTGCATGCACAGTACTCTGGAATCGATGTCAGACTTGTTTTGAGAACGAATACGAGGTTATGCAAACTTGCGCGGGGATACAACTGTCTACAACAGCCTCCGGGCTATGTGGGGATCCCGGAGTCGTGGAAGACAATAGGGAGGCGCCCGCGAGGAGGAGGGAGTGTTGGGGTGAGCGGTGGGGTGAGTCACGTGTGACCGTGGCTCTGGGATTATGGTCGCCTCAACCATCTCAACACTTCTACTCAACTACCATGGAACAAGCCTCCAGGCCACCACTCAAACTCTTTGAAAGGATGCAAGACCAATTACGCAGACTTTTAAACAATTACCTCC
The DNA here is from genome assembly GCA_010093485.1 of Karstenula rhodostoma CBS 690.94. NCBI lineage: Eukaryota > Fungi > Ascomycota > Dothideomycetes > Pleosporales > Didymosphaeriaceae > Karstenula > Karstenula rhodostoma. The sequence goes on along the minus strand of MU001510.1, from coordinate 589,639 downwards.
GATGCGAAAATCAGGAAATCTTACGCAGTATCTGCTGAAATCGTCTGATGGTCTGATTGAGCCATTGGCTTCCACGGTTCGCCGGGAGTTTCGCTTTTCGGGACCGAACAAACGTCCGTGAGCGCACCCGGAGCTGCCTTCTCACCAGTGCTTCTAAATACCAATCGTGTCCACGGAATGACAAAAGATGTTGCGCGCCACTGGAGTGATGCATAGCAAGCTGTGTTCGTCGGAAGGGCACACCATATGGCTGACGCGAAGTCCGCAGTCATGTTTTCGGACCCAGTCTGACCAAAACCCACAATCCTGAAGGCATCCTCCAGCACTACGGACAGAGCGCCACACAGCAAAGATGCAGTCTATATATCTAATGAACATATACCTGCAGCATTCCCACAGCACATCTTACCTTTCTACCACCCTCTGAGTGTCTGGTTGGACAGCTTGCACGCCAAGGTAACCATGTTAGCTGCGGTGCTCAAGGCGTTCTTTCTTGCAGCTGTTGCATCAGCAGCAGCCGTCGGTGACCTTTCTAAGGGTCTCAGGCCTAAGCTTGCTCAGGCCGCTGAGATTTACACCCCGGGGACGCCGGCTTTCGATGACGCGAAGACGAGATGGGCAGCCAACATCAACCCAACGTTCGACGCCATCGTTAAAGTCACTTCAGAGGCAGATGTACAGGCTACAGTAAGTTTAGTAACTCAACTACCTGAATATTGATGGAACAACCTATGTAGGTCGCGTACGCAAACGCACAAAATGTACCATTTCTAGCCTTCAACGGTGGCCACGGTTTCTCCAAAACACTCAATAACTTCAAAGGTGGAATCGGTATTAACATGCGCGGTATGAAGAAGGTCACCATTAGCAACGAGCGGACCAGTAAGGGCCCAGTGGCATATATACAGGGCGGTGCCAAATCTGGCGAAGTGATTGGAACTGCTTGGGCTGCTGGCAAAACCCTCGTTGCTGGCGCTTGCGATTGTACAGGATTTACTGGGTGAGCTATCCCATAACTAACAAACCGTTCGTTCTCTGACCATGTCTTAAGAGTCACCCTTGGAGGCGGACACGGCTGGATGCAGGGCCAATATGGCCTCGCCATTGATAACGTCGTCTCCTACCGCGTCGTCCTCGCCAACAGCACCGCCATCACCGTCTCCGCAGCCTCCAACCCCGACCTATTCTGGGGTTTGCGCGGCGCCGGCCACAACTTCGGCATCGTCACCCAGGTGCACTACCAAGTCTACGACCGCACCACGCCCGCCGACGAAGGCTTCTCCACCAAAGTTTACATCTTCACGCACGACGCGCTCGAACCCCTCTTCACCCTCCTAAACACCTGGCTGCGTGCCGAATCCCGCCCCGTCGAACTCACCCACTTCGGCGTCCTCCTCAACATCCCCGCCATCTCCCCCAAACCAATCATCCAGCTCCTCGTCTTCTGGCAGGGCCCCTCCTTCCCCCGCAAATACAGCGACCCACTCGACGCCCTGAACCCCTACAGCGTCACCTCAAACTACACCGACCTCGCCGGCGCAAACGCCCTCGTCGGCTCAAACCTCGACGGCCCAAATTGCGCCCCGGGCTTCGGCCGCCAGACCTTCCCCGTAGACCTCGTCGAATGGTCCCCCGCCAACCTGCGCACAGTCCTCAATCTCTTCGCCGAGCTGCCCGGCACAGGCCTCGATACTTCGGCTATGCTGCTCGAGGCCTACGCCGTCAATGGCGTCAAGCTCGTCGACGCGGCGAGCACGGCGTTTCCGCTGCGCCACGGGAATATCCTTGCCGCGCCGACCTTCACGTATGATGCGAGTAATGCGACGCAGGACGCGCTTGCGTATAGCTATGGGAAGAAAGTCCGGGAGGCCATGTTGGCGGGGACGGGACAGAAACTGGGGGCGTATGTCAACTATGCTATTGGGGATGAGAGTAACGAGGCCGTGTATGGGTATGAGGAGTGGAGGTTGGAGAGACTGAGGGGTTTGAAGAAGAAGTACGATCCACAGGGGAGATTTGGGTTTTTTGAGAGGATCGAGGTGTAAGGAGCGAGACCTGTGGTGTGCTAGAACCTCATGCGTCGTTAGCATGTCGTGATCGCCCAGCGTCAGCAATGGAAGGCAAAATGCGCTTCAAAGACTACGAATCTACTTTGGCCGACCAAGAGATCTTTTTTGAATGCGCTCACGTTTGAAAACGATTTTCTTCTTCTTTCATTTCTAATTTACCGCACGCGCCTCGGCTTCAGCGGCTGATACTCGGTTTCTGTACTAAAAACCGGTTCCGAACAATATCTGCCATGATACGAATGGGCCGAATGCATACTATGTCTAGGGTATGCTGATAAGACGAAAAGCCCAGAGGGTGTGTGAAAAGAGGGGCAAAAAGAGTCGCTATCCGCGAAAATTGAAGCAAACAGCGAACAAAGAAACATTCCAACCCAGGCACAGCACAGCAGAGAAAACGGGCTCCATCATGCAGCGTTTAACTGGAATGCTTTTCGTCGAACGGATTCAGAGTTCTCTTCTATACCAGGGTGCAATATCAAGACACCGCATACCCACGACGTACTCCAGCAGGTCAACCATCCGAGGGTCGATAGGAATGGTGCTCAGATGATATCGATAATGGTGCGGGCACCGGATATCTGGTATTTGTCAGCGATATAACATGGTCACAATTATAGAAGCAGAACCACGCACTGTCGAAGAGCACCCTTAATCGGACGACCCCGCTGCCGAGCCATGTTCGGGGCATCAGAGAAAGAAGCATGACCGTAATCGCGAAGTGATCCTTGGCCGTAAATCCGCACCCGCGGGACAGCAGCTCGTCCGCGAGCTCATAAGCCGAATCAGCATGCTCGCGGGTCAAGAAGTACTTTTGCTTGTCAATAAAAGGCTGTCGGCAACGCTCCAGTGAGGTAAGAATTGGAACAAGTTCTTGTGGGTGTATGTACGACAGCACTGGAAACAGCATGTGCAAGCGCTCATCTTGGAAGCGGTTGCCGACGAACCCGATATCCAAAAAGCCTAGTATGGCTTGCGCCGGGATCTCGCTCTCGACCAAGTATTCGTGGTAGGGGTCGCCACGCCACTCCAAGTCCAGTATCGGGATCTGGAGTAGGTTGACCAGAGGACTCGCCGGCCAAACTCGACATGGAAAGTTATACCCAAGCCCCCAGGTGTCGATAAGCAAGATGCGGATCTGCTGACAACCTTGTCTCTTCTTTGTGTGTGCATAATTCAGAGCCCACATCAGCGACAGGCTCAATGATATATAAGGAGACGGCCAGGGTTGCTCTGCAAGATGCCGGGTTACTGCCTGCCGCGCTTCCGCATCGGTCGGGCTCTGAATGAACCGTCGTGCAGCTTTTATAGTCCGGGTGGTCGGATCGAAAAGTGCACCTGAACCCGAATGTTCGACGCGCCATGTGTAGCGTTGCATGCGTCGTGTTCTACAGGCCTTGGCTTCTTGGGTCAATAAAGCTAGGGCAGCTAAAGCGACTTCTTATAGGACTTGAGCACTCACTGAATACCTGGGAATATGGCTGGGGTTGACCGGTGCACAACATACAGCCGCCCCGCCCACATTGGGGCATCATTTTGTCGCGCTGTCGGGCTGAGGTTGGTGAAGGGGATAGTAGGATTGGAATTTGAAGAAATGAGAAAGCGTTGATACGCAAAGCTTTTTCGGAAGACGACAACTATATTTCGGAAAGGACGGAGACAGCAGGTCCACGCATGACCTAGCTGAAAGCAAAGTGGGAGGCACTGCTGGAGCTCCTACTTTAAGAGGTCTGAATGGCAATGAGCCTCCGCGCCTACCATATTCGACATTACTTCTAGCAGTCTCTCTACTTTGTTTCCACGAGTCTTCCCTCGAGCGATGCATCTTCAAAGGGCTTCTCAAACACTCTTTCGACGCATCGTAGTTACTCTACATGACCAAGTAAGGTTAATAAAGATAACTGGCCACATTTTTAAGAGCTATACTCTCCAGTACTAAGTTGTGTTAGGCTAGAGCAACACATGTAACGCGTACAAAGACAATACTTCCCTTCTGCCTGCAGGGGATTATATTATTATGCGATGGCCAACAGATCCATGTTCGCGCAGTCGTGGTTGGTGTTGGTGTTCTGAAACCCCAGCGGGTCCGCGCGCGTCACCCCGGGGATAGCGTGTTTATTTGCATGGCGTCACTTCCCAGCCTCCCCAACCACCGCGAGACGCGACCAGCCACATCACCACCAAAGAGAAGTTCTAGGGGCGCGCCAGCTCCACCCTCTCCCCAAACCACCCCCCATCACTACAGACCATTGCACCTGACCATTTCTGCTAGTTGCCTCTCGCTGTACCCTTTCGACTTCGACGCACACCACCAGTAAGAAGCCGCCTGCGTCGCAACCACCGCATCGAGCAGCGGCCCACGATGGCGCCTTCACCGCTCTCCCCACTCACAATCCTCTCCAACCTGGATGGCTTCTCGCCCGTGGCTGTCCATGACATCCACCTGGCGAAGCGAGCGGACCGTGGTGTCAACCCGGCCGACGGCGCAAAGGACCCGCGGGCCTACAACAACGTATGGTTCCAGCTCCTGTTTGCCTTCATCGGCATCGGCATGTCCATGACGGCGCTGTGGTTCTTCTTCCGTGCCAAGAACGGTGGCTTCAAATGGCAGCAGGACGACTGGGAGGACTACAAGTCGACCGTGCTGCGCCGCAAGGGACCAGACGGAAAAACACTCAGTAACGCGACGAAGAGCACCAGGCTCGGTGGAGGCAGTGTCGTCCACGGCGGCACCTATGGTGCCCCGACCAGCGTGGGATACACCGATGAGACGGGCACGACTGTCAGCGAGATGCGTGAGGTCGAAGAGGGCAAGAGCCGCCGCAACTTCGGTATCCGTGGCGGTGACGGAGAAAAGAAGAAGAAGAAGCGTCGCGAGCATGACAACGACTACAAAGACCCCGATCTGCGTGAATACCGCGACGAGCGCCCTGCCCAGGTTGGCGGCATCAACCGACAAGCTGACGGCATGTACACCGACTACTCTGCTACCGGCACCGAGCCCTCCGAGCTGGGTTCCAACGTCTCCGGCCGCCCGCTCGTCAAGGACAAGGAAAAGAAGCCTGAGAAGGACAAGAAGAAGGAAGCCAAAGCCAAGGAGATGCGTGCCAGGGAACGCATGCGCAAAGCCAAGCTCGCCGAAAAGGAAGCCGCAAAGACCGCTGCCGCCGAAGCAAAAGCCGCAAGGGAAGCCGAGAAGCAAGCCGCAAAGGAGAAGAAGGTCGAGCAGAAGAAGGCAAAGAAGGCCAAGTCGGAAGTTGCGCCCTCTGAGATCGGTGGGCCTGCCAGGACAGAGTACACCGCCCTCGAAAGCGAATACACCTACGACGCCCCCAAGACGGAGTACACTGCTCCCTCTGAGGCTCCCGCTCCTGTTCCCGCTCCCGCCCCGGCTCGAGGCTCTTCCCGCCGTGCTCCCCCTTCCGCTGCGTACTCTTTCACCACCGGCGACGACCGCACCGACGTCTCACACAATAAGACCGACGTCTCGCACACCAAGACCAAGTCGCGTGCGGCCCCCGCTCCCGCTCCTTCAGTAGCCGCAGAATCCTCCTACTACTCTGACTACCGCCCCAACGCAGAGCGCACCCGTGCCTCGCGCTCCCAGTCGCGCCCCCGCCACGAGTCGCGCTCTCGCCCATCCTCCCAGTCCCCTCGCAAGCAGCACCGCTCCTCCCGCACCGGCCCCTCAAACGCCTCAGACATCTTCACCGCTGCCAACGGCGACGTCCGCGGCACCATGGCCTACCCGTGCCACATCCCCGGCCTCAGCACCGCCGGCAGCGTCGCCCCCAACGACAGCGTGAGCCAGATGGGTGCGCCGCGGGCTCCGAGGCGCGAGGAGCGCGGCAGCCGCGACGTCATGGCTGGCTATCGACGTGGAGGCGTGCGCACTGTCAGGCGGGATTCATTGAGCGATAGCGATGCTTAGGCGCGAACCTGATGAGTGCTGAGGCATGTATGGAGTTTGGGATTTTTTTATGCGAGCAAGCGACGATGTTAAGATTGCTTTGAAGTGGCTCGTGCATATTGACTGTGCAGTGTAATGATACCATAGCGATGAGATGACGTGTTTGGAATACGGATGGATGGACAGATGGACGAACTGGACTGGACTGGGATTGGACTGTATGTAGACACCCCAACAAACAATGCAATGAAACGAATCAATGATCGAACTGTTGCTTTTTTATCTTGTAGTGCTCATGCTATCCCACTTCGTCGACGCGCTGTTCTCATTTATCGCTGTCATGTATCCCGAGGAAGGCCGAAGTCCGTCCATCTCGAAATGACTCAAGTCTATCCACGAACTGCTTTCTATCACCCCCAAGACGCAGTGCAATGCCATCCCGTGTTCCTCCGGTTGACATACCCTCCCAACGACACGCCTATCCCCTGCCATCCCACCGCGTCTCCTACACCTTCCTCTCATCCACCGCCTCCGCCTCACGCTCCGCCTCACGCTCACGCTCCCGCTCCCGCTCCTCCACAACCCCGTCCACCCCCCTCTTCGCCTCCGCCCTCCTATCCCTCCACAGCAGCACCTGAATCGCGGCCGTCCACACAATCAACAGCACCTGCATGACCAAACTCCACGTATACCCCTTATACGCTCTCGGAAAATCCGTCGTCTTCCAGACAAAGTTAGGCGCCACAGCCTGCACGACATAGGCGAGATCGTTACCCGCGGCGACGAGCAGGGCGCGCTTTTCCGTGTCAGCGGAGCAGATTTCGTTGATCCACGAGAGGATGAGGGGGCCAGCGCCGTTGCCGAGGAAGCTGAGCCAGTAGAGGACCTTGCGGCCGGCGATGTCGTTGTAGAGGGGTAGGGTTTCTTGTTGAAGCTCTTGAGCCAGAAGCCCATGGCTGGCTGCGGGAAGCCGTTGTTCCAGATGACGTAGAGGAGTGGGAGCAAGTACGTGTGCCAGCTGAGGAGCACGCGCTTTGCTTTGGTGCGGGTCCAGGGCTGCTTCCCCGCGCGGCCGATGGCTTTCATGCGGTTGACGGAGAGCTCGTGCTCGGCGTCGCTCGTCCACCAGGTTTTCTTGCCGCCTTGGGGAAGGTTGGGGAAGAAGACGAATCCGAGCAGGGCGAGAGGCATCGTGATGATGCCGTCGACGATGAATAGCCAGCGCCAGCCCGAGAGTCCATGGACGTTGTGGAGATTCGTGTATGCGGCGGCTTGGAGAAAGCCAGAGAACATGGTGCCTATGGTTCCGGCGAGCCAGAAGATCATGGCGCGTTTGCCGAGCTCTTGCGGCGTGTACCATGATCCTAGGAGGTAGTGGATTCCAGGATAGAAACCGGATCTGGAGAGTGGTCAGTAAGTTCCACGTCGGATCGTTGTGGGCTAGTCTGGACTGCACTTACTCGAAGAAACCAACCAGAAATCGTAATGCATACAACTCTCTGTAGTTTTTGACAGCTGCGGTACAAAACGTAGCAATGCCCCAACCAACCTCGAGCTATCGCATCAAGTCAACATCGGAAGCAGCTTCGTCGAGCTTGGGATGACATACCGCAGGAATGACCCATCTTGGGCTCACTCTCGTCAGCAAGAGGTTCGAGGGGATTTGGCCAATCACGTAGCCCACAGTCCAGATCGATGTGCTTGTGACGAGTTGATTTCCGTACATGCTCAGATCCTCCTCCATACCACTCAGAAAAGCATTGTTGACATTGGTTTGATCCAAGTTTTTGAGAAAGTATCCGAGCTAAACAGAACAGTTAGGACATGGCGTATGTCTTGGGGAGGAGCACTGACCGAAGCAAACGTCAAGACGATGGCGTCGACCTTGAATAGCAACCGGCGCTGATCTCGTGGTAAATCCCAGGTGTCCCAGAGGTACCCTTTCCAGCTCTTGATAGGCTTCACAATGGCTTCTTGCGAATTGTTTGCATTGGAGGACTCAGTGTCCGCAGCGGCGGAGTAGACGTTGGTTTGAGGGTTCCCCATGGTGTGCACCGGACGACTCAGTCAATCCTCCAAAGCCTGACACGCGGCCGATAGCCAACATATATGTATTCTTAGGTCGTATGATAGCATTCCTCATTGCGCCTCCCGCTTGCGACATGCTTGTCGAATGCAGAAGACCGTTAAACGCCCATCGACTGGTCCATTGTATTGCCACTGCATCTTATCATGCTGCTAACGTGGAAAGTACGCGCCGGTATCGCCCGGGCTGTGATTATGAGCCTGAGGCGGAAAGGTGTGGGAACTTCGTGCTGTTGCTGGTCAAGCACGCAATTCATCCCGCAGATTCGGTGCAACCACCCCGCCGTTGGGGCCGGATCAACCTCACGTTCTTCCATGCCATCTGCTTGCAGTTAACCATCTTGTTGATTTGTGAAAAGCGCTGAGTCTCGCTACCGGGAGCTGTTGGAGGTGTCCATGGAGTGTATTGTAGGAGTGATGGGGGAGTTTGGTAGGTGGTACCCTGCACGCAAGGCTAGTGAGCGACTACCCCGTGGGGATTGTATCTGCCCACACCATGTTTGAAGGCAAGTGTCACCTGAATGATGATGGTAAAAACAACCAAACAAAAATAAGAACAGGAACAAGAGAGCGACTCTCTGCTTTATATAACCTGACCGCTTGCGGACGCACTGTATTCAGCTGTGCCCTTATCATATAACGATAGGATGAACGAAACACGAATCCAATGCAGTATCGAGCCGTATCAAACGATCCACCCCCAAAAGTAATCTCTTCCTCCTTATCAATCTTGAGAAGACGTCGAGTACGTGAACGACGACCGTGACGCAGACCGGCCACTCGCACCACATCCACTGCCCCGCCAGCTCTCCACACTACTCTCACTTCCCCTCCGGCTCTTTCCCGCACCTCCCCTCAGCATCCCAAAGACTCGAGTGATGCCCTCGACGATACTGAGCTTTCGCGTTGCTGCTTCAACTTCGGCGTTCGTGTCTTCGTCTTCGCCCCCGGGGCTCTCCACAGCGAGCAACGGCGGGAAGCTGGTGAGTACGCTTCCTCGTCTTTGCGGTGACTTGCGCATCCTGTCTGCGCTCTTGAAGGCCGTGAGACATGTCCGGCACACGGCGGTAGCCTGGCCTATGAGGATGTGGGGCCGCGGGGTGTGGCAATCCGCGCAGAGAAGGGTGAACGGGTTCGAGAGCGGGTGGAGCATGGCTTCGGGCGTGGGTGGTATGCCGGGGAGAAGGTAGATTGCGATACTGGGTCGGGCTTTGGAGATTTGGAGAGGTGGTAGCAGTTGATCTTCTGATCTGCGGCGCGAGATCGAGGTGGGTCGGAGGGAGTGTGGTGAGGTCGAGGGAGGCGAGGGCGCGGTTTCGTGAATATCACTATCTGAGCGGCGCATGGTCGATTCCGGTGGCTTGGGGTTCACTTCCACCTGCTTTTCACCGCAGGGCGCGCGCGCCGGGTGTGGAGGTCGACAGAGTTGAACTTCGGTAGCTGTTGTGGGCGAGGGGCCGGGTGCGGCGAGTAGTGAGAAAGACAACGGTGGAAATGACGGATCTTGATCCATGGGTATAGATTCGAGGATGGTCGACTCGGTTGTAAAGTAGGTGGCGCGACGAAGAGCAGCAATGGAGTGCCTTGAACGTAGTGTGCGGTTGTTGGGTAAACTCGAGCCATTTCGGTGGCTGGCGCGGCGCTGAAGGTGACGAGGTGGTGAAGAGTGGCCACGATGATGGGGATACTCTTGTGAAGGTGAGCGGTGAATGTGCATAGAGCGTTAGGGGGATTAGGGTGAGCAATTGGCGAGCGTGTACTTGAACATCAGTATAAACTCTAAGCTCTGAGCATGCTTGTCAATTTCTGACAATGACAGTTAAAGGTTGCGTTTTCTTGTGTGCGCAGCGCAAGGTTGAGAGTTTGTTTTGAGCTGTGATGTCGAACGGTGGCACACTGTGTACGATGCCCCGTCAAAAGCTCAAGTACACTGTTTTACTTCAGGAGGGGTAATGCAGCACCCTCGCATTGAATCGAGTACTATAGTATCCACTCGCTACTAGCTCGATGTTTTCGTAGAATCGACCGCCCGGGTAGAAGACAGTCACGTGTCTCCAGCATCTCCAGGGCTGTATGCTGAGACAAATAAGGGTTGCTCTATCAGGTCATGGAGATCACAACACGCGATGCAGATGAAGGCTCCATGTCTTCAGTCAATCACGTAATATGGTCGATCTTGTGGGCAGCCTTTCCATGTCACATCCGTCGCGTTGCGATTGTCTTACCTAGCGCCGTGGAGATGTCTGCTTGTCTATAAAAATCCGACGGCACCGACCATATATACGGTACCGTATCTGCGTATTCCGTGTCTGGCGTTCGGTATGTAGTCGTGGGTGTGCTGGCTTTGGCAGTTGGTAGACGTGAGACAAGCCGAAGCGGAAAGACAGCGCAGTGTCTCTGAGGGGAATTGGCGATGTTCGGCGCACTGAGAGCGTTTGCCTGAGCGATGGGTTTGGCCATCGGAGTCTAATGGCATTCGCTCTTCAGGTACAGAATCCGATCACTCTGCGAAGACGGACCGTGGTGGAGGGGCATGTGTCGAGGGGCATATCGGAGAACAGGAGAAACAGTAGGGCCGATATCAAGATTGGGGGACGACGTGGCGCCATTTCAGGTTTCTGCAGGAGAAGGACGGTGGCGACGAACGGGCGGTAGCGCAGCTCGGAAGCAGTCTAAGGCTGTAAAGGGGGCCAATTGAGCAGAGGTGCTGCTGGAGAGGTGTCAACAAGGAGAGGAGGCGATGGCGACGGAGGGGGTCATGCAGCAGGATGCGGGGACTGGCCTGCGGTGCTTGTGGAGTGGCATGCTCTGCAACCAGTAGGCAGTGGGCGAGACAGCAGGAGTGCGGCGCGCTGTCTCTGGGCGTATGCGTGCAGCCAGCGTGTCGTTGCAAGCAGCAGCGTGGGTGGAGAGCGGACACGCAGCATGGCCGCGTTGGAGGTCAGTTATTTATCGCCAGGCTCCGCGATTCGTGCTAGCTTTGCGGACACGGCGTGACATGGGAGATGGCAGAATCGAGATTGCAACGCGCGAAATCCATCGAGATTCGACATCCCTCGAACGCTGGCGTGTGCTGACCCTCCCTTGTCCATTTACTTTATTATACTGACCTGACCTTGATACGCTCACTAGCCGTTTTCCTTGTTGTTCTTTCTCCGACCCTCGCCGTCGCCCTCTCGATCCGCCCAACACGTCCAGGTTGCGTTGCACTCCCCCAGCCGCGACTACGACTGCGGCATCGAGCGCGCCCCAGGCTGCCAGCTGGCAGACGTCGGGTGCTCGCCGCCATGAGCACCATCCGGTCGCGCATCAGCCATGCGCGGGCCAAACTCCTGCGTCGCCAGAGCCACGTCTCGTCGTCGGCGTCGCAGTGCTCGTCGGCTGGCAGTGAACGCATCCACACGGCGAGCAGCCTGCGCAAGAGCATGTCGCTCTCCAAGCTGCCCGCCGTCTCCGCGTCCGACGTGCCTGCAGAAGGCGACGACACGCGCATGGTGCAGTCGGAGCTGGTGGTTCGGCCCAGTGGGGATAGGCCCGAAACGCAGAGCTCCAAGTTGAGGGATCGGCATGCGCATGAGGGACCCAGCGACCACCACGACCACCACCACCGCCACGACAACGTCAGGCCGATAGAGTCTTCCACGCCCTCGCGCCCGCCCACCGCCCGTCCCGCCGTCACGCTCGAGGAGCCCACGCCTGTGCATCCGCCCTCGCAGCCGCCGCCGCTCCCCGCCCTCGCTGCAGACGCCGCAGACTCTGCTGCTGCTGGCTCAGACGACGGCCCATCCGAGCCCCCCGAGCCCCCCTCAAGCTCGAGGCCCCCGCCCGCCCGCCGCCAGTCGCTCGTCGCGTCCTCGAATGCACGCGCTATCAAGACGCTGCTTGCCTCAGACCCCCCCGCGACCGGTCCATCCACTGCCTCCGACTACTTCGCCGGCGCTCCCAACTTCAACGCCAGCATGCTGCACCGCAAGATCTGGGTCAAGCGCCAAAACGCCTCGGCGACGCTGGTGCAGATCCGCGAGGATGACCTCGTCGACGACGTGCGCGAGATGATCCTCAAGAAGTACGGCAACTCGCTGGGCCGAAGCTTCGATGCGCCCGACCTCACGCTGCGCATACTGCCGCGCGACAACAACCCGAAGGGCAAGGAGCGCACCCTGGGCCCAGAGGAGGAGATGTGCAGGACCCTCGACGCATACTTCCCGGGTGGCCAGACGGTCCACGAGGCGCTCATCATCGACATTCCCATCAGGGCGCGCACCCCCAAGCCCTCGCCGCGAGTCCCGCAGTACTATGCACACCACGATGATTCGCAGAATCACGTGCAGACCGAGTATTTCCCGCTCATGCCCATAGCCAACCAATCTCCCGTCCCCATGGCCGCCGCCTCCCGAGTCCCCCTCGCACAAGCGCCGCATTCGATATCCGTCCTCCAGACGGGCACGCTACCCCCGCTGCCGTCGCCTGGAGGCACGAGGAGGACCCATGTTAGTCGTCCCAAATACCCCCGCCAAAACACAATCTCACCTACGGGCGGCGTGCCGCAATCCGCGACGAGCAACCGGCCCTCACAGCGAGTCCGACAAGATTCCTCCGCATCCGATAAGCACTCTGCTTCTGGGAACCCGCCCATACCCACCCCTCCAGCCCCGGTTGATCCAAACTTGCGACAGAACTCTACGCCTCCGACCCCCCGCGTATCGTCTCCGAAGCCGAGAAAGGAGCGTAAGAAGCAGAAATCGATTGACACGCCGAGCTTGCCTCCGGGCTTGCTGGACAACTCGGTACCTCCAATCAACGTGCTGATCGTGGAAGACAACATCATCAACTTGCGCGTCTTGGGTGCTTTCATGCAGCGTCTGAAGGTGCGATGGCAGCGAGCAATGAATGGCAAGGAAGCCGTTGAGAAGTGGAGGGTTGGGGGGTTCCATTTGGTGCTCATGGATATTCAACTGCCCATCATGGACGGTTTGGAGGCTACCAGGGAGATCAGACGTCTTGAGAGGATCAACAGCATTGGTGTCTTTAGCAGCGGCAGTAGCGAAGCACCCAACACCAGGCTTGGAGACCAAGGTGTAGACCGAGATCTGAAGGATGATGACAAACTGGGTGAAAAGAATTTGTTCAAGAGCCCAGTCATTATAGTGGCACTCACGGCCAGCTCTTTGCAGAGCGACAGGCACGAAGCGTTGGCAGCCGGTTGCAACGACTTTCTGACCAAGGTGAGCATCTCACGACCTTAGTTTTGGGTTATCCACTGACCATCATTTAGCCTGTCAACTTCGTCTGGCTTGAACGCAAAGTCAAGGAATGGGGTTGCATGCAAGCCCTCATCGACTTCGACGGCTGGCGTCGCTGGAAAGACTTCACCAACGCCTCCGACACCACCGACGGCACGTCGAAGCTCTCCACAAGCTATTCCAGCGTTGCTCCGCGTAGGGGTAAAGCAGCGGCCAGTCCGACATCCAGCGCTCCCAACGGAGCGGGTTTGTCAAATGCCAACGGCACGGCTACCAAACCGAAAGACGACGCGGACAAGAAGTCGAAGAGAAGAAGCATGGGTGGTATACCGCCTTCGCTCCCCGAGGTGGACAGTGCAGCTTCGACGCCGGATATTGACAGTGGAGATAATTAGGCTCCTTGCGCCTTTATTCACTGTCCATCTATGCCCCCAGTATCATCTGTTACCAAAATTTTCCTTTGGCTGTAAATTGTCATCGACGTCCGCACACGCATTTACCGGTTGCATTGTTCGGGTTTTCCTTCTATTGGCCAAACACTTATGGTGTTTGCGATTACTTGCTAGCGTTCAGCGATTTTCATTTATATCTAGTATAGAATAAGTAAGGACGCCCGGGAGGGATGGGCAGTTGCCTTGCTTGTTTTTTTGGGTCAGGTGTCTGTACGCGTTCTCATCGGCGATAGGGTTGGTATATACGTTGGAGTAATCTTAATCGTTGTGCATGTCGTTCTCTCGTCTTTCATTTGTGATCACATCCTCTTTTCAACTGTATGTCGTTGGAAACGATGATGCAGTGTGCCAATCCATCGCGGTTGCCCGGTCAACGCCCCATACTAAGCTCCTTTCAGCGCCCCGCTAAAACCGCAGAAACGACGAACCTCACTGCATCGACCGTTGCGCCATCGCTCGCTCAGAAACACCATGCCGCCCAAACAAGTCTACGGAAAGCGCACGGCGGCTAAACCTTCGACGAGCTATGCTAAGTTCATCAGCCCAAGCAAGGAGGCCGCCGAAGTAAGGAAAGGAGATGAGGTTCCAAAGAGAAGAGCAAGAGAAACGACAAAGAATGAAGTTATCGATCGGAAAGTCAGAGAAGAGGTGGACGTTGGTGATTTGGTGGGGGTGTTAGACGGGCTGAGAATCGAGGATGGTGGTGCGCTGGCTGAGATGGACGCTGAGCAGTCGCTTCGAAGGGGAAAGACTGCCGGTACAACTACTGGAGGCGCAAAGCAAAAGACGGGTGGAAAGACTTCGATGCAGAAGAAACCCATGACTGGCGACACCGGTAAACCAACGTCGTCGAAAGAGGAGGCTGAACCTATCGCTCTCGCTGATCAACTCCAAGCCTTGGACATCAGCAAGCAGGATGAAGGTTGTATCAAGGCACCCCGAGTGCGACAGCAAAGCCCTAGGAAATGCAAGAAAACACCCGTCAAGCCAAGTTCAAAGATCGAAGACGCCATAGACCAAGAGCAAGCCGCAAAGCCCAAGCAACAAGCGAAGCAAACTGCGCCAAAAACACCGAAACGTGCCCAGAAGCTGAAAGCCGTGGTTATACCAGCACCAAACCCAATGTCGAAGCGTCCCACTCCAAATCCTACCTCCACAACGACTTTCGAAGACCCATACACGTCCTACGTGTCACCGCTACTGTCGCTTCAGAGCTATGGAAGATCTCTTATGACATTCAAAGAATGGTCAACCTCGCTTGAGCCGCATTTCACCGTTAGCAAGATCGCCGAAGCTTCCTTTTCGGAAGTTTATCGCCTTTCAGCTTCAAATACCGCATGCAGGTCGATGAAGGAATCTGTCCTGAAGCTTGTACCTTTAAAAAGCGTTCCCAATGCACCCTTGCGAACACAATCACGCTCAACCCGGAACCCAGATGCTCAAGCCCAGATGGAGAAAGAAGCAAGAGAAGAAGAGGATTCGTGGAAGTCGCAAGTTGAGGATGTGTGCTCGGAAGTTAGGCTCCTGCAGAACCTCAACTACATCCCCGGTTTCACCAACTTTCGCGAGCTTACAGTGCTTCAAGGGCGCCCTTCAAAAGGATTCGTCGAGGCATGGAATTCGTGGAACAAGGCGAGACCGCGGGGAAAGAAGAGCGAGTTTCCAGATCCGAGTAAGAAGGCCAGCTATGATGACACCCAACTTTGGGCTGTCATCGAGATGCAGGACGCTGGTACAGACCTCGAGAAGGTCATGGCCAAGGGTGGACTCAGCACCGTGTGGGAGATATGGGATGTTTTCTGGGGCGTGTGTTTGAGCGTAGCGAAAGCGGAGGAGGCATGTCGCTTCGAACATCGCGATCTGCATCTGGAGAATATCTGCATACGATCATCGCGGACCGAATCCAAAGAAGACCTCGTAAACCCCATCATCAAGGATCCGTTGGGACGAAAACTCGGCTTCACAGGACTAGAAACGACAGTTATCGACTACACTCTTTCACGAGCGGATGTCTCCTCGTCCGCATCCAGGCGCTCATCGTCAATGACGGACGCTTCTTCGTTCTCGCAATCATCCCCCTGCACTCCATCGACAACGCTGGGAGTCGCTTTCCTCGACCTCGACAAAGACATGAGCTTGTTCGCCGGCGATGCTTCCGAAGAGTACCAGTACGAGATATATCGCTACATGCGCGGTGCCGTCTGCTACAACGACCCCCTCCGTTTCGAGCACCCACAAGAAAGCGAAGCCGACCAGCCCCGTCGTTCGCCCCGGAAAACAGCACAGCACATCCGCTTCGACGACCCAGACCCATCAACACGGCGCATTCCGCCCGCCGAGATCTGGCGCTCCTTCCACCCCAAAACGAATCTCGTATGGGCGCATTTTATCTTATACAAGCTACTGGAGCATCTGGAAGGCAACGAGCCGTCCAACCTCTCAAGCACGCAGATCATGCGCAACGTGGAGGCCAGCAGCGAGGAGAAGACGCAGGTAGCGCGGAAAGCGATGAAGCTGTACAAGGTGCTGGAGCGGGTTGCGGAGCTGCTAGAGCCGAGTGCGCTGGGAAAGAAGGACAGCGTGGGGAGCATGAAGGAGCTTGCTGTGCTGGCGATGGAGGAGCGGTGGTTGAGGGTTGGGGATGTTGCTGGGGCGTGAGAGAGTCTTGTACTTTGGATAAGGAGCACGTTGCGTATCTCTGCAGAACCGCTCTCATCGCCTACCCCCGCACGATAACTAAAGTTGTAGCGCTAAACTCGTACTGTTCCTCCCCGGTATCGGATCCCCCCGTGCACAGTCCAATGCCCATCAGGACGCATGAATAGGTAGCGGATGATTCCTCCTCCACCGGAAATACGTCGCGGCGCAGGCCGCCTCGTCTCATCAAGATACGCCCGCACGTGGGCGCGCTAGCACGCATCAAGTAGATCCTCCCCAAGCTTTCCAAGTGCGCCGCGCCGAGGAGCACGCAGTGCTTGCGCGAGCTTATCGCCGCTCTAAGAAACCCCATGCACGCCAATCGTTCCTGCATGCACTTGCCCCCAATCTCAGCCACAGCAGCTATAAGAACCCGGGCTGCTGGCTGGCTGAGTTTCTACCTACCGCTCAATCAATCGCAGTAGCCACCGACAGACAGCATCCAGCATGCTCACGACGTTTGCGAAGATGGCGACCACGGCCGTGGTCGTGGGGACGGCGCTGGCCTGCGAGAGCTGCTACGGCGAGCCCGCGCACCATGTCGTCCTCACGCGGCACGTGCGGCGGGCGCAGCCTGAGGCGCAGAATGCGACATCGGGCCCGAGGGGGCCGTTGGAATGGGGGCAGATTAATTTCTTGCATACGACGGACACGCATGGGTGGCTTGAGGGTGAGTCGAGTCGGTGATTTGTGTGGTCGACGACCCAGACTGATGAGGTGGTCGTAGGACATATCAAGGAGCAGAACTATGGCGCGGATTGGGGCGATTATGTGAGCTTTACAAGGGGGATGAAGAGGAAGGCGAGGGAGCTGGGCGTGGACTTGCTGCTGGTTGATACGGGGGTATGTGGCTATGCCCCAGGCATCGTTTTTTGTGGATGCTGATATCTGCAGGACCTGCACGACGGGGCTGGTTTGTCAGACGCCACTGTTCCCAACGGCAACGTCACCAACCCCATCTTCGAGAACATCGATTACGACGTACGTAATGTCTGAGGTGTTTCTATGGCAGCTGACTCGAATAGCTTCTTACCATCGGAAACCATGAACTCTACGTCACGGAAATCGCCTACGAGACATTTACCAACTTCTCAAACGTGTACGGCGACAAATATCTCACGAGCAACGTGCAGATTATCAACCCTGCGACTGGAGAATTAGAGTACATTGGAAAGAAGTACCGGTATTTTACGACAGAGCAGGGGCTGAGGATTATGGCTTTCGGCGTGCTGTTCGACTTCAAGGGCAACTCGAACGTGTCGAAGGTTATCAAGGTGAGTGAGGTCGGAATCTGAGAGCGGCTTGCGGTTTGCTAACTATGGGTATTCGTAGGCTGCTGAGCTCGTCCAGCAGCAATGGTTCCTTGATGCCGTGAACTACACAGAACCTGTTGATCTGTTCGTTATTACAGGTAGGGTCTATCTCACGTTGTGAGTGCCTCACTAATTGGGTCGATCAGGACACAACCCAGTCAGGAGAAACGACACTAGCAGCACGATCGGGAGTGTGGTGGATGCCATTCGCAAAGTGCACCCAGATACACCTATCCAAGCCTTCGGCGGACACTCGCACATCCGAGACTTTGCAGTCTACGACACCAAGGCCACCGGACTGGAGTCGGGTCGCTACTGTGAGACGTTGGGGTGGGTTGCGCTGTCCGGTATCGAGTCGAGTAACTGCGAATCCAAGGCTCCCCGTGGAGTTCCCAATCCTACACGCAAGCCCGTCCCTCCTCCCACCAACACCACGAGCATCGGTTACGGCATTCCCAGCTCAACAAGCACCTCTGATCTCCTCGTAGCCCGACGATACCTTGACTGGAACCGTCTTACATTTGCATACCATGCGAAAGGTAGTCAGAGCTATGCCACGTTTGACACCACGAAGGGCGAGAACATCACATCTGAGATCACCTCGTACCGCGAGAAACTCAACCTCACGACCCTGTATGGTTGCGCACCGCAGTCCTACTGCCAGACCTGCCAGCCATTCCTGGCGGAAGGCAACCTCTTCAAACTCCTCCAGACAGCGCTTTCCACCGTCGTCATCAACGAGACAAGGAAAGACACACCCCGCCTCATCATCATCAACACCGGCAGCGTACGCTTCGACCTAGCCAAGGGCCCCTTCACCTACGACGACTCCTTCATCGTATCCCCTTTCAAAGACGCCTTCCAGTTCCTTCCCGACGTGCCCTACGCCCAGGCCTCCAAAGTCCTCGACATCCTCAACGCCGGCCCCTACCAAAAAAAGCGCGACCTCTCCACGTCCGACTTCAACTTCGCCCCCGTCCTCGCCGACCGCGACATCTGCGTCGACCCCCCGATCACCCACGCCTCAGGCATGGCCAAGCGCTCAACCGCCCGCGTCCTTCGCCGCCAGGCCGCCGACCCTGCCCCCGGCTACACCACCACCGACGACTTCGGCACCGACGGCGACGACACCATCCACAAGGCCATCCCGCACTACGCGCAGCCCAATGACCTGCAGGCCAATGCATCGTTCCCGACCGACGGCTCGCTCCCAGAGACCGTGGACCTTGTATTCCTCGACTTCATTGCGCCGAACATCGTCGATGCGTTGAATGAACCGGACGTCGGCGGTAGCTACAGCGTGAGCGACGTGGGTTATTACCTGCCTGAGGAGTTCACGACAAACAGCTACCTGCCGGCGTATGCGAAGGTGGCGTGGCAGGAGAATGTGCCGAATTGTCCTGTTGGGACGGGCATTGGGAGCTCGTAGTATCGCAGGCAGAGGGAAGGACAGGTTATCAGTAATGCGGAAAAGGCTTGTTGTAGTTTTAGATGTCTGCATTGGCGAATGAACATGCGGCTGCAATGTAGTCTGCCATAATCTGACGCTCGCTTCTGACGTCCCCACCTGACGTTTCTGACATCCACGCCGCTCTTCACCTTGCAACGGTCTATACAATGCGCGAGACAACACGCACAAGGCGGGCGGCAGGCGGCCGCTGGAATGGTGCGTTTGTCAGCTACCCACTTGAATACTGTGGTTGTGGCTATAAATCAGGACAGTGGGTCCTCTAGAGCAGGGATACTGTAGTATAGTGGAAACGTCCCAAAAGAAGAATGCTTACTAAAAGAAGAAAGAGCTTATCTCTTTTAAGTATTGTTAACCCTTATTAAGTAGCTATTAAACTGAGCTAGATAGCCCTTGCATTCAGGCCAAGAAGTCCCCAGTGTCTTAACTTACGGCTGCAACCGCAGTACACCACCATATGTACAATAAGCGAGGCGGTGGAACTCCACCAGGAGCTCCGCCGGTATCTCGCTCGACGGCGAATCCTCTCCCACAACAGCCTTGCTAGACACTTCTTGGGGGAGTTCCATAGCGATGCTTAGTTATGTTATAGCACGCGATACTTACTCGTTACATGGTGGGGTGGAGGCAAGTAGTACACAACGTGAATACAAATACACCCACCCCTCCACCACCAGCAACCACTCTACCAACCATCCTACAATTACTGGGATGGAACCACAGAACCGCAAAATGTCCACCCCCTACCCAAAAACCTACCGCGCCATCCGCCGCTCCGCAAAACCCTACCCCCTCCGCCTGGAATTCACGACGGAAACCCTCCCCGAGACGCTGGCTGCGAAGGACGTCGTCTTGCGCATTCGCGCCGCGTCGCTGAACTACCGCGATGTCGCTATGCTGCGCGAAGGGGGGTGAGCTTTCCTTCCTTCCTTCCTAACCCGCCCCCTTCCCTTCCTTCTCGCAACGTGCAACACCTGACAAGTCAACCCCAGCTACCCCATCCCCGTCAACGACGGCGAAATCCAAGGCTCCTGCTGCGCCGCCGAAGTCGTGGCCGTCGGGTCCAGCGTCACCAAGTTCAGCATCGGCGACCGCGTTGCGCCGACGGCGAATCTGAATTTCCTGACTGGCGAGGAGAAAGATGCGGACGTGTGCGCGTTGGGGGGTGATGCGCCGGGCGCGCTGAGGGAGTGGGCTGTGTTTGCGGAGAAGCATCTAGTCCAGCTGCCGGGGCATGTGTCGTGGGAGGAGGTGCGTTACTAGCCATCGCTCCAACGGCCTTCCGGGGACGGTGTGTGGAAAGTTGGATAACGGATCCCAGCTGACATCCCATCCCGTCCAGGCAGCCACCATCACAGGCGTGGGCATCACAGCCTGGAACGCCCTCAACGCCCTCGAACACGTAGCCCCGAGTGCAACCGCCCTCCTGCAAGGCACGGGCGGCGTGAGCATAATGTCGCTCCTGGTGTGTCTCGCAGCCGGCATCACGCCCTTCGTGACGTCCTCCTCCGATGCCAAACTCGCGCGCCTGCGCAAGATAAGTCCGCGCGTCGTGGGCATCAACTACAAAGCCACGCCCGACCTCGCGGCCGAGGTCCTGCGTCTCACGCACGGAAAAGGTGTCGATTACGTGCTGAACAACGTCGGGCTGTCGTCTATACCCGAGGACCTGCGCATGCTGCGACGGTACGGCGGGAGCATTGCGCTGATTGGGTTTTTGGAGGGGTTTGAGGCTGGGTGGGATGCTGGGGTGTTGATGGGGCTTATTGAGAAGGCGGCGAGTATTAAGTGAGATTGGTCCCTTCGTTGGGTGGTTGGGTGCGGCTGCTGACTATACGATAGGGGCATTTTGGCTGGCTCCAGGGCGGATATGGAGGCTGTAAGTAGGTTTCTTGACGAGAAGAAGGTGGATTTGGGACCGTTGGTGGATAGGGTGTTTGCGTTCGAGGAAGCGGAGAAGGCGTTTGCGTATTTGGAGTCCGGGAGCCATGTTGGGAAGGTTGTGCTGAGGATGTGAGCACTTCTTCTGCCTGGCTGTATGGGGTCGTGAAGGGGCTGATGAGAGCTGGGTTGGACATGCGATAGGTAGATGTGTTTGAGTTGATACGATATATTGACCCGGATAGTATGCTGGCTGCGATACTCGTTTATGACCTAAGAGCGTACATAAGTCCAGAGAGGCTATCGAACAAATACCCAAGCGTCAGAATTATTATGTGCACCGACTGGCCTCCAACGATCGCTAGATCTGATCACGTTGAAAGGTCGTTAGAGTCAGCCAGTAGGCAGGTCCAACCGCATCAGAAGGGTCGTCTATGCTGAGAGCAGGAAGCTGAGGCTGAGGTTCAACGGTCATAAAGACCCGGCTTGCATGAGGCTGCTGTCCCTGTGCCGGCCCCGCAGTTGCCGCTGCGACACCAGCACGCTTTGCAGACTACCGAGGTTGCGTGATGAGCCTTTTTGTCCTTCCATTGCTCCATTCATCTGCATCCAGGTTAGTTTTTTATTTTCGCCGGATTGGAGCGGCGTATACATTCGACCGGGAGGGTTGAGAGACTAACGCATGCAAGGTTCGCAATGTCCTCAAACAGCCTTGCACAACGTAAAAGATTACCTGCTAAAGATCGGAGCTAGTCCCGAGAACCTCATGATCGACTGTACATGTATACTAACGGTTTGCTTACTGTTTTATACGCGATTCGGATGGTGTCAGTTGAGTCAAGTCTGGATTCGTTGAAGTCTATTCCTCAGGCTCTTTCATGCTTCTAGCGATTCTCGTTTTACCTGCTCCTAAAAGTCCGTACGTATGACCTGCAAAGAGCTCACGGCGATGCGGTCCGCGGGCCAGGGACCAAGAAATGGGGAAGGCTGGGGATCGCGGAGGCGGTACCTGGTTAACGGTTGTGCGTCATTCACTGCAGCTGTCGTTTTTCGATGCGCCAATGCCCTAACCGCATGAAGAAGGAGAGATCGGAGGGAATTCTCCCGTCTGAACATGTTCAATGGGCGAGGCCTTGGCTGCCTAACTTTATGCACCGTACCCCACAGGTTGTGGAGCCTGAGCTTTGTACCCCTCACGATCGGCTTGGTTAGGGAACGCACGCTGAAGACGGATTTCCCACGATATATAGGTGCGGCAGGGCAGCCGGGGCTCACGATGTATCGCTCCTCGGTCGCTGCTCATGATGGGTGCCTTTCGTGCGGTTGTATTGGCGGCTTTGCTAGCCACAGTCTCTGTTGGTCAAGATGGTACGTGTTCGCACTGCTGGTATACTTGCGCTTTCGATTGACGGGATCTAGCTATATCGGCTGACGGCACCAATTTCACGTTGACTGGTGATAATGTGTCGTACCTTTTCCATGTCGATACCGAATCCGGCGAACTCATTTCGGATCATTTTGGAGCACCGGTTGACGACTTCACGCCACCAGCTTTTGTGCTACCATGGGGCTGGCACGATAACTTGGCGAATCTGCGGAGAGAGTTTCCTGACGTCGGCCGGAGTGATCCACGACTGCCTGCGATCCACATCGGACACCCCGACGGAGACACCGTGACTGCGTTGCTTTACAAGTCACATCAAGTTGTCCAGGGTAAGCCAGAGCTACCAGGGCTACCTGCCACGTACGGTAACGACAGCGATGTCTCGACGCTTCAGGTGCACCTGTACGACAATGTATCAGATGTCTCGGCTGTGCTTTCGTACTCGATATTCCCCAAGTACAACGCCATTGCGAGGAGCTTCAGCGTCACCAACAATGGAACCGGGGATATCTCAATCGAAAGAGCAGCCAGCTTCAGCACCGACTTCCCCAATGTCGATCTGGACATGATCGAAGTGCAGGGTGATTGGTCGCACGAGTTTAACCGGGTTAAGAGAAAGATTGATTACGGCGAGACTACTTTCCGAAGCACCGAGGGGTTTGGCTCTCATCTCCACAACCCCTTCTTTGCCCTGGTATCTCCCAGCACGACCGAGACTTCTGGTGAGGCTTGGGGGTTCAACCTGGTCTGGACAGGAAGCTTTGAAGCAACTGCTGAGAAGTTTTCGAATGGCTTTGTTCGCGTTCTCTTCGGGCTCAACTCTCTGCATACCAGCATCAAGGTGAAGCCTGGCGAGTCGTTCCAATCCCCCGAGGCAGTATCTGTGTATTCTGCGGAGGGCGTCAACGGAATGTCCCGGTCTTTCCACGACTTGTACAGGAACCATCTGTCGCGAGGGAAGCAAACTCACAAGACAAGACCTATCTTACTGAACTCATGGGAAGGTCTTGGCTTCGATATCAACCAGACATCCCTCGTCAGACTAGCGGGCGAAGCGGAGAAGCTCGGTGTCGAGCTTTTCGTCAACGACGATGGGTGGTTCGGCGTCGAATACCCACGCCAAAACGACTCGCTCGGCCTCGGAGACTGGACGCCAAACCCGCAGTATTTTCCCGACGGTCTGGGCCCTTATGTGGCGCAGGTCAACAACCTCACCGTCCTCGATTCCTCTCAGCCAATGCAATTCGGTATCTGGGTGGAACCGGAGATGGTCGATCTGAACTCGACGCTCTACAACGAGCACCCAGAATGGGTTCTGCACGCGGGCAAGCATGCGCGAACTCTCACCAGGAACCAGATGGTTCTCAACGTGGGTTTGCCAGAGGTACAAGACTTCATCATCAACACTGTCTCGGATATCCTTGATTCAGCCAACATCCAGTATGTGAAGTGGGACAACAACCGCGGCATGCACGAGCTGTCCCACCCGTCCGACTCATACAAGTACATCCTCGGTCTCTACCGTGTCATCGACAACTTGACCACGCGCTATCCGGATGTCCTCTGGGAAGGTTGCGCCTCTGGTGGCGGACGTTTCGATGCCGGACTCCTCCATTACTGGCCCCAGCACTGGACCTCGGACAACACAGATGCGAGCGACAGACTTACGATCCAGCTCGGCACGTCCCTGGTATACCCGCCTTCCGCGATGGGCTGCCACATCTCGAAGGCACCCAACGGCTTCAACCAGCGCAACATCTCCATCGAGTTCCGCGGCCACGTGGCGATGCAGTGCGGCTCCTTCGGGCTCGAACTCAACCCGGAAGAGCTCAGCGAGCACGAAGCCGCAACCATACCGTCCATCATGGCCGAGGCAAAAAAGGTCAATCCGATTGTCATCTCGGGCGAGTTCTACCGTCTGGCACTACCCGATAACAGTCCTTGGCCTGCGACGCAGTTCGTTTCAGAGGACGGTAGTGAGAGCGTCGTGTTTGCTTTCCAGCAGAAGTATACTGTGAAGCCTGCTGCGCCGGCTGTCAAGTTGCAGGGGTTGGACCCCAAAGCGAGGTACTTTAATGACCTCGATAACGGCACGTACACGGGCGCGACGTATATGAATGGTGGTATCAATATAAAATGGGACAGGGCGGATTATCAGAGCAAGCTGATATGGCTGAAGAAGCAGTAGACTGCGATTGTGGCGCAAGGTTGGGGAAAATGTTTAGCTGAAAATATCATCCAAGCGAAGCTGATTCCAAGCTGCTACCACCTATGCGTAACTCATTTTTCGTTGCCACTCATCCAAGAGATGTCCGTTTGAGGAATTGGCGTTGCAGCCCACGGATAGGTGGTGATGGGTGTAGCGATAGGCATCGCAGGAGGGCATGGTACTGGTAGGTATGTGTGATGTTGTGTGCGCTGCTGAAGACCCCTCTATACGACTGATTCCAGTGATAACTCTCGAAGCTGCCGCAAGCAATTTCTTCATTCCAATATCGATCGGATTCTCATAGCGGAACCCCTGGAAGCTGGAATAGGTACGACCTTCGTTTTAGTTGCTCCAGCTCATACCTCGATCTTCAAGAAGATCGATAATGGCGAATATATTTTTATCCACCAGGATGGAGCTGTCGCTGTTCAAGGTATCACCACTAGCAGGAGCGATGCAGTGGGGCTGACTCGGAGCTCCGAGGCCATACGCTCGGCAGTCGCGTCCTCGTAGGAAGTTGTTTCAAGATAGATCTGCAGGATGCCATCAAAAGCCTTGCCTTTCACGTCGGATGTGGAGGACTCTGTCGACGCTGTAGCTATATCGACGGAGGTGGCTGCCGTATACCACACTGTCGGTGTTTCAGCGGGTGGTAGGCCGCTTCCGTAGACGTAGGGTGCCGCAAGGGCAAGATTGGCCGTAGCCAGAAAGCTGAGACGTTTGATAAGCGTGGCTCGAAAGGCCTGCAGTCGGCCTGACCGTCCTCGGGTCCATGAAGGAGGTTTTTTGTTATGTGTGCATTCATCTTGTGATCGTACATTCTGTGCTTTCTGCGATGAGCGTTTCACGCACCATAGCAACACGTCATTATGGCCGTTATCAGGTTCGCGAGAAATGATCGACGAGGAGGTTATGCCGAGCCCTTGTTGCCGGAGCTTGAATCGAAGAGCATTGATTCGTTTCGAAGCCTCACATTGCTATTGCGCAATAACCTACTGCTTATGGGCCCTCGGCTCATGACTAAAAGTGGTTGTAGTGGAACGCAAGGCATGCTTGCATTCAATGCCCCGCAACTGTCTGTGCCACGGATTTCGACCCTCAGAGGCCACAAAACAAATGTTCCCGAACCAGAGACAATTGTTTTTGAGGAATGCGTTCGATGTTGGTAATTAAGGGGTTGTTGGAGCCTTGACCGTTCTCTTTAACTTGTGGATAAGTTCGCGTTGTCTACCTCAGCCCACTCCGCGATCTCAAAGGCCTCCTCCCAATGAGGGCGGAACATGGTTTCGCCATTCGGCATATTTAGCCATAGCACATTCTTAAGCCGCGCTATTACATCTTCCCATCCAACCAACGCCATGGACGTGGTGATTATCGCAGTTCGACTGGCAAACCACGAATATTCGACGGTTCCTGCTGACGCGACGAGCCCCACTGCGTGCAGCCACATGTCGATCTCATCATACACACGAAATTCTGATTCGAGTTGCTCGAGACTAGCGATATATCGAATGACTACATCTTGTAGTATAACCGCGTGAGAGTAGTATGTCGGCCCTTGAAGAATGAACATGTACGATACTAGCGCACAGCGAATGCACTCGGAATACGTCGCTGGTGGAGGTGCCTGTGGATCTATAGTCGCGGCGAGAAGGCGGTGGATGACGAAACTAGCTAAGTCGTGAAGACGAGTAGGCGGTAGTGATGTGCGATTTGCTTGTCGGAAGACATGGTTCAGGCGCATGAAGACATTCTTGGTGATTATATCACAATAGTCTTCGCCGAGGTACCAGGCATCTTCAGCTTTGGCTAAAGGATCCAACTGCCACTCTGGTATTGGTGGGATGCCGCTTCCTGAGCCGAAGTCATCCTGTGTCTCGAACTGCGGCTGCCGCGTGATAAGCATTGAGACCCTGTCCGTTATCAGCATGATATTGACAATCAGTGGGGGCTTCTTTACCAGCTCACCATCCTCGCTGTGAGCGGACTTGTTTGCCACACGGCATTGATGCCGCCTCTGAGATCGACGAGTCTCTTGACACCGTCAACGTGCATTAAGCCGACTTTGAGATTACCTTTGCCAAACTAACGTATTGGATCAGCATACGTGTTAGTTTGCTCGGAAGTCAGGACGCTGGACTCACTTCTATCGCGGCGAGGGTGATCACAGAGTTCATGGTACCGTCTTGAACGGCTAGCGACGTGTCTTCGACTTTCCGTCGAAGCAGCGCGACAGAGTCAGCCATTAGTAGTTCCGATGTCTGGAAGCCCTTCTGGGCCCACAATTCTTCGTCGAGGCATGCCGTCTGGAGCGAGACGTGGAACAACGCGGGATCCCCCAGCGCGAGTGGCCTACTCGGTAAGCAAATGATGAAGAGAGGCCCCATGGCCAGTGTTGATGTTCGGCTAACTCACCACCATGATATTAGAAAAGGATTCGAAGTAGCGCTAAGATCTAGGGGGTAGTATTGGAAAGCGATTTTATGTAGGACTAGACTGTTTAGTTAAGCTCCGGAATGCCCCGTGATCAACAGTTCACGTACACGTATGAATGAGTCGCTGCACGTGTTCTCGAGGAAGTCGGGTCTGCGGATATGAATCAAAGGGGTCCATATCTAACGATCCAGGTCGGTAATGGGTTAAAGTTGATATGGTGCCCTCAGGTGACGGCGTCGTCCTATTATGGTGCCACTTTGACGCGGCTGTCAGCCCTGTCAATGGTTCATTTGCGTACACGCATCTGGCATTGCGCTTTTCGCATCGCGAACACCGCGGCAACCGTAGATCGCAGCCGAGCTTCGACTTGGCACACGCGGCGCACGACCGGCGAAGCGTATGGCCCATTGCAGGACAGTATGAAAAGCGCATGCGAGTCCCTCCTGGGTGCGAGTGTTCGGGATGAAGAGTCGCAGTGGAGAGGTCAGAAGTGTGAAGCAATGTCCATTGAGCTTAGCCAAAACGGGGCAAGCTTTCTTTTTTGCCTCTAGAAAGGGACTAACCTCCGAGGTGGAGCGCGCTTACAATTGTAACTTCTCACTGCTCACGATGCCCTGAGCCTCCTACACACGAAACTGTACGTGGCCACGCTCGCCGTCCTCACACACGATCTTAATGTCCGAACTCATGTGTGAACTTCGTTCCCAGGCCGTTCTTGGAGCGTGAGCGGAAATTGCTTACTCATCCTCGTACGAGGTATTGCGAGTAGGCATCGGATCATCACAGACCCGTCTTCAGTCCCCCAACTCGGCTTAATGCAATATATATATTCCCCTTTTCCCCACGTCCGCGGTCAACGGAGCCTAGTCTCTTTCCGGCTTCCTGCTCTATAAGAGCCTACCTTTTTACCATTTCGTGGTTCGTGCCAACAATCAGAAAATCTTCATGGGAGCCCATGGTACCCTGCGCACAGGCTATCAAATTTTAAAAGAGACATCGATTCCTTTACAGTAATCATGTCATAGTTGTAACTTTTGCTTTTTTCGTGACATTTTTTTTATTGAATACGTTTATTTTTGAACTGTTAGCTAGGGCAGATACCTTTCTGTACTCCTCACGGGGACTCTATCTTTTTGTTATTATTTCCCTCCATATAATCATGGGGAATTACCTCCAGAAGAGGGAGTGAGAGAGGATCATGTGGTCGACAGCTTCGCGGTATGGTGTAGAACGTGTTTGGGCTGGGCGAGAAATCACAAGATGACACAATTCCACGGCACGATCGTCGTGCATTTTGACTCCAACCACTACATATAACTATATAGACATCCATTGGTGAGACTCCTGTAATGGTTCGCACGAGAAGTGACCCAAGGCATGTCCGGCCCGCTTCATGAAACCCAGAAACTAAGAACCAATACAACCATGTCAATACACTTGATTAAGAATTCAACTCTCTAGTAACGGCCACCTGGGGGCGGTGCACCGTATTGAGGCTGCTGACCGGGGTAGCCACCGGGACCACCTTGCGGCGGGCGACCTCCAGGCGGGGGTGCACCGTACTGGCCCTGACCCTGACCTTGAGGAGGATAGCCCTGAGGCGGCTGTCCGTAGCCTTGCTGAGGGGGGCCTCCGTATTGTTGGCCTTGTGGCGGGTAACCACCTTGCTGGGGCGGCTGTCCGTAACCTTGCTGAGGAGGCTGTCCATAACCTTGCTGGGGAGGGCCGCCGTAGCCTTGCTGGGGAGGACCTCCGTACCCACCAGACGGGCGGCTGCTCTTCTGGTCTTGGGTGTCGTAGCTGGAATCGATGGCGCCGAGAATCAGCTTCAGGATCCACTGGTCGGGTGTCAGATCGATAGGAGGGTTGGCGCGGGCCATTTCCTCTTGCTCGTTCTCAAAGTCTAGATATTGTCAACACATTACTCTGCAGCATGAAACTTAGACGCAAAACGTCTAGCTTCTTCATGGGGGCACTTACTCGACGTGCAGTCGATGAACTTATCAAGCTGCGGGTCCTCATCCAACTTTCCGAGGAACGCGCGCGCGGCTTGATCGTTTCCTACCTGGGCAAATTGGAAAGCAATACCGCCAGGAGGCAATGATCGGACGGCCTCGTTGATGGTGTCCAGGACGGCATTCTGCGGTTCGCCAGCTGGCTGTCCATCGGTGACGGTAATGACCAGCACAGGTTTCCTGAACTGACCCGCGCGGGCCTGCGAAATAAGTGGATCAATGACCTTCTTCTTCAAGCTGGTTCCCATAGGTGTGAGGCCCTTGAACTGGACACCGCGCATAAGACTCTCGATCTGGGCCTCTTGGGCCACGTGGTTCGCCAAGTTGTCTGGCAGGTTGGTGTTCATGAATCGGACGTTGATACCATCGGCATCGAAGAGCGTCGCGGCGAAAGCGACCCGCTCCAAAATAAGGCGCAGATCCTTGATTCGCTCGCCACCTTCTTCGAACTGCATGGAACCGGAGTCATCTATAGCGCAATTAGTATTCGTTTTCATGCGTTTGCACTGGTGCCCTCGTACCGATATACAGCCAGATATCGTATAGAGCGAGCTTCACCACGTCGTTGGCGATCTCCTTAGGTAGCTTCCATCGTGAGATGACCTGGCTAATGAGCTGGGGGGCCTTTTGCGCGATCTGCTCAATAACCTGCGTGCCAGGCGGGTAGAAGTGTCCTAGGTTCTTCTCCTGGATGCATGCCTGCAGGAGCTGTCTGTATGCAGCGGGGTCGCCAGGCGGTCCCTTAAATGATATGTTAGCCAAATTGACACCTTTTTCTGAACCCAAGCCACTCACCTGCTGTTGCGGGGGACCACCGTACTGGCCGCCTGGAGGTGGAGCTCCGTACTGGCCGGGGGGACCTTGACCGGGTTGGCCCTGCAAAACACAGTCAGCGTGGATTCATGGCGACTAACAAAAAACGCAAGCTCTGTATCATGCAATAACATCTCCACCGGATAGTTGTGTAGATGTGGTCGAAGACACAAGGCGTGTAGGAGGTTACGGACAAAAGGATTTCCAGAGGGCGGTTGCTGGCCATATTGGTCTTGTCCATAGGGTTGTTGCTGTCCATAAGGCTGCTGCTGCTGCTGTTGTTGTCCGTAAGGTTGCTGCTGTCCATAGGGCTGTGGTTGTTGATAGCGGTCCTGCTGTCCGTAAGGCTGTTGCTGATACTGTTGGTTCTGCTGGCCCGGATACGGCGACTGCGGCTGACCCCCGGGCGGTGGCGGAGGCGGTCTGTTGTAACCAAACTGTGACTGGGGATAGGGCGAGTGCGACCCGTAGGGTGCCTGGGCGGATGCAGGAGAGTAGGGCGGGGAGAAGGGCGGTTGCGGTTGCGCGGAAGCTGGGGGGTAGGGCGACGGGATGGGCGGCTGTCCTGGCTGCGCTGGAGACTGATATCGGTTGTTAGGCGCATAACTGTACGGCTGCTGGCCGCCGTAGTATGCCATGGTGGATGCAGAGCAGAGCGAGGTTGTGTGGCTGGTGGGAGGGCGCGCGCAAAGGGTCGAAGGTGGTAGGATCCGAAGGCAGAGTCCAAACGACAAGAAAGGGCGAGAATCAAACACGTCGCAAAGCGCCTACACGGGACCAGGTGGCGCAAAGATGATGGAGGATGATTGATGATGATGGCGAGGGAGCATGCGACGCAAGGAAAAAGCGCTTACCTGTGGCGGGGGACCGCCGGGGTACGCTTGGTACTGTTGCTGCCCAGGCTGAAAAGGCTAACGGTTAACACGGCTCTGGAGCTTCGTAATGCGGGCAAAGAAACAGCAGGACTCACGTAGGAACCTCCGGGTGCGCCTTGTGCTTGGCCTGGAGGCGGATATCCACCGCCGGGAGCGCCTCCTTGGTTTGCTGCGGCGAGTTTGCTGGCGAGCTGTTGCGCAATGTTAGCATCAGGCAGATGACGTTGATGCCTGCGTCGAGGGGCAGTGAGGGGTAGGTGTCGCGGTTGCGCGTCGACTTACACCCATGACGGAGGCTGCTGGCTGCTGGATTCGTGTATGTGAAGCTGTAGCAAGCGCCGATGATGTTGCTTTTGCAGGTAGAAAGTGCTGGCGGATGGGGGATCTTGTAGCAGAGAGAATTTAGCCTGCGAGGGTGAGCAAGCTGCGAGATGTAGGCTGAACAATGACACCACACCACGCGCCCGCGCCACCCTTCCTGCCCCGCTCTCCCTCGCCTTGCCCCGCCGCCCTGGCTTCTGCCCCTCACTATTGGCTGCCATTCACCGTGGCCTGTGTTTGCTGCCACGCCAGTCGCTCGAACCGGTGATGCATATGAGGCTGAGCACTTCTACGCCTCGTACCCTTTATTCGTCGTGGGGGTCGTTGGCGAACCGGTGGGGTCCTGTTCGCAAAAGCTTGTTGAGTGCACCCTCTCGTCAATCATTATTTCACGCTTGTTGGAGATGAGCATGGGGCATAGCCGTGCACAGTACGAGCCGTTGCATGCTCTATTATCGTGCTACAGTACGCCTTGAAGGACTCAGCAGTGGGCCGGCGTTGGGCAGCATGGCCAGCCCTACTCAGCCACACGGCTCCAAACCACGCCGAAACAAGTGACGACCATCATATTACTAGCATCTCCCTTTAAAAACTGCAGGTCACTGATGGGGGTGTGAGAGGGGATGTAGTGTTAATCTATGTGTTTGCCAGACATGATACTAATCATAACCATCGTCAAAAGGTATGCGCTATGCCTAACCACCCTCGCACTCTGTAACCGGATATAAAAGCGAACATATTCCAGTAGTAATACAGCCATGTTCTATCTACTAACACAAACATCTCTATATGACCGTCCTTACCGAGATCTCTGGCCATACCGCCCAACCAACACCATGCTTGTATGCAAATCGTTCCGAATTCTACTCTCCGTGTACCCGAACGTCTCTCCGCCGCTAAAGACAAAGTAGGGTCCTGCCCATGGGGTACTGCGAGCCGCGAACCCGGCACAGTATGCGATCAAGGGTCGGAAGCTTGCTGCCGTGGCTGTTGCGCCGTGCATTTGGGTTCAACCCAAATCCTGCTCGTCGATTTTGCCTGAAGCGGCCGACTACATGAGCTGGCTGGTGTCGCTTCCCGTATCAAGAAAAAGGCGGCTTCTGACGACCATGGTATGCGGACTTTGGTGCTCATTGGCAGTGCATCGGACCGAGCGCTGCTGTATGCCTGAGGCGTGGTTCGCCATCAGCGACGACAGCTGTGGACCACAATGGGATGCTGGTGGAAGGGCCTTGCTGAAGGCGGTCGTCGTGCTTGTACTTACTGTGATGAAAAGCCGTCGTACATACTCTCTCCCCGCAAACTGTTGAACGGGATTGCGGGAATGTAGGAGTCGCGGGGGATTATCCGCCAATCAGATCATTGTTCAAAGCAACATTGACCGTAGCGGGAAATGTCTTCTGCATTACCCCAAAGTCGACGTGCAGCAGGAACAGACCTCGACGATGCTAGTTAGCTGCGCAGATGTCGGTGCTTGACACTTGTGTGAGGGGCGGGCAATATGATGAAAGCGAATGTCGTGTTTGCCCTTCGTATGCACTCTCGTGTGGTAAGTTTCTCTAAATGTATAGTCCAGACTCCATGGATACGCGTACGTGCGAGCATTCCAAGGTCTGATGGCGGACACCACGATGCTGACATGCCTAAGGTCCCATACGGTCGGTTCGTCCCGCTCTTTAGTTTGTCGCTCTTTGTCGTTTGTATTCCTTTTGCGAATTCCAATTCGTCGTGCAGTGATGCACGTTGTTGGTATATACCAGCAAAAAATCGAGTACCAGGTCGGTCAATTTTGTGACTTCACAGCAAGGCCGATATTGCAAAGCCAGTGATACATGCAGGGTGGTCGGCGATTTCAGATCTGCTAGGCCTGGCGGAGACGACCGGAAGGCCAGGAACCGAGGCGTTTGGGAGTCCGATCCGCTGTCTCGCTTTTGATTGGGGGATGTGGCTGACGTCGCATTGCTTACTCTGCAAAGTGTTCGTTTGTGGTAGAGTAGAGTTCTCAAGCTCAGATGAGCCACACATCTTCCCCCAGTCGGTTACGGCACGATTAGCGTACGTTATCACTCGTGCAACTGAGAAACCTTCCTTAGGATGTGATGAAGAGGCTAGTCGGGCATATGAGCCACACAACTTTCTTGCGTGGTCTAGTGCGGGATCAACCATGCGTCGCTCTGGCGAAATCTGCGTGCGGGTGGCGCTCATCGACAAGTTGCATCATACAACGTGGCCTCGCGAGATGCAAGACGGTCAGGAAGTACGCGTGCACAAAATCGCCGACATGATGCAAAGTGTTCCACCCACGGAGATGCTGGTTGCTGTTTCTTGATGAAGCGGACCAGTCCGCCGCACGGGCTGCAAATCGCACCTTGCCTAGCCTCGACATCCCACGTCATGGATCCTACGTGGGTCGGATGTGATAGCACAATGCCGGGCGAGCTCCAGCGGTGAGGTGTTTCATATCGTTCCGTTTACGTTACAAGCGATGATCTATGACCGAATCAATTTGGACTTGGCTGGCTAATCGCGCCAGCAGCGAAAGTTTTGTGAAGAGCACGCATGTACATGCATCGACCGGAGGAACTGGACTTTACGTCCAATAGTAGACGGCATATTGACAGGCCATCGCTAGCAGCCTTTGGATGCATAATCTGACCTGCCGAACAGCACTAGCAGAAGTGACGGATCTGCATCGAGGAGTGCATTCTTCCAATTGAACACGCTGCTGCACGATCAGTCCTAGGCCTTGTTGAACAATGACTGCTTGCACGAACACTTGTGGGAGATCCCCCGTTTACGGCAACGTGTTATATGATAGCGCTTGACTTCTTGAAAAGTAGGCCATACGTGCAGCGACGGACTTGCGCGTAACATATACTGGGCAGGATAAGGCCATGGTTGAAGAAGGATCCAAATATATTTATGGAGCGAGCCGAAATCTAAAGCTTCTTCTAACGGTAGGTCCAATGCCCGGGGAATCGTACTAAGAAAACAATGCGTTCGTCTTATGTTCGTCAAAGAATGGTGCATCTTGGTCTATGATTTCGTCTGTTACGTCGGTCGCCTGGTCGTGGTGGTCGGGGCCTCCCCGCTCGATCATTTGCAATCCTCTGGTCGCGATCCTTGTGTATGATCTGTCGACAAAGATCTACAAATACCTCGTCCACATTCGCGCGCCGGCGAGCGCTGGCTTCGTAATAAGGCACCCCACCCCATTCTTGTGAAAGCTTGAATGCCCGTGCTCTTGGAACCGCGCGGTCGTCTTCAAGATCAGATTTGTTGCCCACCAAGACCATAGGGACATTGTCGTCTTCTTTGATGCGCCGAATTTGCTCACGTAGCTCTTGAAGCTCGTACAGCGAAGACATGCTGGTAATGGAAAATACCAGAAGGAATCCTTGTCCAGTTTTCATGTACAGCTCTCTCATCGCAGTGAATTGTTCTGTTCCAGCAGTGTCGAGAATTTCTAGAATCACATGGCGACCCTAAAGGATAGGTTAGACAGAGAGATCGAATTCAAGGCTGTGCAACAAACATCGACTTCGATCGCTTTTCGATACGAGTCCTCGATCGTAGGATCATAGCTTTCAATCCAGACATTTTGTACAAATTGTGCTTTGCAACGTTAGCGGTGAAATTCCAAGAATCATGGCTGGATCGCGTACCAGTCAGACAACTTTTGCCCACGCCACCGGACTGCGTTCGTCAGTATTGATTGTCGACTGATGTTTGGATAAACTTGCCCCCAAAACTACTATGTGGTATTCTCGCTGGCTCATGCTGACAGTTTCGGTCCCACCCCGTTGGTATCAATTTAGCTTCCGTGTAGCAAGCGTCCCAGACAGTCCCGAAAACCGCCGTTCCTCGACCGAGCGAAAAGGAGTGCGCTCACAATGCGAAAGTCACAATCGGAATGCCAAAAACTTGGTATTATGTTGAATATATAGGGTGGGCTTTGTTGGTCGAAGGAAATGGAACCTCAGGCTGCAACGAACGGCGAAACTAGTGCGGCCAGAAGTTTGGACAGCGAGCAAATAGGCAATGATAGTCCTGGGCGTGCAGTAGAGTGGTGTTGCTGGCAAACGCCAAACTTGTTCCTCGCGAGACGTGTTGGTGGCTGGGTGAAAAAGACTTTTTCCGTGAGGCTTATCGATTAGGAGAGCCAAGAGCAGCAAGAGAATCTGGTTTTTGGTCGGCAGCGGTGCGGGATGTCTGGGAAGGAGGGCATCAGGGCTTCACGGGCAAAGTCAGGGCGGAGGACATGGTTAAATGTTAGCCCTGGCCTGACATAAGTCAAGTACGGGCTGGTGCTTGGGCACAGGCGAAGGCATCGCGTGAACCCGGGCGCGAATCGAACGCTTGAGACGTCCAGTCCGCGCTGGTGTCCGTGTACCACACTGTGCAGGGCAGGGCTGCAATGCGCGCTGCTGGATTCCGCGCGCGACACCTGGCGAATAATGGGCATGCTGGCTCGGCGAGTCGTCGCGGACGCGTTGGCGGAGAGGGCTTGCCTTCGTAACTTTGGCAGGCCACGCCCACGGTGCGAGACGGCGCTACCCCCGTCCACGTCTTTGGGCCCGGCTCTGTGCCGTAGGGTTTCCTAACCGGCGCATCGGGAGACCCCATGCCTCATCGAGCCGTCTGTGGCTTTCACGCGCTGCTGTCAGAGCCGTCGTTGATATTGCCGTTACAGATTGGGGGTGTCTGCTGTTGCTGCACAAATGAAGGGTGCGAGGATCCCGTTCGGCCAGTTGGTTATGGAGCTTGCTCCGAGCGGCACAGAATGCAGCCTGCAAGTGCACCGAAGCGTAAACGAACGGTTGCCTCCGGGGGCAGCAAAGCTGTGACGTCGCACCGCGGTGAGATTCGCCAGCAAGAGTCAGTCCCGCGCTCGCTGTCGGCAGTTGACTGGCTCTATTGTGGTACCGTCGCAGAGCAGCAGGCGATGAGGTCTCTCATCTCCGCCCGACCGGCGGCCATCATGGCGCTGGCTCTAGCCGTCGGGCTGATCTGGGAATCCATGCAGCTTGCTAACCCGAACCAAAATCGTCAAACTTGGGCGACGAGCGCAGCGCCAATTCGACCACCCTTTGCGTTGTGGAGCAGCTGGAGAGCCTCTCACCGGAATGGGCTACACGTCAGAAGTAACTCTGCGCGTCGCGCCGATGCGCAGACGACTAGATCCGACCACGCTTGCAGGTGCAGCCCAGTCGACGGTTAGGATGGCTGGGCGGAAGCGGAAGACGTTCCCCGTGGCGATGGGCCGCACTCCGTGACTCGGTGGGTCTTTTGGCATCTAATAAGGCAGCATAACGGGCGATGGCATGGCATGGCACAGCCGTGCATATCGTCCAAAGGGTGTGAAGGGATGATGTCAGCAATGCAGTGCCGACTGATCACGTGCGGGTCAACAGCCTGGCGAAGCTGCGGCAAGGCAGGGCAATGCGGTGTGTACACTGTATCCTCGGATGACTCGCCTCAGCATGATGGTCCAAAGTTATCATCTTGTGGTCCGTCGTCGATGCTCACGTTTGCGCGAGAGCAGACCAATCAAAGCAGCGCGGAAAAAGGTAAGAGCGACCCCGCATCGGCAGGCGCCCGTATGGCAGGACCACCCGCCATCGTCAACAGCAGCCCACCACGATGCGTGTCAATGCCGCGCTCGCCCTTGCAGCGTGTCTTGCCCCGGCCGCTGCCATCTTCGAGGACGATGCATACCATATAGACTTCCATTATGCCCTTCTGGGCTGCCCGAAACATGAGGCCACCTTCTTCCAGAAACCTTATGCTGCCAGCAAAGCCTCCCTTCTGTACACCGTCTCCGAGAATGGCACCATCGGCGCAATAAATCCAAAGGATGGTGCATTAGTGTGGCGCTCAGCACGGGGTGCAAGTGGGAACGGCCACCTCAGGGCTGGCGAAGATCAAGACACTGTCATCAGCGCAGTCGGCAACCGCATAGCTGCATGGAGCGCCTCGGACGGCAGGGTTGTCTGGGAAACCAGCATCCATGGTGCAGTCGCAGAAGACCTGGAGATTCTAGAACAGGAGGATGGCATATCAAACAACGACGCCAAAGATGCCCTCGTACTGGTCGCCCACGGCAGCAACGGCGTGAAGCGGCTGGACGGCAAGACTGGCCGTGTCAAGTGGACGTTCGAGGACACGAGGTAGGACATGCGGCATCGAACAAATGCTTTAGTGACTGACGCTCGCAGCGGCGACACCCCGTTCCAGGTCTCATCCTCGCCCACGACCCTCTACTACGTCTCCCTACACTCGCCCCTTCTTGGAGGGGGCTCGAAGATCAGGGTCACCTCACTGAGTCCCATCACCGGCAAGAAGCTCGACTCGTACACGCTGAGCTCCGAAGGCGAGGTCTCTACCAAGGAGAACATTCTGTTCGCTGGAGCGAACACCGCGGCACCTATTCTGGCTTGGACAGATAAGGCGCATAAAGTCTTGAAGGTCAACATCATCGGGACCAAAGGCGTTTCGAGCTTCAATACGCCCGCGAGCGAGAGCATCGAATCGATTGTTCTCCACGCCCCGCGAAAGGTCAACTCACTGCCACATTTCCTAGTAGAGTACCAGACAGCCACCGGACACTCGGCCGAGGTTTACCACATTGACTTGAACAAAAACGCCATCTCTCAGGCCTACAAACTTCCCCTACTCAAAGGCAAGGGCACGTTTGCGACCAGTACAACAGATGCCAATGTGTACTTCACGAGAATCACCCCCGACGAGGTTTCGGTTGTTGCGTCAGTGTCCCACGGAACGCTTGGGAAATGGGCAATGAACGGTTCTCCATCTCTCGCAGGAGCCTACCCAGTTCACGGCGTAGCTGAAGTTGTTGTCAAAGGCAACTCTGCGTCCGCTATACGATCTGCTGCACTCTTCTCAAACGGCCAGTGGGCGCTCATCCGAAACAACGAAATAGCGTGGACTCGGCCCGAGTTTCTATCCGGCACCGTCTCGGCCGTCTGGGCACAGCTTCCTGAAGAGGAGTCCCTTGCTCATCAACTGGAAGAAGAACAC
This sequence comes from Karstenula rhodostoma CBS 690.94, assembly GCA_010093485.1. Taxonomy (NCBI): domain Eukaryota; kingdom Fungi; phylum Ascomycota; class Dothideomycetes; order Pleosporales; family Didymosphaeriaceae; genus Karstenula; species Karstenula rhodostoma. The sequence continues at coordinate 551,430 of MU001510.1, read as the reverse complement.
CACCAAGACGCCATCAGCGCGTACATCCATCGCGTGCAAAGGCATCTGCGTGATGTAGAACATTTGCCGGCCTGGCTGCAGAACCTGCCAAGCAGGATCTTGGGTAGCGTCACCGGCCAATCGGACAGCAGCACGATTGAAGAAATTCAGCATGACACTTTCGGTTTTCACAAGCTGGTCATTTCTGCCACCGAGAAGGGGCGCTTATCTGCGCTCGATGTGGGGTCCCAAGGAAAGATCGTGTGGAGTATCGATCTCCACCAATTCGCACCAGGTGCTGCTATCACAAGCCCATCACTTAAAGCGTTGCGAGGCTTTGTCGAAGTCAAGGACCCTGGGCTTGCTAGCCCATTATTCATCAACTCGACCACCGGTAGCCAAATATCTTCGCAACATGCACATAATCAGTGGCTTCCAAACTTAGACCAGGAGACTCTTATAACCTACAAGCTGTCAGATGGCGAACTTCAAGGTTTCCTAGGCACTGAACCTGCTACGCAACCTGTGTGGACTTTCACGCCTCCCCCAGGAGAAAAGATTATTCGTTACACTGCCCGTCCAGCCAAAGACCCTGTGGCTTCTATCGGCAAAGTTTTGGGAGACCGCAGAGTTCTCTACAAGTACCTGAACCCAAATTTGGTTCTTGTTACGGCTGTTTCCGAGACCGGACGTCGGGCTTCAATTTACCTCGTAGATTCGGCCTCTGGACAGTTGCTTCATACGGCTTCGCACTACGGTGTAGACGTCTCTCGTTCCATTCCTTCGACCTTCTCCGAGAACTGGTTCAGCTATTCCCTTACCCTGGACTCTGCTTCCAGGGAATCGCGTGGCTACCAGCTCATCGTTTCTGAGCTCTTTGAGTCTCCTCTACCAGACGACAGGGGACCACTCGGAGACTCTGCCAATTCCTCCACGGTCTTGCCGAATGAGGAAGCTGCAAAACCCCATGTCATCTCTCAGAGCTTCCAGATTCCGGAAGAGATTTCCCATATGACTGTCACACAAACACGACAAGGCATCACTAGCCGCGAGCTTATTGTAACCCTACCTTCTTCGAACTCGATCGTTGGTATTCCTCGCGGAGTGATCGATCCAAGACGCCCAGTTGGCCGCGACGCTACTGCTCAAGAGCAGTCAGAAGGTCTCGTCAAATACGCACCCATAATCCTGTTCGATCCCAAGTGGCACCTAAACCACAAATACGAGGTCGCCGGCATAAAAGACGTCATTACCAGCGAAAGCGGCCTCGAGAGTACCAGCTTGGTTTTCGCATACGGAAAAGACATCTTTGGAACGAGAGTTGCACCCTCTTTCACTTTCGACGTTCTGGGTAAGGGTTTCAACAAAGTGCAGATGCTGCTTACGGTTGCGGCGTTGTTCGTCGGAGTGTTGTTTGTGGCACCGCTGGTATGTAACACCTCTGTTTGCAAAAATGATGCACTGACTTACATCGCGCAGGTTCGGAGAAAGCAGATTAACTCCTTGTGGACAGTGCCACAATGAGCGGATAAAGAGAACTAGTTCAGAGATGCAAAGCCAGTGCGCAACATATATGCTGCGCTCGAGGTGGACAACTGCAGGCGGTGCAACGTCCAGTTACAGGATACCCACAGAAGAGTGCAAGGTCGTATGAAGGCAAGCGCTCAACGCAGATGAAGCAGAAGCTACAAGTGGGAAAACCAAGTAGATACGCAGCGCAAATGTATATGCTGTCGAATCTACGCCTTTTCGATATCACGCCGTGACGATTTGCTATGCAGTGGTAGTTGGTCTAGGCGCTGTGGCTGGTCAGCTGGTCAGCAACGAGCTCCTTCGCTTTTGGGACAAGCAAGTCATGGACCCAGCGATTGCTGACTGCGTGAGGTCTAACGGTACCACCCAAAAGTCTCCGCTTACTATCGTAGCTGCTGTATATGTCTCCGAAGACCAATATCAAGGCGACAGAACCGCACATCTTTATATTGTTGTTCCTTCTTTTCAAATGGATGACAAAGTTCGCACAACATATTTTGAGCAGGTAAAGACGGTTAGTGTTGGAAAAGCATTTGCGACTTTACTCACGCTTTAGCTCGCATACTGGATCGCGATAGCTGTGTACTGCGTTCGGTTCAGCCCAATAGCGAGAATTCTTGGACCTAAGGTACGTCCATACTGTAACACTGATGATCCACCAACTCTAACTCCACAAGCTCGCGGCTCTGACCTTCTGGTACGAGTTCTACTACGACGTGTACCCCCACAAATACCAGTGCGGTTTCAAGCTCAGAGAGCTCCACGAAAAATACGGGCCAATCATCCGAAGATATATCCAGAGCCCATGTCATTTCGACGCAACGCTGGCTAGACAATCCCGACCTCAAGAAAAATCGGTTCGCTTTCGGGCGTGGGAGTAGGAGCTGCCTCGGCATGAATCTTGCGACGAGTGGGCTGTACTTTGGCATTGCTTTTGTGTGGCGGTGGATGGAACTGGAGATGTGGGGTACGAGGGAAGAGAGATGTTCAAACCGATTACGATTGCTTTATTGGACTGACGAGCTTGGGGACGGAGAGTGGGGTTCGGGTCAAGGTTCTGGGGGAGAGATTGGAGTAGTGCCTAGTGGATCCTTGGGAGTGTCGATCAATCGTGAGGCGGGCGTCGATGTGTTGACGCCTGACCAATAACAAAATTTCCACATTTGGCAAGTTTTGATGGTATCTCGATGTGTGCATTCTTGTCAATGCATTTAGTATCCACCGACGTTATTATGTTCCACGCTGAAACGTGCCAGGCTAGACAGCACCAGCATCAGTTCTGTATGTCTCATTAAGTCATTCAACTTCATGTCGCCCATAACAATGCAATCTGCCATATCAAGACAGTATTTCCGGGTCGCAGATCGTCCCCAAGTTACCGCTGCGTCACAACCGATCGTGATCTTCCCAAAGTACGAGGCCAAGTCACGAATAGGAACAAATTTGGAATCATTTCCCTTCCTTCCAAGATTTGCTTTTCAGACCAGACGTGCCGCGCGGATGTCCTTTGTTCACCCACTAGTACCTACCAGCCCTATGGTAGGCGCGCCGTAATTCACCACCAATCACACCGAATCCTTTGTCGACGCCGCACACTACTACACGCGAGCACGAACCTTGCACATCCATCCCGTTGCCGCGACCCCAGCACCTCCACTTGCATAAAACTCCGGACCTCGACCTTCATATATACGTAGAAATGCACCGGACGCAGTACACCGCAGCGCAGTCGTGCGTGTCCCACAACCATGAACTCCAGCGTGGACCTGACCACTATATCAGCGGAACCACCGCCCCCAGGCCTATCCTCGAACTTCATCGACCCTCCAAGCCTCCTTGAAAAAGTCATCGCAGCAACCGTAATAATCCAAGGCATAACCCTCATCTTCATCCTCCTGCGCATATACGAAAACACATCCTCCCGCCAACTCCATGCAGAAGACTACCTCTCCTACCTTTCTTATCTCGCCTTCATCGCCTACACAACCATCACATGCATCAACGCCTCGCACGGCGTCGCCCGCCATGCATGGGATGTCCCCATGCCCACAGCGATTGAGGGCGCGCACCGCCGGAGCTACGGCTTCATCTGCTACACGGTGTGCGGCGGGTTCGCCAAGGCAACCGTATTCATGCAATTCAAGCGCATCTTCACGTCCCCAAAGATCAACGATGCCGTGTGCTGGGCAATCACGGCATCGCTGGTGGTGAACGCGCTGGCGTACACCGCGTTCCTCTTCCTCTACATCTTCACCTGCCGCCCGCGGGAGAAGATCTGGGACCCGAGTGTGCCGGGGCGCTGCATGGATAGCAATCACTTGAACATAGCGATGGGGGGACTCAATAGTTTGAGCGACGTGGAAGCATTTTTGGTGCCGGTGTGGGCCGTGTGGAAGATGCAGATTGAGGTGCGGAAGAAGGTGTCGATAATGGCCGTGTTTGCGGTTGGCGCCGTGTAAGCGTCTTCCAGTCTCTGCAGAATGAGGAACAATGAGACTGACATGTGCATAGAGCAGTCGCGATCGGGTGTCTAGGACTCTACTACCGCGTGCTGATCCTGCGGCGCGCTGATGAGACCTGGTTTCTCGCCCAGACGGCCATCATATGCATGGCGGAACTGGGGATAGTGATTATTGTGGGATGCTGTCCGTATATTCCGCGTATACTGAGGAAACACAGGCCGTTGCGGCCGCCGCAGTTTATCTTTGGGCAGAATGAAGAGAAGAGGAGGTCGGATCAGAGCGGATTGGGGAAGTTGTCGCTCAGGTGGGATTGGTCCGCGACGTGGACATCTGGGGAAGAGGGCGCGCTGACGTGGTGGCCGGAGGAGTATGCGCGGGGTGAAGAGCTTACAACGAGTGTGGCGGTAGTGAATGAGGTAGAGGTATAGTATAGCAATACCTGACTGTGACTATCGCGTCTCTGGCAGCGCCAGGTCGGATGTGGTTCTTATCGTGACTGTCGCTTGCAGCAGCCCGGACCAACTGTTCCCGGCTTCTACCCTTCAGCTCCTAATATAGTCATCATACCGCTCCTCCCCATACACCTCCCTAACTTTCCTAAACCCCACCTCCGCTCCATCCCACTCCCACGGTAGACTATTCCCACTAGCAAACAATCCAAACATAGCACCATCAAATCCACTCGGCAACGCATCCGGCTTGATTTCCTTCACCCACGTCACTGTCGTATTTCCTCTCGAAAACCCCAGCTTGTACAGCTTTGGTTCGGATCTGATATGTAGTTGGAAGTCCTTTGGGATTGTCGGCAGGTTCAGGGGCGTCTCGGCGGTGTCAGGTCGGACCCCAGGCCCCGGGCCATTGATAGTGGAAGCGGTAAATAAGCAGAGGGACGTGCTGTTCGCGCAGCCACGAAGCCCAACTTCCTGGTGGTTCGATTCGCTCTGGTACGCGGAGATGCCGATGGACTCCCACTCGTTCAGGGACTTGTGCGTACGAAGCAGTGTCGCGGTGAACGTCATATTCACGCTGAGCTGCTTGCGTAGAATGGCGGCGGGCGTGTCGCGGTCGCTGAGGGTGAATACGTTTGGGATGAGAACAACACCGCCGCCCTTGGCGAGGCGGTAGTTCTTTGTGTATGGCGTGCGCAGCTGGTACCAGTAGGTCGCGAGGTCAGGGCCGGAGAACGTGTCTTCGAAGGGGGGTGGGGGCCATGTCTGGTCGGGCGTGAAGTTGAAGGATTGGGACATGAGGAGCGGTTTGCCTCCATTCATGGTCGGCCAGCCGTCTTTCCATGTGACTGGCGCGAAGAAGGTTTCGCGACCGAGTGGGGAGTGTTTGCCTACGTAGCGCTTTGCGAGCAAAGTTGCGAACCACTTCCCATCGGGCGTGTCCGAGAAGGTTGCATGGCCTGTGTTTCCGATTGTCAGGTTTGTGTTAGCGCCGTTGAAGACAAGTGGATTTGTGGGTGAAGACTCCCATGGACCTTCGGGACTCTTTGATCTAGCGATGCTGGCGCGATGCGTGACACCTGTTCCACCCTCGGCTATAAGTAAGTAGTAGTAATTATCCTTGAGGAAGAGCTTTGGACCTTCTGGTCGGACGGAAGCTGTGACGGGTAGCGTGCCATTCCAAACTCTTCGGTACGGTCCCACACATTTTCCGCTTTCGAGGTCGACTTGACACTGCGAGATACCCCAGGCCTGATCATAGCCATTGTTCAGGCCCATGATAGTAAGGTAGTCTTTCGATGTAGCTGGATCGTGGAAAAAATGTGGGTCGATGCCGTACGGATCTGCCCATATCGGATCACTCCATGTCTTCAAATCTTTAGAAGTGATCCAAAAGATGCGCGGCCAGGTCCGGGCAATAGCATCGGAACCCCACATTGACATGGATGTCATGTAGAACGTGCCATCAATGTAAGTTAGTGATGGCGCCCATATTCCTGAATTGGATTGTTAGCCATTGGTAGAAGAAACTAGACTTTACTAGAATTGTGTAGTACCGAAATCTTTGCGACTACTATAAAGCGGAACCTGATTGGGTCTGTTGATCGCGTGCGACACCAGCTCCCAATCCGCAAGGTTCTTAGACTTGTAGATAGGAATACCGGGATACACGTTGAAGGACGACACCGCAATATAGTAAGTGTCTTCGACCCTCAGAACATGTGGATCAGGATTCCATCTATCATTATCAGAAAGCGAGAATTTAAAGATCATGGAATACGTACCCCCGAATTAGAGGATTTTTGAGCGCAGACACTTTCAAAGTGAATGCTGCACATACAACAGTTACTATTGTAGATAAGATCATTTCGTCTCTTTTTATCTTGGAGGAAAGTTCATGAGAGCGTAAGAAGTTACTTAAAGGTTTGCTACATTGGCAAGTTTGGTATACTGGGCTGCGCCTGATATATAACATTCATCTTAGTGGGGTACAGGATACCGGTTGATGTGTACCGCTGATCAAGCAGCGTTTTCTTCCTGGACAGAAGTGAATGTAGCCTGCGGAGGGAGGGATAGATTGTAACCATCTTGGCTATGCGCTATGATTCGTTATTCCACCAATGGCTGATACCCTTGCATCTTGGAACACTGCACGTCATGTTATGTCCGCTGCATCCTTGTAGCAGCTCCAATGCACAGCCTAATTTGCACACTCATTAGCGTGAATTGTAGAGCTCACAACCGAAGCGCATTGGTCCATGATTAGTACCTATTGGTATTGTGGGTAATGCATGGCAGGCAATGCATGCATGTGAATCGCCAAGCTGCAAGACTTGGTCGATCTCGGTTCGTGAAAACCCGAGTAACTAATGGGTATCTCGAACAAAGGGTATAACAAAAAAGAAGACGCTGATCAAATATCACTTCCAGAATCGTCGAACGCATTCTCCGGTACGGAAACTACCTCGATGGACTCTTCCAAGAGGCGGGCAACCTGTTGTATATTCTGCTGCTGAGCCTTCCACTTCAGAACTTGTGCCTCCTTTCTTTGTCTCTCTTCATCGCTCCACTTGAAGGGATTGTTTTGAGGTGTAGGATCAACCGAATTCGGTACGGGAGTTGTCGTTGCTAGTAAAGTATTTTGCCACTCGGTGTGAAGTTTTCCGATGTGATTTAGCGCGTCGTTCATGTCGCTGTAATCTTTAGCCAGCTGCCAGAGTCGGTCGCGCTCTGTCTTGCTCATTCCTGCTTCCTTACGGGCAGGCATGAGAAAAGCAATCGCACTGTCCTCGGAACGCCTCAAGATGTCAAACTCCTCGGCCGGCTCATGATTTTGTCGCTTTCCAAATAGTCCTGGTAGCGTGCTTAGTGCCCAGCGCGTGAGAGAATGGTCCGAATTGCTCTCGTCCAAGCTAGCACGAAGTCGTCGACGACGGGTTTCCCTCAGGCAATCCTCTTCGCGGCTGAATGAGAACTTGGAATCGCGTTTCTAATTTGCGCAGATTAGTACAGCTCAAAGAATCCGCCGACTGCCGGTTATACTGAGTCAAGGCTGAAAAGTTTTTTGTGCAATCGTACTTACCTGCTCTCTAATAGTCCTGAGTTGCGTTTCGCCTTGGATGAATCGGAAGAGGAGTTCCTTCCATTCGATTGTCACTCTTTTACTGGGCAAGTCGAGGATGAGCTTGTCTCGCAATGCCTGAATGGGAAATTCGAGATCTAGAACAGCGCTGTCCAACCGCATGCACCACCTCATTTTCCCGAAGCCGTCTGCAGAGCCCTCAAGATGTAGTCTTTCCATTAGGAAATGGAAATTGTGGGCTTTGTGCCTTTCGGCGGACAGCATTTCAGCCAGAAGAAACTGATGACGCCAGCCATCATCAATGCAGAAAACAGCATGAAGTGCTCCCCACCTGGTGTTTGTCAGCCTGGGGCGCATTGCCTCCATGGAGTCTTCCAGGCGCTCGAAGCTACAGCGCATGTAAGTGAGATGCTCATGAAGTTCTGCGGGTATTCCGGCCCATTGAAGTGTTCCAGGGGCGGCCACGAGCCCAATTATCTCGGCTCGCTTAATGCAATTATACATAATGGGGCCATCGATGCAGTCGCGGAAGCCGCGACACACCAGCCGCCATTCGAGTATGTAGTCGAGCGGCACGAAATCGACGATATGGAAGAGAACTTCGGCTGGGAGCTTCGGCAAGCCGGGGGTGGACGCGTGGTCCTGGCTCGCATCGATCGAAGTGATCAAGGCGGAGACATCGTCAGCGTCGAAGCCGAGGTCGAAACGGCGCGCGATATACGACGGCAGAGGCGTATCGTCACTCGAGATAGAAACTGTGTCCGCTCTGTTGCCCGAGCTGGGGGCCATGATGGACGCGCATGCCAGTGGCAACGACGGTGTGTGTGTCTGGGGCTGGCCGCGGGGAAGGCGCGGACGCGGAGTTCTTGGCAGATCGCGGGGTCACGTGCAGTGCTTTGCCCGGGGCCCCGGTTCCCCATCTTCTGCCGTCAACACTTCACTTCCACCACCCGCAAAGGGGCCTGCCCAGAGTCATGTAGCTACTCTACTGGATGACTCTGAATCGTCCTCCACTTGGATATCCCCCCGCTCCTTCTGCTCGACGACAGATAAGACATGACATTACGGATCTAAGAATCCGTCTCAATCGCCTCCGAGCTGCCGACAGCTGCTCTTCCGAGACTCCGCGGCCCAAAGCATACACATTTCCCGACACGTGACGTGTGCCCCTCTCGCTCACCGGGGCTACTCGGGAGCCCTGGACAACTCCCCCAATGTTTTCTCTGCACCATCTCGATAAGGCTAGTGTCTGATACTCCCGTTGTGGGGTGCAGTAGTCACCACACCCTCAGCCCGCTCTTCGCTCCGATAAAGCACGGAAATGGACAACCGCCAATTCTTCTACACGACTTCTGGACGGGAGGGGTCGAGAATAGTGCTGGCATGGAAACGTATATCTTAGGGCACCGCCGCCGCCTGCTAAGGGCCTTTGTTCCAGCAAGCTACTCCCAACTGCCTTGATTCTTCCTTCTTCCTTCCGTGTTCTGAGATACCCAGCTTCGTCATGGCACCCGCTACCCGTCGTCCTGTCCGCGTTGCCGGCTCCTCTGGAGGCTTCTCGGATCGAGTCCGTGCAATTGCCTCTCTGGCGAAGAATGAGGAGGTAGATGTTATTGTCGGAGACTGGCTCTCCGAGCTTACCATGACCATTCACGGTACTGGAAAAATAAAGAACACAGAACAAATGATGCAGGCGCGGACTTTCGAAGAGAAGCTCAACTACGCCATGTTTGCGGAGAACTTCCTCGACTGTTTCATGCCCGCTCTAAAGGATGTCGCTGAGAAGGGCGTGAAGATTGCTGTTAACGCTGGTGCCTCCGATACTGAGCTTCTAGCTCAGCTTGTGGACAATAAAATAAAAGAACAGGGATACAACCTAAAGGTTGCCTGGATTGAGGGCGACGATGTTACCGGCACTGTCAAGGGCATGTTGAACAAGGGCGAGGGTTTCCGCAGTCTCATGCACGGCCGGTCCGTTGAAGAATGGGGACTGGAGCCAGTGTGTGCTCAGTGCTACCTTGGAGGCATGGGCATCGCAAAGGCTCTCACGGAGGGCGCTGATATTGTTATTGCCGGCCGTGTATCTGACGCTTCTCCTATTATCGGTGCTGCTGCGTAAGTCTTGCCGTCTTTTGACTTCTATATCACCACTAACGTCAACAGCTGGTGGCATGGATGGACCAACGACATGTTCGATGAGCTTGCCGGATCTCTCATCATCGGCCACCTTCTTGAATGCGCCGCCTACGTATCCGGTGGCTACTGCTCTAATTTCCGTTCTCTCCTTGCGCAAAAGAAGCACATCAACCTGGGTTTCCCAATCTGCGCGATTGACCACAAGGGAGAAGGAATAATGTACAAGGAGAAGAATACCGGCGGTGAGATGACAGTCGCCTCCTGCACCTCGCAGCTGCTCTACGAAATCCAGGGTCCCCAGTACTACAACTGCGACGTAACCGCACAGATCGAAAACGTAAAGATGGAGCAAGTCGGCGAAGACCAAGTCAAAGTTTCCGGCGTGAAAGGCCTCCCCCCACCGCCTACCACTAAAGTCGGTCTCACCGGCTTCGCCGGCTGGCAAGCCGAATACCACATCTACCTCTGCGGCCTGCACATCGAAGAAAAGTGCAAGTGGTCCGAAGAGCAAATCCGCTACGAGCTCGGCGAGGAGAACCTCAAGAAATTCACCACCCTCAAGTTCATGCAGAACGGCACGTCCCCCATAGACGCGCGCAACCAGGATGTCGCGACCGTCGACTTCCGCGTCTTTGCGCAGTCCAAGGACCGCGAGCTCCTCAACATGCGCAACCCCAACGGCTTCTTCCGCATCTCCATGGTCACCTTCCTGCAGTCCTGCCCGGGCGCGTCTCTCGGAAACGACATGCGCCAAGCAGAGGGAAAGCCGTACTACGAGTACCACCCGTCTCTCCTCCCGCAGTCCGCGCTGCAGCAGCGCGTCCATTGCCTCTGGGACGGCGACGAAGCGCAAGGCTTCAAGGACGGCAAGAAAGTCATCGACATGCCGCTCGCCCCCGAGTTCCGCGAATACGACCGCCAGCAGCCGTCCTACGAGACCACCAACCCCGTCCCCCTCGACGCCTTCGGGCCTACGGTGCGCCTCCCGCTCGGCTCCATTGTCCTCGGCCGCTCGGGGGATAAGTGCTCTGACTGCAATGTCGGCCTTTTCGTGCGCCACGACGACGAGTGGGAGTGGCTGCGCAGCCTGATGACCACCGAGAAAGTGAAGGAACTGCTGGGGCCGGAGGAGTACAAGGGGAAGCCGATCGACCGGTTCGAGATGCCAAATCTTCGCGCAGTGCACTTCTTGCTACACGACCACCTGGATCGAGGCTATGATGCGTGCTCGACGTACGATACGCTGGGCAAGAATTGCTGTGAGTACTTGAGGGCCAAGACGGTAGACATTCCGATTCAGTTTGTTAAGAGGGGTGTTCTGTGAAAGGGCATGGAGAGATGTTGTGGTTGATTAGCGTTTTCGTTAATAAGGTCTTTTTTCACGCATGTTTGAGGGCTGGGTTTTGAGCTGCAATGGTACTCCGCATGTGATTCAGTTATCAAAAACCGTCAAGTATTCCATCCAAGCCCTTGCAATGCGACGATGCGCACATGTATCCAAGCGGCATGACACGTGCTCCTAGCCAATCGCCCCTTTCGTCGTTCGGATTCAGAGTAAACAACCAAAGACCTCCAAATCCGAGTGCTTCTAGCACTTACACTGCGCATATGGACGACACATGCTACCCAGACAAGACCCTCAACACTCCTTACTTCTTCCCACCCTTGCCCTTCTTCTTCTCCTTCTTCTGGACAATACTATAGGGGAGATGCTCAACAGGTGTCGCAGATGCGGGGGCCGAGAGCGGAGGAAAGCGTTCGGTCGGTGTCTTCCAATTCAAAGTCAGTACAAGCACACTATAACATGTGGGGGTCCCGGGATCGTGGAAGACAATAGGGAGGGCGCCCGACAAGCACACTATAAATACCGTGTTCCTGAAAACCGCTTACCTTTGTCACAGATGCAAAAGATCCCTGCTTCCAGGCCACGTTCGTCATGCCATTCTGCACGCTACGCTGGATATCGTCCTCAAGATCTATGGGGATGAATAAGGGGCCCTTCTTGGGCGATTTGGATGTGAAGAGTTTGGATGTGTCGGGGTGTTCCGGCTCGTGCTGCTGTGAGGGTGCACCGACTGCGGACTCAGCGACGTGGCGAATGTCCTCCTTGCCATGTATGCACGATAGTTGTTGTTGCTGTTGATCCGAAAGAGCCGATATGGTGTTGACTTGTGAATCAAGCTGTTTGCGCAGGTCGGTGTTCTCTTTTCGAAGGTGACGGACTTCTGCGAGCGCCTTGCCAAATTCGATATCCTTCTGGTCGAGCAAGTCTTGAGCAGCTTTGCGTTGTGGGCTCTTGTCTTTGAACTTCGTCCTCAGGTCTTCAATGGTAGCTTCCATGCTCTGAAGCTCGGCTTCAGCATCGGTCAGCTTGATACGTGTCGCTTCGTGCTCTTGAACTTCCCGGTCGCGTTCCATGGTCATCTGGTCCACTGCACGAAGAGTGTTAGCAGGATAGTCCTGTGGAAGACGCAAAAAGTAGAGGAAAGCTTACAGGCTTCTTTGTACATGTTCCGCTCATTCGCTTCCTCTTTGTACCGTGCGAGGTCCAAGTCCCTGATCTTCTTTTGAATCTTGAGCTCCTCCAACTCCTTGCGTAGTTCGGCATTCTGGGTGGAGGCCCTATTCAGAAGTACGCTTTGGCTCTTTTCCTTGTCGATAGCCGTTGCTAGACTCGATTGCATGTCGACAATCCTAATCTTCTGAGCTTCATCGCTCGCCTTGTGTTCCTTGGCCATCCGCTCCATCTTCTTCCGTATTTGGAATACTTCGTTCTTGTGCTTCTCGGCATCAGCATGGGCCTCCTCCAGTTTGGTTTCGGTATCGCGCTTCTTCTGAGCTTCGGACCAGTTCTCATTCTTGAGGTCTTGGTGCCGCCGCTTCAGAATGTCGTGCTCTCTTGAAGTCTCTTGGAATAACTCCATGATTCGCAACTTTTCCTTCTCCATATCACCAATTCGAATGATCGCATCTTCAAGGCTCGTGGGTGCTGAATCGTTCTCATGGCCTACTATAGACTTCGCCTGCATCTCTGATGATACTGAAGTACCTTGAGCGTTAGCTTCGGATAACCCGTTCCTCGTCTCTTTCAGCCTTTCGGTGAATATGTCGTTCTTCCCTGTCAACTCGACAATCGTCCGACGTGTCAGTTCTTGGAGCTTGTTGGAATTCTCCGGGGACCCGGAGATAGCATTGATCCCTTCAAAAACTTTTAACTGTCAGTACACCCCTGGTGAACAGGATCTTGGGGCACCTACTAGCCGTCGCTTCGAAACAGGAGTGTTCCCTCTGCTGCAATGTCAAGGCAGGGTCCAAAACTATCCGAAATACTTCGTAAATGCTTTGTGTGTGGATATTGAAAGCTTTCCATGCCATCATCATGGTATGTGCTTCTTGAACCACGATTGTCCGTTCATCTTGAAACTCGCATTCCGGAATCTTGCTTGCAAGAAGCGCCCCAGTTCGATCCCAGAAATCCAAGGATGCCTTGAGCAAAGTCCGGACAGCTAAACTATCATGCTCCTTCATTCGTTGTGCAGCAGGAAGTAGCTCCGAAAGGACGAGTTCTTCGAAGCGAGATCCTTCGATATGCCTTCCAATGCATAGATAAAACAATAATAGCTCACGAAGTGCCGGACCCTCTCCATGTATTGAAAAGATATCATCGTACGGTTGGAGCAAGCTGACGATGCAATTGTCAGGTTCGTCCATGCGGGGATTATTGCCTTCCGTGCAGTGAGCAGAGGTGTTGCTGAATGGCTAGGATACGGTTAGCAACCGTTATTCCAAGCCAGGCACCCCAAAACTTCATAACAGAAACTGACCTACCTTGTGCCCTTCGGCCCTTGCAGCATCAGACTGTGACATATCGTAAGCAATGCAGTGCTCAAGCTCCTCCTGTAACCGTTGTGTGCTCAATTTCCTGTCGGGCCGGCTTAAGTTCATGGAGTGGAAATCTTCGTAAATAAACGCAGATAAGGCTCGCATTGTTGGCTTATGCGTACTGTATCGACAGGGAATTTGTTGAGCAATTATGAGGCGAAGTTCCATAGAGTCGAATGATATACCCCATTCCAAGCATTGTTCGAGGAGTTCACCCAAGACTTCTGTCAACCCTACCAGGACCTTTTCTATTACGGAGTTTGACGGGTTATTTGCGATAGACCTAGAGACTAATCCCTTGATTTGAGCAGCCCAAAGGTTCCACGTGCTTTCTATCCATTCGCGTGTCATTGGGTCTTGGTGCTCTTGTAGGTGTTTCTTAAGAGGAAGAATCTTGTAAAAGATAAGTTCTTCGAATTGGATGCAGCCCAATATGTTTGCAAGCGCCAAAGCCTCCAGCATGCCGCGTTCATCAATAGGGCTTTTCGGTGTGAGAATGTCACGATATCTCCCAAGCATGACATGGTATCGAAATTCTGTCGACAAAACTTCCAGGTCCTTACGAGACATTCGAGGCGCCGAGATTTTCTCCAGATACCTCTTGAACTTTTCCGTGACTTCCTCCAATTGATGCAGGGAGTCTTTTGTCTCTTCAATGGGACTTGTGCATTGCCGTCCGTTCAAAACAGATTCGGGGACTGCTTCAGTGTGTGGAAACTGGAGCAATTTTGTCCAAGTAAAGTTCTCGACTTCTGTGGCCCATAGTTCCCAACACGCTTGAACCAAACCGAGTGCGTTTGCGTTTGCTGGATCATGGCTACCTACCATATCAGGCAGAATGGTTTCCGTGATCAAGCATCCTAGACGACTGGTATCTAAAAGTTCGGAGCACTTTTGACCCAGGAGGACTGACATCGTAAGTCGGTGCAACCCGTATTGATTGTCCAAGACCTGGTTCAAGATAGTGGAATCCATTGGCTCAACGATGTCAGTATCAAATTTTTTGGTTTTCTTCATCTGCAAAGCCACGCTCGTACGTATGTATGCCGATGTGTTGAGCTTGTCGAACGGCCTCCTAGCCTCGAGCATTTTTTCAAAAGATTGATGTAGCATTTCAGCCTCATCATAGACCCTGGAGATGTATTGGTGAAACCTAGCCGTGTCTTCAATGTTCTGCGGATGCTCGAACTTCAGGTCGGAAATCATGGCGCCCCAACACGCCCACTGTTCTGCTGCTCTTGCTTGCATCCCGGGGTTCCCGAACGCAATCAGGAGCCGTATACTAGGGAGAAGGCCTCGGTATATGCAGTACAACAACTTTCCTGCTTGACCCGTGCCAGTCATAGCAGCGAGCAACACGAGCTTCTTGATGGCATCATGGCTAGGTACAGGACGTTTGGCAAAAACGATGTCGAGGGCTGGAGATCGTTCGTCGAGACACTGATGGCAAGCTTTTACTCCTTCCGCAGCCATTCTACCTAATAGCTCATCGTTAGCGGATATACATTAACCTAGCGCAACGTGAATAACGCGCGAAAGTTGCGAGTAACAACGTACCTCGACACGCAGCCGCAAGAGCAGCCGGTAAAGAGCGTTTGCGGCAGGCGCGACAGGTACAACAGGTGCGACAGGTGCGGAATGTGGTAAGGTGTCGGTCGGGGTGGCGGCAAGAGTTTATATGTGTTTGGGGAAGTTGTCGCTCCAGTAACGCTTGAAACAAGAGCAACCGAGCTCGAACCCTTTCCAACCAACCGTGATGGTGAAGAAACAGCGTGACTGTGATGAGAACGATGATGGCGATTGGCCCCATCATGGGCTGTCTGATAGCACAGACCCCATGTTTGTGGTTCTTCCGCTTTGAGCGAGCCAAGACGTAAATGCAAGTGCTGCGTGGGATTCGTGAACTTACCTAGGTATGTGGTACAACCATCAAATCATGGAGACGCCTCTTGCCCTTCTGCTTGTTTGTTTTCGGGGAGGTGTCGGGCAAGCACGTTGTTGGGGAAGCGCAAGCGAAGCTGCTGTTATGACTAAGCGGTGGTGAAACTGCACGGCGTGACTTCCACAAGATCAAAGGAGCACTGCTCGAATTTTCCGACACTGTCTAATACATCCGTGCTTTAAGACATGGACTTACAGCTACCGTTTCAGGTTGTTTCCGGTATTGAAGGTGCAAGGTTTCAACGGAAAGCTTGACCTGTCCTTCTCTCACTTCAGGTGGAGCGCACCCACAGCAGTTTGTTGCTTCGATAGACAAATTTTGCCCGATATGGCTGTATCTAACACACAGGTATATCGAGAAAGTCCGACAAGGATAGGAAATGAATCTACACGAGCACAATACCTAGGAAGCAACCCTTCCTCGGCTTTCACACTGCATGACGAGAAATACAAGACCCGCGATCAAAAAACTCTCGGCGAGATCCGAACAGGCATGTTCGTTCCCACCTACACTTACGCCCGGATGATTGATGCCATCAGCTCCCTCATCCTACCTATTAAACAGCGCCACCTAATCGTTTGCATTGCCACGCACGGGTGCCGGCAAACATTCCGGGGTATACAAATACAGTAAGCCGTACACAAGGGTTTGGAAGAAAACATTATTGCAGGTAAAGCCTAGCACGCTTGCGCTTGATTTGGCTTGGGTGAAAAGAGACAGAATCAAACCGGCGCAGAGACAGGCGAGAGTACCCGTGCCTTTGCGACCAACGCACTTCATCTCAACGGTGAAACCGCCGAGGGTGAAGCCAAAATTCCACAGAAGACTTGGATGACGTAATTGCGGTACGTGATTACGATGGATGCGGAGCCCGTTCAACACCTTTGTTCTCAAAGCAGAACGGAATGAACGAGTTGTATAGCGGATATGCTACTCCGATCGAGCACCAGAAGAAGATGAGCAGAGTGGTATTAAGCGCAAAATGTGGCGTCAAAAACAGCACCTTGATCTTTTCAGGGTGAACCTTGGCGATGCTGCGTTTAACGATGTTTGATGATGGAGCTTTGGTCACAGGATTGTTGCTACATGCTATTGTGGGTTGTGCATAGATAGCCTCAAAGCAAGATGGGGTAATCCATTCCGCTTGGCTTCTTTCTGGATAACTGTAACTGCTTGGCGATCGAGCCCTTTGCCGGCGAGGTACTTTCGTAGTTCCCTAAGAAAAGGCGCAGAAGAAGCATGACAAGTGTTGGTCCGCCAAAAGTCCAGTATGCTTAGCCCCAGCCGAAGTTGTCCTGGTACTGGCATTGACCTTTGGGGGTAGTTGAGGGGCATGAGTAATTCGCGATCAAGGGCCAGCCCACAAGTATAGCTATTGCTTGCCCGAATAACTAGAAGCTTGATTGCATTGTAAGTAGATTAGATACTGGTGAGTGGCTGTAATGAACGTTACGAGCATGACCAAATCGACTGGCTGATTGCCTCCGGTTGCGAAGCCAATGAAAGGCACAAAATACGCAAACAGTCACAAATCTGGGGCTGCCAGCATCGGCAAACCCAGCAACTGAGGATATCAGTAGCGTCATATTGAATGCGATCCGCCTGCCGCTGAAGTCTGCGGAAATTGGCTAGACAGAAGAACCAACGACTAGGCTGGCATACTTGGCGACTGTCAAGAATGCGATACGCTTGACGTTAAACTCTCTCTGTACTAGTGCGACGGAGACGATGGTAATAGCTTGCATCCAGAACTGCAAATTGATGTTCTTTGGTCCTCCGTGGGCAAAAATGACTTCCGTTGGCCACGAACCATCCGAACCCAGGCAAGGCAAAGATCTTCCATGGGAATAACATCGATCAGAGCCTCCTTCATGATGGAGACTTTTTTTCATAGATCCCATACGCGCCCATGTTGCGCATAGCTCGCGTATCGATGCCATGGTGGTCCTGGTGACCTGCCGTCTTCAAGTTGTCAATAGTCGCTAACTGATGTGAGGTAATCATTCCCTCAAGCCCAAGCGGGACAGTGTGCTTCTCACTGCCATTGTTCAGGGATTATCCGCACTCGTCGTACTAGTATTGTCAGTGATGAGAATATCTTGATGAAATTTGTTCGATTGATAAGAATTTAATTAGATAATCGCGTGCTTGTGGGGTGTTTGTACATGTATTATTTTTCTGGGCACTGAATGCGAGGTGTGACGTCCGATTATCTTATCCTCCGCCTGCAAGTTTCTCGTACAGCAGCATGAGAACACAGGTAGCAAGCAGGTTCAGAATTTCTTCCTGACCACTGTTGTAAGACGCACGCATTTGTCTTTTGCCTCGCAAGGCATCCTGACGTGATCGTAGCATAGGCTTTTCCATCGTGAAGCTGCTGGTGTCCCATGTTTGTACCGCAGTGATAGCCAACACAAAATCTAGTACCGTGCGGTTTTGCATTTACAACAGCAGGATGACAAATAG
The DNA here is from genome assembly GCA_010093485.1 of Karstenula rhodostoma CBS 690.94. Taxonomy (NCBI): domain Eukaryota; kingdom Fungi; phylum Ascomycota; class Dothideomycetes; order Pleosporales; family Didymosphaeriaceae; genus Karstenula; species Karstenula rhodostoma. The sequence goes on along the minus strand of MU001510.1, from coordinate 533,499 downwards.
AAAAGTATTCATAGGTCCGGAAGATGCTGAATGGGTCCTGGAGAACATACCGACATAGCGATCGAGCAACGAAGACTGAGTCGCATCAAGTTGGAACGACCACTTGCACACCCGTGCCAGAGATTGAACTCCCGAATCGAGGGCCTTTTCGGTGGTAGGTCGTATTTAAACGAGCATGAATTCTGCTATGGCGCCTGAGTCCAAATGTCCTCCACTTGGTGGGTGCGACAACCCTTCGAGGTCATCTCTTGCGCATTCCATCCCCCTTCTCACATCATCTTCCCAGATAAGGGGCGTAGTACGTTCACATCTCAGGCCTAACCGAGTGCAGTTGGATCACGGGGAGGATTTACTGTCGCACTTCTTCCTCCTTTTGCGGCACGTCCGGCAACAATCGTGACTCCGAACCTGTTTGGTCGTTCCTATGGGCAAAGTACCGGGTGGAACCTTTGCGTGGCAGTCGGAGGGTATGGATGAAGATAGAAGGACGCCCGGGTTTGATGGCCACACAGCGTTTAGTCAATAATCGGGATAGGTAGATTGGGCGACACGTTACCGTTGGTGTGTAACCCTCTAAACCTTATTAGGGTTGCGGTGGTTTCCTCTACCTTTTCTGCCCTGTATCGCGCCCGCACCGCTTATCGTCACTCGGAGTGCCTAGACTTCTGGCCTGCAGCAATGCAGACTACGAGGAAGTCCGTATTTAGTGCGTCACTACCCGTGCTAATTCTAAGGTGGGCACAGATGACACTAAATACGGAAACCTTTTCACAACCTCACGAGCACTCTCGAACATATTACATCTCGCCCGGTTGACTTCCCGTTCCCTGTTTGTCTAGTTTGTTTAAGGTGGCGACATTTGTATGGACCTCCCTTGATACGGGGCCAATTATTACAAAGAATTCGATTCGAACTAATTCATAGCCTGTTCATTCTCAAGTACACAGGTATCCATCCATTGGTGCGCTACTAAGCAAGTGATCTTCCCTTTCTCGTGAATCAAAACCTATCCCCAAAATGAACCCCCGGATAGATTCTCACAGGCTTTGGCCATTCCTATCCTCACTCATGGGAAGCCATTAGCTATGCATCTCTAGATCCGAATACGCCCCTTACTTTCAAATGCAGAGGCCCATAACGTCCATAAACTGGTCAACTTCGTCATGAGTAGCCGCAATCTTAGCAGCTGCATCTGCAACCTCGTTCCATTCCCTCGGGATGCACCAGAACTCCAGAGACAAGCCCTTGTCCTTCCACCTCTCGGACTCACCCAAGAGCATCTCCCACAGATCCTTGTTCTTTACATCCTGACCCGCACTTGTTCTCCAACCCCTCTTGATCCACGACTTGGCCCAATTCGTACATCCCTCCACCACGTACTCGGAGTCAGTAGCGAAGACGACGGAGGAAAAACCCTCGCCAACCCAGTGACGAAACCGTAGTGCCGCAATCACGGCGCGCAGCTCTGCGCGATTGCTGCTCTGGATGCTGTCAGCCCCGAAGGGCCCCTTACGCTCGAGGCGACCAGACGCGATAAGAGGCTGGCCGTTAGTTCCTAGACCGTGGGCCAAGTCCTGGTCGTGGGTTCCTGGACCGTGGACAAAAGCCCAACCAGCGCGCGGGTTCGGTAGGCCATTGTTGAGGCAGGCACCGTCCGTGTAGATGAGAATCTGAGTAGGGTTATCGCTTCGGACGTATCTAGTGGTAGCAAATCAGTTCTGTCTTCAAGGTTGTTTCAGCTTTCAACGACTCACCTGGACAGATTGCCATAAGTGGGACAACCGACGAATAGATCCTCTGGACGAGTCGAAGGCGGAGCATTGAACTTGGTAGGGAAGACGCGCCCTGTTCCTCTGCGCTTTGGGGTGCCAAGGAATTCCTTGGGGATATGGCTGTCGCTGGCTTCGCTTTCATTGCTGGCTTGTGCTTGTGAGCGACGGCCAGGCGGGCCCCACGTGGCATCCATGACTTCCTTCAGCTCGTCATCAGTCTCTTCGTCCTCGTCCTCCCCCAAGACATCATCCATGAAGCTGTAGTCGGAGCAACATTTCCCACATATAACAAGTCCATGCGGGCCGCATACTAGGCGACCATCTGGCAACTCGCAAGGACCCTCTTCGTCATCACTGCTTGATTCACCAAGCGGTATCAGACCCTGAGCAAGGTACCAACCAAGAGGCATCCTGGCTGGGCGAGGTGTCGGTTGAGATGAGACGAGAGGAGTGATGTTTTCCGGAAGTCAACGGGAGCGATCGCAACCGCTGACAGTTGGTCAGTGACTTGTCAATAACTCAAGGGAGGTGACCAGGCCGTGGAGCGGTGAGGACCTTTATGGGTGTGTTGAGTTGGTCGGTGCAATGCGATTGTTGTTTGTTGACGGGTGGTGGTGGTAGCACACTGAAAGGACAAGCAGTGGCCAATCAGACTTCCCCGGGCTTGGAGCGCGCCAAGCAGACATATCGACAAGCGATGAATCTCGACAAAACCACCAAGCCAGGGGTGAGAGACATTGAAACATACAGGTCACTGTGGCTAAAGACGCTATGTTTTACGCGATCTGTTTAAATCTACTATACTAGCATCTAACGCTTCCAAAGTTTGGGGGGTGCTTTCCAACGCTAGACCTTTTATGGTCAAGCTCGTGGTCTATTCGTTCCCTGGAACTCTACCCTTGCTCATCAAGTACTTTACTGCCATCCTCCACCTTCCAACCAAATATGTAGATCTTTCAATCTTTCACTTCCCCGTTCTTTTGAGCTTTGCCTTTCTTGCCCTTCTTCTTCTTTGACTTGACGGGGACTGACAAAAGATATCCAGTATCTTCTTGATTCTCTGAGCTTTTGGGAAGAGCCGGGAAGTTTTCGCGTGGGGTGTGCTGCAGTCAAGTCAGTGAGAATCTGGATGGGAAAACATGTGACATGACAGATGCCAGAAAATTTGCGGGTCTGCAAGTGTTCGGATGAGGCAATGCCGCCTGACAGATAAGGGAAACGTGATGTTCTTACCTTGACGTTGCCTTTCGACATGGACTCCTTCAAAGCCAAGTTCATATTTCCCTCGTTGACAGTTCGCTGAATATCTTCTTCAATGAGCTTAGAACCGCTCATCGGAGTGGTAGGTTTGCGATAACCCCAGACATCCGTGCTAGATTCCAAGCGCTGAGGTTCAGGCTTGGGCTTAGGCTTGGGCACGAACTTGATTTCATCCTGGAGTCCACCAAGGCTGGTTTGATTTTCCGCAGTATCGTTGCTCTTCAGAACTCGAAAGTCATAGTTAGCGATGCCTTCGACGGAGCCTTTGTAGGCGATGTGTCTGGGGTCTGCGATGCCGTTGGCGTGGCCAGACTCAAGTTCGTGAACTTTGTCTTGAGGCAGCTTGAGGTTGGACCGAACACTGCTGAGCTCAGCATAGACACGTTCCAGTTGCTGCTTTAGTCTGTCATGGTCTTGTGTCCCATTAAGCTCTGCTTCGAGGTACGCGATCCTCTCATGGGCGCTTTTCAGATCAGCTTGGAGGTCATTGTTCTCGATCTGCTTGCTTTCAAGCTCTTCTGTCTTGCTTTCCAGTTCAAATTTGATCTGGGTATCTAAGTAATCTTGATCAGTGTTGCTCTCTCCGTGCGCCTTACATGACTTACACGCTTCTTCCCAGGTGTCTCGGCTTTTAGCCGCTTCCTGGAAATTCTGCTGATAAGATTGGACCAGCCAATTCTTCTCATTGGCCTTGTCTAACTGCCGCTGCAGTTCATTGACCCGGTTCGACAGCTTGTTATTGCTTGACTCCAAGGCCCTTTGGGTGGCCATAGCTTTTGTCATGCTTGCCCGTTGATCTTCAGCCTGTATTGAAAGCTTTTGGACTTGCTTGGTGTGCTTTTCGACCTGCTGGGCCAGCTTCTTGGTCGTTACGTCCGTCTCCGCGTATTTCTTCATGATTGTACCAAACTCTGCAGGAACAGAGTCTGGATTAGCTTCAATGACTGTCGATATGTCAGCGTTACATTGCGGCGAGCTCGTGGTTCAGGCTCACATTTGAAGATCTCCCGCGCTGAAAACCCATCAACAGATCGCTTATATATGAAGTAAGGATCCAGGAGCTTCTGAACTTGATAGCTGATCCGTTCAGTTTGCGCATCGAGGGTCGCCAATGCTTGCTTGAGTCCCCGGTTATGGAGGACGCTGGAGTCGTCTGGTTCGCTGTGCCATGTCTTGTATGCCTCGGAAGCCTTTGTGCCCCATTCATTCCAAGCGCTGCTTGCTTCGTCGCGAACACGTTTGTCCTTGTCATTAAGGAGAGTGTGAAGGCAGGGGAGAATCGTCGATAGGAGGAAGTCTCGGGTTTCGGTCACGCCCCAGCAGAACTCCACCATGTCCAGTAAGCTTTGAACTTCGTGCAGGTTGGTGTTGGTGTTGTTATTGATGAGTTCGTTGTATTGCTCGAGACTGGCTCCTGAATCCATCTTTACGAATTCGACGGAGTGTGTAGGGTGAGTGAGGTATATAGTGGAGTCTGAGAGGTGATGACGGCTGTTAGGTAAGGGGATGCGTAGTTGGCCACCAAGTCAGGTTAGGGACAAGAGTGCTGTGGCGGTCTTTTATAAGGGACTGTTGTGGTTAGTGGGCCTGAGCGATCCGCCTAATGAAAGGGTCCGAGTTACAATTCCCAAAGGCTTGGACCCATAGTGAAAGTTGAATCGTGCCCAGGTAGGTGGTCCGTGTTGAGACATCGAGGTCCAACTTCTCTCCGGCAGTGTCATAGTGTGTTGGACAACTTCGGTAACTCATCTGTATATATGTTGCAAAATATATTTACATTGGTGTACTTGGACCATGAAGACCAAAGCAGCGTCTATCGTCCTCGATAGTTGGCTTGATAGAGACTGAAATCCCCGGGCTTTATATCTAAGATTACATGTTTCTTCAATGAACTACAAGTGTTGATAACAAGCAGCAATTCGCAACCCGCAACCAGTACTTGGTAAATAATCGTTGCACAAAAGCGGCCCTCGCAGGGACTATTACAATTACGAGTGTAACACAAGGGTATTTGATGCTCCAGATCAATCAGCGAATGCACTGAGTGGCCATCCGTGACCATGCTTTCCTTACTCTTTATATATTTTCTTGGCTGATCAAGCTCTTTGCGTAGGGGTATGGTAAGCGATGTTTTGTTGGGAGTCAGCAAATTCTTTGCGAAACCCTAGGTTCGCAAACCATTTGCACGCTGGGTAATGAATGTTACTCACTGCACCCTGCTGGTTGCGAATAAGCACAAAGCGAAATGGTGACCGCCACCTCTCGGATCGCATTGATCATTGTTCCAAACCTGCGAATGTTAAGCTGAATGTATATTGGGGATTTGATATTTGGGCAAGATAATTTTTGGTCAACCTGAGGATGCCCGGGGACGCTGGAATCAGATGATTTAGTACAGAACGGTACGCATGCAAGAAACATGGACAGGTTTCCTCGATCCAAATCGCAGACCAGCCCTTCTAGAGTATCGTCCTGTGTCGATACCCCACGGGAAGCAGACCTAACGCATGCGCTTTGAGAGAACCTGCAAGCCGGAAATGCGTTTGGACCGATAATTTCATCGTCTTGTCCGCCAGATAGAAAATGGTATTCGTCATCTCCGGAGCATGAAGTGCTGTTGTCAAGTCGCAAAGGTCGTGATGAGGAACGTTCAGGTCCCACGTGTGACAACGCTCCCCGCCATTCCCGAACCGACAAGCCCGCGCACGTACCAAACCTTAATCCCCAGCATCACCAGCATCGAAGCTGGCGATTACTACGACCGTATCTTTCCCGAATCACATCCTCTGCGCCCATAGAAAAATCCGCAGCAATGAGCAGCTCCCAGCCCGGCGGCTCCGGCCTCCGCTACCCCTCCAACAAGAAAACAATCTACGACCGCAACCTCAACCGCAGCAAGAACGCCGAGCTCTCCCGCGCCGCCTTCGCCTACCTCTTCATCGAGATGATAAACCTCGCGCAGAAGAACGCAAAAGACGTCGGTGACCTCGAGAAGCGGTATGCCGCCCCACCCACGCGAAGCGCCAACGCAAGAGCGTGCAGAACTGGGCTAATGTACCTGTGAACAACAGGTTAAACAACCAAGGCTACCCTATCGGCGTCCGCCTCCTCGACCTCCTCCTCACGCGCTCCGCCAACCCCCTCGCCTCAATCCGCCCCACACGCATCCTGCCCCTCCTGCAGTTCATCGCACAGACGCTCTACCGGCACCTCTTCGGGCGCCCTGCCGACGCACTCGAGCGCTCTGGCGACGACCCAAGCCAGTACATGCTGTTCGACAACGAGCCCATGGTCAACACGTACATTTCGCTGCCGCGGGAGATGAGCAATCTCAACTGCGCGGCGTTTGTGGCGGGGATCATCGAGGGCGTGTGTGATGGGGCGGGGTTTGCGACGGAGGGGGTGACCGCGCATAGTGTGGGGGCGCAGGAGGAAGGCAAGGAGGGGAAAGCGATGTGGCCTGGGAAGACGGTGTTTTTGATCAAGTTTAAGAGGGAGGTGCTGGAGCGGGAGGAGATATTGGCGAGGGGGGGAGGATAGTGGGAGAAGGGGACGGAGAAGAACATGCATTAGACGGCGTACCAGGTGCTAGCATTTACTGGAGTATAAGCGTGGATAACGGAGCGATATGCTCGTGGGCAATTGACAGGATACTGAGCGACTTCTTGGGTCGGGGGGCTTGTGATGACCTGCATCACGCCAGGTACCTCCTCTCCCGAAGCCAAACTTTCGAGGGCCATCGCATGCCCAACGAAGCGGTGCCGAGATTACCACAAGGCTCTCGTTCCTGGCAGCAACATTTCCTAGGGGTCAAACAGAGCATGCCATGCAACCCCCTCTCGCCCTCCCCTCTCACGCTTCCCTCCCACTCATCCACCAAAACGAATGCTCATCCCCTCCCAAGTTTCGACCAACGCTTGAATATCGCACGACGACAGCAACTAAACAGCACCCCTCCATCCATCCGAAACACAACAAAGCAAAATATACTATAAACACCACCTTCCCCGCGCGAAACTCCTCCCCGCCCCCTCCCCTGCTTACCTACTCGCCCCTTCCCCCGCCTCCCCTCTACCATCCCGAGCCGAGCACGACAAACTCGGTGGCGCACCTCAAAGTGCCGAAAAGTAAGTCGGCACCTCGCACCCAGTGAAGCACACACACGCCGCAGCCCCAGACGGGACCGTCTCGTGACCCCTTGCAGCTGCACGCATCACGAAAAGGATTACACCGCTCTGTCTGTGACGGCGTGACAGTGTCCGAGGAGGAAACCGCCCGGGAGCGCTGGTCACGGATGCCCGAGGGTCGGGAGTCTGTCGGTGTATATGCCGTGCGACGGGGGCAGAGCCACGGGTGCCGAGAGGGTTACATTGGGGGGAAGAAAGGGTATTGTCTGATCCTGATCCGTGTCGTGTGTCGGGCCGCCATTTCGAGTCGATTCGATCTGATCCATTGCCAGCGCAGAATCCCCTCGCAATGCATGCATGCACGTGTATATACGGTCGCTCGTCTCCATGCATGCGTCTACTCGATAGATGAAAAGCCATCTTTGCAAACCTTGTTCCCCGTGCAGCTAGGAATGTGATGAAGTGCGCTGGAGCCCAGCGCCTAGGCTAGCCCGTACACACGCACAACGCAAAGTAAGCGTAGGGTAGTGTGAGCACTCGAGCTAGCTGGCGCTAAGGCGGTCTCGGTTCCCGTTGTGTAGACTAGACTGAGTGAGGGGATACAACACGTGCACCGATCCTGCCGGGGATTACAAGACGCCGTGGACGGGGGGGCGCTGCGATCGATCGAGAGGAGGGTTCCGCGGCGCCGTGGCAAATGCGTATGAGGGAGGTGAGAGTGAAGCTGCGATGTCACTTTGAAGAAGAAAACTCTTTTCTCGGGGCCAGGATCCAGGGGGGAGGTGAAGCTACTTGCTTGCAGGCAGCGACCCTGGCTCGCAACGAGTTGCCACACAGGCGGCACCGGCATCGCAGATCTCTCCCAGACATCAGCCCAATTTTGATTTTCCGGGGTGTGTATTCAAGTGCCTTGCTTGCCTCGCGGCCCAGAACAACAGCGCGACAGGGCCTCGATAGCCCGCAGCGACGTTGTTGGCTTCACAATCTGTCACGCCAAAAAGCAATCGTCACGACGCCATGCCCTACGCAGGTGTACAGCCATTCGCCGCGCTGCCGCGATCCCTAGGGCTCCTCCGCCCGCCTGTCACACGAAGGCGAAAGGATTTCGGCGTCTCTCGTTGGCCGTTGGACGTGTAATGTTACGCGTCTCGCTGGAGTGATCGCCTTCCGGCTGCCGAGAGGGGATGTCTCCAGGTGTGAAATGCAGGCCTCTCCCAGCCAGCCTCATTCCATGTGGAGATCTTCTCCGCGCGACCCCGGACTTGGTTTTCCATGCGCGTTTTTTCTCTCGTTTTTATCGAGTAAAATGCTCGTGTGCACGTTTCAGCCCGACGTCAGCGGCAGTTGCTGGGAGGGTGTGTTATTTTCTCGAAGGAACGCCAACAGCGGAGCCTCACATGCAGGCGGCGAGAAGATGTCAGAATCATCAGACTGCAGCAGAGCGTTTTCCCAATGTGAAGTGAAGGGTACGTGCGGTCTACGAATCCCGCCAATCGAGCATGGCCGACCGAGGGCCCAGAGGAGGGAGGCACACGCACAGGGCGTACAGCACTCAGGCCTGCAGCAGGGCTCCCAGGGTCTTCTCCGCATTGTCCCCTCTGTCGGGTCATCCGACCCTTTGCCCAATATTGTATTATTAGACTAGACCGACGCCTCCACACATTCACTCTTACAACACTGAAATCCCACCGCCTCTGTTTACGCCGCAGTGCAACCACTATTCCGCTCGCAATCCCACATCTACTGACCGTTCAGGCGCATCCGTGGAATCCATCGTTTCCACATCTAACAGGGCCAGTGTGTGGCGGAGGTTCCCGAACATGGTCGCGTGATGGTAGCGTAGCTTTTAGATGCGCTCTCGGCAACTACGAGGCTGTGATCCACGTCCCAGCACGGATCCATCTCACCGTTATTTCTCGCCGCACCCTTCGTCGACGTCGCAGAACTCGTTCGGCGTGCTGTCTCCTCCTCTGACGCCAGAAGACTCGCATCATTCGAACAAGAAGCGGAGCGAGCATGTCGAACCTGGGCCTTACGGCTATTGTCTCCAATCGACAAGCGACGCCGCTCGACGGGGGGTAATGCCGCCTCTTTCATCCCCATCTTCAACACCGTCACGGCCGAACTTCACCTTCCCAACACTGGACACTATTTCGAATACGAGATTCACTTTCAGGATCCTGCCTCGATCTGAGGCGCCTCTTTCATTCCTGCCTGGATCGCCTCCATCTCCATTATGCAAGCGTCGTCGAGCCACCGCCGACGTCGACGGCGAGCATTCGTGCCTGCACAAAAAGAAGAGAAGACTGCGCCTCTTTTTGATCACTTCACGGCTCTCTCCGCAGTTCTCCCATCCTGCCACCAACATCGTAGACCGAGGGAGCTCCAAGATCGCTGTGTGGGCGAAGCAAAGGGCGTTGGGCCGCAATATACTGCGTAAGGCCGCGATATTGAACTGCATTCGGCGGCAAAGTATCCGCGCGCTGGAGACGGCTGGAGGTCTGGGCCGGGTCTTTGTCGAGCAAGAAAAAGAGCAGGAGCAGCTGCAACTGGCGAGGCTTACGTTGCTGTATGGTAGTCATGACTCTGCAACGCATCCCATCCGTAAAGAGGATATTGGCATGCCAGAGGTAATTGAAACGAGGGATGGTGAACAGATCAGGTCGGGTGGGTCGTCCCCAGCGAGTTCGAGGGGGTCACCATCGCCTCCACTGAACGCGTGCGACGCCGAGAGCGTGAACGAGTATCGGTCGCCTAACGATGCGTATGCGTATTCGAATGTCTTTTCGAAACCGCCACGACCGGCGCACTTGCCCTTGCCGCCGTCGCCGCTCGGGCTGTCGAACTACGATGCTCTTGACCTCGAAGACGAGATTCCCGACCCGTATGCCCACCTGGACGAAGAATACGAGGCAGAAGGACAAGAAGAGTGCGAGCTCGACATGTCGTATCCTCTCGAACCGCCGTTCCCGTTCAATAGTGTCGGTCCCTTAAAGTCACCATTCCAGCCAAGGCATACCGATGTCAACGTACTGGATCCAGAAGAGCGAGTCATAGGCGACTACGACCAGGTCGAAGAGGGCGCCGATACCAGCTGGCCAGCCGCCCGCCAGACGCATGGCCGAAGCACAGATGCAGAGCCATCTTCACCATATTCGTCCAATTTCACGGCAACGAACACGACCCCGGATGCGATCGCTCGGTCGCACAACGCTAGCTCTTCGCTCAGACCCGCCTCTTCCCCTGCTGACTTGTGTGTGACTCGCGATGCAGCAGGGCACAACAAGTTCCAGGCGAAACAGGCAACTGAAATACAAAAAGAACGAGAAAGGCAAAAAGCACTCATGTTCATGAGTTTGGGGTCATAAAAAGGTCTTGATATGTTTGTTCCAAGCGGCTGTTGCATTTCAGGCGCTGTAGCTTCCGAGTATGGATAACCATGATATTTACGTGCATCTGCATCCATGGGTGGGCTGACTTGACTTGATCGGGCTTTCGTTTTAGAAGCCGTGGAAAAAGTTTATGGGAGGTTTGCAAATACCGAGATACTTGGCGTTGTGTTGGTTTTGGGCTTTCTTCCCGTCGCCACTTGTATATAGCCCTCTGTGCGCTCCATATGTATTGAACTACATGTGAAACGAATACAATTCATACAGTGCGTAGTGCGCTGCGTGATGCGAAAACGGATGATCACACACACGCCTCACCTAAGATGGTTGGTTAATTCTGCAGTTTCGAGGCTCGATCGGTGGCGATGTCACACATGGCCTGCGAAAGGAACTGTTAACTTGAGGCATCTTTCAGGGACGACAACCGCACCTGTATAGCCTCCTGGCGCTCCGCTTTGATATCCCCTCGGTCGATGCGAGTCCGCATATTCTCCATAATGGCCGGTCTCGCGCGGCCGTTGACGAATACTCTATTTATGATCAATCATCTGCATCAAAATCGAGAGGGGTGAGCTGTACACGTATCTCATTCGTGGAAACTTCTCTTCATACTCCTTGTTCAGCGCGGCCAACTGCTCCTTCTCTTCTTCGGCTCCCTTCTGCAACTGGGCCTGCTCAGCGCGGCTCTGCTCGCTCTCGACCTTCTTCTCGCCTAGCCGCGGGTGCGAGCATAGTATCTCTGATAACCTGTCGATATCTTTGGGGTCATCGGATCTCGCGAGAGCTGACAGCTGCGCGTTGACGGCAACGATGAGGATGTCATAGGTGGGAAAGACAGTGGACTTGAGTACTGGGAGTGAGAGCGCGTGCAGGGGCGGAGAGGGTTCGAAGAGGAGGTCGAGCACCTGAGTAAGCTCCTCCTCGGGAAGGTGCGACAGAGTGGTGACGGAAGGGAGTGATGTCATTTTGAATTTCGATGTTGAGCTCGACGATGGCAGTTCAGATGCAGGTTTCCAGCGCTGAAGCTTGATAGAGTGTACGTAGAGCAGTGAAATGAAGACGAGCGAGCATAGGCGTACCGGCGTTGGGGATTGGACAATGTGGCGGAGTTTTCGGCGGAAAAGAGCGATGTGGGGACGTGCAAGGCGGTCGCGTCCGGCCGAGTAGAAAGCAGAGCCGGCTCCAGCCAGCTGTCTTGGAGTATCGAGTGCCGGTGCAGCAGATGGATGGCGGTTCGAATCAAGAGCAGAAGAAGAAGCGGCCCAGGGGTTTGGAGGGGTAACTGGCAGATGGTCCTTTGATAGCTCCTTATCTACACCCAGTGTACGGAACACGAGAAAAGCATTCAGAAAGCTGGCCAGTGATATTGGGTCTCGAGTGACGAGAACGAGCGCCGTTGTGTAAGTATGTAAGTATGTAAGTATGTAAGTATGTAAGTATGTAAGTATGTAAGTATGCAAGTATGCAAGTATGTAAGTATGCAAGTATGTAAGTATGTAAGTATTACGGCCTCTATTAGCATGTCTCCTAGCACAGTGCCGTACCATGAAATTGAGATTTGGAAACTACTGCTGGACGACTAGACTCGGAGAGCAACGCCAGACGGGCCATGTCGCTACATTCACTGTTCTGGCTTGTCTGGTGCCTCGAAAGAAGCTCGTAGAGATGATGGTCGCACAAGGAAGCCAAAGAGTGAACGCTGATTGGAGCCCTGACATGGTGCAAGCAAGTGCAGGGAGTGGGCACCTAATGAAGTGGGGTACCTCTGCCATGTATCAGATAGGAGATCAGACAGGTCACAGCATCGTGAGGAAAACGTTCGGAACATTTCCATGCACACCAGCTCCACCCGTCGGTTGATGCACGCTGACCTCGTCCGGACTTTTTCTGCTGTTGCTGTTCGTGCTGCTTCGTGCCTTCGCCATCCGCTTGGCGCTGCTGAAACCTCGACGCAAGCCCATTCACCACCACACTGCTGCGCGGGGCACGTACACAGTAGACTGCTCTGCTGTGCCCGAGCCAGATGCACTGCGCCCTCACATTGCCCCTTTGCACCCCTCCGCGCCCCGACGCGTGCCTGACCTGTCCGACCTCGCAAATGCTCTGTCGAATCGCGGATCGCACTGTAGCGCAGCCATAGATGCACATATCCAGGGGTAGGTGCACGGTCAACGAATCCCTCAGCCTTGACCCTTCTCCGCAGACGGACGCCATTTCTCGACAGTCGGCCCCAGGCCTGCACAAGGAGCCCGCTGCGAGCTCCCTCTGCCTCTGCCTGTCGCGCGCCCGCAATGTCTCTAAACGGGCTCGACGACGCAGCCATCACCGAGGCCTACACCGGCGCCCTGGGGGAAGCCGGCGGCTGGTACGACCACACGCCCACCCACCGCAAGAGGAAGCGCTGACCCAGCTGCAGGTTTCTGCTCAAATACGCGTCGCGCGACTCGGTCGAGATCCTCACCCGTGGCACCGGCGGCGCCCACGAAGCTCGCACAGCCATCGCCGCCTACCAGGACAACTCGCCGCTGTACGGCTTCTTGCTCTACCGCCGCCGAAAAGTCCTGATCAAATACGTCCCCGACGGCACGTCGCGCTTGCTGCAAGGTATGCCCAGACTCCCAATGCCGCCTCTTCCCGCCGCTCACATGCAATAGCCCGTGTTGCCGTGCACTTTACAGCCATCACCGACAAATTCGCACCCCACGATACCACCTTCTCCATCACCACCGCCGACGACCTCAGCGATGCCGCTCTCACATCGGCGTGCTCGTTGCACACCGCCGCGCCCTCGAGCAGCTCCTCGAGCCTATCCTCGCGCAGGCAGAAGCTGGACGGAATCTCCGAAGATGTCGAGGATGGACAGAGCACCGCCGGCGCCAGCGAGTCTCCTTCCACAGCACGCCCTTCCACTGCCAATACCGTGACGGGAAACACACCGACTCCTCGACCTGAAAAGACTGCAGACAAGGAGGCGGAGGAGGGTGCATTGGTTGAAGAAGACCAAGCAAAGGCCGCTGGAGAAACCAGTACAGTCGCTGAAGAAGCACCCACCACTACCGACGATATCACCGAAAGGCTTGAGCTTCTAAGATCACAAACAGCACCCGGTCCCGAAAGCTTCAAGAAGTACGATGCGCTCTTTGAAGATGGTCCAGATCCCCGTCTCTCGTCTCAATCCACCCGACCCGATCTAGCTGATCTCTATGCTGAGATATATGCACAATATAACAAACCTAAGGTGAAACTAGGACCCAGACCGAAAGCATCCTTGGATGTGAAAAGACCAAGCACATCGGGTACCGGCACACAGAGCGTTGCGAGACCAGTATCATCTCTGCCACAAGGCCTGCGCTCTTCGAACCGGAAGAAGGTCGAGCCCAGACGGCCAAAATCGAGAGACGCGAGCACAATACCGAGTCTTGCTATTCCCCCACCGCCGCCGATCCCCATGACTCCCGAATTCTCTACATCTCCCATGTATCCTCCGAAAAGCCCTACCAGTATCAGATCTTTGCCCATGAATACCTACAGCAGTCTGCACGGACGGTCTCACGGATCAGCTCCAGAGAAGCAGCGCCTGATGAAAGCTTTGCAGTTGAGGAAGAAGCAAATGGAGGCTAGGAAAGTACAGGAGGAAAAAGACGCTGAAGCAGCGGCGGAAGACACGACGGCTGGTGCAGAGGAGAACACCAATGATGAGAATGCAGTTGACGGTTCCTCTCAACCCGCAGCTCTGGTTGGAGTAGAGACCGTCTTTCCGGTCTCGCCCGCGCCTGCAGATGCGCCAAGTGGACCGCATGATGGAACAGAGACAGCTAAACAATCGGCATCTGGTATCGACGAAGCAGAGGGAGCTGTCGCTCAGGAGGAATCGAAGACTGAGATGCCGCCACCCACTCGAGCCGACACAGACGACATACATTCTGCAGCCTCCGCTTCTTCGCCAACATCTGCACAAACTCAAGGGTCGTCAGTTGCGCCTTCGACGCGGCCATCGTCAATTTCAGAGGACGATTTGCCGCATGCTGAGGAAATCAAAGCAGAAATCGTCAATGGATTAGCGTTACGAACCGATGAAGCGCTCGCTGACAACGATTCGACGTCAGCCGAAAGCACCCCTACAATGGTCCCAGATACAACAACACCCATTCCGCATTTCGAAGTGTCCAGGCCAAGTATGGATACCATAGCAACAGCCTCGGAGGATATTCTCGAAGACGTCGGAGAACGGAAGAAAAAGCGGGAATCCATGATCCTCATTTCGGCTAGCGAAATTGACGAAGCTCGTGCACGCAGAAAATCTAAACGAGCTTCGATGATGCTTCCGCTGTCGTCGGAAAGCCTGCATGACACGCGCAGCAAGGCTTTCTCGAACGAGCAGCAACACTCCACTGCAGAGGGTAAAGAGAACCGTCGCCATATACTTGATTCATCATATCTCAGTGCCGATCACTCCGAGGCTGAGTACCTGAGCGACGACTCCTTTATGGAGGAGTTGCAAAGTGCAAAGGTTGAAGAGGCTATGCCGATGTCTGTTTCCAAGTCACCTATCATGCCTTTCTTCCCACGTAAGCCCTCTAGTCCCGAGGTTTCTGTACCAAAGCGGCCGGTCTCGCAACAACACGCCCAGCCAGGCGGTAACTCCCCGGAGCAGCCAGCACTGCGAAAGGTGTCGGGACCATGGATGAGTCAGGCCAATGCAGACACGGCGGTTGTTACCAAGAAGATCAACGTTGGATCGGGTATCTCTCAAAGAATCAAGGCCCTGGCGGAAAAGTCTAACAGGGACTCGGCCGCATCGTTGAGTCCTGTCCTCACTCCGGAACGTGTTTCTTCGACTGTTGCTCAGCGCAAGTCGTCTTTCTTCACAAACCCTCCCGATGGCAACTCGCTAAGTGGGATTTCCGTCAACCGCATGTCGCGCGCCTCCTTCATCAATGTATCTAGATCAACCACTCCAGAACCAAAGCCGGTGGTACATGCACCGCGCGCGAACACCCCAACGAAGCCCCAAACGCCCCCAACAGTGTACACTATGCAACAAGGGTCAGAACAGCCCGAATCTGTACAGGTTACGGCTCGCATCATTCGTGATGCCCAGCCGCAGAAGCCTGCCCTCACAATGCCAACGGAGAGCAGCCCATTGGAGCTGCACCGGAGCGCCATCACCATCGACCATCAGAAATCCACCCGACCGCCAACATCAAGCTCCAAGCACAGTACTATCCGGACAGAGCCAACGTCGCCGAGATCACCATCTTCTCCACAATCGAACGAGCCCGTCCCCAATCTCCCTCGATCATCTTCCGAGAGCAGCTGGCGATCCTTCGGTCGACGACACAGCGAGTCCAAGAACGGTGGACCCACGCGCAGCATGTCTGCAAACAGCTTTGATGTATCAAGCAGTGACGAAAAGCCTGCGAAGAAAGAGAAGAAAGACTCGAGGACCAGCAAGCTATTTAAGCGAATGTCTTCTATATCCTCGATCACACGGAAGAATTCGGCCCCCAGCATTTCAGAAGACATTCCCTCCATCCCTCTCCCGTCCCTGCGAGAGCCTCCTTCGGCCATACAGCTCGGCGATCTTAATATACAATTTCCAGACACCTTGGTATGTTCTCCCCATGCATAGAATCGCAACCCAGGCTAACGTGCACAAAGCTGTGGAAACGTAGATGGGTGGAAATCGATGCATCAGGCAACCTCGTCTTGAGTCAGTCGAAAGCCACAGAGGTTCGTATTCTAGCAACGTCACACATCTGATGCCCTGCTTACATCTGGTAGCAATCGAAAGGCGGCATCATGAGACGCTTCAGTCTGATGGAATTCCGAGCCCCCTTCGCGCCCGATTTGGACCAACAGGAGCTCCCGAACAGTGTTGTGCTTGATTTTCTCGATGGAAGAACTTTACAACTAGCTTGCCAGACCTACTCTGGACAAGCGCAAGTGCTCGCGAGTAAGCCACTGCTCCGTTCCCTTGAATGTATATCGTCGCTAAACAGTGCCAGTTCTTTCAGAAGCCCACACCGCCTGGGCCGACTACAACTCAGGGCTGTAAACCAAAACATTCCCTGACACCATTTCTCCATTATTTAGAGACGGCTGCTCTATCTTTACTTGTCCTGCACCAACTCATACCCGAGACTTGCGTCTCATTTCTTTTGTAACATGACTGTACGACTGTCTTCACTGCATCACTGCATGCATTTCCTTGTCTTGGTTCGGTGGTGCTTGCATAGCGTGGGTCAGAATTTTCTTGTGAGAGGAGCAAGAGAAAGAAGTTGATCTGTGTTTCGTTCGGCCTTGGCGATATTGCCGTTTCTCAGCGACTTTGTGCATTTGAGTCTGGCGGTTTGGGGCAGCACGGAAGGAAATACTTATCCTTAGACTGTATAATATTTAATGCTGCACTGGTTCTGCAGCGTCTTCTGTAGCGTCTTCTGTAGGATCAACCTGTGTATACGGTGGAGTGAGTGGCATTTATTCTCCTTCCGCAACAGCCACGAGCAAGAAGTCAGCCCAACTAATACCGTTACGTATCTTTCTCCGCAACATGCGCAACGGTCGGTGCCACGAAGCGGGACCTAGGCTTGGCATGAATACACTTTCTCCACTCCATACGAGCTCTCGTATCCTACCCACTACGTGTCCGAATAGACCCCTTCAACAACAATACTCCGCACCAGACCCGCCTGCTCTACCCACAGCCCCCACCATGCCCGACTTCACCCTCTACGACATCTCCTCTCCCCTCCAGCCCCGCTCCTACACGCCCAACCCCTCGAAAGCGCGGAGGCGGTGGTGGATCTTGAGATGTTACTGCTGGGGTGACGTTACCAAAAGTAAGGTGCTCGGTCTATACCACATAAGATAGCGAGCTCATGCTTCGGCTCTAGAAAGACATGACTCTCCTATACACCACCTCCCTCCCCTCACCCGTTCCACACAATTCCGGCATCCCTCTCCCAGACATTCCACTCCCGCTCCTTGCGCCGCTCACTCATCAACGTCACAAAACTCGTCCTCCTCTCCATCCTCTCCCAATACCCGCCTCCGTCCCCGTTCCTCCCAATCTCATCACCCCAAAGGGCTAACCACAGCCCCGTCTTCGCGCCCTCATCCGTATCCACCGCAATCCACTTCTCCGTTATCTTCAGCGCCGCGAACAGCGGGTTGGACAACCACGTCCGCCAGCTGACGTCGAACTTGTCGAAAATAGGCGTTGACGTAAAACCCGGTGTAAAAGCATGGGCCGTTCGAGCCGTCTGGTGGGAAGCCTCGAAGCGGGACTGGAGGAGGGAAGCGAAGAGGACCTGCTGTGCCTTACTGCGTGCATACGCCGGTGCCGAACTCTCCGCGATGCCGAAGAGCGCTTTTACCCTAGCGGTCGTGCGTGCCAAAACTCCTGGTGTAGAGCGACGATGGTTCGGTGGAGCTTCGTTGTGGGCTTGCAGGAAATACGATGCCCCAGAGTAGCTCCCCGTCGAACTAGTCAGCACCACTCTCGCGTTTGGAGCAAGCTTGTTCTCGAGCAGATGCGTCATCAGGAAACCTCCCAGGAAATTCGTCGTGTACATGACATCCAGCCCCTCTCTGCTTTTCGCGGCGCTCCCCGCGGCAGGTGCAGCGATGCCAGCGTTGTGCACGAGCATGTCGATTTCACCGTCCCAGTTCTCGCAGAATATACGCACGCTGGTTAAGTCGCCTACGTCTAGCATCTGGCAGGATATGTGTCCCTCGGGGGCGTCATCGCAGGAGGAAACCACGTGGGAGACGGCTGCGGCGCCGCGGTCGGCGTTGCGGCAGGCGAGACAGACATTTGCGCCTTGCTTTGCGAGGGCGATGGCGATGGAGAGGCCGATGCCGCTGTTTGCGCCCGTGACTATTGCAGTTTGGCCTTTGAGGCTCCTGGGAGGTGTTTCTTGGGGTGTGTAGAGGCGGGCGAAGACTAAAGTGAGGAGGGATTTGAGTAGGGACGTGTAGAAGGAGAGGAGGGTCGTGAGGGGCGGCATGTTGAGTGGTCTTGGTCGAGGCGGTAAAGCTGATAGTGACACATTCTGTAAGACTTTATGCTGTATTTTCTCAGCAGCTTGAGTGAGCAGTCGTGAGGCTGTTCGATGAAGTAGTCTTGGGATGACGTCATGGCTGAACGTTTACCTCGACCGCTAGGCTATCAAGGGAGATGGTTCTCTTGGAGTTCTTCGCCAGGTACGCGGTTGGGGATATTTGCATGATGTTTTTCCCGACTCCCGTCGGATGGTTGGCTTTTCCGTGTCCGTACGTTTCGTTGATGTCGAAAGTAGAGTAGATAGGTTGTGTCTTGTCTATTGTTATCACTCATGTTTGGCGAGTGCATGTGTGAAGTATTTGTATGAATGGGGTATGAATGGGGTATGAATGTTTTCAGTAGCGACAAGCACAACCCGGGCTTATAACCAGTTGATTGTGCAACTTACTCCTTTGACGGGCCTGCCGTTCGATGAAGTATTCGAGCTGCCCCAAAACCCCAACAAGTGTACCAAGCTCTGCGACGAACTCTCGTGACTCTGCAATTGCGTGTTTGACCGAGGTCACATAATCTGAGAAGGATTGTTGCAGCTGCATGGTTAGGCAGAGAAGCCCCGCGACATCTGCGGTAATGCTGAACGGATCCATATTCTGTCAAAGAGAGTCACTATGATACTCTTCCCGATGCTGAATGCGATAGGAGTGGTGGCAGTTTTGTCTCGAGGCTACGACTTGAGTCTGCATGTTCGTGGAGAGGCGAAGCGCATGCCAAATGTCGTGCATATGCAAGGCTGAGAATGGGACACCCATTGGTCAGTTTGGGCGTATGCAAGTGACATGATCGCAGAATATGTATTTTGAGTATCATTCATCTTCTGACCACCCGGGTGGAACCCAGCCGATCGGCCGCGGTCTCCACAGCCCAAGATACTTCTGTGGTCCACGTATCTGCTTTGCTTCGCTCGATGACTCCGAGACTGGGAGTCCAGACTCAATGTCATCTACCTCCATCTCATCTGGACTAGTTTCAGGCCTGGGCGGAAGCACGTGCGCTTCATCGTCTTCATCGTCTTCATCTATGTCCTCTTTTGCGGCTTCTAGAATCGCGAGCCATGACTTCCTGCCAGGTACACTTCCATCCTTCAACAGCTCCTCCGCGAGCTTCAGCGTCCAAAATGTAGGTGTCATGAGACAGAGACCCAGGACGTCATCCAGCAATTTTCTCCTCGAGTGCTCTCGCGACTCCTGTTCTGCCGGGCCGAACATACTCACCACCCACGCACACATGCCCTCCCTCG
Organism: Karstenula rhodostoma CBS 690.94; assembly: GCA_010093485.1. NCBI lineage: Eukaryota > Fungi > Ascomycota > Dothideomycetes > Pleosporales > Didymosphaeriaceae > Karstenula > Karstenula rhodostoma. The sequence continues at coordinate 513,646 of MU001510.1, read as the reverse complement.
CAGGGTCATCCTCCACACGTCCCATACTGTGTTCAGGCGAGGATAGCACATTGATCATACGCTCCGTCAGCGTCTGCAAGAACATTGAATCGATGGTGCCGAGCGCGGTGACGAACGGCGCCCAAATGAGATATGCGCCCTCCATGCTGCTCCCGAGTTTCTTGGCCACGGGTAGAATGTTCCTCTCCGCGACCAGCAAATGCACTAGCACCTTCCCCTTCACACTCCCCGCCGCCCCAATCCCGAACCAACTCCCCACGGCATTATCCGCGGCCCTCGCGTCCTTACGCCTGCTTTTGATCTCCGCCTTGCGCTCCTTGACGTAGCTTTTCAGCACGCCCTGCAGCCGCTCCTTAACTTCCCGCTCGTCGAGCTGCTGCGCGCTCGCAGCAGGTGCCAGTAGCGCATCGAGATGCGACCAGTAGTGTTCCCACAGCCATTCCAAGCTCTCGTTTGCGGCGCGCTTGAGCTCGGCAAGCGAAGGCAGATGACGATGGACGATGCGGTGGCGGGTTTCGCGGAGGGAGACGGGGAACTGGGGCGTGGATTGTGAGGGGAGGCTGAGGCGCGCGAGATCCGTCTGTGTGTCGAGGAGGCCGGTCACGAACCTACATGCGGTGTTAGGAGGGAGAAGAACGGGGGAGTGAATATGTGTGTGGGTACCTCGAGATTGCGGTCGCATACACCAGTCTCAGCGCGTGAGATGGCACGCCATGTTTACCATCGCGCAGCTTGGCTTCGACAATATCCGCTGTGCTTTCCAGCAGCAACGGCAGTTCGAGCTTGCGCGCGCGCCATGCGATAATCTGAGGCACGTGTCTTAGTATGGAGCTCCTCGGAATGTGGAGGGCAGAGTACAAACCTTATTCACCGCTCTCTCGCGCGCAACATCGTCGTCTGCAGCGAAGAGATCGCGCCGTACGGTAAGCAGCTCGGTGGCATCTCGCCAGGGCGTGACGACGAATTGCGGCGCCATGTGCAGGCCGCTGCGCTACAGAACATTTTTGAGGTTTGAAGCGGAACGCGCTAGGGTTTAACGCGGCTTTAATTCCGAGCTGCCCTGCCGCTGCTTTCAATGTGTGCGGCGAAGGTGAACAGATCCTACATATTGCGTGTTGAGAAACAACATTAATGATGGCAACGAGTATCTTCATCGTAAAACCCTTCTCCTACTCCTAGAAGCTGCTGGATGCTCGAGCTATACCTCGTCTCTATGTTCACCTTTCCAGACTCTACCTCGTGCTCCCCGCCGCCATCCTACAACACATCTGTATCAACCAAAAGCTTCTTCTCGTTCTAACCACTGAACAGCCGCAGCGGATTCAGGGCGCCAACCCACGTCAAAGCCATCCAAGGCGTTTGCTTTGGTTGCATTCCCGGGTCTGTCTTTGGCAGCGCCGTGCAACTTGTGGGGTCTGGAGGCAAAGCAGCCAGTATCCGGCCCGCAAGCGAAGGTTCGAAGGCCGCCCCGATAATGTCACTGACTGATTGGCAACCACTGTCGTCTTTCCGGTGCATCCTAACACTCGTGTCTGCGCCATGGTTGAGCAGCGTTGTACAAAACCTAGCCACGGCTTCCTGGCGATTGACAGAATCGTACTTCAGCTTCTGCTGGGTATCCAGCCAAACAAGAAATTTATCAAACGGGGTATGTGCTTCGAACGTTTCACAAGAAGTGCTCTATACCTGGCCAAGATTTGGGTCGGCTCGGAATAGCAGACAGAGTTCGACCAGCTCGAGATAGAAATCGAACATCGTCTCGGGAATGTCTTGCTGGAGAAACTTCATTGCAAAGATCATCCACACTGGCTGTTCTGTTTTCCCATCAGGGGAAACCTCTGTTTCATTGGGATCTGCACCATGAGTCAGGAGCGCTTTCAGGATCCGTGAATACTCCATCTCCAGACTCGCTACTGTGTATGTACCATCCCCCGCAAGGAACTCCAGGTATCTAAAAAGAAACGTTCTGCCAGAAACTCTTTCATTGGGATCGCTCCCTTTCTTCAGCACGAGAAGCATGACGTTAGACAATTTTGCTTCCCCAGTAAAAATCTCGCTCACACTCAGAGCGCATGACAGAAGCGATTGGGTCTTCCCCCCCAAGTTGGGTCGTTTCGAAGCGATGGTCTTCGGAGTACAATATCTCAGATGCTGCGAGATATAGATTATGAAGCCTCTCTGAATCGCAAGACCGAGAAACATATCTTTTGGATCACCACCTGGGGCGCCCCAATAGTCTTCCAGGAATCCCAAAGCGTGGAGGGTACATGAGAGCTCGTCGACAAGTCTCTCGTCAAACGCTCCATTCAGCACTTCTTCTTTCCTCGGATTTTGAAAAGCAAGGTCAACGAGATATCGGAAAGATGCATTTTTACCAATCCGAACGCCAACTCTGGGTGTCTTCTTCATTGCAATGCATGCTTTGACGAAAGGCCAGGAGTACATGAACAGAAACTTGGTTTGGGAGAGACCAAACCCCTCTCGACTCAGCATCGGAAAGAGGTGCAACTACAATGCGAGAATGTTGCATGACTGCCCCGCGCAAGGCTCCGGTGAGGGAGGCAGCCTCGTGTGAGCCACACGCTCTGGACCATTCTACCAATCTTGGTATTGGTTGCCTCGAATCGCCCGTCACACGACAAGGCGATGCTCGCTAACTTCAACTTCAGTGGCAGTGCCAGGCGGATGCCAGCTCAGCATCATCCAGGTAGCCGCTCGGAGAGGGATCCGTATACGTTGGAGGAAATTGCTTTCAGGGAAGGAAGACGATGGGAAACGCTGGAAGATACCAGGTTGCTAGTCGAACTCGCCAAGGACTGCGTGCTTGAAACGGTGCCGACAACAGCTGAGCTTCTTACGAGGTACTGGAGAAGTTGGTTTCGTAGCACTGGCGTCACAGTACGTACGCAGCGCAACGAGGAGAGAGCTGCGGGGGAAACAGGGGCTTCGGCTTCGTCATGTAAATCCAAACAGCTCTTCTTCCCAGTCCTGAAGACCACAGGAGCTTGAGCTATGCCTCGCGTCCAACTACCCAACATGGAGGGAGAGACCTCAAATGACGCACCGTGAAGACGGACCACCCCTGCCATGACACAGCACAACATCAGACCAACACCAACCCCCTCCCGTGACCCCCCGGAGCAATAACAGCGACACGTGAACGCGTGCCAGGGCTCGCGTCCTGGCACCACCGCCGTCCCGTCCCATCGCACCCCCCAACACCACCAACAAAGAAAAAAACAGATAGATGACCTAGCCATTTGACTATCTATCGATACGCGCGGTGCCCGCCAATTGGCGCCCCACCTCTCCCTGCCTGCCTACCTACCGCACGCCGCTACCGCTACCGCTACCGCTACCGCGCCCATCCGAAAGATGCAACCTCACGCTTCGCCTCGCTCGACCTCTGACCTCATCCGGAGCCGATCCCTCCTTCCAGCGCGCTTCTCCCGCCCGCGCGTGCAGTAGCCCGCCCCCAAAACCTGCGCAGCATAACGCTGGAGTGGGAGGTGGACCCGCTGAGCACGAGGGGAGCGCATGGCAACTGCGGCGATGGCCGAGGTGCGCAGCGCAGCGCAGCGTCGTGAGTAGTTAGGTAGGCTACCGTGGGAATCCTCGCCTCTTTGTTCGTTTCGTTTGCTTGCTTGCTTGCCTGTTGGCTCGACGATAGCGCACACGCTGCCCTTCGCACTGAGCCTGGCATGACTGACTGACCGGAACGCTAGGGGAGTCGAGATCCGAGTCCAATCCAATAGCCCCGACTCTCGCTCTCTCCTCTTCGGAAATAGAAACAGAGATGGAAATGCGATACTGGACTGCAGAGCAAGCCGAGCAGAGTATACGCCAGGCGCACTCCGCGGCGCTGCCAACGGCGTGGCGACAACGTGCTCAGCTACAACCAAGCCAAGCCAAGCCAAGCAAGCGTATTACCTGGACTTCACACGACTTTCGCATTTGCGTGCGAACGAACGAACAGGCGTGCAGCGCCAGTCCGACCCACGCAACGCAAACGCAACGCAAACGCAACGCCAGCGCCACGGCGGCCGCGCCACGCCTCCTTCAGAGAAGCACCGAGATGACGACGGGCGCGGCGAGTGCCTTCGACTCGTGTCGTGTCGTGTCGTGTCGTGTCGTGTCGTGTCGTGTCGTGTCGTGTCGTGTCGTGTCGTGTCGTCTCGCCTCGCCTCGTGTGCTCGTACTCGCTCGCTGGTGTGTCTTCGGTCACACGTCCGGCCCAATGCGCTTACGCACGACCATTGGCTAACGCGTACATAGGCGTCCCGTACCAGGCCGGCGTTTTTAACAGCGGCCACCTCGCGGGCTAACCCAGCTCCTTCCTCCTACCTCTAGCGAAACCTAACCACTCTCGAGATCCAGGTCGCTAGTCTGTGTAAGCCGTGGGTTGATGTAACGAATGTGCAATTTGCCCTGCTGCCCTGCTGCCCGCTTGTTGGTCCACCGCTAGACTAGGGAGCCAGGCATGGCAGTTGACAAAGGAACTGGCGATACTGGAGTTGTATAATTGCTTTTGTTGAGCATTCTCGCATACGCTATGCTGATGCTAATGCTATGCTAATGTTGTTCTCGCGTGTACATGCGTCCTGTCTTAGACATACATGGATCAAACGCGTCGGCCGATGCCGCGTCTTCACGCCTTTGCAGGCTCGGGGTATCTGTATCCGTTCGCACCACCTGTCGCCATCACACAAATGAAATCAACGCCAACGCTATGCCAAGTGCAGGAAATCTTGCTCATAGCCAACCGTAGCCGTATCCAGCGTCCCGCACTGGCATCGAAGGCTGCTTGAGGTGCTGATACCACCACTCTTTGGAAATGTTCTCGTCCTCGTCAAAGAAGAAGCTCTGTCCCTCCATGTTACCAGCAGGCTGGGCCTTGGCAGAAACGACCGGAGCCATCGGTGCCGGGGGCGGTGGCAACTCTTCCTCCCCGTCGTCCGAGCTCGCATCGTCATCATCATCGTCGTCTTCGTCCTCGTCTGGTGGTTGCCATGTTTCTTCAAGCTTTAGGCCCTTCCCTGTCGCCTCACCGAGTGGGGAGGTCCAATCAAGGGAGGAGTCGGAGACGTCGTAGAGACCCATACCAATCAGCTCCTTGCCGGAATTTTCCATGCTTGCGTCTGCCTGTTGCTCTTCGGGTTCGGTGGGGTGCTGAATGGGGAGAAACTCCATGGAGCCATTTTGCGAAGCAGCAGCTTGCTCCTGATTCTTGCGGGCCCACTCCTGAAGATACCATGGCATGGGTTCTGTGGCCGGCGTAGAATATGAGTGGAAATAAGATTGTTGGGATTGCTGAGTCTGCCAGCTGGAGTCGGAGTCTTGTGAGCCTCGGTGTGCTTCGTAGCCAGTCATGTAGGTGGGATGCTGGTGGGTGGCGTCTGCACCCATGGAATTGCTTGAGGAATAAGAATAGAAATCGGATCCTTGGACAGAGGTTTGGTCCGAGTAATTTTGCTGAGGCCAGTCGTGGGACTGATCAAACATGGTGGACTGAGGTCGAGTATAGTACTGGTTGGATGAGGGATGCCAGCTCATTGGGCGGGTGTTGGCAGGTTCGCCCATTGGCTCGACCGCTTCGTCGCCCGTGATGCCCATCATCATGTTGTAGTGGTCGTCAAGGGTGGCGTAGAGTTTTGCTCCCGTGGTAGTTTTTCTCCGCTCGACAGTCCTCGGGCTGTTGTGGTTGCTCCGGGGCTTCTCGATGCGGTATGGGTGAGCTGATTGGCTGCTGGAGCTTCGTGCTGTGCGGTATGGATTGGGAGCATATGTATTCATGTTGCCGGCCATGTCGTATGGCGATAACGAGTTGCTCATGTTGGGCGAGGGCAGTAGCTATGTCGAGAGTACGTGGTGTGTGATGTGTCAGGTGGTCCAAAGTCACAGAAGATGGCAGTCGTTGGTACACAGTAGGCATGGGGCATGTGCATAGGTATATGGGGTGCCAAGGAATGCAGACGATTTGGGAAGGATGGGTGGGAGATTCTAGCGGGGCGGCTAAGATGCAACTCACAAGCCAGGACAGCCTAGGCAAGCAAAAGGACAAGCGTACCAAGAGGGGCGTGAGTGAGGTGCAGGCAAGGAAGCGGTGGCATGCTCTACGGCGAAACCAAGGGATGTGAAGGAGCGGCACTACTGTGAGGGCCAGGCGGCTCGCGAGGGCGGGAGCTGAGGGAGCAATTCACCATGGTGGATGCAGGCGACGAAGAGGAAGCAGGGCCATTTGCGGACGAATCACAGGGCGGTGGGCCATGAGGGCGCGGGTTGCAACGACGGCATCCGTGCATGGGCGAGGAAGGTGGACATGGCGGATAGGCAGGCTGGGTGGTGCGACTGGGGGTCGGCGGTGCTAAATGTGCGACTCGTAGCGGGCGGGCTAGGGCTAGGGCCAGGACACCAGGGAGGCGAGGATGTTGGTGAGGACTGGGACGAGGCCGACGAGGCGGTCAAGGGCAGCAAAGCGTTTAGCCGCGTGGAGGGAGGCCGAGTTAGCGCCTCGGGCAAAGGACGAAGTGGGCCAAGTGACGAGGCCGGGATGGGGTTGAGGGGATGCAGATGCAGACGCAGACGCAGACGGAGTGCGTCTTCGAAGTGGTCCCAGGGGCGGGGGTGCGACTGCGGGCGGTGGCCGCATGCAGCGCCGAGCGGCCAGCCGGGGGAGGCAGGCGCGCGCTGGTTGGGTGGCAGGAGCGAACGGCTTCCAGAAACCGCACGACGTGGCCCGCAGCCCTGAGTTGTGACGGGCGGCGAGCACAGGCGGTGCCAGTTTCATGGATCGGCCGGGGGGGAGGGGGGGGGGGGGGGGGGGGGTGGCGGATGCAGATGCGGATGCGGATGGCGCAGCGCAGCGCACCACAGGACATGGGCGATGAGAGTGACCATGGACCATGGGCAAGGCGCCTTCACGCCTTCACGCCTTCACGCCTTCACGCCTTCACGCCTTCCCCACCCAAACTCGCCGGCGGGTCGTGCGCCGGTCGTGCTTGCTGCCTGCTGAAACCGTGCAGCCACCTGGTTAGCGCCTTCCCTGCCCGCCAGCGCTCCTGCCTCCACTCCACAGCGCGCACACCCACAAGCCACCGACCGAACACCAGCCCGGCTCGGGGCTGCACGCTCGACCCTCTGACCTCTGACCCAACACCTCCTTCCGACACTCTCCCTGTCCACCCTGGGCGCCCGGCCATCGCATCCCCATCCTCCTCCCACCCCGCTGCCTGCGCTTGTCTGCTCTGCCGTCTGGTCTGCCGTCTGCTTTGTCGTCTGCTGTCCCACGGAACGCACCGCCTTCGTTCATCGTGCACCCGTCACACCCGGCCCTCCGAGAGAGACGCCGCCGTCGCCCATGCTGCGCAGTGCACACGTCAGTTGCCGTGCACCACATCAGACCCGTCCGCTGTTGTTCCCGTGCAACCCACCGAACCCGTTCCAGTCCTCAGCACTCACCGGGCCAACGCCAGCCCTGCCTGCATGAAGCAACAATGACAGCCACACTTGAGGCTGTTCATCCTCGAGCCCCTCCGAGCCCTAGCGCTCATTTCCCCACGGTGTCCAAGCCCGAACCGGCAAGACCGTTTGGAAAACTCGATAGCCAAATGTCGCCGGCGTGGTGGCTTTTCAGCCGAGCCCCGACTCGAGCCCTGGTCTGGGATGCCCCGGCCAGCTGATCGACACCAAACCGGCCGTCATCGAGCCCGATCCCATTGCCAGATGCCGCGCCAGAAAAAGACCCTCTCCGTGGCCACGTCTGTGTGACCTTTCATCAACGCCAGCTCACCCATGCCAAACGCCTTGTGCTGACGCAATGCAATTCTTCCCGATAATCACCACCCCACCCGTCCCTGAAGCGCTTGCAATACATAGTAGCTATGCACCGTCGCGATGACTCCGACCCAACCCGACCACCACGGTATCGCGACGGCCATCTTCAGGGTGAGATCCGCTACAGCATGGCTTGTCTCCAAGAACGAGCGGCACGCCATCCCTAACCACTCCTTTGCTGTGTACCAAGCGCATCCCATGCATCCGCATCACGTTTCGGTCGAGGATGCCATGTTGCAGCATGGCCAGCTCGGACCAATGTTCCCTTGGGGCTACGGTACGGTCAAGCGGGCGCCCACCTCGTCGCATCACGAGACGGGAGAGTAAGCATGGAGCAGGGGCGCGCTTTTCATAGCGCGTATGCATCTACCTGCAGTCGGTATCGGATCGCAACGATGGTGTGCTGACCGGCGTTGGCGTCTTCACCTACCTAAAAAGGTAGCATAAGGTTCTGGTGGGTGGTGAAGGGACTGCGGTCCTTACGAGTACATACCATACAGTACCTAGGTACATGTCCGCGCGCTAGTGGGGTCAATCGAAGTTGGGAAGGCCACTCATCAGCCGTGGTTTCAGCAGTGCCCCTTCCGGCCTCTTCAGATCAGCAGCCTATCACAACGCATGCGGGGCCAAGGATTTCTTGTCTTGCGTCCAACCAGGCTGCGCAGCGTCTGACAGCCTCAGTCCGGCAATCTGCTTCATAGGAAGGAGTCTTTGATGACGTACACTCGGCGTTCCACGAGATGAGTGGGTCCAAGCGTGCCGTTTCGTTGTCATCTGTTGGAAATTTCCAAAAAGTACTGCAGCATGTGCGGCTTCGGCACGACAGCCCCAGCGGTCCGAATGTGTTGCACATCCTTGCACTGGAAAACAACACGTCTGCCGTGCAACCAGCTACCAGCGGTGATCGAATCCAACGACTGCGGGCACTTGCAGCTGAATAGAGTTTGGAACGCGTGCATTGCCGGTCTCGCAAGCATGAGAAACCGTGGGGGACAGATTGACGTGTCCATTCGACGTTGTGAGAAAAGCAACGTCCATGGCCCGCGACCGCTTACCTCCGCCTGCAGCACCAGGCAGAAGCGATTTGTGTCGGTAGACTCACACCAAGCGAAGGCTTGCATGATTTTTAATGGTGTGGACGATCACAGCCGGATGCTGTACGTGTTCTAGACTCGCGGCATCTTTAAACGCTACCGTGTAATGCGCACATTCGGACTGCCGGTTTGAAACCCATGACTTAATATTCAACTGGGTAACTCCCTCGGCATTGTTCATTCTCATACGCTGGTGACTGACTCAGCTATCCACTCATCAGGAGGTCTGCACCCGTATTCTGCGAATAGCGCTCGATCCGGCAATTGGGGACACTGCGCCTGCGGACTATCGAACCCTGCCAGTCATGGGGCTCCGACGAAAACATGCGGCGTAGCATTTCACGAACTCGAAGCGACGCCAGACTAGGCACCTCGTTCCAGGATGACAATCTGCGTGTCCAACAAACGGAGGAGCCAAAGCGACGCAAGGGGCTAAGGATTCCAGGGTCCCGCAACCGCAACTGACAGAACAACGCGAGTAGCGAAACGCATCTGAATGAGGGAAGCAACATGCCTTCGGCCGTCTTTTATTTGCTGGCTCACGGGTTCTGCCCTGCAGTCGGGTTTCAGACCAGAGACCCCGAAAGCTGTTGGATTGGCTGGAGAGCCGACTTCCCTTCATGTCCTCTCGCATCCGAGTCCTCCTCAGGGGCGTCAGCGAGTAGCGTCTAGCATCAGATCACGTTCAATTTAGCAGTACGATCCCTTATGTACGATGCGTCACACCCTCCCTCTGGGAGCTTTGGGGTCGCAGAAGAGCGGCTTACGGCGCGCATTGATTTGCTGCAGACAACCCCGCCATGCCGACCCATCACCCTTGAGCTATATTGCACATACCTAGTGACCACGTTCAGTTATTTGTGGGTTCTCGAGGCCGCCAAACGCAAGCCCAAGCACATCCATTCCAAGTGGCAGTAGTGGTCGCTACGCCACGTCGCTGCCGCAAATGTAACCGATGCGTTCCCGTTTCGGGTCATGGTTCTGATTCAAGGCGGTGTCCCGTACCAAGTCTACGGACTTGCTTTCATGCCCAACCCGTAACCGAATCGCGTTTGGAGCTTTGCTACTACTGCAACCATTCCTCACCGACTAACATTAGCCATACGCACGCAACAAAAGCGGAGATGGCCAGACAGGCTGAGTCGAGGTTTGTGCAATCCCTAGGTGCGCCATCACTCTACGGTATTCCACTGGCTCATCGCTAGGCTTTTGCCATTCCTACTTTCACTCGAATTTTACTCTTGATCCGATCGCTAAGAGAAGCACATGTATTACCCGAGGCCTCGACAATGCATCGGCAAACCTCCATACATACACATGCAAAACCGCATGTGAAAAGACTCGGTATGCCCACGCGCGGGGTCAGCAGATGAAGAGCAATCTTTGTACTTTGGACGCCTGCAGCCGCATTTATCCGCTTCTTGGCTAGATGGATGCAAGGCTGAGGTCGCTGACGATGCAGATTTCAGGCAGCTCGCGAATCTTTCCCTCCAACATCCGGGCTGACGTATTCACGAGGATCCTGCATTACGGCGATCTCCACTCAACCTTGAGTATTCATCTTGACTAGCAAGGATTGTGTGAAAATATGCTTGCCTGGCCGTTCAGGCGTCTAAAGTCTTCCGTCACCCTTCCGATGCTTTGCATATTAACTAGCTCGAAACTTCACGTTTCTCAACACTTCGCTTCATACAGTCAGTTGCATAATAGGGACAGTTCGTCATCTTCGCCAAGAAAGGTAGTAGAGTGGCAAACCAACGGTTATCCCAACAAAGCATTCTGAATACTGATAGGGTAAACCACCGTCGACGTCCGCCTAGGACAGGTTCTTGCTAGACGTACCAAGTACCACTTCAGTCATCAGCACCGAGCCTGCCCAGGTAAGTGCAGTCATATATTCCGGATACAACTGTCATTTGTGCATGTGCAGCTCTGTCGCTTAGAACGGCTGATGCCTGTTAGAGAAGTTGCCTTAGCATCCGAGACTCTGCGCCTCTTCCAATTAAATCCTACAACGAACGGTGAGCCCCAGCATGAACGCCGTACGTACCTAGGGAAATGCGAACGGACTCCGGACCTGCAGGTTCTCAGCCTAAGCGCCCACGTGCACACAGCCATCTACGAAAAGCATGATGTTCCGACTGTGTCCTGCTTGTCCTGGAAACGCTGTGGAACGTGTGTATGGTTGGAGACTATGCATTGCTGTCAGACGGAGTCATAGACTAAGGACTTCCCTGCCACCACTGGAGAACTAGAAGCACGCAAAGGTGCGGGTTATCCTGCAGCGTGTTAGCAGCCACATCCAACTACTTGGCTTCCAGATTGAGCCGAAACTTGCTGGAAAATCGTACAGGCAAGCTTGGGACTGTAATCTATATTTGATGTCAGCTGTATACCCTCTTCACTCTGATCGGCTGAGCCGCTGTGGCGTAGGCTGTTTGCCCTTGATGCTAGCCTGCACCTGCGTATACACTTCGCCAGTGCTATATTCAAATGCCCTCGCAACCATGCATCGATACATAAAGTCCCAGCCATCCCAGAATTGTCTTTTCTCCCATCTCCAAGTCGCTCGACCGACCAACATTGTTGTGCTCCCGAAACGCCGCAAGCTGACATCCTTAAATAGCCCCCGTGGGATTTTTTGATTTTTGATTTTTTTTAAATCTTGCCACTACACTTCTCTCGACCTGTGAAGAAAATCAACCGTCCTATCTCTTGTCATTTACAACAGACAGGACGAGTCCAACGTACACAAGAGTTGCAACCATAATAGGCTAATTACCAGATATATATAATATGAAGGGAAGTTCGCCTGCTTGGTTGCTAGTTGATCACGCACTGCCGACGTCGACGCAATGCGCGCTGCTTTATTCGTGTAGAAATGGAACTCGGCGCGTCTACGCGCCATGGCTGTCCCGTACAGGAGACCACTCAAAATCTCGTGAATAGGGATCAACACTAACGCTGGATTCTGCAATGAAGGGGGGTAAGGCATGGACTATCGAAGGATGATCTTTGGGATGGGGGACTCATTACGCTATTCGTGCGCCGTGGGTCAGCTGTCATGGTATAGGCTGCGAGGCAATCTGCTCGAATCTGCAGGATCCAGGACGTTTAACCCTTCAGAGAAATGCGTGGCAGGAGTGCGGCGCTCTGATGTACTAAGCTGGATGTACTGGTAAAGAGAAACTGCCACGTCTATTGACGATGGCTTGTTGAGTGGTTCTTGTGAAAGTGATATGTTGTGAGGTCAAGTGATTCTTGCTCTTGTGGTTATAATTTCTCGCTGGAGCCTTTCAGAGCTGTCGTGAATTGTGCCATCGCTAGCAACGAGCTATGCGAGTTTGCGAGTATAAACTTGAATGCGGAAGTATCCCATGGGTGTCGTTCAGGAGACCTGGTGGGTTCTTTGCCAGCTGGCATGATTAGCGTAGCAGAGGCTACTCGCAGCGTAAGCGGGCACGATGCCCACCAGACTCTTATGGTTGGTTTTGGTCATCTGGGTATACACTGATACCTGTTGCTTCACCTACAACCCACTTGATATCGTTCGCGCTCTACAAGCGCGCCAGTGTGATAGAGTAACGCTGTAAGATCATATTGGAACACACATGCTACTGTAAGAAGTCGCTGACCGGCCGAACTATCTACTCTAGATAGTGTTCCGTACCAACGCCCCTCCTTCTATTTCCCTATCGCTGGACACATGTAACTACATCTCCGCGCTTACACCTTCACCCTTTTGACGTGCCGCGGGTTGAATCCTCTGTCACAGCTCACACCCAGTTCACTTCATCTTGCAAAGATAAGTTCTTGAACGGATACGACGGGCCTTTTCCCAAACACACCACTAAACAGCATGCAACATGCTCCACGCCACGCCACACCCCACCCATCCCTCCACCTCCTACCGCGTAAGTGATGTATAAAAACTCCTCACAATTGTTTCTAATACACCGCTTGAGCACAAAACCTATCCTAACAAACGATGCCCACGGAACCCCCTACCACACACCCCCAAACTCCTCTTTCCCCCAAGCCATACAGACCAGTCCTACTTCTATCTTTCCTCCATTCCAGGTACAAACTCCCTCTCAGACTCATCCAGACCTAAAGACACTATCATCTCGTCTCACCCCCGTACAACATCCAACCAGAGAAAGAAAAAAGGTAACCGTACAACCCCATCTACCAGGCTTTCTTTTTTTCTTCTCTAACCAAGGGCTAGTTATACACTATTCCTGGGCGAATATACAACACAGTCCGATCGAGCATGACGTGAGAATGCGATGCCCACATGCGCTCGCTCGCCTCGTTCGCTGTGTAGGCGCGAGATGGGGCGTCCTACAGAGCGAGGGTGTTTGAGAGGGGCGGGGAGAGAAAGGTATGTACGCGGCATGAGCTGTTGCAAGTTAACCAGTGAGACACGGTATCTGCTCGTGGTGCTATAGCTACAGCCTGGGAGAATGACTCGACAAGCGTACATGGTATGGTGGCTGTGGAGAAGATGCAGTAAGTAGTGCAGCGTGGAGAAGAGCTGGGGCATGGCCGACATGTCACATCACACTTGGGAGGTGGGTCAGGAGTATAGCATTTCCATTCAAGATGTGCTAGAGGTGAGAGCACTCGGCTTTCCCGTCCAAAGTGGGCTACACGCCCAAGCCAATATGCGCTACAGACGTGTATGGTCGACCGTCGTGGCTCTGCCCGTGTTCACGATTCTCGGCCGTCGATATCAACTGTAGGCGTAGGTTTTCGAAGTTCATTCGCGTCCTTCTTTCCGTGTTGGTGGTGTTCGGAGGCTGTCGGCTTGATTTACTGGGTCATTACTCCGCGGGCTTGTTACGGAGCGTAAGATCCATTCCGTGCGCTTTGGCTAGTTCTCTATCTGGCCTTGAGATCAGTGTTAGCATCCTGCCTTCCCACACTGACAAATGCAACAACGTCAACAACAGCCAATAACAATACTCTCGATACAACGCGTCCTTACATCATAATGTCCGGATCTGGTTGCCAAAGAACCAGGTCCTTGTCTGCTGTAGCCAGCATGTTGAACTTGGGATTGTAACCAACGACGGCCGCTTTGCTAGGGCCAGTGAGGTGCTCGGCGTGCGTGTACTTGTCGGATGGCGGGTCCCTCGAGATGTCCCACACCAGGAGGCCGTCTTCGGCGCTGCCGCCAATCAGGTACTGGCCGTCCGGCGACACGGCGGTGTCGCCCTGACCAAGGGCCGCAGCAACTCCATTCGTAGCATTGTTCTTCGGCACGCCCGCGCTCGGTCCCAGACGTCCCGTGTGCCCTCTCTTGCGGTAGGCAAAGTGCTTCAAGCCGCCGTCGAAGGCGTCCAGAACAAAATGCCCACAGCCCGTAGTACTGACGACCAGGTGCTTGCCGTCGTTGGTGAACTCGAGCTTGGACCATTCACCGCCATTGGGCCCCAGGTGGCGCTGCTCCATCTCGCCGAGGTGGAAGGTAGCGAACGGGATCTTATCGTAGTTGCGGACATCGTAGAGCAGGATGGCGCCTCCGGGCTGCGAGGCAATGGCGATGACGGTGGCGGAAGGGTCGTAGCAGGCGAGGTATGCGCCGTGCAGGTTGAGCATGCCCGAGAAGTTGGGCGACTGCAGGTCCCACAGACGCACCGTGTTGTCCTTGGCGCATGATATGAAGGTGTCGGACGACGGACACAGGGCAATCGAGGTCACGGTGTCGGTGTGGCCCTTGAAGTAGCGCGTGAAGGAGTTGTCGTGGGTGGAGAAGAATCGGATGGTATCGTCGACCTTTGTGCTCGCGTAGATGATGTTCTGGGCGTGGTGGGAGAAGCGCGCAAGGTGGACGCCATACTTTTGGCTATTAAACTCTTTGGCGTGCTTTCCGAGCGTGGTGTTGTAGATCTGCAGCGTGTCGTCGTCGCGTGCCACCACGGCGAGGTCGCCCGTGTCGTCGAAGTCGAGCGAGGTCACCGAGGTGCGCGCGCCGGGCGGCTTGAATTTCTGCAGCAGTCAGCCGTCAGCAGGCAGCTACAAGGCGAGCTATGGGAGAGTCGCAACGCGCACCTTGGCCGGCCGGAACGCGGTTATGACGTCGCTAACTTTCTGTGTGCCTGGCGGCGGGGGAGGAGGCCCAGGCGTGGCCGAGCCTGTCGCCATGGTGTGAACTGTTCAGGCTACCTGCAGAGCTGCAGCATGTCTCCGTGTCGCGGCCTTCGGGCGTGAGCAGTGAGCAGCCTCCAAAAGCCGCCGCTCTTTGCGAAAGTGGATGCGACATGCGAATAATTGCTGGCCGCGCTTTGCAGCTCGGACCCCTGTTCCTGTCCTTGGCGGCCTGGCAGCTCCGGAATCGGTCTCGGTCCACAGGGCCAGGTCCGGGGATTTCCAGCTCACAAGAATTCCTTGGATTCGGACGTAGCTTTCGCCCATCCTTCAGTCATTTCGCGTCAGTAAGCACACTTTTGGTTGCCTACACTTGCTGCCCACTGCACCTGCCCAAGCACGCAAAGGCGGATTCCTCAAAAGTGCAAGAGCGCTGCCGGTCGCGCTTTCCTTTTGTTCCGAGGGAAGGAGCGCATACGCAATAGCTGCGAGAGCTCACAACAACGTACTATGTCGACCACATTGGGGTATGCAAATGCGCCTGTCATCGAGCCAACGGCAAGCTTACCACAACAAGATCCTTCATTGCAGGTGGCATTGCAGCGTGCGGTGCGGTGACGGTTACACACGGATTCGAGACGGTAAAGATTCGGTATGCGACACCGGCGACGACCCTCGCGCCACTCGGCTCACCCACTCCAGACTACAACTCCAGGGAGAACTGAAAGCGAAGAAGGATGCCCCGCGGTTATACAAGGGCGTGTTCCACGGCGTCGGTGTAATTCTGAAAAACGAAGGACCCAAAGGCTTGCTGCGAGGCCTGAATTGCGCCGTATGACATACTGCCTACTCGGCAGGCGCAATGGCTAACGCGGCTCCAGTATGTCTACCAGATGACGCTCAACGGCTGCCGGTTAGGCTTCTACGAGCCTACGCGCAAGTTCATTACCAACGCCATTTACAAAGACGACTCGGTGCAGTCCTTCGGCATCAACCTCTTCTCCGGTGCCTCTTCAGGCATCCTCGGCGCGGCCGCCGGCTCGCCCTTCTTCCTCGTCAAGACGCGACTGCAGTCGTACTCGCCCTTCCTGCCCGTGGGAACCCAGCATCACTACAAGGGTGCTGCCGATGGTATGAGCCAGATCTACCGCAACGAGGGCATCAAGGGTCTATACCGTGGCGTGGTGCCAGCTATGATCAGAACAGGTTTCGGTAGCTCGGTCCAGCTGCCTACATATTTTTTCGCAAAGAGGCGGCTGGTAAAGCACTTTGGCATGGAGGAGGGCATGCCGCTGCACATTGCCAGCAGCACCGCCAGCGGCTTCGTCGTTTGCTGCGTCATGCACCCTCCCGATACCGTCATGTCGCGAATGTACAACCAAACTGGCAACCTCTACAACTCCGCATTCGATTGTCTGTACCGGACGGTCAAGACGGAAGGTCTTCTCGCAGTTTACAAGGGCTACTTCGCGCACTTGGCGCGCATTCTCCCCCACACCGTATGTTTTTTCGCCCTAGAGTTAAACTGGGCGCTGCAATTAACACAAATAGATTCTGACCCTCACACTTGCGGAGCAGACGAACAAGCTTATGCGCAGATTCGAAGATAGGATACTGTCGCCCGAAATGAAAGCGAAGTTATAGCGCATTCACTGAGCATTTTCCTTTAGTCGTCTGTAAATATACCTGTTACCATAACTTCTTTCTGGTGCATAGCGACGGCGACCTGAGCGGTTCGGTCCCCATTGTGGGTTGCGATTACAATGTGGCAACGTTAGATCTGAAGACAATGCAACGCCTTCGTCGAAAATCCGGCCCAATGCCAGTGCATCGCCTTCCCCTGTTTCATTTTGAAGTCTGTACACTGAACTCTGGTTCTCTCTTTATATCTCGGGCGTTCATTGCAACCCCACTTGACGAGGCCCCAATTCTTGTGCTGAACGGGGAAGCGGGAGTATGCGTAAGACGTCAACACAAACTTACCGCCGACAACAGGTATCACCAGTACAAGCTGTACAACAACCGTTGGAAGGACTGCAGCTCATGCGACGGTACGGAGTGCTCCGTTACTAACAGCTGCCACAAGATGAACATGCAGTCCGCGGCGAAGTGTGGCTCGTGAAGGGCGAGCATCCTAAGCTAGATCAGATCACACAGATCACCAATAACATGACAGTCATCTGTCCTCGCATCCCCATGCGGCAAGCCAAGGCCGAAAGTCGATATCTGCCGACAATTCAGACGTACCGTGGTGGGTGTCCCTATTCTTACCAGCCGCTAACAGCGCCGAAGCCTGTTGCCGTTCTATGTCTCACAGAGACAGGCCCGCTGGAGGATACTCTGACGATCGTTGAGATGAAAACATGGTTGTCTCACTATACTTCCAACCTCGCACCTATCTACTGTCGCTTTCACACTGTCTCTCGTTCTATTGTTTGTTCTATGCTGACACAAGCAACTCCTCAGTTGCGTGCGTCCACTCGCTCAAAATGAGATATCTCACACTTGCTGCTCTTGCCTCGATAGAATAGGTTGACTGCGTTTGGCCCGGGCCCAACGACGGCATCAAGACCTGCTCTACCTCCAATTCAGCTTCAATTGCTTCGGTTTCGTTGACGACATCCTATCTTGCGGTTTCGGACAGAACGTTCGAGGGCCACCGAGTCGATACGGACTGGCCACCACGACATGGCCTCCACGGACGTCACGGCTGGGACCGGAGTTCTTGACGCATCCATCATGTTTGAATCTAATTGCAATGGAAACAAAGGCTTTGCGTTCAACAACATATTCGCACACATGCGCAGGTGGGAGAGTTCGAGGCGACGGCGCAGAAGGCTACTGGGTATACGTTGTACGAGGTGAAGAACATAGCTTTGAATGATGAGAGCAATACCACGGCAATTAATATCGTACTAAATATAGGAAGACGGAAGTGGATTTCCAGGGGACGGGCGCGTTGTCGCAGGAAAGCTGTGTGCCGTCCATGCAATAGAGTACCAGATCCTATTGGCGAATGCATGGATAGACAACCATAGAGAAAGATAGACACATATTGAAACGAATTTCCTTCCCGCCATCCCTACCCCACCTCCTCCACACCCCCATTAACCCTGCACTCATCCTCCCTCCGCCACTCCTCCTCCCTCCCTGGCCCCTCCTCCCAATACACCCCCTCCCACCGCTCGAATATCGTCCTTGCCGCCGCTTCTTTCCCTGCCAGCCCCTCGACCTTCACCATCCGATACGCCCCCTCCATCGCATCCATCAGCACCGCATCCCCCGTCCGCAACACATCATTACTCACCGCCTGCAGCACGCGGGCGATAATATCCGTCGCAAACCACTTGTTTGTCGACGGCAGCAGCGCAAGCAGCGCAAACCACCACCCGACCAGCACCAGGGCGCGCGGCTCGCGGGCGCGGGCCAGCGCGAGGAACTCGGGCGTGAGGAACGTGGGGAGCACGAAGATGCGCACGTGGATGTCGGGGGAAAGGCGGTAGTAGTACAGCGAGAGGAAGATCGGAGAGAGGGCGTGCAGGACGGGGATGAGGATGGGGCGGTGGAGGTCTAGCGGGCCGGAGGCGCAGGAGTCGACGAGGGTGTGGAGGAGCGCGAGGAGCGCGGGTGGGAGGAAGGCCGGCGCTGGGAGGGAGTAGGTGTCTGGGTTGGCTTTCCAGGAGGCGGGGGCGTGGGGGGAGTGTGCAGCTGCCATGAGGTGTTGCGGGCGCGTGGGGAGACGGGAGGTGTCTATGTGGACGCCTGCGTTTTGGGGTGGGGGCCGGGGCGGGGGCGAGAGCGGAGATGATGTGGTCGCAGACGGGTAACGGTCTGTGTGTGCTGGCGGTGGGGGCGGGGAGTTGGAGTCGGAGTACGTGTCGTTTGGAGAGTTTGGATGGCGCCATTCTGCATCCTCCCGCGTGCCGGTGTAGAAGAACCACGCTGGCAGGGGCGTTAGCATGGGCGGCGGTGGGAGCTTTTTCAGCTCGCGGCGGAAGAGGGGGTAGATGGTTAGACGTTCGATGCCGGATGCCCAGCGGAGGGAGGCTAAAATGCGAAGGCCTTGCATCATGGTGAAGAGGGAGGAAGCCCAGGTCAGGCAGACGTTGTCGGTGCAGGGGAGCGTTGGAGGGGGCACCATAATCATCATCCACATGGAGGTGATGAGGAGGGATTCGTAGTTCTCCGAGGTGATGTTGGAGAGCTGTTTGTTGTAGGAGGAGAAGGCGCGTTGGCGGTAGACGAGGGAGAGGGTCTGGTCTTCGGAGGTCTTTTGCGGGCTGTGGGCTCGAAGGTGTCCGGCGGAGATGCTGAGGATGGAGTACAGCATGTGTTCTGAGGCGATGCAGTTTTGGGGTACCCAGTCGCGGTTGATGAACGTCACGTGGTCGTTCTTTTGGAGACTCAAGGACGACCATACGCTTGTCGTGTAGTGGTGCAGATACTTGAGTTCGGTAGCATTCAGCTGACCTGAAGATGTGGTCACGGCTGGCATGAGCCACATCGGCGTATCTACGGGTTCGTTGAAGTCGAAGAGATCATATTCGAAATCCGGTGAGGTGTCTGAGGATGATGGGTCTTGCTCTTTCTGTGCATCTGTTGGGTATACGCATCCTAGTTTTCTCAGGGAACAGTATGTGCAGGTGGGCTGTCCCTCATCGCACTACGAAAGCTTATGAGCGGTCTAGTCTCAACGCCAAAGCTCTTGAGTCTCACCTTGACTTTCTTCTTCTTGCATGTCCCGCAACCTGCTCGTGATTTCGTGTGTGGTCGCTTTGCTACGAAGCCAGCGCTACGTCGCGGCATGGTTGGGTGCTCGGCGATTTGAGAATAACTGCTTCGTGAAACGCGCAGATTCAGGGTCGTCCACCCATAAAGTGGTCCTGCATTGCGTTCAGAGACGTGGTAGTTGAAGAGGCACAAGGCTTGGGGTTTAGCGACTACTTAAACAGCTTAGGTTACGCCCTCATGACGCGATGACATTGGCGCCTACCTACAAACCTCTACACAAGGACCACTGGTACTACCAAAACAAAAATTTCGCAAAGATAGGGTATACGGATACAAGAGAAAACACCAGAGCCAGTGCTTGATGTTCAAACATATACAAAGAGAAGGACCCAGGAACTTTTCCCAGGTTTCGCTAGAAAGGGAAATGCTTGCGATAGATGAACGCCTACTTGGCCTCCCCACTCTCAAGCTGCACCTCATCCCCCGAGTCACTGGAGGATTTCCTATACTCCTTGGTCACATACTTTGTCGGCTGCAGCACCAACAGCAGCACCGCTGTCAAAAACATCGGTACAGTGTCAAAGACGTACAGCGTCCACTCGTGGGCAATCAGATACGCCGCGTTCCCCATTGCATATTCAATCAACCTGAATGTGCAACGGAACAGAATCAGCGAGCTGACGCTGTACAGGATCCACAGCAGCTTCCTCCAGTCGCTGTTTGCAGGCGTGCCAAGCGAAGCAGAGACGGTGGCTTTGCGCTCCATGCGGACCTGGAAGTCGCTGGCGGCAATGAGGAAGAAGACAAAGGTTGCGACTTGGAGGGCGAGCCCGGCGATGACGATTTTCTCACCCGCGATCGCGAGACGCAGTTTCATGGTGCCCATGACAGACGCGCCTGTAAAGGTGGATCAGTGCACTGATGCGTGAGCGTGGATGGACTTAAGAACGTACCCAGTCCCTGCAGCACCAGCGTGAAGATGTCTGCGCCGACGAATACGCGAGTGTACCACCGCGGCTTGATCAGCGACACGTCTTCGCCGCCCGCGAGGACGATTGTCCGGCCGAGCATCATGTAGATGGTGGCTGCGAAGAAGAGGGGCCCCACGAGGAGGAGAGTGCTTTGTGTGATGAACGGTCCCCATGCTTCGTTGTCGAAGTGCGAGCCGATGCGATTTCCGTAGCCGCTGACTTCGCCTGTGGATATGTTAGAGGTTTGTCCTCGAGGATGCAAGATCACCGGCTTACAGATTGCGCCAACGATGACGAAGATGAGAATGTGGTTTCTTGTGCGAAACCACTGCCAGAAGAGCAGTAGGGTGAGAATGAGGAAGATAGTCATGCTGATTATGGCGCCCGCGAGGGAAGGAATGTAGCGGTACATCTTCCAGTCAAAGTTCGGTGCCTTTGGAGGGTTTGCCATGGTGATGAGTTGTGGCTTTCAAAAGTCCTCGAGAGGCTTGCAAGGAATGGGTTGGGATAGTAGAAGTGCACCGAACAATTCAGAAATACTCAGATGTATGGAAACGCGCTGGAGGTGAAATGGACAGCTAGATATATACATCTATAACTACCCGTGTACGACCTGACGGCCATATACCTTCGCCATGGAGGAGTCGCATTCGCGACATTAAAATCGCAATCGCTTAACCATCCAATATCATCGACGCTTGCGCATCTCAAAGTCTCAAGATACATGACCTGTACCCACCGCTACGTACGTGCAGTTTGCATGGCGTTCCTTTCGCATTTGTAGCGGGGATCAGCGCTAAGTTCGCATTCGCGGGGACGGCCAATCAGCGCGCGGCACATCTCTGAGGCGGTACTGGAGAGGAGAGCGTATACACGCGTGGATGGGTGCACGAATTGATGGTGACGTCTTGTCTGGGTCGAAAAGATGGGGGCTGTGTTTGCTGGGTTGCGAATGCGAAGAGGGCCTGCCTGGATGGCTAGGTGAACACGCAGGCTGGAAAAGGTAAGATATGTCGTACGGAACGTTTGCTCATCAGTGTTTTTGCTCTCAGAGAGATAATCGTTCATCAAGGGCGTACATTTGTGTCTATCAAATGTGTATACGGTTCGTCGATGGCATACACGGTTGAATGTATCCGGGGCATCTACTACTGAGTGTCGTACCTAAAGAGCGCCAGAGTAGCGAAGTTGATGCAACGCGGAACTTTTGCTCCTTTCCCAGACGCCTCGGAAGCGCACAGCTGGAGGACCTTCTCGCTGGTTCGAGCCCCGAGCCCCGAGGCCAGCGTGTCCTCCGGTCGCGCTGTCGTGGAGTCCACTCCAGGAGGTCCCAATCTCGGTGACTAAGCGGGGTGCTTGGCGGCTGGATTGAATTTCCACAACCGTGGCCTTGTGAGAGGTGTCGCGCGGCCCCCTCCCATCTCCAACCCCCATTTAACCCTCACCCCTTCTCCTCCGGCCCTCGCATTGTCTCTTTTGTCTCCTCCCGGGCTCACCAAACCGCAATCATGAGCGGCCGTACGTTTTCCCCCGTCCCCTCAATTGCAACGCCCATCGCGCGTGCCCCCTCCATTACCATGCAGGGTCCCAGCTAACATTGGATGCCATGTAGTACGGTTCCTCGATCTTGTCAAGCCCTTTGTGCCTCTCGTCCCCGAGATCCAGCTGCCGGAAAGCAAGGTCCCCTTCAACAACCGCTTGGTATGGACGGGCCTGACGCTCCTCGTCTTCCTCGTCATGAGCCAGATGCCGCTCTACGGAATCGTCTCGTCAGACAACTCGGATCCGCTATACTGGCTGCGTATGATGATGGCCAGTAACAGAGGAACGCTGATGGAACTGGGTATCACTCCCATCATCTCGTCGGGCATGGTCTTCCAGCTCCTGGCCGGAACCCACCTGATTGATGTCAACCTGGACCTCAAGTCGGACCGCGAGCTCTACCAGACCGCCCAGAAGCTCCTCGCCATCCTCCTCTCCTTCGGCCAGTCCGTTGTCTTCGTCATCTCGGGTCTCTACGGACAGCCCTCTGACCTTGGCGCCGGTATCTGCGTGCTCCTCGTTGTCCAGCTCATGATCGCCGGTCTCATCGTCATTCTCCTCGATGAGCTCCTCCAGAAGGGCTACGGTCTCGGCAGCGGTATCTCGCTCTTCATCGCCACCAACATCTGCGAGTCCATCATGTGGAAGGCCTTCTCTCCCACCACCATCAACACCGGCCGTGGCCCCGAGTTCGAGGGTGCCATCATCGCGCTTGTGCACCTCCTCTTCACCTGGCCCAACAAGACCGTCGCTCTCCGCGAGGCCTTCTATCGCCAGAACCTGCCCAACGTCATGAACTTGATTGCCACCGTCGTTGTGTTCGGAGCTGTCATCTACCTCCAGGGCTTCCGTGTCGAGATTCCCGTCAAGTCCGCCCGCCAGCGTGGTGTCCGCGGCTCGTACCCCGTCCGCCTGTTCTACACCTCCAACATGCCCATCATGCTGCAGTCCGCTCTGTCTTCCAACGTCTTCTTGATCAGCCAGATGCTGTACTCTCGTTTCTCCGACAACCTCCTTGTCCGTCTTCTCGGTGTATGGGAGCCTCGCGAGGGTTCGGCTCAGCTTTTCGCTACCTCCGGTGTTGCCTACTACATGTAAGTCTTGCGCATGGTCGCAATTGATCGTCACTAATGTGTGCAGGTCTCCTCCTCTCAGCATTACCGAGGCTCTCTCCGACCCGCTCAAGACCGCCGTTTTCATCGTGTACATGCTCGTCGCTTGCGCCGTCTTCTCCAAGACCTGGATCGAGGTCTCTGGATCTTCCCCCCGCGATGTTGCCAAACAGCTCAAGGAACAAGGTCTCGTGATGGCTGGTCACCGTGAGGAGTCCATGTACAAGGAGCTCAAGCGCGTCATTCCCACTGCCGCCGCCTTCGGTGGTGCTTGCATTGGTGCCCTTTCCGTCGGCAGCGACCTCCTCGGCGCTCTGGGCAGCGGAACCGGTATTCTCTTGGCTGTCACAATCATTTACGGATACTTCGAAATTGCTGCCAAGGAGGGCGACATGGCTGGCCTCAAGGGTATGGTCATGGGCTAAATATTGTCTATTTCAGGACTTGAAGAAGACAAGGGTGGATTGGATGATATTTCTTATGCATTAGTTGGGGTTGGGATCGAACGGGTTGTTGGTACGGAGGTGCTAGAAAGGCACCGCCGTTGTAAAATATGAATGAAGTGTTTAGATGAGCATCGCGTGTTTAAGAAGCAGTTCTATCTGGTTTGTCTGAGTAGGCTAAAAGTTAGATACCTCAATGGGAATTTGCATACACTTCAATGATTTGTTCGACGCCATGTACGGTTTTGATATTGAAGCGCACTGCCAACATCAAGGTTCACGTCAGGTCGTCGCCATTCCGAAGCCGCAGAGCCAGCAACATTCAACACACAGGCAAGGATAATTCGGAGACATCTTCAATACTTTGTGAAGTCCGCTCGGCTCTGATGCTGGCTACGCATTTGGATCTCTCCGCGCCTCCGCGTGGACTTCCCGCATTCGATTAGTCGTTCACGTGTCGCTCTACCTGCATTGCGGACCACAGCCATTCCACTCACAAAGCCTATCGTCTCCGCAACCATGGCTCGCCCGTATCCCGCCTTGCGCTGCACGCGCTATCTTCTTTTCACAATCCCTCCTCTACCTCCCTGAGAATCGTATATCGCGACGTTGCCAGTCCCAATTCCTAATCCAACAACCACCTCTCAAACTACCTCACGATGCCAATCCAAGTCACCCGTATGACCGAAGCCGATATCGACGGCGCAATAGACACAATACAACAAGCCTTCGCCGACGACCCCTACAACACCTGGATCTACCCAGATCGCTCAAAAGTGCTATCCCTCCCACTCCCTTCCTCCCACCATGCCCCACTAACCCACTCGCCCCAGATCGACCTCACCCGCAACCGTGTCTCCCTCACCCTCCGCTGCCGCTGGGGCATATCCCACGGCCTCTTCCACGTCGCACGCGCCTCCGAAAACCCCTCCAAGATCCTAGGCTGCGCCATGTGGCTCCCGCCGCACCCCACCTCCGAACTGCAATCTTGGTCCCTCTACCTCTCCTTCTGGGCACTCTGGCTCAATCAGATCAAAATGAACCTCTGGTACGGCCGCGGTGGGCTGTCCACGCGGCGCTACTGGATCTGGAAAGCGCGGCAGGCGGAGGCGCAGAAGGAGCTCTGGACGGATGATAAGGGATATTACTTCTGCAATATTGTGACTGTGCTGCCGGAGGCGCAGGGAAGGGGCGTAGGGCGCGCGCTGATGGAGGAGGTGCTTGCACAGGCGGATAGGGAGGGAGTTAGGTGTTATTTGGAAAGCAGCAGAAAAGTGCCGAATGTGGCGATTTATACGCGGTTTGGGTTTCGGCTGGTGAGAGAGATGGCGTGCCAGGATCCAGAGACGCCGGGGGAGGATGGCAGGGTTATGCTGTATTGTATGGTGAGGGATCCGAAGATGGTGGGGGATGGGGCGGATGGTTCAAAAGCGGATGCACTGTGAGGCATCAGTCGGGGACTGGCGATTGACGACTGGGAAAATCAGTGAGTGATGTAAGCATATTGCAACCTACTCAATCGCCGGGAACCATGAATCGAATATAGATCTGTTCATGAAGCCACAGCAAAGCAGGTATGAAAAACCAAGAAGCCTCCGTATGTCTTGACCCAACGCCAGGTGTAGAAAATATCCTCTCAGCCTTTGAAAATGACGTTGAACTGGCTCCAGATCGGTACCTCCTAGGGCCAAGAAACCACGGTCTTGTGTTGACGACAAGCTCTCAACTATATCGTGTTCCCTCACTGAAAGCGGCCATGACAAGCATTTGAAAAGGGGACCGTATACCTGCCTGGCTTGCAAAGATTTAAGCGCGACAGTCAAAGCAGACCCGACGTGCGTGAGAGCAGTGATGGCAAACCAGTCAGCGGTGATTTGAAAGCTGAAGGATCTGGAGGCATCTGATCACACCACACAAGCGCTTTCCGTGTCAATGAGTCAATGATTGACTCCGGGCCAAGTGCAGGTCCCAGCATGCTTGCTCCTCCCTTCGGGTCTAGCTGGTATTCTTGCTAACTTTCGACCTATGGCTCGGCAACGTCCATGCCGATGATGGGGCACAATCGTCTCCTCTCGGTCGTTAGCGTTCCCATCGGCGAGCTTCACACTGCGAGGGGGATTCTACGGTACTGTGGTAACCTTTCCGTTCCGGGTTCGCAGAATCACTCAATCGATACAAGCTTTGCTTAGCCCGTGGACAGAAGTGAAGAGAAAGAGGACGTTGACGTGGACCTTGGATGAGCAAACTCCTACTCCTCTACCTTTTCCAATGGATACTTGTACCAAACAGCCTGCGAAGTCAGCAGCATTGCCCGGGTGTCCAGCGTAAGGATTCTAGAAACTAGCGCACTGGAGACGATCACATCGTTTGCGCACGCAGTAAAGTTGAATTGACATGCTACGCCTGGTAATCGATTGTTGACTCTTCGCGCGCTTTTGCAAGCCACGGCAAAACACAGTACAGGGCTACGCCTGGTGATATGGCTGCACTATGACAGAATGCTGAAGAATCGCCTTATCGATGCACACTGTTCCACCCCATTACTAGGTAGCTCCCGCAAAAGATTCACCGTTCCGGCCCGATGCTCATATGGTGGTCGACAGGGCCGGGTCTGGAGGCTTGCGGTGGAGTATGCCCACGACATAGCAAACTGGTTCGAAGAGTGTTCTAGAGCTTGAAAAAACGATCTCACTAGCATCGTCTCGGGCGCTATGGATCCCATTGTTTATTTTCAAAAGACTATGGCGGTCCCGACCTCAATCGCCGGCTAGTGGGTTTCTAGTTATTCGTTCCATGGAAGACTCGGGTAGATCGGCGAAGGGAAAGACAGGGGTCCTCTTGTTGACGTCCAGGGACGCTTTTACAGATAACACGCGGGTTGTTTGCTGATCTCTCGACACTGAGCATTCATGTCGTAGTAAAGCTAGTACGCAGAACTCAAAATTTCTACCCAGTAACGTATACGCTCCATGCAGAGCGCTTGAATCCATTATCCATTGTAAACGGTTCTGAGGTAGCAGGGGTTTCTAGACCACATTGCTCTTGCCTGGAGATAAAGCTTCTTTTGCTGATATGATATTTGTTCTGCTTGTCCGCCCTTCTCGAAGGATATATGCGCTTTGTTTGCTCTCCATCATGGCTGTGATCAAGCTGGAATAGTTCTCAGCACTCCGGTATCAGATGTGCGGTGGTACATCGCTCAAATTGTGGGTTTAGTATTTGGGGTATGGGTAAAAGCTTGAAAGTCAGTCAACGGCTACACACAGGCGTGGGCCATTAGTATCCCAATGAAACTGTGATCTACGAATCATGTTTGGGGCTACACGCGTAATTCAGACACTTTCTTCTTCCAAGCAAGGTGGGTAGAAACTGATGATCTACAAATGGACGGGGGGATCAATAGGGGGTGAGGTTGGCCAGGGTGCCGCGAAGGTCCCCTGACGGAAATCGCGGAAGGCTGACTATTGTACGTTCGAGGCACGTGGCTCATCCGCCAGGGGCCTACGCTTCCTTGTAATTGTAGATCCTGCGTCAGGATCCTCAGTCGCAGAGTCTTGGTGCGCTTGGTCATCATAGTGCATTCACGCATTGCAATCGCACCAAGACAACCGGTCAATAATTGAGAACTTGAGCACATTGCTGCCCAGAATCAGACGTGTGTACCACACATGGTCTGCGGCCCTTCAAAAAGACGGTGTCAGTCTCAACGTACGTCAACAGTCGATATCAGGAGTTTGGGTGTTTCAAAGTACGGGCTGTACATAGCATGCGCCACTGTCGAAAAGCTTCGTCTCTCAGCACAAGCCTGCCCCATGCCTTACCGGTGGATAAAAAGCCCACTTATACTGCCCGGCTGAAATGTTTACCCTATTTACCTCTGAAGAGCGGTGTCGCGCCTCGTCCGCTGTTGTTTCAGTTCTCTCCAAAAAGTTTTTGATCTTCGACTGTGACATAATTTGACTTGATGACCGTGCATGGCTATTCCCATATGTACGTTAGGAACGCTGTCAGTGTCAGTGCTAGAAGCAACCGGTCACGATAGTCGGCGGGAGACTGAGATGAAGATGCCACCGTAGAAAGAATCATAAACCGCTAAAGATCAGCTACTCCTTTCTCGAGCACAGCAGGTGAGCATCTCAGGGGCAAAGGCAACCAATTTGACAATGCAATACTGAGCCGCAGTAAGCACTTCGGAATCGTGCGCATCGTGCGGCGCATGTTCAGTCGGTTCTTTGTCCGTGCACCGTGCCGCAAGTATGCAACCGCATGCTTGAATACGGTTTAAACCCTGAGCCATAGTGTGGGATTATTGAAATAAGGATCAACTGTCGTCGTGGATTTCGCCAAGTGCACGCACTTGGCGGTTGTAGGGCGCCGATCTCAACCTCAAAACCGCAAGGCGTACTATTAAGTCCCGAGCCATCCGCACCTCGAATAGTGTTAGGATCGGCGAGAGACGATTCTCCCCTGCCGATTGAGATCTCTTTTGGGAAGTTTCTTGTGCACGGTCGTCAATGACCACATGCGCGACCGATGTAGCATGAGCTTGAGGGTTGCGATAGACGCTAACTTTGATGAAAGGCCCTAAAAGGGATGAACGTTGTCTATCATCGTTGGAATGGGAGCAGAGGATTGAATGTGTATATAAGACTGACCTTTAGCAGGTCTTTCCATCATCATCAGCGCACTCACTCAGTCAATCATTTAGACAACTCAACACATTCCTTAATCCTACTTACTACACTCTTTAATTTTCTAATCTAATACCCAACTACCAAGATGCGTTTCCTCAACTTTGGCCTCGTCGCCCTTTCCTCCCTTTTTGCGGCCTCTTCTGCCGCTCCTACTGCGGCCACCGAGCTCCCCGCCGTCAAGGACCTCACCACCACGCTTCCCAGCGTTGAGGTTGAGCTTAACCGCCGCACTGACAGTGTCGTCTACGAGAAGCTGCAAATCACCCTCGTTGAGGTGAAGAAGCACACCGTCATCATCAACTCCACTGTCTCCAGCGCCTATAGCGTCGCCGACAAGAGCAAGATCATCGCCACTGTCAAGTCTGAGGTCGTCCTCATTGTCCAGCTCCTTACCACTGTCGTCAGCGAAATCACTGTGCTCCTCACCGACGTCACTACCATCACCGGCTCCCTCAAGGACGACATCATTAGCATCGTCGTTGAACTCCTCGTCGAGATCCTCCTCACCCTCAACCACGTCATCACCACCCTGAAGATCAGTAAGTCCACATTTTGGTTTCTCGCGATGCCCGAGTCTCCTGCTAACTTTCACAGCCATCTTCGAGCTCCTTGGCCCTGTCATCTTTGCTCTGCTCGCCGTCATCGTCCACCTGCTCGCCATCCTCAACGTTATCATCGTCGACCTCCTCAAGATCGTCTTCAACCTCCTCGGCGGTGTTGCTGGTATCCTTTCCCACGTCCTCGCCGGCCTTGGTGCCATCATCGGCGGTCTCGTCGGTGTTGTTGGTGGTGTCCTCGGCCTCGTCGGCGGTATCGTTAGCTGCGTCGTGTAAATGTAGATACCTACGACAATCCTACGGATACGAATCTAGAGGCGGATATTTCTCGTGAAAGATAGATGGACTCAGTGTCCGCCCTCGGCGTCTAATGCGGGTGGAAGGGAGTCCACCCAGGTGGTTACGGAAGGTGCTAAGAGCTAGCTCCTTCCTGATTATATAATGCTAGCATTTGCCATTCCAAACACTGTTACCAAAATGTTGTTACCAATTCCCTTCCTGGCCGTGTAATGACTCGTGGCCCCTAAATCAGAACTCGGAGTGGTGGAGACTTGCGCAACGCTGGCCACTCGAAGGCTCTTCGGTCTCTTGTACATGTTAATACCACCTTTCTGGCTCGCCGGAAAGTTATGAGACCATATAGCAACTAAAAGCAATTTATACCACTTCACCTGTATTCGGATCGATTGTCGCCTTTTCTCATTTCTCTTTTCAACTCAAATCTTTCACAAGTGAAGGACGCCCGCACTCGTTTCGACCCGATTCAACCGCGTCTCTTACTACGACAACGACGTCATATAAACACGACCATGGCTTGCAGTCCGCAGTCATGCCAACAAAAAGTCGAACAAAGGCCTTCACGGGAGACAGCTCGCGCTCCGCAGCAATAACGCGTCAAACAAAGGCTTCACTTGAATTTCGTGACCACAACAACAACGCGTCTCGCCCGGTAACGATCTACTCGGAGCCTCTCTCGCTACAAATCAACAGACTCAATCGCCATGGACTCTCAACCTCCGCCAGGCACAGCATCAAACCCAACGGCAGCTTCGATGAGCGCGCCTAGCGGCGTCCCTGCGAACGCAGTGCGACCGAGCATGCCGCAGATTTTGCAACAGATGAATACCAAAGGATTCCATGATTTCCTTGTTGGACGGCTTCAGTAAGTGCAGTGCCAAACCCTTGACTGCAAGGTTTCCAAAGTTAATTGACGGATTAGATACCTCTCGCAAGAAGCACACTGGAGCTTGAAAAGTAATCTCGACCTACGTGGATGGCCGCTGCACCTACGATCAATGGAAACCGCGAGCTGGCGGCTGGAGCCAGGCGTGCCTTGGGCTCCCGAAGATCAAGAGTCGCTCTTGGTGCTTTCAGCACATGGAGTGAAGATCGAGGACATTGCGCGATTGTTCTTTGAGGGCCGCACTGTCGATGAATGTCAGGCTGAGATCGAGAAATTCAAGGCTGGCGTGCCCATGGAATCGATCGAAGAGATTGGACAACGATCCGAGGGAGACATTGAGTCTTCTAAAGCCGCATTGCCTGAGACCCCATCAACGAGGGCGGTTCTAGCCGTCCCGTCCAGCACACCATCAGTTGCGACATCGTTTACGAAGCGGCTTATCGAAGTCTCGTCGAGTGCATCCAGGGCACGTTCCAATAAGCCTTACACAGACAGTCGCAAAGACTGGGATCAAGCGGACCGTGATACTGTGTGGGCTGCGGTCCAGCGAGGACTAACGCCACGCGAAATACAAGCGCAGTATCTTCCGTTCCGCTCGGAGTCAGCAATACAAACCCGAATGTCAAAAGAGCGAGCGCTTCGTGGTATGCAAGCAGCACCGACGAAATGGTCAAATAAAGACACCAATCTTGTTCTGAAGCTTACGAGCGAGGGGCATGACTTTGAAGACATTGCGCCAAGATTGTCAAGGGAGAGGACACCCCAGCAGATCGAAGCTCGTTACCGCAACCTGAAGAAGCAAGCTAAGGCCAGCCGAATGTCTGTAGAAGCCAATCTCATCGAGAATGATGATGGAGATGTAGAGATGGGAGAGGGCGAGGGCGAGGAAAGCATGCAGGTAGACGCAGCTGGAGATGACGGCTCTGAGTATACCGAAGACTCCCCTCAGGCTGTTCAAACACCCCCCAAGCTCAGAACAGCTAGGAAAACGGTCACTTCTACCTCGGACAGCTTGTCGAAAGACTCTCTAAAGAAGACCCCCTTGTCTATCGCTACAATCCGCACCAGGCTCCTGGGCTCTATCGACGCGAAGTATCTATCCTCAGATGACAAGAAGGAGCTGAGGAAGGCGCTCAACAAAACAGGATGGCCGACGCGGTTCACGTCAGTAGAGGAGTACAACTCTCCTTTGCCCGCGAAGGTCGGACTGAGGTGGACTGAGCAAGATGTGGAGGCCCTGAGATGTATTCGCGAATCGGTACCTTCGCTGCCATACAAGTTCATCGAGAATTTCTTTCCGGGTCGTTCCACGACAGCAATCAGAAACCTGTACAACACGAAGGTCAATCCGGGTCCGAATTACAACGGCCGCAAGAAGTAGGAGGCCAGGTGGTAAAGCCGAAAGTCAAAGCAGGGTTTGGAAACATGAGGCCCTAGGATGAGTATCCCAATGGCCACATGATAGTGGGGCGTGAAAAATCCACGATTTGAGAAGATGATCTGTCATTGCTTTACAGGACGAACGTTGGTTTCATGGATTTTGGCTTGAAACCCACAACGGGCGCAGAGAGCTCGAACGTCCTTGAGCAACGTCTGCGGAAAGGTGTCTGAGTTTACCTTGCACTCACTAGGAACTATGAGCTGGAGGGGTTTCTGGGTACTCAGGGAGGGCTCTTTACTTTACGTCAACGATGGAGCCGGTAATTCGCCCCTAAGGCGAACTGGGATTTGGATACGAGGTGGTACTATACCATATATAGTAATGTCACTCACGAGCACTATGGATACGTTTGTGGGGGGGGGGGCTTTGATAGATCAAACCATCTCTCAAAACAATTTCAAACAAATTCAAACACTTTCCTGTGGAATCAATCTTTGTCTTGCAAACTCGCTCTGTACGTCAAGAATGTACATAGAGCGTGACTTGACCAACTAAGGAAATGATAATCCCAACGACACCTACGACAGTGAAGACAACAGCAACCTATCATATGTGAGTAAAGCTGTCAGGAAGACCAGTCTATTTCAAACGTACCTTTGCATCGTCACTCCACCAGTCATCGTGATCGAGCCTACGTATCGCAGACCACACATGCAAGAACATCCCAACAATCATGCAGATGGATGCCGTAGCCAAGAACATCACGGGCATCTGCCAAGTATACAGTTGCGCCATGCTTGGTCTCAACCGTCCATTCTTTTGCTTTCCATTGGACTTTGATAAGAGCTCTCGAATCTGAGCACGCCCGTCGCGGTGCGAGGACATGCGGTGGAGCCGAACCGTCTGGTCCGCCGCACTTAGTATGGAGAATACGGAGAGGATGATGCCGCAGTACCTGTGAGAAGTCGGTAAGTATGTATCATAGCGTGCTGCGAGAGACTCACCAGGTCGTTCGCACAGGCCAAGGTGATATCTTCCCGTTGGGTAAAATGGCAGGCCATGATCCGGTTGAGGTCAGCACACCAGCGAGCAGGGCTGCCTAGAGGTGACGGTCAGAATTTCTTCAAGCATGCACTGATCTCAAACATATGCGCTGAAAACGCTTGAACATTTGAGAAAGAGCTCAGCCTACCACAACGCCGACAAAACTCAGTTCGCTCAGTCTGTTATCTCTCCAAAGTTCTGTTAGCCTATCTTTCTCATCCGGGTCTTCCGTATTGAGTAGTATCTCAATCGGATCGTGAGTAGAAGCGCCAGGTGCGTAGACGCCGCCCCAAAAGAAGTCCAGAAAGCCTGGCAACCCCGAGTACGTGTTGCGTTTGCGCTCCGCTTCTTGTTCTTCTGGCGAAGAAGCTCCGTGGTGGATAGATGAACCGTTTGTGTTCGTGTCGGTAAGAATTCTCGTCGGACTCTGAGCCTCTGGGTCAGAATCTCTAGGACTGGACATAGCTCTTTGGGAGTTACTGGAAATATTCGAGTTCAACATTGGAGTCAAGGAGAAGAGTGAGCGTTTGTTCGGCTAGAGATAGCTGTTAACATTGAGTTGTGACTACTAGAGGTAGCGTGGCCGATGACGTAACCAGCGTGCTGCAGCGTCGATCAGTGGCCTACCCTCAAAAACATGATCCATCCTGTCTTTCACCGTTATTGAA
Source organism: Karstenula rhodostoma CBS 690.94 (assembly GCA_010093485.1). Taxonomy (NCBI): domain Eukaryota; kingdom Fungi; phylum Ascomycota; class Dothideomycetes; order Pleosporales; family Didymosphaeriaceae; genus Karstenula; species Karstenula rhodostoma. The sequence goes on along the minus strand of MU001510.1, from coordinate 480,300 downwards.
AGTGGCAGGGAGCAACTTAGTCTGGTTGATGAGGTAAATACTCTCAATCTTATGATTTTCGACGTTTGAGTCAGAGTCTCGTAAAGCCGGGATATCAATGGCGCGAATAAGGTGCAAGCTTTTGTTGCACCCGAGTCCTTGACAACATCTGAGACTTTTCTGCGATGAAGCCATGGTCTTCACATGAAGCATGAACTACGGCAGTAATACGAATAGATCAGAGGTATTGCAGTGTGTGAGATGTGTGATTCATGAACTAGTTTGGAAAGAGAAGGGACCGTGCGCCGCTCACGGCCAGGACAACCCACTATCTGTGGTAGGCAGCACCGTGATTCGGCCAGCATCTTCCCTGATCGACAACTTCCAGTCGCTGAATCATCGAAATCTGCCCTGAAATCTGCTGTGCTTTCACAATTTGTTTGATAAATAAAAGAACACGCGAAGAGTCCACAACTGATAAAGAAGGAGTAAGTCTCCGAGGAGACGTTGAGCACAAAATGAGCCGGAAAACGTATTGTAGTGCGAGAACGATGAACGCAAAAGATGAGAAACGTATAAGCAGTGGGGGCTATTGACGGTAGTAATAAGAATCCTGGTAGTTTTGGCCCTGGTACGGTTGATTTTGGTAATGTGGCTGTGTTTGATAGGATGTCACTGAATAAGTCGGAGTCGAGTAAGGTTGTGCTTGATGAGTCGAAGTCTGTGGAAGATGCGTGTAGTTTCCCGCTGGGGCAGTTGGGACAGTTGGAGCCTGGGCAAGTTGAGCATCGTAAGAAGGATAGTCGAGCGGTGAATTCTCCTCTCGATAATACCGGAGAAGTACCGATAGGTGCTCAGCGGCTACATCGCCTATATCCTTCACTTTCACATTCGTTTCGATTGGATACGCTTTCGCATAGTGCAACCGTGACGCAGGTTCCATTCGAACGCTAGCATCTACTGGATTGACACAGATTGGCTGTTTGTTGAGACCACGTTCGGTTTCTCCAGTGAATGTAACCGGCGCTGAACCGTTCAGGTATACTACGGAGTGCTCAGACGGTATACAGCCACTTTTGAGGGTACCCCGCCTGGTATATGTAAATATGGGGCTTTACGTCTGATGTTAGTAGTACAAAACACATCATGGGGACTACTTACCAAGCATAAACGAACCCGCGCCGAACGTCGACAATTACAAATCTTCGAATCTGAGAAAAGGCCCTCTCTCCGTACTTGATGACCGTGATGTTGTCATTAATACGTGTGAGGTCATTCTCACTGGCTGCTTGCACATGAAGCATGGAGAACACCTGAAAAGATAATATCAGCATTAGACGTGCACGCTTGGAAGACTCTTGGGAGGTTTCACCTTGCCGAGCCTGAAAAAGGTATAAATCTCAGCGCCAGATCTCATCCGATAGCCTAGGTGGGTAAGCACCTCCAGTCAGACGTGATTGCTGATGCGTACTGGAGTCCAGCGTCTCTCTCGAGCCCCTCTCAGGTGTTCCTGGGATGAAGTCTGGATCCGACTTCACAGCAGTGGCTGATGGCTCGTACGTCAGCTCTTTTTATGTTTAAACCAGGTTCTACATACGTAGACCGGGCGCAGTCAAGGTAATCAAAGAATCAGTCCGAGATCGCCTGTATAGCATCAGACATAGTGACTTGAGAATTGCAGGATGATCGTACGGGTCGGCATTGTGTGTATGCGCGGACGGTTGTGGAGATGCGGCAGGCGGCTGGTCTTTCTGAAAATGGTAGATGTAGTTGCCTACAGAATTGTGAGTTCGCACTGGAAATCTTCACAAGCTTTCTACACCAACCTGACGCGTCTATCGTAGCATAGTAGTAGTCTTGGCGAGTAGGATCCCAAGTCCACGCGGAAAGTGATGACTGGGACATGTCGGCCACCTATGCATCAGGTACTCAAGATCCAGATGTCGTCGGGAAGGGCGCTTATAAACACTCTCGGCCGCGCCAATGGACAAGCGATGCGGCTCTGCGAATATGGCCATATTGATGGACATGCCTGAGGGGGTGTGTGGGCGATCGTGCTAGTGGTGCGCGTGGTTCTGCGTCTTCTCCACGTTGGCGTGTGGAGCATGCAGAGGTCTGCAAGAGTATGCATGAAGATGTGGAGCGTGACTTCGCTTGCTCACGCATGTGGCTGACTCCCTTGCGCTAGACCAAAGGCTGCATGTAATGAAATGCGGGCGGCCCAGGGTCCGCTTCGTGCCGCAACCGTGCCCCTGGGAATAGACCACGCCATCATCCCACGGACTTTGGGCACAAGCAGGCTACCGATAAGGCCCGGGATGCCGCATTCCTCTAATGCCTTGTAATTCGAATCCTGTCCAGCCCCCGTCTTTAAGGCGTATTGGCCCTTGCCGTCCAAAGGAGTTGTTCTTCAGGCGCATGCAGCGTGATACTAGCACCTGTTACATTTATCCACGTACACGAAACGTTAGCATCCTTGCCGCGAATACGAATACCAATACATCCACCAACATCCGACATCTTGAACATCGTCCCAAGGCTCGCGCGAAGCTACCAAGATCCCCCCTCAACTTCGCAGTGAGAAAACTATGACCACCGCTGCTCCTGCGTCCGTACTTATACGCCACGACCTGTGCTATGCAGGCACAGGCTTCTTCAACCGATCCGTTCTGCGGCTCAACCGACAGCACTGAAGTGCCCGAACATGGTTCGGATGTTAGGATTTTGAGCAACTTTGCGCAAAGTGTCGTTATATCGCCCTTGAGCAGACTACACGAGGTTACACTTGCTCAAGAGGATGTATCACGGGCAAGACAGGACTTGTTGGTCGAGCGCTCGAAGACAAGATCGGCTGGGGAAGCCGTACGGTTACAACGCATCGTGACCGGGAACGTCGAGGGGCAACTCTTGAACGCATTGCGAGAATTCTATAACGCTAACGCAAAAGCGTTCCCAGCGTCTATTACTGAAGCATATGGAAAGGCAATCCAAGAGAGGGACCGACTAGGTTCGATTGAGGATGGTTATTTTGAAGCTGAACGAACTCTCGGGGGATCGGAATGGAGGTTCATGCAGAAGGAAGAGATGCTGTATCAGTATCACTTTCCGGACTTACGTGCCCACATGGATTCGGCTTTATCAAAGTATACAGATCCACCGCCTCCACCGCCTCCCGACCCAGTTCTGATAGGGAATCAGACGGTTCTTGTTCACAACGCTCCTCCACCGCCTCCTCCGCCTCATACGCTACCATTGGACTCACGTGAGCCAGTGGTCGTGGTTGAACCGTCACCTATAAACCGAAGCATGCCGAACTCAGTGGTACAGCTTGAGGAACAATATAAGTCGGCGGTAACGGAGCTTGATAATCTCAGAAAAGAATTTGACTCCTTGCGTCCACAACAGTCTGAACTATTGGAACTGGAATTCGGAAAACGAAGAACACACATCGAAGCGTCTGAGCATCGTGTTCGCTCTCAGGTGTTGTTCGAGCAATACAGCACTTTGCTGACAAAACTCGCGGAAAAGGAAGTCGAAGTTCAGCATCTGCGTCAAACAAGATGGGGCACTCCCGATATAAATACCGACATGAGTCGGCGGATGTCTGATGAATGGATGCTTGACTACGTTAAGACCAATCCCATGGAACGGAAGATGTACATGAACGTCCTTGAGGAAACCGGGATATTAATGCCGCATGGAGACTCCTTAGACGAGTGGTCAGAGCGGTACTGGTTCTCTCACGCCACGAACTCCTCGTCGGCTGATGGACCAGATTCTATACAAGCGGTTGGCAACCGACCTCATACAGATTCTTCCACGAGTAGTAATATGGACAAGTCCGTACAGACCAATGCGACGCCTCAAGGCTATGATCTTCCAACAACACAACCAGCTCCACAACAAAGCCCGCTATTGATATTGGACAAAGCCTCGTCACACTCTCGGGACTATGAGATATGTTCAGAACGCTTTGCGTATGGTGCCCCGAAGAGCGATACGGCAAGCCATCCTTCGGACCCAGCAGAGCCGAACTTCCACCCAACTGACCTATGGGTTCCAAAACACTCATCAGAGTCATTGGATCAATTATATTGGAGACCTTTCTTGCACCGTCGAACCAAAAGTACTTCAGCAGTATTCGACAAACAAGATGCTGCGGATAATGGTGCAAGCTCTCCTATATCTCTCCAATCTTTTACTAGGGCCATTCTGTGTTGAATAAAGCTCTCCCGCTCATCATATTGTATACAAGCTTCTTGGTACCCTACTCATTTTCAAAACGCGTTTTTGTGAACCGCTGTTCACCATGTGGTATGCAATTGAGAGGGCGACTCGAGACTGAACTGCACTACTCAATTATTTTACTACAATTCAATAGGGTACGCATGCAGCATGAAAAGCTCTCAAGTGAAGTCCCATATGGGCCCTTGGGCTTGTCTACTGCTTGGAACGGACTTCAGTGGGCTTTGCTATGCTCACTGAGTGAGACAGTCTTTCTGTGCTTCCTTCAGTGCCCTGTTTCTGACTGCATGTTAGGCAATCAGTGGCAGCGATAGGATTCCATTTGAATTACGTTCCACACCCCTATGCCTTTCACATATGTGCCAATGACTGTACAGTCGATGCACTGGATTGGGTCGATGCGTGTCGTTGCTCGATTGACCATCACTTCTGCTTAGCGATGAAACCTTCTATTCAATGGACCAGAGCCTCGTATTTTAGTCAGTTGTCATTCGTTCGGGGCAAAGCCCTGTTGCTCTAATTAGCCTGGTTGGTAGTGCCCGGGATGCGCAAATAAGGTCTCCAATGCTCGGATCAGCGCATCATGCAACTGCCGCTCACAACTTCCATTGGTGGAAGATGATTAGGCAAGCAGGCAATACCCAGTGACCAGTGTTTCCCGCGATACGGGTTCATCTTGCGACATCAATGCAAACCGGCTCAGCTGCTGTCTCTCCGCCTGTCAGATATCGACGCGTGCGATCAGATGATTCGTTTTTTTATTAAGCGACTCTTATCGAAAACGAAAACGAAAAGCAAAAGCATGCGACGTTCAAACAATGAAAACGGAGTTGAGCGCGGGAAGGTCATACCATCCCGAAACCGAGCTGACGAGTCTGGTTGAAAGTAAGACGCCCTGTGCCGCGTGTGTGATTGTCAGTTTCCCGTTCGACGGTGGTTGGTTGCTGCTCTCGGCTCAGAAGCGCAGGCTGCCGGTTTGATGCATCGATACCACCATCCCTTTTCTCTTTCTCCAAACTTCTTGCGGGGTGTATGATAATTTCCTCCCATAGAATCAAAAAGCATGCAATCTTGCGTCGTTGTCATCGTCCTTCAGTTCCAGTAGTTTGTACCTTGCACCGTGCCCTTCCCGCACCCCGCCATGCATCCTGGTCGATCACAAACGGCGACCCACTTCGCTGCACAAACGAACATCGTGCAGCTCTGGCGGGCTGGCTCCCGTGGGATGGTTCCACATCACGCCTCTGTACCACATCCATGGTAGCATGGGATTCCCGAACAGAGGTTGAGCAACCAGAAGAAACACCTTCTGTCCACAGTATAATTCACAGAAAATTGTGCAACGTGGCTGCAGAATGCGTGCTAGATGCGGGGCTACATTCCTGTGATAGCACTCAGACAATCACACGTTGATTGCAGAAGAGGCGGGATTCGTCGCGTTCATTCCTGGTGCAACTCATATGTGCCGCAATCTTTGAGACAAGTCGTACAGGGACACCCCCTTGCTCTCTCATGCCTCGTATCTCGGCCCGGGCCAGATGTGTACTCGGTCCGCTCGAAAGGCAACCCTCAGTGCTATCGTCGGCCGAGTGCTCCAGTGACATATGGTTGCTAACTCACCCGACCCTAACTCTAGGTCGGATCCTTGCAATCTACACGCGTGCGGGATGCATGGCGCCGTATCTAGTCAATCTAACCAATCAAATCAATCAAAAGGGGGTCAATAAATCACGCGCGTAACTGCAGTGTGGGATTCTGGGTGAGTAACGATCGGCGATTAGCGCCAACCCGAAGAGCTGAGAGGTTTGTATGGTACGATGAGATCATTGGTAGAGTGTGCGTTTAGTGTATGAGTGCGAGGCTGTCGCCTTCCGAATGGTCTCAGGCCTTGCAGATATCTTGACAGGATTCTCAAGCCGACTAGAATAGGAGTCTTTGAGGGCGCAGTCACTTGAGCGACATTCTCATGAGCACTATTCGATAGAAGTTTGATGTTGCCTTCAACTTTTCGGATGTTTGAAACTAACATCCGATATGCATTCGTCATCTTTACAGTCGTAAGCCTGGCAGCTCGCTTTGCCTTTTGAAGGCCAGTACTTCTAACCCCCACGCGTTGACCGATCATAACTTTAATCATGACTCACGAGCATGAATCGCCTTTATCGACTCTGTAGGTCGGGAGTATGCGCATTCCGTTTCCGTAGCAGAGCCTCAAGCTCCTTCCAACCGGACCGCAGCTCGGTGATTTCTTAGCCCTGAGGAGTTGCCCTAAAGAAGGCAACTGACGCTAATGCAGCCACATGAAGCGATCGGTCAAGTATACAAGGGTCCGGGTGGGAACCCTAGCATTGGAGCTGTATAGCTCACGTGAGACATGTACTACCCAGCAGTCAAGATCCACGGTAATTGCACAGAAGCAGAAGGATCAATTCGTGGTCATGCCAGATCCCCGCAATGGCATTGTCCAAGGTGACCATGATCTGCAAGAGTGGCATATTGCACCGTAAGTGCTGGCAAACTTGTTATCAAAGACTATTAGCTGGATTTCGTGCATACTGTTACCAAATTTCGTTCATGGGTCTTCAAGCACTCTAAAAGATGCTCCAGCAGAAAGTTCAACTACTGTGACACTCACAAGAATGACACCGGTCCTCGAAATCGCCGGTATGATTGATGTGATAACATAAAGGAGGTGTACCATCGATGAAGGCGGCTTTTCCGATATATATATCCTATCTAGCTGCGTATCATAGAAACAAACTCGTCAGATTTGAACTTAGACATTAAGCTATAGGTATTAACGCATAAACCTATGGGTAGTGACGGGCAATTTTGGGACGTGCTGGTACCCACTGTAAAGCGGAATACTGCCCGCGCTTAGACGTGTGTACGCACTTGTGCAGACCGAGAATACAACTCTGTTTGCCTTTCAGTCCTTGATGCCAGCCGCGGTACATGAATGCATCCGATACACCACCAAGAATGGTCGTACCCAGGCATTTCCATTTCCATCCCACCAAGCCGGGAATGCTCGCTTTAGGATGTGAGGTAGAAGGCCACATATCGTAAATCGACTTGAAGATAGTATGGAAGACACAAAGAGAGCAAAACCTACGGTCGAGGTAGAGAGAGGATGGAGCGTCGCTGTTGGGCCATGTGGTTTCCGGGATAAATCGCTTGGGCCAATGGTTGATTCGAAAGAGGGTGTGTGCACTGGAATACCCTATAGGCAGCACGCGGTTTAATGCAATTATCGTAGAGCTGGTGGAAAGGATCGGCTTGTGCAAGACGGAAAGCCTGCCCTATGTGACGGCAAGGAAGCCAAGTATTTTTTAACCAAAAAAAAAAAAAAAAAAAAGAGAAAACGCCCATAACGTCACCATCTGTATATTGCAACCTATCCAAGAATTGTATAACATATTCTGCCACAGCTCCCGGAACATGTCATAAAATTCTACGATCTCCGAAGTTAAGAGCCACAGTCTGATACTTTGCCGAAATATACGGCGTGACGAGTGCCCAGATGTAAAAGGAGCCACCTCAAAAACGAAAGAATACAATTGTAGGCCTCCCTCGATGTTCGCCAAGGCTGTCTGGCTCACAGATTTCAGCGTTGATATCGACATGAGGTTGTAGATTGATGAGTTTCGTTCTTGAAGATGCCATATTTTTTTCTTGCGAGATGAACAAGATTACCGACCGTCGTAACAAGACAGAGGATAAGAGGGTTTATGGTGTTTCGATGCTTTTTTTATATAAATGCCACCTCCCTCATTTGGGTCTCTTATACTTTGCAGTTGGTATTATGCTGTGCATCGATGATCGTCCGGATCGGCACGGAAATATGGATGAATCCGATTGCCCATTTCGAACTCAGGACGCACATCATTGCGCATTCACGGCTTACCCTAGAGCACCCTTCCATCTCCCCAACCAAGGCTCCATAATTTGCACCAAAGCTCTTAACCAACTTATTGAGAAATCATGTCTCCGACTCGGACCACGGAACGCTCAAAAGAGCCACGTATTTTGCACTTCTGCCTGATCGAAGGCCCAATTCATCATGTCGTAGCCATAGGAATCGTTCATACCGGTCGGCATCTGCTATAGTATATTAGCACGGCGAGACAAGCAGACACGAACCACATGACTCACGATAGACTGCCAATCTGCAAGCATTTCTGGCGTAAGATCATCGAGAGACAGGCTCCCTAGCCCGGCCTGGTCCTGCTCAGGTACCTCATTCTGTATCATTCTCTCTAGCAGTTCCATTCCACGCTGCAGAGCGTCGTGTGAAGCCTCCACAAGCATCCGCGCAAGTTCACCTTTACCAAGTCCCTTTGCAAGGCCTTGCGTGTACGCTCTCATGAGACATACAAACACATGTCCCTTGACGTTTGTCTCGCCGGCCTCCATGCACCATATCGACCAAGACACGGCTTCTTTTATGATGGCGAGTAAATCTCGCCGCAGAGGTGTTGGAAACAAACCGTCGTCTTCCTGAAGTTGCGTTCTCATCTCGACTGCAATCATCATGATTGATTGCATCGTCGCCGATCTCATGAACCCGTGACCACAGGTGACCATCCGTTGGAAATCGTCTCTCATGGGTGTCGTTGTACCATTTGACGGTGATACACCGATATCTTCTGAGACCGGGAATGTTGCATACCACATTTTCAAAGCCGTATCAAAGACTGCCTTTCTCGAATATGCGTACTTCGTGTCTGTCAATGCGGGAACAAAGAAAGGCGTGTGGACACCACACAAATACCGATTCATAATCGTATCCAACACGCGGATTTGGAAGTCAGATGGCAAGTTTCCATTGCTGGGATCGAAGGCTCGAAGGTCGTCTCGCAATGTCTTGTAGCCTGTTCTCAGATCCGAGTCAAGTTGAAGGGTTTCCTCATATGAGCCAGTGGATGTAAAGTTGTTAAGGAACCTAGTGATTGCAAGCCGAGCTGGGAAAGTTTTCCGTAGGATTATAGAAACAGATGATTGCGTTAAGCATGTTTCAGGCCTCGCGATCGCCTCGTTGCTTCCAAGCTGGTCGTCGTCAAAGTTTCCGGCGGGCTGAGTATCAAAATCGTCCTGGCTCAAGAGAGGTGGACAACCTCCATAGATGCTCGCTTGCAAACAAAGCTCGATAATAGTATTCCAGAGTCGTCGATGCATTTCATTGGCGAAAATTGTCCTTGCTGGCAGATGCGCGGGGTCTCTGTGCAGACCCAAAAACATCGCTGAGCGAATCAAATTGCCCGTGGATATGAACACCATGTCTTCGCCTACAGCAGCGCTCTGTCGTGCAAGAAGCTGCAGACAATATATTTGTATATATTGTATGTTTAGTCGATGTTTGAGATGGGGATTGGCAAGGAATGTTTCCGCTTCGTGGACCCATCGCATAGCAGACGGACGAAGTGTAAAATTGTTGTTGTAGACCGCTGCAGCAATTGCCAACACAAGCTTCAACTGAACCAAGAATGTAGAATCGATTTCGTTGTCGGTGACCCAAATAGCCTCATAGGATCTCTTGAAAGAAGGAATGTGAAGTATTCGATATACGCTCTCACATGTACGCAGATAACAGTCTACCAGGTCATCTGCGATGTTCTTTGGAGGTAGCTCCGGCGTAGGCGGACACGGCCAGGGCGGCTCTCGCTGCGACTTGACGAGTCTAGCTATCCGCTTGCATTTATGCATGCCTGAGAAGACTTTCTCGCTGAACTCTTGCGTGCTGGGATCTCTCGCGTGCCCGTCAATCATCTCTGCAATGTCTTTGACCATCACAACGCTCATGTTCATCCAGTGACTCTGGCCGTACATTCTTTTTTTGTGCGTGAGACTGCGATGTATGTTGGGAGATTGGCCAAGGGCAGGGTTACCATGGTGAATGTAGAAGGTGCCTCCGATGCGGCTCTCCGCCGTTTCGATGCTGGACACCGGTGTATCCGCCGTAGAAGGTCTTTGGGGAGCGCTTCTTATCATTCTTCGGAGTGAATTCTCAACTTCCTTTTCGAGAAGTGTGACGCGATTCCTCATGGATTCCATCTCTAGGACTGGAACTGTAGTAGATGTTGTAGTGCTGGAAGCTTCATCGCGTTCACTTTCCCGAGACCGGTGAGGCGACACTGGCAAAGTCTCATACTCGCACACACTGCTTCTAGACCTGGTGCAATTACTGCATGGGGTCTCGCGGTTGCAGCGAATCTTGCGACGCCTACACAAAGTACAAGAGCTGCGTCCGACTCAGGTTAGCGTTATCATTCAGTCGTTCAAGATCCATGTGAACATACACTGCAGGTCGTCTTCTTCTACGCCGAGGTTGAGTATCGGACATCCTGGGCCAAGTCTTAATTACTGCCAATTGTCGGTGCAGTAGTGTATAAAACCCAAAAGCTTGAACACGATGATTTGCAGAGGGACTGGGGACAGTTTCAGTTTTATCCCCGAATTTGCCGATATCTCCGTCCCGAAGCCCGCGGGGCATCCATTGTAAAGCCGATCCCGATACAATCAAAGATGTCATTCGAAAAAGGCGACAGAGAACATGCAACGTTCATTGGCCATCGTAATATGACCAAACGCTAGAATGTGCGCTCAGCTCGTCAAGCGTGCATTTACCTGAGTTAACGAGACAATATGCTCTTTGCAGATCTCAGTGCATCCAACTGCCCATTGATGCAAGATAACACAAGATCGACTCCAGAAGACCCTCCATCATCATTTCAACCCATAAGCCTCCAGATCCTTTGTCAGTCCTTTACTAAACACCATCCCGTCTATAGTATCACCATCAGCATAAAGGCCCCCGATAGTCCGCACACCCCTCTCCTCAAACCCCAGCCGTCTAAGCACTGCTTTCGAGCCCTCGTTTTCCGGGTCGCAAAACCCAAAGAACTCGCTCTGACCTTTCTCTTCTTCGAACCAGTGCACCAGCGCTGCTGCGGCCTCAGTCGCATATCCTTTTCCTTGGAAGGCGGGAAGCAAGCCATAACCCACGTCCGGGGCAAGCGGTGCGCCCTCGAACTTCCGCAACTTCAATGAGACAATACCAACTTTGGTATAAGCCTTGACCCGTTCAGAAAATGGAATGTCTTCTGCTCTTGTAGTGGCGGAGTTGGTGGGCGTTTTCAGGCTGACGAGGTAGCGGCCATAGCCTGTACTCCAAATGAGGTCGTTCGATTCGATTTTCTCGCGTGCGGCCTCACGGTCAGGCATGAGCGAAGCGGCGGGTCTATGAGCACGGGTCTTCTCATTGTCGTACAGGGTTACTAGGAAGTCGCAATGGGAGTCTTGCAACGAATCCAAATGGGAGACGACGAGACGCGGAGTGTCGATGTGAAAGTCGGTAGCGACCATCCTTTCGGGGCGTTCGAGTGAGTATTCAGAATTTAACAGATTCAGCACAAAATAGGACACAAATTATGTTGAAGCTTTTTCGGTATTCTGAGGAAATAATGGAGGAGATTCATATTCCACAGTTGCTAAAGTTGAAGGTCTAGGTGCTATGACTCATCGGTTGATCGTAGTCCAGGTATCATCGCTCCTGACACAAGCGAGCGGTCATAACATATCGCCGGAAGGATTACGATGGGGAGATCAGTATTATCAGACAACAAGTCTTACTATTAATACATGAGTACTTTTGGTGATGACTTTTGTACTCCACACACTCGATAACTCTATTGTGCACAGACACTGGGCGCGCCTTAGCCGCTTTTTTGGTCCCTTCGTGCATTGGTAAAGCGCGACGCCTTATGTTATCCACCCTTCATTGATTTACCCGCCCTCATAGTGATCGTATACAATATAAGCGGACCGATTTTGCACATTTTCAGACAGGGGGCCATTCGTCACCAATCATTATGGAGTCGTAGTAAGAAAAATATCTTCCGGTGAGTCATCAGACCATGAGTGGAGACGGACTGTTGGTGTTGTACAGTTACGAACAGATAGGATCATGAGTGGCTTTATCAGTTGCGCATGCCCCCTCCGAAGCCCAAATTGAGGTAAGTTTCGTCTCCCCAGAGGCCTGCGTCGAAAAATCTAACAAAAACGCAAGTCAGTACGTTTCAAGTTTACACAGAAGATGTGAGCTCTTACCTGTCCATATCGAAATCCGCATCGCGCATGAAGACGAAGGGATCATTTTCGTTCATACCATTGACATTCGGATTCTGGTCCAGTGATACGTAAGGGCAGCCTGCAGGTTCCGGCCTCATGGGTGTAGAAGATGCACCTGAACCATCTATCACCAGCCCGTGAGTGAATTCTTGGGACGTGTCCGGCGTCGGTATTCCGTTTGGCAGTGTTTTCTTCGTACTGATTTTCTTCATAAACCAACTCTTAGTCATATCCATGATCATCTCCAGCGCCCAGTAGAAATCATGATGGAAAGACTGTGTCCGCTTGTAGGTACTTAGGCCCTTCATACGATAACACAGTGATTCGAGATAGAGATCCAGACGCCCCCGTTCATGGGCCGCTTTCACATCCCATTGCGCTGCGGCATGTGCGTCGCTAGGGATGCAGAGACGTGCTAGCGTTATCACAACGACAGGAATACGGAACCATTCTGAGAATGCCAGGATGTGATAATTAGACATGGGACAGGCAAGCAAGGTGTCGAAGAAGCGTTTACAAGCTTCGAGAGTTGCGAGCAAGGCGTTCAGACGCGCCGAATCAGCGACATAATCTTGGTTTGATGATTTTGGGACTCGGAGAGCGATGCTATGTAGCTGCATATCAGTGAATGCAGATGAAAGATCGAAAACTGCTAGGACTTTAGCAGCGCTGTCACAGGAGGGCCGCATGACTCACGGATCTGGTACTCTTCACTATAGCGCTCGCGCTTCCATTCTTCGAGCTGACTTTCCAGAAACCGAAAGTTCATCGAGATGCGAGGATCTGCGATATCGAGCCCAGCAGTCTCTTCGGTGAATAAACAGTCTTGTATCTGGTCATCAAGGCGCCTTATTGCCAGAAGATGCCCAATGATCACATCTGAAGGATATTGGCGATGATTTCTCAAATCTCTGCTACACTGGCCCATGTACTCTGTGTATTTGAGCAGGCTGGGTCTTTGCATTCCAGCAGATACCCTATAACAGTTAGCGAATTTATTACTGAAGCATGCGAATGACAGCTCACTGAGAGGATAGATAGTAGCAGCCGAGGAATGTCCGCTGTCGCTCTAGTTGGTCTGCTACAGACAATGGCGAAGTTGGTGGTCTTCCAGGAAAGTCCATGACAGGTGGAGTCGACCTCTGGTGGAGTCCAAGGTCAAGTGCAAGCCCGTTAGCAGTCGTCTGCAGAAAGTATATTTGCTGAGTCTTATGACTGAAGACAAAGTGGTATCTGACCGGTCATCAGTACCTTGTCAAGTTTGGGGTTGTAAGGTATATTGGTACCTCGACAAATAAACCAGAACGCTTTGCAATAACGAGATCGTCCTCCGTGGGCGAATGAAAGTGTGATCCGCCAGCTCCCTCCGGTAAACCCTGTCTAGATGGCGTTGCAATTTATGATCATCCCAAGCAGCGACTGTGAGGATTGCGAGGAAAAGCATAGGCTTAGTAGCATGCAAAAAATCGGCCGAGGGGAAATCATCTATGGGGACAAATGGAAAGGTTATGCACATAGACCGATATATGCTGAGTAGATTTTCGGCCTCTCCGTTGCTCAGCAACTCTTTGACTTTCTCATCGTTTATGGGGGCCACGGTCTTCCGTTTAGAATGAACTGGAGTTTGAAACGGGATACCGGTGACTTCTTTTTCACCGAAGCTGTGAATGCTGCGCAGTTTTTCGACATAGTCCAAGTCATGAGCATGTTCTGCTGCATCCGTTTCCGTCTCAGGCTCTGGAGCGGGTACCTCGAATGATTCATAGATATCGGGTAGCGGTGTCTGCTGCTCAAGAGATTCCGGGAACATCAACCAGCTCCCAGGGGCTACCGGACGATCTCTTCCAGCGAGTTTATGGGTTCCAATCGTTGTCCGGCGGGGTCTCTCGGGCGTAGAAGTTGACGCCCCAACTGTGTCAGTAGCAGTGTTTTGTCCAAGACTAGCGACAATCCCATCAATCTTCTGCTCTACCTGCGATATACGGCTTGGTAACTTTTAGAGATCTGCAGTTATGATCAAGGGCCGAGCTTACGATGGCCCGCGCGCACGACGAGGGCGCCGTGGAACTTCAGCCCAGACACAATCGCGTTTGGCAGTAAAGCATCTTGTTGATAGTCAGAACAACGAAGCTGTTCAGAGATAGACTAGACGAAAAGTACCTTTGACAAGTGCCGGACTGCTCGCTTGGTAGACAACGCGTCTTTAAGTTCCGGCAACGTTCGCAAGCCTGGGACACGCGTGCGTTCGCAGGCTTAACGGACACGGAATCTTCGGTATCTCCCATGCCGGCCGTTCACAAGAAGGAAAGTAGAGTGAGGATGCAAGATATGGAGCAACCGGCATGGACGCAGCGGATCGGTATGATGAAAGCATCCGTTCCGATGGTCCGTGGGACCGGGGGATTCACGCTAGTCACTAACAAGGGATAGTTCTCACGTACTGTCTCCGGCTACATTCCAAGTTTACAACTCTCCGTCACGCACAGCGGAGCACACAACAATAACACAACCTTATCAGGAATATCTATACCATGTATCTAATACTCCGTCTTCTAACATACTCTAAGCTGCTTTGCGCGCTACTGTTTGTATCTAACCTTGGAAGTTTACCGAGGTCCAAAGTCCAGCTTCGAGGCCAACTTCTAACCGTACCACAATGTCGCTCCAATCGTGATAATGTTCAAATGAATACTCATCGCATGGTTCCGGGAGAAGGCTCGGTTGACCTCTGGCAGTTCTCTGCCACCGTGGAGTTTGACTGCATCTTCATGTCGGTTTGCTAATCGTTGATGTTAGCACATGCAATCCTTGCGACAGTTCATCGGACAGCATACCCAAAACTCGTCGTCTCATCATTAGCCTACTAGTGCGCGGTCCGTATACCGCTAAGTTCAAGAACGCTGTAGCCCCGGCGACAACGAAGGGTATGCAGTCTCCCTTCTTCTTAGCCAAGGCGAGAGGACCATGCGGGAATGTGATGGCAGTAAGAATGAGAAGGGCTGATTGACCGCAGAAATAGACCGGGAAAACGTTTTTTTGCAAGGTGGTGAACGCTTCGGGTGGCAGTCCTTGGTAGGCTACTTTCACCATTACGAAGCTCTGGTAGAGTTGCGTGCCGAGTAGTGTGGCGTACGCGAATAAATGAGCTGGCGCGAGGATGACTTGGAGAGCGGGTAGTCGAGTCATGGCGGGAGCGTTACGAGCGTATTTGGTCAATTGAATGGTGGTATTGGCCTGTAGGTAGATGTGGATTTCACTTTTTGATTTGACTATTGTTGCAGCCTGGGGATGAGGGTTTTGGATCGGAGTCGGCACCATTTGTGCATCCGTCCCGTAAAACATTCGGGACCGCGTAACCTTTTTGAGATCAACTATTACTCATCCAACAGCGGACAGCGGCAAGACTTGTTGATGCGCTACGTATGTACTATACCACTATGCATTTCTGCCATCATTGATGGCCTGTGAAAACTTGGACTCAATCCCTGCGACAAGAGTACAGACATTCCTTATCGGCTACACCATTTGTTCGGAGCAAAACCACATCAAAACCGCCACCCTGTACGAGCGCATGATGGAACATATCGATATCTACAAGTGCGGGTTCGAAACATCGGCTCCTCTCCGCGCCCAGACTCCGTCGATACCCATATCTAGTAATCTATTTCAAGTCAGTGGGAATAAAAAAAAGTGGCATGATCGAAATCTTACCCGTCATCCTTGTGCATAACTACGGGCTCATTGTTCGAAGCCGGAGATGGATTACGAAAAATAACGCTCTTCAAGATTCCTAACGTGAGATGAATGGCTGCCGGATCAGTGACCTCGTATTTCTCGAGGGCCTCCTGGTTGAAGAGATGGACAATGTTTTTAGTAACTATTTCTGCTTGTTTCATGGCACTGTAAAGACTTAGTGCCCAATCGTTGTAGTAAATTAGGTTACTTACGGTCTTGCAGCTTTATGTGCTGCCGTTGCGGCGATATCTCCAAGAGAGAAAACGTTGGGGAAACGGTTATCCTTGATCTGCAACGTATTCTTTACGGTAATGTAGCCTTGCTCGTCAATGACGTCTGCTGATAGCGAGCGAATGATTTCTGACTGTGGGGTCATGCCATTACAAGTGATCTGATCTGTGGTTCAGTAAACCTCCTTTCGACTATGACAGGGTCCTTCACTCACAGCAAGATCAGCAGGGATCTTCGTCCCATCCACTAACTCCACGTCGAACCTGCCTTTGTTCACAGGATAGCCGTCTTTTGGCAATTTGACTCTTTTCCCCAGCACCAAGTTTACGCCTAGCTCGTCTGCTCTTGCTTTGACGACGCCATGTAGACCGGGATGGAATTTGTTCATTACGTTGTCCCGAGAGTGGACTAATGTAATACTTTTCTCAGGATACAGCTCTTTAGCATCAAGGGCCATCTGTACTCCGACAGCACCTGCACCGATGATGACGATCTGCTCACTGTGCTCGACCTGCTCCGCGTGTTTCCGCAGATATGCCGTTCGAGATAGTTTGTTCTCACCTGGGACGTTTGAAGGTGGAGCGAGCTTTGTGCCTGTAGCAATCGCCAAGGCATAATAGGGAATGCTGTCAACTTGTTCGCCATCTAGTAATACCCTGCGGTCGAGCTGTACAGCGGATTTCGTCAGGCCGATCGCGGATGCTTGGATGAATGAACCGTTTTCTCCGAGCCTGCTGGGTTGGTAAGGAATAAATGCCTTGTTGGTAGGCACTTTCGTTGTTACGGCATATCGTGGAAAGGCGAAAAGATGTTGGAAGTGGCTGTTCCTTTCGACGAGAAGTACGCGGAAGCGTCCTTGAGCTGCTTTCGCAAGCTGTTCTGCGACATTTGTGCCTAGAGTATTTAGTTAGAATTGGATTGTGACGTCGTGAAATTGCATTTTGTAAGCCCTAGGGATTTCACAAGCTGGCGCTGTCGCTGATCGCATACGTGCGTTACTTGTTGAGGTGGGTGAGTTCTGTCACATACCAACGTAGCTGCCGCCAATCACCACAACGTTCCTGGTTGTCATCTTGTCTTGAGAAATCGCAACAGATGTAGCGGTGTATGTCAAATTATGCGAATTTAGATATAGACCAACGAAAGCAACAAGAGCGCCTATATATGCAAGCAATCGTGCTCCCATCAGATAACGCGTGAATCTTTTTATGTTGAGAACCTGGAGACCTTATCAGATCTTCGTGCATCTGCCGAAGTCGGGTCCGTCCGCTAGTCAGCTCAGGTGCGAAACGCGGGATGCGGAGGGACTAAGTCCGAGATGGCGCATTTGTGGGTCCCTTCGTACAACCAGTACTTTTCGGAGTCCCGAGCGGTATCAAACTCGCCTTTGAGTTCTTGCCGAGGGCGAGCTGCAACTGAATCGAAGTGCAGGCAGGTCACCCGACCATGGTTTTTAGGTCGGCATATACTGCCCCCTGTTCACTAACTACGCTAATCCTAATTAGGAAACTTACTAGGATACAGTATCAGGTCACCTCTAGCTTATATAATTAAGCGAACTTATTTAGAACTTATTTAGAATTAAATAATATATTAAAAAGACTATAAATCCTATACCCTAACTCTAACCTTATCCTAACTCTAACCTAACCTAACCCTAACCCTATAGAATCCTTTTATTCTATTAGAATTTAAATTTATTAGTATTTTATATATAAGTTCTAAACTTATTTAGAACTTATTTATAAAAAAGGTTAAAAAAGGTTTAGCGTGGTCAGCTAAGGTAAAAAGCAGGGTCGGGTGAGCTGCGTCCTGTGAATCGAAGCCGACCATGCGTAGAAGAGGAAGCTGCTAACCAGCCCTATGTGGATTAGCGCAGTATTTTCTTACGTACGCCAAGCACTTCCAGTGAATTCATACACAAACAAAAGAAATTCTCTTATCACTTTAAACGCAAGATCTGATACCATTATCGCTTTGAAAAGGTTAACAGTATATACCACCTATAGTGAGCTGCGAGGGGCAGCTGCGGAGACAAACCGTCGTACGAGGTCCCAATAGCCTAAGAATCCTTTCTTCTGGCCTGTTCGCACGTGACCCGGGCAGCAATTTGGTTAGCGCTGCGGAAAGTGAACTGATTTGACGGAGGTTGCTCTTGTTGGGCCCATGAACTGATCAATGAAGCACAGCCATATGTTTGCGGGTCCGTCCACTGGCGGTAAGAAGACCTCGTGGAAGCATGGATAGAGTAAAGAGTTCTGTTATGGCTCAAATAAATGGTCTCACGTTCCATGATCAAGGAAATAACCGGCAAGCGGCGCTTGAGACGCATTATTTTGTGTCTGATCAAGCCTATATCCTTAATAAGTACCCGGTATGCTCCTCAGTTGTGCTCATTGCTAGTGCAGTTGTAAGTTTATACGTACTCTTGCCATTGATCAACATCTGTTTTGATGTGTAAGGCAGGTTCTAACGCGTTTTTATGCATCCTTGACAGATCAATGAACGAATATTCACTCAGCAGAAACTTCCGCTTTTCTTTTGGTTCGTCCACACAGCCTGTTAATGCTATAAGCTGTGGTTTCGTTGATACATACGTCCAGGCTGATGCCCCTAACCATGCAGACAAACGCATATCAGCAATGTCTAGATCAGAAACCAAACGTAAGAGGACATGGGTCACAGCAAGCCTCAAAAATCGTCTTGTGAATCAACAGCAACCTCTCCTGTCTGTTTCAAGTTCCTTGAAACACTACCTTCTAGGCCCAGGCCCACGCTAAGCATGTGATGTCATCGTACGATGGCGTTCTACATTAATCTGCGGGTGTATAAAAACATATTGCATAGATTGGACATCTCTTGGCTATGACAAGCCTTTTAGTGCAGCGATCGACGGACACATGTAAAAATTTCCATTTCGGGCAAGGCCAGGGAGCGAGGACGCGTTCTAGCCTCGTCCGTGGTATCCTTGGACCACCGTAATAGCCTTGCCTTCACTGCATCGAAAAGCAGTGTCACAGTTTAACCAAGGTCGAAGAGGCGATCCATAGGGAGACCCAGGGCTAGTGAACATCAAGCTTGAGCCCACGCTAGATAACCTCCGAATGGTGGCGAATTCGAAACGATCAGGCAAGCTGCAAGAAAGCGTCCCGCAATCATTTCGAAGACAGCTTCACTGTTTCACAATCTGCGAACTGCTCACGCACGACGATCCTAAACCAGATACTCGGAGATCGACGTGATCTCCCAGCCCCACAAATCCACCGCGTCTAAAACATTCCGCTCAGCCCACAACGACAGCCCAAAACACCCGCGTATTTGCACAAAGTAGACGACGCGCAAGACGCGGCTCGACGCGAAGACGTCCTAGACGGAACCGGAAGGTGCGGCGGCCGACACGCGTTCACAAAGATGACACGAACACCCCTCGGCGATAGATGAGGGCCGACCCGGTAGTTCCGCAGCGGCCAGCGTGGTGATCGAGCGGATTCGTTGGGCGCGAGAGAGCTGCGGTGAGCTGAAGTACTGCTTATCGAAGAAAAGGGGCGCGTCGGGCTATGACTGGGCATCAAGGACCTTTTTTTTTTCTGGTACGATATGTCAGGCACAACGGGCTTGCAGACTAGAGGGTACCTGGTCCGGGAGCAAATTGCCAACTCAACTCGTCCAGACCGCAACTATAGATAGGGCGAACCAGACCAGGGACCAGACTTGAAAACAGATTCAGGGCGAATTGCACATGGATGATGACTCCGAGAATGCCAGGGCTTGGTCAATTATTATCGGTGCCGTGTTTTGGCCGGAGTAGTGCCATTCCTCTCCAACGGTCACCACCAGTAAGCGAGCCATGCAGCGCAACGTAATCCCAACGGCTGGAGCAGTAAGACTGGACGCGATGATTAATAGGTGATTTGTTTGCGCTGCCAACAGATACCTTTGCTGTGCAGTCAGCACCACTCGACAGATGTCTCCGCGACACCGGCTTCGCGCCCACTTCTGTCCCCGCAGCACCACCTCCGTCATTGACTGCTTCTTGGAGGGGAGGGAAATAGAAGCTGCTGCAGATTCGGGGATGTACTCTGGATCTTGTAGTATTGGATAGGGGCACCTGTGCATGCGTCGGAGGCATCATGGGCGCGGGTGCTGGCGTGCAGCCGCTCAGCCTCCACCGCACGCAATGTTCGCTGCGTCGAAATCAGGTTATCAGGGTACGATTGCGCAGGGTCATTCGTCGGCAGACAGACGATGAGAAAGGCAAGGGAGCCAAGCAAATTTGGGCGTGGTGCATGCGTACACGAGACCCTGGTGCGAGGTGGTGAGCAAGATTTAGAGCGCGCGGGCCAAGCCGGGGGCCTGTGAATGATCCATTCCATGCGGCTGGACCGTTGCTCCACCACTGGACACTGGCATTTCCGGTCCACCGCCTGGGCTGCCTGGGCTGCCTGGGCTCGGCCACAGCCCTGTCATAGCACGTTCTGATGAGAATTAAAGGAGGATGATTTCCTGCAGTTTTGTTTTGACAAATTGGTCGTCAGTCGCATTCAGTACTTCCGCCGCCCAAGATCGACAGCCAAACCCAAGTGTGCTCCCATTTCTACGCGCCCTATCCTGCTGCCCACCTCTGATTGGTCCAACTCTTTACACGCATACGTCGACAGGCCAACTGCACTATTGCCGCCGCCCAATCTTGGACGGAGTACACGGCCTTAACCCAACGGGCGAGACCACGCTAGCCAAGCGGAACCTAGCATTGCAGAATTCAGAACGACATCATCGGGCATCACGTAGTCCTCGCGAATAAATTATATCAGTCTACTCCCTCCGAGCCGGCGCGATTATCCCATAGCCCTGGCCACGCCTCAGAACACGCTGCACCTCGGGCTTCAACATCGCTCAACCCATACACTACCTCCACCACCATCACCACCACCAATCACCATGTTCTCCTGCTCCAACTACGAACGCGGCTGCCGAGGCCGCTGCAACCACCAGGGCGGCCGTTGCGACTCCTGCATCACTCTCAACCTGCAAGCCATCCGCAGCAATAGCGCTTCCTCCATGTCCTCGGTCAACGGCCGGGAACAAGCCGCATACTCAGCAATGACCTCGTCGTTCGCCTCACTCGCGGCGGCCTCCAACAGAAGCCGGTAGCCAAACAGTCACCTTTCAACAATCAAAAGTACACACGGCTACGACTCAACGACATGACGATTGAAACCTTAGCGACTTCGTCGTCCCCTCGGCGGACACACACCAGCATTTTGGAGGGACGCACAGCATTTACACGGATTTGGATTTGGATCGGGATTGGGATCGGGATTGGGACTGGGACCGGGATTTGCGATGCGACTTGATTTGTTCTTTGCATTTATGGATCATATACCAGGACGCCTTTGCTTCGCGGGAGTTATTACAGGCGGCGTCGTCGGCGGCTCGCGAGACATCGCAGCCAGCATCATCAGCTCCACTTTGTTTCTGGGAGGATTCCTTTATTTTGCGCGCCGCTCGCTGCAGGCACAGTCTCGGACGCAGAAGGATACGTCCTTCTGATTGTTGTTAGAATACCATGAATTGAACCTCATCGGCTCCACGAATGTGAACCTCGGCTATTCCGCGTGAATGTGGCAGCCATCCCCAAGCGGGCAGCTCGTGCCGCAAGACCCATATTGCACCGTACATTGCATTGCCCATCAACCTGCCGCCGCCTCGTGCCCCGTCCCGTAACACGCAACTCTGAAACACCTCCGGGCACGCAAGATGGCCAGCGGCGTCTGAGATGCCCACGACCTGTCCCGTGCAGTGACAGTGCAGCATCATTTCCTGCTCTGCTCGGCGCACCCCCACCGCGCGCGCGCCCGTGCAACCTCTTCCAGCGCATTCCAGACCTTCACTCCTCATCTCGTACATCTCCCCGTCCTCCACCACCCAGCTCGCCCGCCCCACCCACGGCCACCCACACCCGCCGATCTCCTCTTCTAGACCCGGAAATCCCTTCTTCGCAACACCGCGTGCGCGTGCGGTCAGGGCGATCGAGGAACACGGTGGAGATCGGGCCCCGTGGGCTCCGCTGCGGCCAAGTGCAACGGCTGCGCCTGCACGGTGACGCAGGTGGCGCGCCGCTCTTGGCGAGAGCAAGGGGAGTGGGGCAGTGGGAGGTCTGGAAATGGCCGGTGGAGCGCAGTGCCAGGGCAGGGCGGCGGAGCGGATGTGTCGCGCCGAGTTGCTTCATGATACATTCGGGCGTGTGCTATGAAGACGACTGGGAACGAGGAGGTGAGGAGCTTGGTACTATGGAGGTAGTATCGGTTGACGACAAGGCTTGGGATTCAATTTTGGAATCCTTTTGCCGACTAGGCACCCGACTTGGGCGCAGTTTGGGAAGCGACAAATGTAAATTCGCTGTTGGTGGGAGTTTTCACACATCTGTGCCCAATCCTGTCCAAAATGGCATTGACCCATGCAGTGTTGCTTCCATCGGGCGTCTGTACCTGCAACTCTGCCTCCACAGACCCCTCTCTGTACACGGTATGCAGAATGCAAGTGGAAGATGTATATATTTATCTTGTTTAAGTTTCCGTGGCGAAAATATACTGTGTAGTATAGTATGCAGGGCGCCCAAAAGTGCTACAACAGCACCTGACGTGCAGAAACAGGGAATTTGTTTGCTTCTTCCGCAAACGGTTTTTCAACATCGCCTTCTTTATCAATAGGCCGTTGCAGTATGTATATTGCTGAGATGCGGTACTGGTTATTGCAGTGATGATCTGAGAGGCTATGCCATCGTCCTGCATTCGCAAGACGTATCAACTGTGAAGGTGTGACGCTGACGGCTGTCTGTGCAAATGCGTACCTCGCCTCACCCAAACGATAGGCGGTTATAGCCCGGCCGCTCAAACTCTTTGACCGAGGGTTTGCAGTCGCAGTGCGCCAACGCTGCACGCTATTTACGCCATGCAAGCTGGTAACCTCAGGGTCAAACAAGCGCGAACCCCACCAAATATTGTAAAGCCGACGACGTCACCGTGCATCAGGGCATATCCCTGGTGCGATATTGAGGGGTAGAAATTCGGAGCGCGCTGGATGGGCATCATAAATATAAATTAGAAGCCATTGCTAAATATTGTTTTGGCGATGATACATAAGTGTGTATTTGAGCAGGATCGACAAAGCCTACTTGCGACCAGGCCACGCTATTGTAGATACCGCTCTGTCCTGGATATGCGTGCTTCGCACGCGACCAGCAGGGGACGGCGCACTCAGACCGCCATTGCGGAGAGTATTCGCCTCGAAGCGGTCGCAGCACTCGGCTAGATCTTTTCTACGATATGCCGCATTGGAGCATCGCAAAACCTTTCTCCCATATCGATACAGCGCACCGATGCAAAGCACCTAATCGGACTGTCCATTTTGTGTGAGAAGCACCAGACAACCTCATAAAACTACCTTCGGAGCCAACTGGTCAGGTAGAGCGTCGCCAACACAGCGCCTAGAACAACCGCTATAGTAGTTTTACCCTTGTTCGTCAGTACGAGATAGGACATGACGCCCACAACGATCTCGTATCGCCTCGCAGCATCATTTCTGGCTTTCCACTCAGCATTGATGGGGAAAGGTGGGTTCGAGCGGATGTCCCCTGCGTCTGCAGCCAAGGCGTTATCATCAATGCGCACAGACAATGCGACAGGACGGTGATCGGAGGTCGCCTGGATTGGCAAAGCGGTGTAGATTTGCGGTGAGAGCTTCGAAGCAGACGCTGGGCTTGGCAGGTACAGTATTCGGTCGCACCATGATGGGTAGCGATGGGTTGCCCACTGCCACCGATCTTCCGGCTTGGATGAATTCGCGTTTTTGTCCTTGCGCAGCGAATACTTGTATGTTGGAGGGAAATCGATGGGGAGTTCTTCCAGGCCGTGCAGCGTGTGGTTCGCTTTTCTCTCTCGATTCAACTGGTCTGTCTTGAGAAGATGCGAGAAATGCTCCGGTAGCGTGTCGGATGCGGCTGGCTGAGGATACGTCTCGTGGGCATCAGGACCGGGTCCTTCGTTTCTGGTTCTGTAGTTGAGGTCGCCAGCAACGAAAAGGTGACTGCCGGGATGGAACAGACCGGTCTTGCCCGCAGGGGCTTCTCCCGACGCCCACAGAGGGGCTTCGTCGCAGTAACTGTATGCAGAATCATTATCAGTTGCGAACACCATGTTGCGCACGATATCCTCCCAGTTCTGATTTCTTGCAGCCACCTCCTTCTCATGAGGAGCCAGATGAGCGGCCACGAAGGTTACATTGAGCATCTCATCAGAGCCCTGTCTTGATACGCCGATGCGCATGGCAACAGCACCTTTGTTGCCCATATTCCAGAGCCCGACACCGGCACCGGCCGCTTGAATGTATTGTATCCTTTCCAAGAACCCAGGCTTCGCAAATATCATGAGGGCGGTCAAACCCAGGCTCCGGGTAGCCACATGCTCGAGTCGTTCGCTGCCATGGCTGTGGAGATGGGCAGCAAGGTGGACAGTTGTGGTTATGCGGTCGAAGTAGGGCTTGAGATACGACCCTCCTAAGAAGCTGTAGGCGATGGGTGCGACTTCTTGGAGGCTGATTGCAAGCACATCTGGGACAGCGGCAGCTTTAGGGAGCGCATCAAACAAGGCGGGCGCGAGGGTCTCGGGGTTCACACGGTGCCTCGCACAGTTGAACGTCAACAGGTAGGCGTCTATCATCGTCAAGCACAGTGGAAGCGCTGACGTGCGTGGGTCAGCGGGCTGGGAAATTGTTGAGAGCGATCGTCACATCACGCTGCCGCCACCAGGAGGATTGGCAGTGACAAGACACGTACAGGTGATGATTCCTTACCACTTTGTTTTAGCTCCTCGCACAAGAATGCTGATCAAACCTGGAGACGGCGTGACTCGACACGACTGGGGAATGTCGCAGCCACGAAGGATGCGCGTTGGTCGAATGGTGGGGCACACGCCCAGCAATGTTTCTGGCGATTGGGTGGTGTCAGAAGCTATTGCGGCTCGTCCAACACTGCAAATCAGAGTGACAACCAGTGCGCTTAGCAGTTAATGCAGAGCTCTCGCGGAAGAAGGAAGCTCAGGGCGTGGGGCGTGAAGGCAGCGAAGAAAGATTGCTTGTGCGGGAAAGTGTGAACGCGGGTCAAAGCTCCCACACGACTCCACGGGGAAGCTCTAAGGTCCCCCTGCTACGTCATGTGCCATCGCCATTCGGAGCACGAAGCGTAACAAGCTCTTGGAGGGTCAATGGTAAGTTCGGAGCATCGCGGCGCCCACGTCTTGCATTCTGCTCCTGTTGGCTTCTTCTGCTTCAATTGAGCTTCTGCGTTGGTACGTTTTTTGTACAACGCATACGCAATTGTGCATTAAATCCAGCCCGCCTAGCCCCGAAGCTCCGAATCCGAGTGAGCTGAGTGTCACGATAATTGAATCCTTTGCTTTTCTTGGGGCCCAACGTTTCATCAGAAACTTCATCCGTACATCCCCTACACTCCGCCATCCCCACTGCAATGTTCAGATCCCAGGTATTCCGCCAATTGGCGCGCTCCGCCCGCATACAAGCTCCACGAGCCGCAACGAGAGCTCCACACGATGCTGTGGGCAGGGCAAGGCCCTTCTCCTCCGCACCAGTCCGACTCACCAAGGGCTCGAATCCGGAAGATGACATTGAGAATGCGACAACCTCCAGTGAACCTGGCGCAAGCGGTGATCACGAAGGACAATATGCACGTACACAGAACGACATTCGCGTCGAGTATCCCGAAGAGAAGGATCTTCCTCGATCGCTACCTGTTCAAGGTCGCGGAGGATCCCACTTCAAGCGAACACTAGCCTCCTTCTCCATGGATGGACGTGTAGGTGTTGTGACTGGTGGTGCAAGAGGCTTGGGACTGGTCATGGCCCAGGCCCTCGTGGCCAGCGGAGCCGACGTGGCTCTCGTGGACATGAACCGAGAGGAAGCCCAGAGGTCCGCTCAGCAACTTGTCGAGACGTTCAAGGAAGAAAACCCAGAAGCTGACAAGTACGATTGCCCTCCCGCTTGTGTGCTCTAGCTAACACGTACGACAGGCTGCCAAAGGTTACGGCACACTTCTGCGATGTCTCGAGCCCAACATCCGTGAACCAATCGCTGGCAGATATCTTGAAGGCACACGGCAAGGTAGACAACCTCGTCACCTCTGCCGGCTTTACGGAGAACTACAACGCCATTGACTATCCCCACGACCGGATGCAGAAGCTTTGGGGAGTTAACGTTGACGGAACATACCTGTATGCCGTAGCAGTCGCAAAACACTTGATGGAGAGGCAAGCGCCGGGAAGCATTGTCATGATTGGCAGCATGTCTGGTTCAATCGTCAATGTTCCCCAGCCTCAAGCACCATACAACGCAGCCAAGGCCGCTGTCCGGCATTTGGCATCGAGTTTGGCTGTCGAGTGGGCACATGCAGGCATTCGCGTGAACTGCATCTCACCTGGATACATGTTGACAGCTCTGTGAGTATGCGC
Source organism: Karstenula rhodostoma CBS 690.94 (assembly GCA_010093485.1). NCBI lineage: Eukaryota > Fungi > Ascomycota > Dothideomycetes > Pleosporales > Didymosphaeriaceae > Karstenula > Karstenula rhodostoma. Next base: position 453,460 of record MU001510.1, on the reverse strand, counting down.
TTATGGTTTTCGGATAACAGTACTGATACACTCATAGAACCAAGAAGATTCTCGATGACAACCCAGAGCTCCAGAAGCAGTGGACGTCGCTGATCCCGGTAGGCAAGATGGGCCGGCCGGAGGATCTCATGGGCGCTGTCACGTTCCTTTCAAGCGACGCAAGTCTCTATGTAACTGTAGGTACTCTTCTGGGGTTTTCTAGGTGCGCAATACTGACAAGCTCCCAGGGCGCTGATCTGAGGGTGGATGGAGCCTACACCTGCACGTAAGCAACGGTCCACGAAAAGTACAACGTGTCTAGCGATTCCGGTCGGACATGAGCAACCCCTAGGTTGACTTGCATGTGTCTGTTTGGAGTTATTTTTCGAGTATACGTCGATAAAAATTCAAGTTCGTAGCAATCTAGAAATATTGCACATTCCTGGGCACGGCAAGACGTTGCCGGACAGTTTCACATGCGTGACACACCCTTCTGTCGCTGGATGCGCACATGTGACCGCCTAATCATCAAGTGATAGTGGCCTGTCCAGTTGGCCGAAGTTATAATAGACACGGGTGTTGAATGTGACCGGCCTTCTTTAATAAGCGGTTGACGATCAAGCTTTTGCGGACCGTGCCCGCCTGATGCGACACCATCGTCCGGATCAGCCCTACCAAGCTACTGCGGCCCTGACTACGACCTCTGAGCGCTGACGCTTCGCAATGAAGCTGAAGCCTGACTGGTTTATCACATAGATACACGCGACCTTCGCCTTCGCGGCCGTGTCCCGCAACAATGTTCAACATCTCGAGCCTGGTGCAGAAAGCGCAACAGTTCATCGAGCCCACGCTGAACATAGCCACGGGGCCTGCGACCACCTCCGACCGGCGTCCCTCGAAAGCGAACCTCTTCCGCCACCAATTCCGCCTGCCAGACTCGCAGAACCCGCTGCAGGAGATCACCGCAGAGCTTACCCTCTCGCCCCACCACTCGACGAGGGGCTTTGGCGACGCTTCCCCGGAGAAGGAACGCAGCCAGGGCAACCACTATGTCGGCAAGCTGCACCTGAGCGAGCAGTACCTCTGCTTCTCCACGCAGGGGTCCAGCTTTCTCAACACGGCCAGCCTGAGCTCCTCGAGCAGTTACACGGGCCAAACACACGGTGCGGGGCCCGCGGGGAATGGCTTCACGCTGCCGCTATGCGCCATTCGCAGGGTGGAGCGGCTGCACAGTCAGAGCTACATGTTTGCACTGGCCATCACGACTTGGAACGGAAGCCCTGATCCGAAAGGGAAGGCCCCGAGCGGACAGAAGCTCACCATCCAGCTCGCGGGTAGCCGGCAGGCCTGTGAGCGCTTCTGTGATGGCCTCAAGAAGGGTCTTAGGGAGGGCGTCAAGGAAGTCGAGAACCTGCGCACAGTCGTTCGCGATGCCTACTCCGAATACCTCCTTCTCACGGACGGCGACGACAAGAAGGCTGCTGGAGAGGAGGATAAGCCGGAGCGGGAGCATCCTGACACAGGGCTGGGGCTGATCTTCAGATATCCTGGCAATGCGAGGAAGCTGAGGGACGCGACGAAAATCCGACTCTGGAAAGAGTATCTTCGGGGTGCGCTATGCCTTCGGGAACGCAGAGTGCAGGCTAACCGGCATTGCAGAAAACGGACGAAGCGCTACGCTCATACGACAGCCCACCTTCCACAAACTTATACGAGTCGGTCTTCCAAACAGGTTACGAGGCGAGATATGGGAACTGGCCTCAGGCGCCTGGTTCCTGCGCCTACAGAATCCCCGCTTGTATACTGAGACGCTGGCCAAATACTCAGGGCGGGAATCTCTGGCCATAGATGAAATTGAGAAGGATCTGAACAGGAGTCTGCCAGAATACCCTGGCTTTCAAAGCGAAGAAGGTATCGGACGACTGCGTCGGGTACTCACCGCTTACAGCTGGACCAACGAGGAGGTCGGCTATTGTCAGGCGATGAATATTGTCGTAGCAGCGTTGCTGATGTACGTGTATATCTCCACTCTAAATCTATATCTGCTGATCTTTCGCAGATACATGTCAGAACGACAAGCTTTCTTCCTTCTTTCTATACTATGTGACCGTCTTTTGCCAGGTTACTACTCTCAGACCATGTATGGCACCTTGCTCGACCAACGTGTCTTCGAGTCGCTTGTCGAGAAGACGATGCCTATCCTGTGGGACCACTTGGTCAAGTCCGACGTTCAACTTTCTGTTGTATCATTACCCTGGTTCCTTTCCCTCTACATCAACTCTATGCCGCTTATCTTCGCTTTCCGCGTGTTGGACGTTTTCTTCCTCGAAGGCCCAAAGGTCCTATTCCAGATTGGTTTAGCCATCCTACGTATAAACGGCGAAGAGCTCTTGGATGCTACGGACGACGGAACCTTCATATCTGTGCTCAAGTCATACTTTGCGCGATTAGATGAGTCTGCGCATCCTAAGTCGGAGAACCCGAAGCTGAGGGCTGTCACAAAGTTCCAGGAGCTCATGGTTGTGGCGTTCAAAGAGTTTGCTGGCATCACACAAAACACCATTTCCGAGCAGCGAGGAAAGCATAAGGATGCGGTGCTTGGGAACATTGAGAGCTTTACCAAACGGACATCGATACGAAATCTTGGTCCAGAGAGCAAGAAGCTGAGCGTCAACGATCTGGGCTTCTTGTACGACAAGTTCTACGCTGTGCTATACGACCGACAACAACGAGCGGAAATTATGCAGGAAGAGGCCGAAAGGAAGGCCAGGAACAAAGCAGCTGAAATTGTAACTGGATTTTCATCTTCGAGCATTGAGAAGGGTAGAGTTGCTGTTGGTCTGAGCCCAACTCAAATGGACTATGATGCGTTCAGAGAATTTCTAGCTGGTACGTACACATCCGTGCTCCATTTTCATATGTTTGATCGCGAGCTAATGTACATGCAGGACTCACGAAATGGGCAATAACAGACTCTCCTAGCTCGCCACACGAGACAAATGGGACCCAATCGCCACATTCGTATTTTGGCGGAAGTTTACGGACCAAACCACCAATCTCACCATGGGGCTCTGGTCCCGAACCCACCGATCATGACTTCATGCGAAGACTTTTTAGACGCTGGGATGTGGACATGACTGATTCATTGTCACTTCAAAACGTTGTTGCGGGATTCGCTGCTGTGAAAGGCTCCAAAGACATCATGTCAAACATAAGCTACTTTTTCGAGCTTTACGACGACGACGGAGATGGCAGGGTGGATCGTGAGGGCATCCTCAGAATCTCCGAAGCCCTATTATTCCTCTCGAGACGAGGCTTTGATGGCTCCGTCAGCCCATCAACATCCACGAGCGACGTACGCTCTGTTCACAGTCATGATCGAGGTACTCGTGACGAACAATTCCTGAGCAGCGTCTCCGCCTTCATACGAAGATGTTTTGAATACGCTGACCCGGATCACCCTTCGAATCAAGGCAACAAAGCAGTTGACGAGGCCAGGGACGACCTGGATAGTTTCGCGATTGGCGACAATGATGAGGACGATCTTATCGATCTCGGGACTGAGCCTAATACACCCACCACCGCGGAACCGGCCAGTTCAACATCGCCCCTGCAGGAAAGGCAGCCTTCCTCGCCTACAGCCTCAAACACAGATGCCAGCGGGGGAGATTTGTCAGGAAAGACTGACAAAGCGACGGCCGCAAACGCTGCCCTTGATCCTAACAAACCTCTCTATATCACTTTACCCACGTTTCGCATGGTGATTCTTGCCGATGAGAACCTCGAGCGATTCTTCGAAGTCGGTTTCTCCGCCTCCTTCCGCCTTGCTGATGCGCCACAAGCCTCGCAACACTCTGGCTCAAATCTCACAACGTTCTCCAACGTAGGTCAGCAAGTTGCTGCTGCTTCATCCGGCATGAGCGGTGTGGTCGGCGGAGCAGGCGCCGGTGTCGTGCCTCCCGGGAAGGGTCTGCGAGGTATGCTTGACAACATTGTCAGCGATGGCATGCGAGTTGCTGCAGAAGTTAGAAGGAGGATGGATGAAGCGTCACAGGAGATGGACAAAGAGGCGAAACATGGGCGCGATGACGAAGAGGAAGAGGAAGAGGCCGAGATCGGACAGGGCAAAGACGCGGATTTGCTGGAAGGTGCAGAAACAGCGGGTGTGGACACGTCAAAAGGCACGGCGCCGGAGCTGCTGACGCCTGATGGTGGCACTGGGACGGATGCACTAAAGCCGACAAAGGACCGCAGAGGCAGTGATGCCAGTCGAAAGACCATGTTTGAGCGATAGACTTGCGTTTCGTATTCAACGACATCGGGCGTTACAGGGGCCTGAAGCTTGATATCATGTGGGGTGAGGTTTGTTTAGCATTTATATCTGTAGCAACTAGGTCTTGCTTACAGACAAGCATTTACGCATCAGCATTCGCCCTACCTATCTCCCAGATGCTTCGTTCATCCTTCTTCGCACTCGACATAGGTGTATGGACAGCTTGTGTCGGAGGCAATGTGCTCGCTGGAGGTTACGTTCGAATCACCACGCGCATCGTTCTTGGACCAGACATCTCTGGCCTATTCTAATCAAGCCCACGCACGCACGTGTGCATAGCCGCCACGCGATGCAAAACGCGGTACTGATTGTTTATCCCGTACCTGCGTTACCCCACAGACCCTTGCACGCAGGCAGGCTAGCTGCTGCGGGTACATGTACATGCGGGGTAGCTCGGCCTGCGCATGTTGCCGAGTATGCAACAACAGCCACGACCAGGTTTTGTTCTGCTCTTCCTACCAACGTGCGCACGAGTACGCATCTCCGAACCGGAGATACTTCGTATTCAACGCCGTGATCGCTTGTCTGTGGAGCCCAAGCATTGGATGGATGAGTCTGCTTGAAGAGGAGGAAGATTGCTCGGTGCGCGGCTTTGGCTCGCTATGGTTTTGAGAGCTTTGCGGACATTGCAGCGGGGCGGTGGTGTGGTGGTTGGAGCGGGGCGGAGAGGCCTTCTTACGAGGGCGTATGCTGAGGGGCCCAGCGAGGTATTTCCCACGCAGGACTGCAGATGTAAAGACGGATTGCTGATGGTGTGTAGCCTCCGCTTTTGACGCAGACAGTGCCGCAGCATTTTAGGGAGATTGTGAAGAGCTTTGGAGATCGGAATGCGTGCGTTGGTTTACTTTTATTTTGGCTGGTGTTGTTGATGAGGGAAAGTGCTGATCGAGGACAGTGTGATATCGCACCACCAGCGGACTGTTTTGACGTATGACCAGCTGGACCGGGACTCGGATGCTCTAGCGAGAGGGCTGGCAAAGCAGGGGGTTAAGAGAGGTGATAGGGTGGCTGTGAGCTTGGGGAATAATCTTGAAAATGCGACAGCGACGTATGCGATTTTCAAGTTGGGCGCGATATTGGTAAGACGGATGCGCGGCAAATCAAGGAAGATCACTGGGCTGATGGGGCATGCAGGTCCCACTGAATCCGGCATTCAACGCTCCCCAGATTCTCTCAGGGCTGAACCATCTGGCTGCTTCACATCTTGTCATCGGCGCAGAGACGAATCTCCCGTACAAAGCGCCGAGGTCGAATTTACCCCTTCTCGAGGCACTGGTTCCGAATCTAAAAGCCTCAAAGTTGCAATCCGAGGCTGTGCCTTCGTTACAGTCTATAACACTCGTAAACAACTCTTCGGGACGGATAGACACATCCCCATACAAGAGCACAACATCCTACCCAAACGTCGTGGAAGACGGTCAAAACGGCCCCAACCCGCAAGACATTGACCTCCACCCCGACGAAATCATCAACATCCAATTTACCAGCGGCACAACCAGCGTGCCCAAAGCGGCTTGTCTTTCTCACCGCTCCATCCTCAACAACGGCAAATCCATCGGCGACCGCATGCTGCTCACCGAACGCGACGTAGTCATCTGCCCGCCCCCCTTGTTCCACTGCTTCGGCTGCATCCTAGGCTACATGGCCACCGCAACGCACGGCTCCGCCATCGTCTTCCCCGCCGAAGCCTTCCACCCGCTGCACACACTCCACGCCGTCCAGCAATACGCAGGCACCGCGCTATACGGCGTCCCCACAATGTTTATCTCCGAGCTGGAGCTCCTCGCCAACGGCACGGTACCCTACGAGGGCTTCCAGCACCTCCGGACGGGCATTGCAGCGGGGTCGAGCATCCCCGCTGAGCTCATGCGCAAGCTGCACAAGACGCTGAATCTAACGGAGCTCACCATCTGCTACGGGATGACGGAGACGAGTCCCGTGAGCGCGATGACGACGACGGACGACCCCATTGAGAAGAGGATCGACAGCGTGGGGCGACTCATGCCGCACGTCACGGCCAAGGTCGTCGACGTCGCAGACCGCACGCGCGTCCTCGCGCCCAACGAGCGCGGCGAGCTCGTCGTCAGCGGCTACCTCACCATGCGCGGCTACTGGGGCGACGCCGGCAAAACGGCTGAAGTGCTTGTCCCCGACGACGAAGGGCGGATGTGGATGCACACCGGAGACGAAGCTAGCATCGATGAAGAAGGGTATGTTAAAATCACGGGGCGGATCAAGGATTTGATTATCCGGGGAGGCGAGAATATACATCCACTTGAGGTGGAGAATTGCCTTTTTGCGAATGACAAGGTCAGGGAGGTTAGTGTTGTGGGCCTGCCTGATGAGAAGTTGGGGGAGTGCGTTGCGGCGTTTGTCGTTCCGCATGATGGCGCAGTGATAGATGCGGCGGAGGTTAGGACGTGGGTGAAGGAGAGGTTGAGTCATCATCTTGGTGAGTTTACCATGCGTCGGGATCGGGGGAGAAGGGCTAATGGCGGGCAGTTCCGAAGTATGTTTTTCGGGTCGATGGGTACCCGAAGACGCCGAGTGGGAAGATTAGGAAGGTGGAGTTGAAGGATATGGGGATCGGGTTTTTGAAGGAGGGCAAAGGATTGAATTGAGGCGATGGCGAAGAAGTGAGGTCTGTATATAGGACTGAACACATGTCAATAGCTGTGTGACGAGGCATCTGCATTAGCTTGTGACATTTCATTAGAGTATATCTACTCAACAGAAAGAGTTGTGTGTGCAAATGCTCAAATGCCTCTCAGGGAAGACTTAAGTACGCGGTACATGCTCGATTGGAGATTGGATACCGATGAACACCACAATGCAGGCCGTACCCCCTTGTTGCTTTTACTAGTTTTGTTTTACTAAGAGCTGCGCACCTGCAACTCCATTATCTACGGTAAACAACGATTCACCTCAGAGAGGTAACGCAAGCGAGATGTTTCCACGATTTTCAACACCATCACTCATGGAATCTTGAATTCAAAATCAATACTTCGACCGGTCAAGCTATTTGTATCGGTAGGTGAACTTTGGACTCACGCAATGGAAACCATGCTATCATGAGAGTGGATTTTCTTATAGAACTTACACTAAAAGATCTGAGTGGGGTATCTTTCTACACAACAATGACTCAACCCGTCGAGCTTCGCCTTAGCCCTCCCAGCGTACCCTTTCGCTCTTCAATACGTCCACCAAACCAACAGGCAACAGATCTCGCTCACCGAGCTGCAGGCCACCAAACCGCTTATTCATATCCCCAACGTACAGATTGTATATCCACAGCCAGTACGGCGACGCGTCAAGCGACCGCTCGCGCAGCGTTGTCAGTATCGCCGGCAAAGTCTCCATGTGCTCCTCCGGCGGACACTCCTGAATATTATCGTACGCGTTCCGGAGGTGCACAGACGTCTCTTCCCTATACCGTGTGTACTCTTCGAAACTCAAGAACGGTTCGTCGGCCTCCGTATCCGTTCCACTTCCCTCCTTCGGTAAAGGCGAGTACTTTGTGTGCTTCGGTCGGTTCTCTCCGGAGTCCCAGCTTTCCTTGAGCCTATCATAGGCGTCCTTCTCCAGCTCGAAAGCACGATCGATGCGCTCCCCCGAATCGCGGAACGATCTTCTGTATGTTGCGAAGGCGTTGATGAGCGGGTTTCGCAGACCCAGACCACCCAGCTCATGAGGAAAGTAGAAGAAGCCGTCGGGGACTGACTCATCAGTGCCGAAGCGCTCTTTGAGCATGCCGCGCAGATAGTCTGTCACATTCACTGTTCCTGCATCCTTAAAGAGACTGCGCTGGATGTGTTCGTACGTCTCGATGATCATGTCGTTATGCTGGCGCCCGAAGCAATTCGCCGGCTGTCCGAAATGAGTCGAGAAGAAGCGGCTGACGTAGCTATTCCAGGCCTGTACCCACGCCATGATGCTCTGGCAAGCTCCCAGCTGGCGTCGCAGCTCTTCAATGTGCTCATCAACCTGCGCGCGGTCAATGACCCATCGGCCAGACGAGGCATCAAGGTTCAGGAAACCCCACTTGATGGGGCCTTTTGGCAGAGCAGCCGGCAGAGATCGAGGTGTGGCTTTGTCTGCGACAATAAGAGCCGCACCAGTCTTGTCCTCGTTGAGCTGTAGGCCCATGACTCTCGAAAACTCCTGCATCGCGTTCCAGGCCTGGATGCAGGTAGACTCCTGGCCCCAGAACCACAAGTCATCGTGGAAGCGATGGATATTCGCTCCTTGTGTGCGCTTGTTGACGGCGAAGTCAAGGCAGAAGAGGACTGTTTCGCTGAGCGCATCGCTCAGGATGTTCGACATGGGTATGCCGCATTTCCGTACCTGCGCTTCTGCATCGGGACCATCCTGCGCAAAGGCAACTGGCGCTTCGAGGAACTTCTTGAAGAAGCGAAGCCACTTGTCGGGAACGCCGAAGAACTTTAGCACGGCAAAGATCGTATCGTGAGGCAGCGATGGCCCGAACCATTTGAAGTCAGACTGTAGAACCAAAAATTCGCCGTACACCTTCGTGTTGAGCAGGAGCTCAGCGGTCACGAGACGCAGCATGGACTGCTTCGTCGCGAGTGGCGAACCGCGTGATCCAGATTGGTTCTCGTCCTGGTCCTCAGCGTTGTAGTCACGCTGGTCTTCAAACTCGTTACTCGGCAACTGTGTCATGAAGTAGTCCGCTTGGTATCTCTCACGTCTGCAATTGCGGACGTTCTGGCTTTCGATGCGTCCAGGGACGAAGTACTCCCAGCGTTGTCGCGCTTTCTTGCTCATCGAGCGGTATGGCGACTGTAGCCAGGCTCCAGAGTGATAGAACGCAGTGAATGCCTGCTTCAGCGCGACTGCCCATGTCTGGCCAACGAAGTGAAGTAAGATGGCCTGATGAGTTTCCTCGTCCATGTAGACGCGGTACTTGCCGTTGAGTTGACGTCGCATGTTCAGAGGGACAGGTGAGGGATCCCATTCCCACTTATCGAGCCCCTCCAGGTCCATGTTCAGCACATCAACTAGCTCCTTCAATACTGCCGGCTGATCGTTGAGGTCCATAAGTGCTTCGCGTTTGGTTCCTGCGAGCAAATCCGATCGAAAAACGCCTTTGATACACGACTTAAGTGTATCGACATCGAACCGTTTGGCAAGGGCGGAAGACTCCCATGTATCGTTATCATAGAGTGTGTTTTTCTTCCTCACAGGCTGCAATTCCGACTTGAAATCCATAACATGCTTCATGGAATCGCGTAAGTTTTGAAGAGGCGTTTTAGTGACCTTCTTTGCTTGCAATGTGCTCCCGAATATCTCGTTGAGGTACTCCTCAATTTTGTCCTGATCCACCTTGCGCTCTGTGAATGCATAACTCTCCCACTCTTTGCGCTGCTCGTGCATCTCCTTGCGGCCAACCGTGTCAAAGCTTTCGCTTACGTCCGTGTCCGAGTCGCTGCTTATCGCGTTGCCACCTGATGCGGAGCCTGCGGGGTTGGGGTGGTTGATCCATTCGATGACGAGCTTTCCAAACAAGGCTGCGTATTCGTACTTCACACTTGTCACGTCCAGTTCGTGTTCTAGCTTCGATTGCCAATCCGATAGGAGCGTTGCCGAAACAGAAGGGTCATGTTTGGCTTGGTGAATGAAGCGTTTCAGGTTTGCGATTGAAAGCTCGGGATGTTTCGCCGTTATACCATGCTGCTCGAAGCCGTCTAGCAAGGCTTCTACTTTGCTGTGATGGTTCGGCGCGAATGCGACCTTCGCGAGTATAGATTTTTTATCGGCTTCAAACTTTTCGCGGTGATCCGAGAGCTTGCCCAATTTGCGCTCGGTGACATGATGGAGAGTCGAAAGCGTAGGGGTTGCTATGTTGGTGTTTGATGATTGATGAAAGCCTCGCGAAGGTGTGTTTCTTGTTGTTGGGTGGGAGAAGCCGCCTCGACCTCGACCTCGACCTCGACCTCTTCCACGTGAATACATTAGGATAGGATAATGAAAGGTCGTGCTGGATGGTTTGAAAGTTTGATTCTTGATGAGACTCGCCATGTGCACAATCGACTCGCGTTTAAGTACGGTGAGCAACGTTGAGGCAGCAGCTCTCACGTGTGTGCTGGTAGGCCGCAGGAAAGCACGTGACAAAGCGCCCTATGTCATACAGCAGCCTGCACCGCTCTCGAACGTAATTGACGCAGGGCGGAAGGGCGGAAGGGCGTTAGACAAGATTCGATGGCCGCAGTTGTTGTTGCCTATGATGTTGGGCTAACCTATTCAGGTTGGATGCCTTGCCTTTTAGAGTCGAGATAGGCTTGGAACTCAATTTGATAGTTTCTGAGAAATGCATTACTCAATGTACAGGTGGATCCATCGACATTAATTGCTAACCAACGACTCCTTCTAATTTGGGCCCACATGCTGCAGGCGAAATCGTCCGGCGATGCACCTCTGTGCGCGTAGATCATTTATGCGTTAGATTGCTTAGAGGTAAAAAGGCCTGCTTCTATATAAGAGTGAGTCAAACTTCCAATAAAGTAGCTTTGAGATTAAAGAGAGTAAAGTTCCTAAGGTTACTTACTTTTACTAAGAAAAGAGAAAAGAGAAAAGAGAAAAGAGAAAAGAGAAAAGAGAAAAGAGAAAAGAGAAAGTTGTATTATAGGTACATAGACGCCTGCGCACAGAGGCGCACCGCCGGACGATTTCGCCTGCAGTATAAAGTAATGGGAGATCATGAAGCGGCCTGTTCTCTTTTTCTTCGCGCGAATCGCACAACCCTTGCCTCAAACCGGGTAACAAGCCTGTTCCAGCTCGGCGGCGGAGGTAGTGGAGGAGCATACGTTGCCTCATCATCCTCACTGGAGCTTTCGTCGTCCGATGAGTCGTATGCGTCCTCGGAGTCTCGTTCGTCGTCGGTAAACCTATCCTCATCATCATCATCTTCTTCTTCTTGGATGATCATTGGCTTGTTGTAGTTCCTGTCGAGCTCTCCAGGTTCTATACCCCAGCTTGCATCTTCAACTTCGCCGTCCCAGACTAGCTCAAACGACGAGTCCTCAATGGGGAAGCGCCACGTCTTCGCACACTCAACTATTTTCTCAAGCCGGTCTGCCTTCGCATCGAATGTCTCAAGCACAAGCTTTAGCTCTTTTAGATCCGGAAGTCGCCCTACGATTGCGCCCCAGCCACCATGTTCCCCTACGTCCTCGCCCGCGCGCCGCTTTGCAGCAAGCAGTTCCATGTAATCTACACCCTTCGGAAGACCTAGGGAATTGGGAGAACTGCCTATTGCTGGTTCAAGATAGAGCTGTCCTTGAAAGCTAAAAGGCCTGGTTGGATCGACACTCCAATTCCACCAATCCTCGTGGGTCAAGCGGAGGGTCAAATGTGTCAGAGGACGAGCCACCATCGCACGCGCCTTGAAGTGCGTCGCGAATGTTCCACGTTCGTAGAAAACGTTGTATTCAGTGTCAAGGAGATCCTCTGTGATTTCTAGTGTAAGTTCATCACCATCCCGGGGTTCTTTCTTCCCAATCTTAGCAGCACACAAAATGGGGAAAGGGAATGGATCTCTGCGATGTCCCATTCCCGGCCTCTTGTCCCGTGAATATAAGAATCGCGGTTCTATGTACGCGCCTGCGTGTCGATCCTTGGGGTGCCATTCTCTCAGCCAGTTTCGCAACTCGCCACCCTCCAGGGCTATTTGCTGGAGGCTGATATCCAGACGCTGGATGAGTGCCGCTTGCCAGGGGGCCAAAATTTTCAAGTCTGGTCGGAAAGGCCCTTGAAAATCATAGACAGTGTAGTAATTCAGCTGCAATGGAAGGCGGTACGTTTCTAGATAGATGGCCTTACAGCTCTCGACTAGCCCGAATGCTATGTTCGAAACCGGTAGTTTTGGCTTCCCGTTCGATTTAGACGAACGCCACATGAAGGTTCCGCGGGCGGGTACAGAGGTAGAATCTGTGAGCGCATGTTCCCAGATCATCTCACGGACTTCGATTGGCAGTCCAGTGAGTAGAGTGCATTGGGCTTGCGAATAGATGCGGTCCTTGGCTATCGAGAATGCGAGGGGCTCAAGGTTGCGGCCATAGAATACGCATGGCTTGGGAACCACCAAGTCGCGTTGGCATGAGCAGAAGTTTGCGCCATCGCTGTTGTCGCAGTCTGTATCCAGGAGATATCCGCGCTGGAGATCTGTCGTGTGGCGTTTCACGGTGAGAGTAAGGCCTGGACCCGCCATTTGGTGAGCGGAAAGTGGTAGATGTAAGGGTCATAGAGGTATGGCAAGGGAACGTTTAAGTAGAGTTGCCTCATGGTAGCCTGGTCACTGGGCGTGCCTAGCTCGAAATGGGCGGCCTCCAGGCATCAGCCAATCGACGGAAAGGACCGCTTTTATTGTTATCGAATACATTCGAGCCCTTTGTCCCGGGAAAATTGCAGGTTTTCGACATAGGGAGATGTTCAGAGTCGATATGTCGCTTTGCAAGCTGGTTTAGAAACTTAATGCGATACGTTGAGTTAGGAGAACGTCTCCATCCTTCAGGCCCAAGGATCAATAACTATCTTCTCTCCGCTCACGCCTTTGTGCAATTCTTCGATACCATCAGAAACATTTTCCAGGCCGCCCAGCAAATGTGGTGGCACACCCTTGATCGCTCCACTCTTGATCCCCTTCTCCATGAAACCTCCGCGAGACAAAAAATACTTCGCCCAGTCTGCGTTTTCAGGTGCGAGGGTGTTAAAACGGTGCATCCCTACTGTGATGTTTTCCGGCAAGATCGGATTTCCAGCCATGACAAGTGGTAGCAGCATGTGGATATACGCCTTAGTGACCGGCTTGCCTGCTGGGGCCAGGATCTTCAATATCGTGTTTACGCTTGGTTTCAAAGAGATGGTATCAAACCAGTAATCTATGGGGAAAAGATCGCGGATCTTCTCCACAGTCGCGGGCTCGCTGTGGTCAAAGATATGGTCAGCCCCGAGAGACTTCAAAAGGTCGAAGTTGTGTGGTGAGCTCGTGCTAATAACCGTGTAGCCAGCTTGTTTCGCATATGAGATGGAAAGTGAACCCATTGCAGACGATCCTCCCCAGATGAGAATCTTTTTTCCTTGTTCCTCTGCCGGGAGGGGTTTGGCTGGTATCGACGGGTAGTGCATCTTGAGGCCGTTTGAGGCGAATAGGCAACTTGGAGGGGTGTAAGAGCCAAGTGTGACGACTGTTTTGAAGTCGGTGTCTCCAATCTGAGGCACTTGTCAGCAATTGCGACACAATAAAGCCAATATCTCCTTCAATTAGGAAGCATGCTCAAGCCACTTTGAGAAATACATACCTCGATAATCTCGTGCTCTGACACTAGCGTGTATCTCTGCGTTCCTCCATACTTGGGTTTGTGTTGCTTGAATACTAGGGTACCGCAGCTGATCCGGTCGCCAACTGCTACCTTGGTGACGCCTTGTCCAAGAGCTTGAACAACCCCGCCAACGGGCCCACCTAGCACCGCGGGGTATTCCATTGGAATGACTGATAGCTTGGCCACCTTCTCATCTGCAGGTTGTAGACCCACGGCATGAACCTATGCCGTCAATCAGTCTGTGGAGAACGTACTAAGGGCCTGTCTCGAGCAGACTAGGACGTACCTTGATTAGGACCTCCCCCGGACCAGGTAGCTCTATAGGCGCATCTCGTACTTCGAAACGTCCTTTAGGCTCCAGTAAGAAAGCAGCTTTGTTTTCAGACATGTTGCGATTTATCGAGAGGGATGGCCTAGAGCGTGGTACCGGCAATACCTAGGTACTTATGATATGCGGGAAGCACGTTAGACAACGTAATCGATCGTTGCAACAAGCTTGTTTTAAAAGCAAGCATCGGCCGCACAGCTTGGCTTTATATATTCCACCCGGCGTCCCGATGCACTAATTCAGCGCGTGGAGAGTGTTGCTGTGGTGGGGGCACAGGGTGAGTAGATTAGCAATGTGAAGATGGGATTGACACCAATCAGCGCTAGGATTAAGATCTTACATAGCTTTAAACGTATCGCATCACACGAACAGCGTCATATACCTTCCTGCTATTCAACTAGTCCATCCTAGTGAGCAGGCCCCCTTCAACAAAACCCCCCAAATGAGGCATAGCCGCAGTGGACACGGCATTGTAAGTCATCGGTCAGCCTCGCAACGCTCACCATCACATCGCACGATATCCACCGAACAAATGATTAACACCATGATCGGGCAATGCCAACAACCGCACCACAACGAAGTGTGCCTTCGGAGAACCTACACAGCCGCACGCAGGATCCTCGCACGACTCGCTGAAATGAACATGGGGCCCACACTATACCCGTTCTAGCGCCCGCCTCATTGCTGATAGGCCGCATTCCTCAGGAATGTTTGTCGCACCACTTCTCAAACATTCAACTCTGTCATTTACGGCGTGCAGCTTGGCCTTCGCTGCCTAAAGTCCGTCCAGCATACATCAAGCCACCGCATTCTGAGCGCGCCGCCCTACACATCCCATCTTGCGCGGAACAAACGGAACCGAGTCACCTGAGCAGCACCGGCGAAATGGGTCCCCAACCACAGACTTCGACGTTCCCGGAGAACCTCCCGCCCCGCGAGACAACATGGAAGGACCGCAATTGCCCCGGAATGCGCAGCTGCTGGAGCTTCAGCTTGTCGTCCTTCAGTCTCGCAACGTCCGATAAAACGGTGCTGGCTCGTCGCGTCTGCATGATTGTGATCTTGGGGTTGCGCACAGCCATCAACATTTGGGACGTCGTGTGGTCGGCCATCAAGCTGCAAATTGGCTGGCTCATCGTCGGGGTTATCTTGGGCGTGCTCGGGTTTTTGTTCATTGCTTGGTGTTTAGCGAAGATTGGGGAGGCGACGGGGTACCGGAGGGTTTTGGGGGCGCGAGTGGTGAGTTTCTTGCTTCTTTTGCTGCACCACTTTGGTGACCGTGTCTGCATCTCTGCAACCTCGCAGAAATTGCAACTCGAGTGTATGTCGTGAGTTAACATCCGCCAGGGTCGATGGCATTTCGACGTCTTCCTTCTCGGCATGGCGATCATCCACTTCGCCATCTTCGTTGGTGCCTTCTTCTGGAGAAGCAGCGGCGGTGTAGGCGGCATGTGGCTGGTCATGTGGCTGCTCATCTTCGGTGCCGCTTGGGTAACGACGTGGGAGCCTGAGCCGACAAGCAGTGTCTGAGAGGTTGAGTCATGTTTCAACCACGACAGCTTCTACAGACGGGTTGAATCTGGGGGCTTATTGCGGGGTTGGCATTGCTTCGTGAGCGATTATAGTGCGCTAGAGGCACACGCATTGGAGCTTCTAATCCGAAAGTTGCAGAAAAAGAAGGGGATGTTGTTGCCATGTCCAGAATAACAATACCAGAACCACACATACAAATCCTACCAAATCGATGCTTACTACTGCATCAACAGAAACTCCACCACCCAGAACCTCAACCGATCTCATTCTCCTCTTCACTTTCCTCACCCTTCCGGCTCTCCATACACCCTCTTCCTAACAAACCACCCCAGCTCATCCTCCCCCTTATCCCTCCCCCGAACTAACTCCCTCACCGCATCCACCGCCCCCTCCCCAAACTCCACCAACACCAACCCCCCCCTCACACCCCCCGCCCCCAGCTCATCCCGCCTTACAAACCGCTCCAACGTCGTCCCTGCTATGACCTTAAACATCCTCACCCTCCCCACGCCCTCAATATCGGCAAACGAGCTCGCGGCATCGGGAGCGTCGGTCGCCCAGGAGAGGAGGTGTTTTGCCTGCTCTTCGAGCGCGGAGCTTGGCGAGGAGTTAGAAGGGGAGGGGAGTTCTTCGTAGAAGCGCGTGTCGAAGCGAGCCTGTTCGAAGATCTCATGGAGGAGTGCGTCTTTGGGTGGAGACTGGCCGTCTAGGCCTTTGAACTCGGGGGTGTTGCGGTACGCGACGTCGGGCATTTCATACACCGTTAGCCACGGGGCTGCGGCGGACCAGGCGTGGGAGGTGGGCTGGGGGTGGACTGGGGTGTGTGTTAACGGCACTGTTCCTTCGCTGCATGTTTGCGTTATGAAACACAGGCACCGCTTTTTGCGGGGGCAGTTCTTTAGGTGAAGGTTCTCCCGCACACTGCTCCCGTCTCCAGGCTATCGACCAACTTCTTCCCCTAGTCCCTCTCTGAACCACAAGAAGAAGTACACACATACCAGCTTCCCACCGCACCGCCCCCGGCACGCCCCCCAGCGCAGTAACCTCCTGGATATGTGTGTTCTCGTACCAGTCGCAGAACCGCTCCGGTGTGAGCGCAGGGATACCTGCACGCGTCTGGTCCCGCGGCGGGTACGAGAGCCGCGAGGACACCCATATGATGCCTTTTGGCATCCTTGGTTTATTGTGTGTGAGGAAGGGGGAAGGGAGAGTGTAAGAGAGGTTGAGAGATATGGGAGATTTAGTTGTGGGAACAGAAGACGGTGGGTGGAACGATTTAATGGTTCGGTCGTCGGTTGGGGAATTTGGGCTATCCTATGAAGTGAGGTTGATGATGAGGTTGAAGTTGAAGCTAGGGGTGGTAGTCTAGCATAGAAGCGTCGTGGATATCGATACCCGGGGTTGTGCGAGCCAAAGAGATGCGGGGTCCTAGCTACAACTCACATACCTCAGTTGCAGGCATCAAAGTAGCATGTCCGGTAGGCATAGGCA
Source organism: Karstenula rhodostoma CBS 690.94 (assembly GCA_010093485.1). Classification (NCBI taxonomy): domain Eukaryota; kingdom Fungi; phylum Ascomycota; class Dothideomycetes; order Pleosporales; family Didymosphaeriaceae; genus Karstenula; species Karstenula rhodostoma. The sequence goes on along the minus strand of MU001510.1, from coordinate 436,458 downwards.
CAATTATCACATACAATTTCGTTCGCGCTTCAATTCAGAACACGCCCAACAACGAGATCGACTTCTCATTACCACCAGCACATAGCCCACTATCGCAGAGTATCGCCTCATCTCGTCTAATGCGTTCCAATTATCCGCTTCACATCCGCCCAACAAGCACCAGCTCATGCCTAGCCTAGCCAAGAAGGAAGTATCATACAAAGGCCCGCTAAATTCATGGGCGAAAGTGGGAAGAAGCCCAACTCCAAGCTGCACCTGCTCGCCCTGGCGGCGAGGCGATCCATGCTGCGGGCTGCAGCCTGAGATCTGGCGTTGACCAAGAGTTGCGCTGTCAGACAGACGAGAGTAAATGCAATGGCGTTGAAAGTCCATCGCACCATCACGTCGTACGGGAGCCAGCTTATCGTGATCTGGACGACAGATGCTACCCACGGAGCTGCCTGTAACCTCGAGTCTTTGGTCTGGGGAGGGTATCCGTCAGAAACTCGTTCAATGCCCTCAGTTCTTCTCATTGTAGCGGTTGTTCTCGATGGATTGCTTGTGCCCAGGTGCCGTCTGCCAAAAGTCCAAACTTGTGATAACATCATTGCCCAGTTCGTCTTCATATGCATATATAATCTGTCTTGTGTTAGTACCTTGACTCTCAAAGCTCTGAGTGCTCGATTCACATACCTCTCTGGTGGATGTGTGCAACCACCTAATTTTTTCCGCTGTGACAATGTGTACAAGAGCTCCGCTCTCCATATGCCGTATTTCGATGAAGCTAGGCTCAAAAGCGAGGATGTAAGGATGGAAAATGGCAAATGCTTGCGGTGTACCTTCCCATGCAATTCGCCAATCTGGCCTGGCTCGCCATCCATTCCTGTTGACGAAGAAGGAGTAGTCTGTGTAGCAGAGGAGGAACTCGCTCGCCAAGCGTTCGATGTGAATCGGCTTGATGTTCTCCTTCCGCACGACGAAGTCGAGTGAGGTGTCGGCCTGATCCAGCAATGACTGTGTTTCCAATGTTTCGAGACTGACGACTTCGAAGCCCTTCGCACACCCAACGCAGAGCTTGGAACGTAGGAAGTGTATGGAAGTGGATTCTGTAGGAATGTAAAACTCCTTGTACGGCTTGAGCTGGTCTTGTCCGGTCGAGAGCATCTTGGCGAAGCCAGACTTTCTCGACTTGTTCGCCATGTTCTCTTTGGGCTCGAAGACTTTGATTGTCGTCGACAAAGTCGATGTCTTGACTGAGGCAACCAGTTGTTGACCCAGACAGATACCTGATTTGAAGAAGTTGGCATGACAAATCTTTCTCGGTCGCTTGGCAACCGCGTTGTTCTCGTTGGGATCCAACGCTTCCAGCGAGTACGAGAACAAAGTCTTGTCGGACAGTACCAGAACGATCTGATGTTGCTCAAGAACATCGATTTGCGTGACCGCCTTGCAATCCAGTACTCGCTGTGGTCTTTGTGATGCATCTTTCGGTTTGCGATCAGTAATAAAGATACCAGCATCGGTACCAAAAGCGATTTTCCGACCACCGTCTGATCAAAGTTAGTAAAATCTCGGTATGTGGACCCAGATACTCACCCAGCGGAACAGCGCAAGTGACTCGGATGGCGGCGTTGAAAAAGCCTTCATTGATGATCGTCCGAGTGAAGATGTTGCTTCGATCCCTCAAGTTCTTTTGTTGCGAATCGATATGCTCCATCCACTTTTGCTGGGATATCTGGGTACTTGCGTACAGAGTAAGCTCGTAACCCCCTTTTCCTAGATGTCTAAAAGTAATTGGATAAACCTGCTGCTTCGCTGCGTCGCCTTTCGGTGTTGCTGCAGCGATCGCCTTGGCACCCATCAAATTGGTGGAAGGGCGCTTCGCGATGCCTAACTTAGGAATGATCTCATCCATCTGGCCAATGACTAACAGCTCTAGTGGAATCGGCTTTTTGTAGACCTTCTGCTCTTCCCGCTTGTTGACAACCTTGGCGCGAACGAGAAGCACAGCATGGTCGAAGAGGTAGCAAGTGATGTCGCCCGTCTGTTCGGTTGGAGTTTTCTTGAGGGTACCCTTGAATACTAGTTGTCGGTTCTCGTCCGTCAACTTCAGATCGACAAACTCGCCAGGCCTGAACTTAAGATCCCGATTCAATTGCATGAGATTGAAGTGGTTTTCAGCTTTGCCGGACTCGATATTGACCTTGGAGAGCGTGTCCTTGATCATCTTGATAGCCTTTGGTATGTCTTGCTTGTCTGGGTTGTCGTCTGCGGTGTACTTCTGAATGTTCTCCAGGAGTAGAGGATATCTTGCTAGACGCGTTGTAGGTTTGGTAAGGTATCCGTTGAGTTCGAGCTTCCTCGACTCTTTCATTCGCTCCACCTCGTCCACGAACTTGGTGAACTGGACATTGGTGCGCTTCTCGTGCTCAAACTCGTACTTACCGAATAGCTGATTTGCGCCGTATATGATGAAAGGTGCGAAGTGGGGCACATACTCTAGGAAAATGTCGCCGATAGAGTCCACCACTGGATTTTTTTGTTGTCGCCGAGTGAGAGATTCTGCAAGTCTAGAGTTGACCATGTAAACATCTTGACAGTTCGAAAACACCGTCCTCACGAATTTCTCCCTCCTATGTTCTGGAATCGGCGATGTGGCGGGATTTCGCAGGGGCTTCATCCAGAAGTCTCTCAAATATTCCAAGTCTTTCACAAAATCACGCTCGGTGTACATTAGCTCCGAGATAACCTCCTGTCGCTTCTTTTCCTTATCAGAGACGCTCTCGGCGACCTCCTTGGACACAGTGTTGATCCAGAGTTTTTGTTCCTCCGAGTCGAGATCTTCGTGCAAACTAGCGTGAGAGGCTTCGCGCTTGAGACCGGTTGGTCTCAAGTTTAATCGAGCTTGTTGTTCCAATCGGCGTGGGCATGCAATGGAGTAACAAAGTCGATCGCGCGTACACGTAGGCGAATAGCATTCCGTCAGGAGGGTGAAGACACCATTGACCTGCTCTGCCCCCTCTTCCAGCATCGTCTCCTGGAATTGATACACCTCGTTGGTTGAGTCACGGAGCCTATGAGCGTATGTGACATCGTGGAAAAACCTCTGTGCGTCGAGCGAGCGGCCCAGAAGTAATGCAAGGTTCCGATCCGTGGTTTTGATGATATAAGCTATGAGGTCGACTGCTTCGGCGCCCGTGAAAGAGTTGTTGTATACCAGTCCGTCCTTCTGTTTCTCGGTGATTGGGATGCGATCCTTGAACACTTCGGCCACCCGTGAGAGCAGAGCGGGATACACAAGAGGAGAACGACGCTGAGCTACGATTCCTACTTGGCCACCTGTGTTAGACTGTGAGGAAGTTCGGTTGTTGCTGGTCATGGTCTGGGTAGAGCTGGGCCGCGTCACTGACGAGCTCATTGTGTCGGTACGTTCAGAGGGTGGCACGATTGTGGATGCCATAGACATGGTCCGGATCTGAGGTATGCTGCCCTGGCTGCCCTGGCTCGCATTCCTTGTCTTGCTTCCTGGTCCAGCACCCATAGGCAGCGATACTTGGTTCGGATCAGCCAGAGGCGCAGACTCCGGATCTCCCGACTCTCTTCTCCTTGAAGGAATAACTCTTCCACTCATTGTCTGCGCATACTCGGGGTCTCGGGAGTAGGAAGTCATGGACATGGTACGTTCGTCGGGGCGCTCTGGCACCACCCGACCTTGAGCAGTTGTTCGCGCCATGTGGTTTATGTAGGGCTGCTGTCGAAACGTGTTCGCAGGGGACACGTAACCTGGCCCTGGCGCATTGAACTGGGGTCGGGGTACGGCGGCCATTGATTGCGATCGGTACGGGTCATTGTGCATGGCTGGGCCAGGCCCAGGGCCAAACCGCTGTGGCACAGGCTTGTTGAAGGGTGGTTGTCCCTGTGGTGGCCCGCGTGAATCGAAGCGCTGGGGCTGCCCATATGGCTGACGCTCGGGCCGAAGTGGTCGAGGGAGATACTGCGGTTGGGGCTGGCGTTGAGCTTGCGGTGGGGAGATGCCGTCGGCCATCCTCTGCTGCGGGGGGTAGCCGTTCGGAGGCGTGCGGTTGTAGCCGTCGGGCTGCTGGTCGTAGTTGGCAGGCGGTCGCTGGTCAAACTGCGGTGGAGGGCGCCGATCATAGCCGTTTACTGGCTGGCGCATTGGGGGCGCGCGCTGCATCATGTCGGCCGTTTGCGTGGACATGGTCGCGGCTCGGTCATGCTGCATCATGGGCCTCTGCGAAGTCATGGTCTGCGAGCGCCCAGCCATGGCCGGGCTGGCTCCGAAGATGTTGGCAAAGGCGGCATCTCGGGCGCCAGTGGGTTGGCCGGGGCGCGCATACTCTCTCCCCTGCTGCTGGTTGTAGTCCGCCATGTAGCCTTCTTGCTGTGCAGGGCCCGTCAGCGCCTACTGCACATCCGCACGCACGAGGGGCGGCTCTGGGGACTGGTTTTGCAGGGAGCTCTCGCGGCGTGCTGTCCACGGGTCGGCGCGGTGGAGGCGGGGCGAGCAAAGCGGGCCAGGCGAGCAGAGCGGCCGTCTGGGGTGTCTGTATTTGTATGCGTGCAGCGAGCGTGCAGCAAGCCCGCTGGGGGAGGATCGCGGAGGGCCGGACCGGACGGGCTCGCGGCGGGCGATGCAGCAAACGAGGGTTGCTTATGTTCGCGGGAGTGGGACGGTCTATCTCCCTAACTCCCTAACTACAGGCCCAGCAGAGGCCGCGAGACACGCGAACGGCGTGGGCAGCAAGAATAGGGCGATGGGAGGGAAAGGATAGGGGCGCGGGGCGGGGTCGACGAATGGCCTTTTGGTGGCCTTGGTGTCGCTCATAGTACCCATGTGGTGCAGTTCGCTGCGTCGCCAAGCGTCGCCTCACGCTCGGGCGCTCCTTCCTTGAGCTTCTGCATGCATCATCACAGCTCCCTCCATCCAACCGCCGCCGCCCACGCCTCCACGACAGTTGCAGTGTGCGCGACAACATGGACAACCAACTCACCCCGAGCTTCGCGCCGTTCGTCGGCATGGTACGTCACGGCCTACCTACCGCATGGAGAGTGCATGGCTAACAGGGCACAGAGCGGCATCGCCTTCGCGGTGAGTCTCCGACAATCAAGGTAGCCGTGGGTATGAGTGCTGACTATTCACAGATGATATTTGGATGTGTGTATTGGAGACGAAGGCTGGAACATTGCGCAACTAACGGACTGCAGGTCTCGGTGCTGCCTATGGCACGGCAAAGTCGGGCATTGGCATCTCAGGTGTGGGCACATACAGACCTGACCTGATTATGAAGGTAGCACTCTCCAAATCTACATGCTGGCTTGGACTGACCTGTGCAGTGCCTGATCCCCGTCGTCATGTCCGGTATCCTAGCCGTATACGCCCTCGTCATATCAGTCCTCATCGCGAGCGACATACGTCCGCCCCCGGAGAAGAACTACTCCCTATACAACGGCATCATGCACATGGCCGCTGGCCTGTCGGTCGGTCTGCCCGGCCTGGCTGCGGGCTACGCCATTGGCATTGTGGGCGACGTGGTACGTGGACATGTGGAGTGAACTCGAATATCAGTCCACCCAGGCTAACCTTGGTAGGGTGTGCGCGCCTACATGCGCCAGTCGAGGATCTTCGTCGGCATGGTTCTGATTCTCATTTTTGCCGAAGTTCTCGGTCTCTACGGGTAGGCTTTGCAGCACAAAGCGTTCAGTTATCATACTGACTGAACTTTGCAGACTTATCGTTGCTCTCATCCTCAACACGCGCGCAGTGGGCTAGACGCACCGCCACGGTGACTGTACGACTACTTTTGGAGAAGCTCTGTCGCGCATCTTGCATCACGGAGTTACGGATTGTACAAACGCTGCTGGCGCGGGAGGGATGAATGGCCACGGAGCGGAGCAGTGTAGCGCGGGGGCGATATTGAGGGGAAGCACATTGGACCAGTCGCATCCTCCTGTTAGTGAATGTATTTTGGGATGGGAAAAGAATCTGAATACACGATGGCCGTTCTTGTGGAATGTTGCGGCTGATATGCGGTCTGCAGGGCATTTCGATGGCCAGGCATGCGTTTAGTCGGGTAGATGTTAGCCCCGGGGAGCACGTCGGACGAAGACGATAGTTTACCAGACTTCGATGTGGCGGGCTCTATTGATTTCTTGCATGGCACCAGTACGGAAAGATGCGTGATTCGCTGCCCTTTATACTCGACGTTAGGCGAGAAACGGATTGCAGCCGGTGAAGAGGGCGCTGCAGGTGTGTCCAGGCTGCGGCAGGCAAATGACAATCACCAGGCATGGCTCGCAGCCACCCCCCACGTGTCTCAATTGGGGCCCCGGGGGTGATGGCATCCTGATTGACGGAGGAGGGTCGCAGGCCGTAAGGGGAAGCTGGCGCGCTGCTTTGTTCGCGCCGTACTCCCCGCGCGGTGCGTCATCATCGCTCAGGCCCCGCCAGACGTCTTCGCTGACAGCTCCTTGTCCATGGTTGAGTGCGCCCAATTCCATGCGCCCGTGCCTCTCTCCAGGCGCCTCCCTGCTTGCCCCCCGACACAAACCGCCAGTCCCAGAAACATGCAGTAGACGTAGACGGCCCGCCCCGTGAACGACCTCGCGCACCTGCCCCCCCGATCTTTCCAAGGTTGCCCCCGCAATCGCTGCGCGTCCGCCAACATGGCAGCCGCAGTCCACAAGCTGCTGCACCCGCATCGCAGCAGAGACCATGCCCGGGAGGAAGAGCATGACCGACAGAACGCGGCTACCGAGCGCGCCCGCGACGAGGAGAAGCATACGCTTGCGCAGTGGCAGGAACAGAAGACGCCGCTCGAGCCCGGCCAGATTGAAAAGGACCCCAACCAGAAGATGGTTGGCCATTCGTCCAACGTGCTGCGGAGGGACGACTTTGAGCTGATCAAGACGCTTGGCACCGGTGAGTACGCTGGGACTAGGAGAAGTGAAAGACGCTGACGGGCGACAGGCACTTTTGCGAGGGTCTGGCTGGTGAGGGTGAAGAATACGAGGGACGGCGACGAGAACCAGGTGTTTGCGCTCAAGATCCTGCGGAAGCCCGACGGTATGCATGCGCCATCTCTCTCGGAGTCGTGGCGTGGCTGACAGCGCGCAGTGATCCGCCTCAAGCAGGTCGAACACGTTCGCAACGAGAGTGAGCAGTCCCACGAACACATTGTAGACATATCATTCTGGCAGAAGAGCCCTCTTTCTCGCTTGCCGAAGACACGCACGCGGTAGCTGTCCCCGCTGTTCTGAGCTGCGCTGAACCTGTGCCTCTAGGGAATGTCCTCGCTGCCGTCGCAGGCCACCCCTTCATAACGACAATGGTCGCCAGCTTCCAGGACCACGATTCGTTGTACATGCTGGTGAGGGAGAGGCATGCAAGCATCGCATTGCTTTGCTGACCGACGCAGCTCGATTACTGCCCCGGCGGTGAGGTCTTCAGCTACCTCCGAAGAGCCCGACGCTTCAATGAGCCCACGTCGCAGTTCTACGCTGCCGAGATTGTTCTCATATTGGAATTCTTGCACGACCGGGAAGGTGTCGCATACCGCGACCTGAAGCCTGAGAACATTCTGATCGACGCCGAAGGACATCTCAAGCTTGTGGATTTTGGATTCGCGAAAAAGGTCGACAACAGTGGGTGGAATCTTTGCAGAGAAAAAGATGTGGAACTGACATTTGCAGGGGAAACATACACATTGTGCGGCACGCCCGAGTATCTGGCACCCGAGGTCATCAGGAACACCGGTACGTCACCCGCGATACCACTCCACTGGATCAGCTAACCTTGCAGGCCACGGCACCGCGGTTGATTGGTGGGCCTTGGGCATCTTGGTCTACGAGTTCCTCGTTGGGCAGCCGCCCTTCTGGGACCAGAACCCCATGAAGATCTACGAACAGTGGGTCCCTCTCCTGCCTATCCCATGCCCCATCTTAACAACCTCCTACAGAATCGTCGAAGGTCGCCTCCGCTTCCCCTCCGCCATGTCTTCGGAAGCCCGCGACCTGATCTCCGGACTCTGCACCGTCGATACCTCCAAGCGCCTCGGCAACATATCAGGCGGAGCCAGCACCGTCAAGTCGCACGCCTGGTTCAAAGATATCGACTGGGACGCGCTGTACCACCGCAAAGTCCAGGGCCCTATAGTACCGCATCTACGGGGACCGGCCGATACGCGGAATTTCGACGACTACGAACCTGAGAGTATACATCGTGAGGCGTACACCAAGGACATGCAGGATAAGTATGAGGACTCGTTCAAGGACTTTTAGATGGTTCGGACGCGGATTGAACCTGGGCTTACGGTGAAGGGCGCGAGTTCCCAATGGGGCTTTGTATAAAGGGATGGAGATGCGCCACGGGAGGAAGCAATAGGAGATGCTCCTAACGAGCGACCGCTGGATCCAAGGTGGCTGGCTGGCGTCGATTTCATTCACATTTTCTTGGTTCGGTCTGGCTTTGCATGCCCGTTGTAAGCGCCGCACGAGTGAATGAACGGGATTGGAATGGTATATTGGAATGGATTGGATTGGGACATGAGATACCTGTGCATGAGAGCATGTCTTAGCTATACTCTAGGCGTGGATTTATTACTGGGATCCAACTAGCTTTAGCGTCTATGAAGTAGGTTGTATTTCTAGTAGGAAATGTCGAGTATGTCAAGTATGTCGAGGGTCTGGTATCTATCCATCCGCTGTGGTGCGCCCTTCTCATCTCACTCTGCCTCCCTTCCTTTCTCCCGCGATGAGCATATGCTTTGAATCCCTGTTTACCTTCACGCTCGTCGTCGTGGTTGTTACGCCCACCTTCCTCCCTTCCTGTGGGGCAGGGAAAGTAGAACATAAGTATCCTGAGCGCGTGAGACGCCCCGTGGGATGCTCGATATTAGGGAAGACATGCGAGCGACGCAGTAAGCGGTGTGCGTCCGGCCGCGGCTTCTGTGAAACTGCGAGTGGACGAAAGATTGCGTGTTCTCTGTGAACGGAGACTGCTTCAGCTGAGCACTTGTCCTGGAAGCGTGCCTCTGATAAGAGGTAGAATATATCATTTTGAAGGTTTGGATAGAAAAACAGCGGGGATCTCTCAAATGCGATGTCCTCTATATGGACTACCCGCCCCCAACTCACTCGCTTCATGCATTGGACTCGTAGGCCCCAACTCCGCCACGTGGTTCCCCGTCGTGGCCAGCTCGCTGATCGGCTTCACTGCTCCCGGTGCGCTGCCCTGCACATACTTGTGTTCCTGGATCGGTGTATACTGGTACGAGAAATTCGGGACTGCGGTCGGGCTTGTCCCACTGTCCGGCATCTCGATGGTCTTGGTTTCGCGGCGCTTTCTCGCGCGTCGGAGCAGGATGAGGATGCCTGCCAGGACCGCGGCGATGGCGACGAGGCCGCCGAGAATGATGCCTGCCATTGCGCCTTTGGAGAGGCCGGAATCGGAGTCGGACGGCGCGACGGGTGGGAGGGAGGTGGAGGTGGAGTTTGGGGAGGTGGCTGAGAGCTTGATCTGCGTGGTGTTGTAGATGTCCTCGTCGAAGTCGATGTTCTTGCCGGGTTTGCTGTTGCAGAGCTCTGTCAGAGTTGCTACGACTGTTGTGAGTGGTTAGCGCACAATTCGTACCGCGGTGGTATATGGAAGACTCACTGTTGCCCAATATTGTCAAGCCTTTACCGTCATAGAGGCACTTTATGCAGCTATGCGCGTTGGATGTGTAGTTGCTGTTGCTGTCGCAGTAGCTGTAACTCTCAGGATCGCTTTTCACGCGGTAGTCTGATGCTGCGTATATTGGATTGCATGCTGAGAAGCACTGTTTGTATGGTTCGGTGGAAGAGATGTCGTCATTGCTCTCCTCCGCGAAACGTCCGAACAAGCAATAATCAGCTGCCCCGCGGTTGTTGACTTGAGATATCGTTAGCTTATTTACTGCTGGAGTGGCGCATTGATATGTGTTCACTCACATAAGAACCATGTTGTATCTCTTTCGCCGCTTTCTTCGTCATCCCAGCCACTCGACTGCAGGCACGTCTGGCAGTCTGCGAACTTCTTCCCAACTTTTGTAGCATTCTTTCCCACATAGTTCCCGTCCATGCAGGCGAGATCGGGGCCGAACGTTAGGGAGGCATTCGTCCAACTTGGGTTGCCCTTGTTCGGGTCGTCGAGACACTTTTTTGCACAAGGTGAATTCGGTGCGACTTCAAGACCAGCTATAACCTGCAGGAACAGCGCGATGGAGTAGATTTGTCGCCTTATCATCGTTGCTGATGTGACACCTTGGTTTGGACGCGATCGAGGATGATTCAACAGTGGCCAATTCTCTCTACGCAGATTCGTGAAGGTTGCGGTGGAATGAACTGAGCAAAGAAGGCCTGCAACCTCTTGACACAGGATTCTTGTTACAAGGCGTCCCGCTCCTCCTAAGCCACGGTCATTCATTAGTTCTCGTGCTGGGGCTGTTCATAAGCACCTATGAATAGCCGAGCTAGCCTCAACGGGCTTAGTTGACTCATGGTTCGCGAGATCCTAGATCTTCGGCCTCAATTCAGAAGCCCGCATTCTTGAGGAAACGGAACGCGGAGCCAGATTCAAAGGGAATGTTGTAGCAGAAAAAAATTCGACACCATAATTAACACAGGTGCCAGTTCTGATAGATCCAACCAACATTTCTTCGGAGCATGTCCGAAATGCCCAGGTTCCTGAGGTTCTTCGCGCTGATCTTCCTGCCTCGCCCACTGTTTAAAGTTATGACCGTCAGCATTCCCGCCATTGAGCCTCCAAGATGGGGTTTAGGAACAGTCCGTGGAGGCTGGGCTCTGCACTGGACGCTAGGTCGGCGGATGCTCCTAGCGTTTCATGAAGCTATGACGCGCGCGCGGAAGCTGCTGACGAAGCGCAACTGATGTTTGCATCCACGGCAACCTGATATGCCCAAAAGCGGACACTGCGATTGCCAATAGCATGGAGGGCAACGATACGGAATGACATCGATTTCTAAGCTTCTCCCAGTGTGGCACAAAGACGCGCATAGAAGCTTCCCCAAACGTTAACCCTCATGGCGCCTACAAGACCCTTCACCTTGGTGCAGCTCCGAAGCACCTCTAGAACACTCTCCCGCCTCGCACATCTACAATACCTAGCTTCCGCTTCCGCCTTCACTCGACCGCACACCCGAGCTCCTTTCCACGCGTCTGCTCGGCAGCTACAAGACGACAACATGGCAGAGCGTCCCACCGGCCTCAAGGCAAACAAGGGCATCGAGCTCCTCACCTTTGGCACACCCAATGGCGTGAAAGCTTCCATCATATTGGAGGAACTCAAGGAGGCATACGGCACGGATTATACATGGTGAATATCCTTGGCGACAACCGCTTGAGGATGTGCGCTCACCACGAAAACACGTCTAGGCAATCAATCAACATTATGCAAAACATACAGAAGGAGCCTTGTAAGCTGTTCGTAACGTAGAGCGGCACACAACGGAGGCTGACCATATATAGGGTTCACAAAGCTGGGTCCCAATGGCCGCATTCCCGTCATCGTAGACCACGACAAGGGCGGCTTCGCGGTTATGGAGGGCCTCGCAATCCTCACCTACCTGACTAGGACTTACGATACCGACCACAAATTTTCCTTCACAGACCCGCTAGACATCAGCCGCGCAGAGCAGTGGATGGCATGGCAGCACGGTGGCCTCGGCCCCATGCAGGGCCAAGCGAACCATTTCAACAGGTTCGCTCCTGAGAGAATACCATACGGCATGCAGCGATGTAAGTAGAACTGCGAGACATCTAGGGCTTTGCTAAGTGGGTTTAACAGACACTGGCGAGACGGAGCGCCTTGTCGGCGTCCTGAACACGGCTCTTGAGGGCACCGACTATCTCGTTGGCAACAAGTACTCGATCGCGGACATTGCATCCTACGGATGGGTCAACTCGCTTCGGTTCGCAGGGATCGAGATGGATGACTTCCCGAATGTCAAGTCGTGGGCGGACCGTATCGGCGCACGGCCAGCAGTCCAAAAGGGATGTGCTGTCCCATCGAAGTCGCCTTTCGGTAATGACGCATATGCACAGAGTTTGAAGGACGACAAGGAGTTTGCGGAGAAGGAGGAGAAGGTCAAGAAGCAAATCAAGGCCGCGAAGGAGCAGTATGGATACAAATACGCCTCCCCTTGAGCTCCTCGAGAAGCTTGTCGAATCGGCGATCCAGCAGGACCATACGGTGTTGCTCCGCGGTAATCAATGAAAAATCAATCCGACCGTGGTTGCAATAGAACGTGAAGGCTGTTTTCAGTGACGCGAAGTGGAAGAGCGGATTCAAAGAGCAGAGCACCGTCAATGCACAGCTACCCCTCTTGCCGTTCGCGTCTTACATTTTTAGCCCTGAGCAACTCACACAGACCCACGCCGTTTCAGCATCGACGGCATCTCCTTCAATACCTACCTCTGCAGCCGATGAAGCTCTTCGGCGGCTCGCCTCAGGACCAATCAAGGCGGCGTTCACCCCTGACAGCAAATACTCTTGGCGTCCGTCATAGGCGCCTGGCCTTAGCGATTGGAGATGCAGGGCGCCAGGTTGGCTGGGCCCTCTCTACACGCGCCAACGTGGTTTTTGATGCTTCACTCTGTTACACACGCTGGATCGCATATAAGACCTCCAGACAGCCATCATGCCCACAGCATCACATCTTTGCGAGTCTTCGTCGCAGCATCCATTCACTCCAGCAGCTGCGCTGCTTTGTTTTACTACTATATTTATTGGCGTCTGCGTCTAGAAATCCCGTACGCTCCATTATCAAGTTTCCAAAGTCCTTTGTCGATCATTGTACAGAAAGAGCCAGCCCTTGTCCACGAGACGCAACTGCCATTTACAACACACCATCCCACTTCAACGACGTCACACGCGATAGCATCCCTGCTCACCACCATTTCTTTGAGCGCGACTTGTCACCAACAACGACAATAGCATTGTCGGCATTGTGCGCGTCCCCGTTCTTTTGTCCCAGAGGCAGTTATAATAGCGACTACGTTCCTCTGTCGTCACCACTCTATCGCACTCGCACTCACACACGTGTCGCGCGCAACAACCGACTCACAATCCCCTCGCCTTGCCTATAAGAGCCCCAACTCGCACCACCTAAAGCAAAAACTTCCCGCGTAAGCGCTCCAAGCAACTCTCAGAAACCCGCAGGATTCTGACAATGATTCAGATCTTCCTCATGGCTTTTAAATTCCTATCCCGCGGCTCGATGAAGGGCGAAAAGGCCGGCATGGCGAATTCTCTAAGGGCTAGTATGTCGGCTGGCTCCATTTTCCGCATCCTCATGCGGTTTTTCCAGTTCCTAATGGGCATCGTTGTCATCGGCCTCTACGCCCAGGATCTCAACCGCGCCCATAAGGCGGGCGTCAAGTACGACTCCAAGTGGATGTACGCTACCATCACCGGGGCTCTTGCGTCAATTTGGGCCATCGTATGCATGCTCCCACTCGTCAAGGCCTGGTTCCTTTTCGGCATCGACTTCGTCGTGTTCATCCTGTACGTCGCAGCGTTTGGCATCTTCGGCAAGATGTACATCAAGGAAGATGCCGAGGGAAACGGCGGCATCATCCGTATGAAGAATGCCGTGTGGATCTTGCTTACGAACATGATCCTCTGGTTCATCACCTTCGTCTATGGATCAGTCGTCTTCTGGAAGTACTGGAAGGGTAAGAATGGTCCTGCCGTAGCTGTCTGACGTATCCGCTGACCTCGTTATCCTAGGACGTACGAGCTTCACCGGCCGCGCCCCTACGCATCCCCAGATGTCTCACGCTTAGTCGCGAACCCAGAAAGATGACGAAGAGTTGGCAGACTTGTGCTAACTTGCGATACTAGAGGACTGCGATCAATATTACATTGAACGTTTCCGTCTAGACATTTCGCCATCGCGTCCATTCACCACACCAATTCTCCTATTGTTATGTTTTTTTCACATCGATATACCCTGCGTTGCATTTTGGCAGCCGTTCAAGCGTTGTATTGTACGATATCTCTATCTCTGCAAATTCATATGTCTCTCTATCTGAGCCGAATCTTCAAGATGGCGCATTTCGCGTCTGTGTGTGAGCGTTTGACGATGCATACAAGAACGCCTTCTAGCTGTTGTTGATGTATTCTTTCTTTTCTGGGTAGAAAGCTTTTCAGGAACGCCTTGATATGTTAATGAAGAACGAATTGTACACTCGGCCAACGTTCCTTTTCAATGTCGATAGCGTGATGTGCTAAACCACCAGCTGACGGCTCCTCGTTGGCGCAGGCTCCAAGCTAGCCCCAACAGCCCATCGCACTTGGCTGCCCCGCGATTCGAGCCCAACCAACCAGTGCGCATGCGCATGCGCAGGGTTCGAGGGTGGGGCGGTGCAATCCCATCTTCCATTTTCTATATTGCCTCCCTAGGAGTGGAGTGGTGATCACTGGAATGCAAAAATTTGCGGTCATGGTCATGGTCATGGTCATGGTCATGGGTGAAAGGCTGAGCTTTAGCGTGGGTACCACTTTGCCGTGGAGCAGGAACACGAGGGTCCAATGACTCAGCAAGTAGAGACGCACGAAGCCCCGAAAGTCTGAAACATGCACGCAGGGTAACGTAGGCGAGATATACTAGAGTAGTCCACAGTCAATGCCGCATGCAATGCTACTCAAAATCATCACATCAGTCTTGATTCTTCGTGACAACACAACGTCCACCACTTGTAGTCGAAAGGGAGGCAGCAGTGATAAACCGGTACGGCGGGGTAAAGCCAAGGCGCTAAGTCCCCAAGCCTCAGTGGCTGTGATGCTCGAGGCAGTCGCGTCATATTGTCATGCTCTCCTTCTCTGCTATATAAAGAATAAACCTCAAGCCCCACCGCTTGCAGAACCTCCGTCGGCCTTAATCGCACATCGCTCAACTTTACCTCACCCGTTGACAAACAAACACACAATCGTGTCCTCTGATGTACGGACAGCAGCCGCCTAACCAGGGAGGATGGAATCAGGCGCCCCCGCCTCAGGGCCAGTACGGATATAACGCGCCACCTCCGCAACAGGGTTGGGGGGCTCCACCGCCGCAGGGAAACTATCCTCCTCCCCAGCAAGG
Source organism: Karstenula rhodostoma CBS 690.94 (assembly GCA_010093485.1). NCBI lineage: Eukaryota > Fungi > Ascomycota > Dothideomycetes > Pleosporales > Didymosphaeriaceae > Karstenula > Karstenula rhodostoma. The sequence goes on along the minus strand of MU001510.1, from coordinate 421,336 downwards.
CTATCAACAACCTTACGGTGCGCCTCCCCCTCAGCAGGGCCACGGCCAGTGGGGAGCACCACCTCCTGGAGGGCAACCGGGCTATGGAGCACCTCCGCCCCAGCAGTACGGCTCACCTGCACCACCGCAAGGTCAGTACCATCAGCCGCCGCCTGGTCAGTATGGCGCTCCTCCACCGCAAGGAGGTTATGGGCAACCTCCACCACAACAATATGGCGCCCCACCGCCCCAGCAACCCGGATATGGTGCCCCTCCGCCTCAGCAGTACGGCGCTCCTCCACCGCAGCAATACGGCGCTCCCCAGAGTTTCGGCCCGCCAACCCAGCCCTCGTTGGGATATGGCCCTCAGCAGACTGCGAATATCGATGTGACTCCAGATATTGAAGGGCTCCGGAAAGCCATGAAGGGCTTCGGCACCAACGAGAAGATTCTGATCCAGATATTAGCCAAGAAGGACCCCATTCAAATCAACACCATTCGCCAAGCTTACAATCAGCGGATGATGCGCGACTTGATCAAAGATCTCGAGAAGGAGACGTCAGGCTATTTCGAGAAAGGCTTGGTTCAGATTTGCCGCGGCCCGCTTATCGGTGACTGCTACACGCTCTACGAGGCAATGAAGGGCATGGGCACCAAGGAGGCAGCTCTCGACGATGTGCTTATTGGCCGATCGAACGCTGATGTGAATGCAATCAAGACCGAGTACCAGCGGATCTTCAAGAAGACTCTGGAAGCCGACGTAAAGGGCGACCTTTCAGCCGCAACCGAGAAGATGTGTAAGTGAAGTTGATGAATTTCGGGGAATGACGGTTCACTAACAGCGAGGCAGACTTGATGGTCATGGCCGCCCGCCGCGCAGAAGACTCGGCTCCAGTACTGCCGCAAGCCGTCGAGCAGGACGTCACCGAACTGCAGCGCGGTATGGGTAACATGATCAGCAAGAACGCTAGTTCCGTCTGTGACCTTTTGTTCACTCGGAACGATGCTCAAATCCGCGCCATTGCCCAATCTTATCAGCAACGATTTCACGAGCCTTTAGTCAAGACCATCAAATCGAAGTTCTCCGGCCACATGGAGGATGCGCTGGTGCTACTCGTCGAGCGAGCAGTTAACCGCGCTGAGGCTGAGGCTACGCGCCTTGAGGACTCGATGGCCGGTCTAGGTACGAAGGACGAGCTGCTGGTGCAACGTGTTGTCCGGTGTCACTGGGATCAAGGTTTCATGAGGGCTGTGAGCGATGCCTACCAGCGAAAATATGGCAAACCCTTGGTCAGGAGGATTGAGGGCGAGACAAGGGGCGACTATGTAAGTGAAATCACCACGTCGGTGGAAGCAACCGCTAACACAGATTCAGGAGAAGTTGATGGTCGCTTGCGTTCAGTAGGGTGATACACCCTCTTCGACTGTTTTCCTTTTGTGTGTATTCTGCGATGACTCCAAATAATGCTTTAGACGACTTTGGACTAGGTAAAGGTGTGCCTAAGAGGCCGGGTTCATGAGGTGTGAAATATCACAAAACCAGAAGATGCAGGATCTTCTCTTTTCCTTTCTATTCTTCGTTAGACACCAATTCTTCTCTCCAGTTCATAACAGTGATACTCCATACTAACCGCAGTTCGACACACTCATACCAGACCGACATAATGATCTGCGGCCGCAGCGCGGTGCTACCGATGGTCGAAAGCTGAGGAGCTCAAGTGCAATACACGACAAAGAAATTTCCGACTTCAGCGAATAGTGTGGGGTGATGACGACTTTGTCATTTCGAGGCAAAGACGGGCACACCCTCCGCGCGTACCAGAAGGCAGCATTCTCAACACCGTTGTGCATTATATATTTGAGGAGTCTTGTATCGCACTTACACGACACAGTTATGAGCATGGCTTGTCTCCAATTCCGGCGAACTATTGTTTGTTGTCATCTCGGGTCCCGCCTTGACCGGATTGATACGGATTATCCCGTCCAATGTCACCATATCCCAACTTCGTTGCTGGAATTACCTGCATCTTAAAAAGAGGTCACATCTTATGATTCCGGTGTTACTGGTGAGAGGCTGCGCCGTCTGTCACCCTGTCACTGGAATCTTAGCTTCCGCTTTTTGTGCGCCCTCGTACCCAAATGCATGGTTTCGACCCTGCGTCACAATATGTAGACGCAAATTACGCAATTTGTGTGGAACTGAAAACATGAGTGGACGCCGGCCCCTTTGTCGTTGATACCAATGTCCTGGTAGCCGATCTGGTCACGAACAACCCGGAGCCTGATGATGGTTTCGTACTGGGGACTTGGCGGTCATCACGCTGCTACGTTCATGTAACGAATCGGCCTACAATGGGCAGATTGCCAGCCTGGATCGGAAGCTAAGCGCTATGAACGATTCATACACTGGACACGGCCCGTAGCTCACGCTTCCGAGCCACACGGAGTCGGCTTTATCCGTGAGTCCTTTGCTACACGTTTTATACACCAGATCGAGGTTCTCGTGTTACTGATATATACACTTTGCGTACAGGTCAGAACCTTGGATGGTGGCCCTCACACGACTATAAAGAGCACAGTATTCCTTCTAGCATTCGATCTACCACTAATCAAGTCGTTCGCTTCTTGTATATCGAACCACAATGCCTGCCATCTTTGCATATCTCCTGCTCGCCTCGGCAGTCAATGCCAAAGTGCTGCCTCGCGAGGAAGCCCGCACGTCCTCGAAAGACCTGGCGAGTTTGGCACCGGTAGCTTCGGTGTCGTTTGATGATCCTGAGACCTTTACCATCCCCACCATCTTCCCTAGTTTCACCATCATCAATCCTTCATCGTTCCGCCCGATATTTCCATCAGCAAGCCTCTCTCCGCCAGGCTTCTCAGGCACCATCTCCGTCGGCATTCCCAGCCAGGCACTCTACCTTACTACCACGGTCTCAGCGTGTACCCAAGCCGACGGCGAGGTCATCGACTCCATCGTCGTAGTCGGCGTCCCCACTGGCACCTTCTCACCCGGCATTACCAAAACCATCGTGGTCCCACCGCAGGCTGAGCCTACCACAGTGACCTTCTACGACTACCTTCCAAGCAACGCCACAGAAGTCATCATCATCGAGCCGCTCCCCGGCAACTGCGGCCCCATCATCACACCCACGAGCGCCTTCACCCCCACGGGCACCGAAACGTCCCCCGAGCCGTCCAACCCGGCCGCCGTCTGCCCCACGAAAGGCTGCAGCGGCGCCGTGACCCGCGCCGCCGACACCGTCATCAACGCCATCAACGAAGTCACCCTGCTCTCCTTCAGGCTGCAGAGCGCGGCGCGGAAAATCGGCGCGGGCTTCTTCCCCCGCGACGACGTCAGCGCCAACGCAGAGCTCTTCGGCGGCCCCATCACGGACGTGGCGCTCGGTCTCACCAGGATCGTAGAAACCGTGCAAACCGCGCTGCCCACCTTCATCACGTTCCCGCCGTTCCCGCCGTCCTGCTCGTCCGACACCATCGTCCTCGCGTGGCTCGAGTTCGTCCGCGTCCACCAGGAGCTCCTCGCCATCCTGATCGGGCGCTCTGGCCTGCTCGAGACGGGGCCCATCAGGCGCTCGCCGGTGAGTCTGGCTGATGGGATGCTGGTGGGGCGCGGGGAGCAGGGCTTCGTTGGACGGCCGATTGCGGTGGCGTTGAGGGCGTTGGAGGGCGTCGTGGATACGTTGGCGGTGGGGATTGTGACGTTGGTGCCTGGGAAGAGTGAGTGCTCCAGGGCGAAGAGCGATGAGTTGAAGGCGAGGATTCGGAAGGCGCAGACGAGTTATGAGGGGTAGGTAGATTGGGGGGGTGGAAACAGGGGTTGAAAAAAAAATTGTGCGAGAGGGGAAGGGAGGGGAGGGGGATGGTACTTTCTTGACGCTCTTTTGGTGATTGTTGGTGCTTGATATGGGTCTTTGGAAATAGAGTGTATCGCACCTCTTGCGGTGCGGATTCTTTCGGAACGATGTGCTGGGGAATTTAGGGGAAATTTCAAGTACGACGTTCGTTGACGGTACATTTTAGCAGTCGTATCTTGCTGTGCCTGCCAGTGCATTGGATATAGCACATATGGTATGCGCCCCGAGCTGGTGCGCAACTTCATGGTGCGGTAGTTCTTCATCCTGAGAGCAGTTGCAATAGTAAAAGAGACGAGCTTGTAAACGTCACTGATGACCTGGAAGCGCAAGGTGCTTAGAAACAAGCTTAGGATGACTGTAATTCTCCAGCCTTCCTTCCATGTGCGATTAGGCAGCGCTTCGTGGGAGATGATGTGCTTTGATAAGGGGTTGTGATGATCGTGGATTTAACACTTTGGTGTGGTGAGCTCGTTTACAAGAGATAACCTTTCACAAGGCTATCGAGAATCGTTCGATGGCAGAGTTGAGGGTTTATAGCGTCTGATGAGTATACTATTTATGAATGGCACAGAAGTTCGTACAAACATGCATTGCTTTCATGATTCGTCTGATATCTAGACCAAGCATGAGAAGTTGCGCTGCGGGCCACTGACATGTCGTTGGTAACATGTCTGAAACGGAAGTCTGAAAGAGAGCAGGTAGCGCCAAATCTCAGCAAGGGGTATTGCAACGACTATGAACCAAGAGTCTCTCGCATTTGGACACATTATTTCATGTGTTGCTCAGGGTTTTACTTTTCCGTCATTCTCAAGGCGGCGTTTTACTCGTCAGTTGTCCCAGGGACATGTTACGAGAAGAGTGTACGTGTCTACTCGTGAAGTTGTGCATTCTGTACACATTCCTGAGCGCGAAAGCATACATTCTTTGGCATAGATGACGTCATGGAGTTGGAAAGTCACATATACAGAGATGGTCCGCACGCTGCAAGACGAATCGACTCGGTATGTTTCTGCAACCGCCGTGCTCGTCTCGACAGAGGAGGACCGCATTGCACGCAGCGACGATAGGATGTCTCGCAATCGGCCTCGCATCCTATGGACGATTCAAGAGGTGGAAGCCAAACGATAGGCATGCGCAGGATCATGTCGTCTCGGCAACCTTGAAAACAGGAAATGTAAGATTGTCGCGGCGGAACGGTTATAACGGCGCCGAATACAGACTAGTGGTGGCTCGTGCAGGGTAGCGGCTTCCTCAGGACTCGATGATCAGTGCTCGATGATGCTGGATCAGTGATTCTGCCACGGAGTGAGACAGCTGCACGGCATGGGAATGGCTTGGTATCGAGGGAAGGCTTTCAGCAGAGAAAGAGAAATGTTGAGAGTCGAAGCGGCGCGGACTGTGAGAAGGATGGTAGGCAGAGAGTCCGGCATCGCATCGCAATCGGGATCGACGGGTCTGTGTTTCACGACTGCAGCAATGGGACGAGCGGGCGGCTGCATCGCCAGAGACGACATCTCAAGTCAGAAAGGGAGCACGCTGGAGAGGCTCGGTCTCGAAGCGACAGCTGAGCGACCTAGTGAGGGTGCCACTACGGGCTCTCGTATCGCACGCGGTGCCCCCTTTTACGCTGTGGCATCTGAAGGATCCAAGGACCAAGGGCACAGCACATAGCCAACGACAGATCCACGTCGCGGGCAGGCCTCTAAGTAATCGCGGGCAGGCCTGTAACTAAATCTAGTTAAGTATATATAAGGGGTCTTATAGGCTAAAGTACTATATAAATAAACTATATTATAGTATAATTTACTATAAATATATAATATTTCTTAATAGTAAAACTACTATAATATTATTAGAGACTTAATAAGGTAAATTTAATTAAATAAAAGTCTAGCTATATAGGAAAGTTTTATAATATATATATATATAAGTATAGAGGTAGCTTATATATAAAATTAGTTTCTATTAAATTTTAAAAAATTATTTACTTATAATATTATCTATTTTAAGTTAATTCTTATTAGTTTTTATATAGTATATAGTATATAAATAGAGATATTAGTATATATTAAATTATAGGTAATTACTATCTATAAAAGCTCTTCTATATATATATTAATATTATTATATATTATTTATAAATACTATATTAGCTACTTAAAAATAGCTTAATTATAGGCTAGTAATACCTATAAATACTATATTAATTATTTAAAAATAGCCTAATTATAGGCTAATAATACCTATAGATATTATATTAATTACCTAAAAATATAATAATTATAGGCTATTACCTACTAATAAGTTTCTATATACTAAGTAAAAGCTATATTACTAATTAAATTACTAGCTAAATTACTAGTTATATTATCTAAATATCTATATTATTTAAATTTATAACTTATTTATATAGTACCTATATCTAATATTACTAAATTAATTTATAGAAAACTATAAAAGTTTTTAGTATTAGTTATTAGCTTATAGATACCTATATTAGTACCTCTAATAAGTAGTTATTATTAAGGTACTTAGCTAATATAGGCTTATATTTAATACTTTAAATTAGATATTTTATATATTAAATAATAGGCTTAAGTATATATTTAGTAAATAATATATAGGGATTTTATATATATAATATCTACTAATATATATTAAAATTAGTAGTTTAAAAGCTTACTAACTTATAATTTTTCTCTATTATTATATAGCTATAAGGTATACCTATTATAGCTTACTAGAGGCCTCTATAATAAAATAAAATATATTTTATATTTTTAACTTTCCTTATATATTTATATATAAATATTAGTTATTAATATATAAATATAATTATATAGTTAGTAATATAGCCCTATATAGCTTTAAATATAGGATTTAATATTTAATAAATAATTTTACTAGTAATAATATTATTAGTAAGCTAGTAAATATTATTCTAATCTTTATAAAAGCTTATAAAGTATTTATATAAGTATAAAAAATTACTATTAGTAGTATTTAACTATTATTTAATATAAGTATATATATCTTTAACTTTTAATATTATTATTAATTTATAGTATAAGTAATAGTTTATATAATAACTAAGTAAAGTATTTATATAATTATTTAGCTAAGTTTTATATAGATATTATTTTATATATAAGGATATAAATTTAATATTTTAAAAATAATTTTTAAAGACTTTAGTAGTTTTTATATTAAATATTTAATAGTATATCTTTATAAAGTTCTTAGTCTCTAGTATATTAATCTAGTTAGTATTATTATAATATTAGCTAAGCTCCTCTATATATATAGTATATATATAAGTCTATACTAATTTATTTATATATTATTAATAGAGTAAGTATAGAATATTTAGGAAACTTAATATAATAATATTAATAATAGTAAGGTTTTTATTTATAATAATAATCTTTAGCTAGACTTTAAGCTTATTAAATAGTTTTTTTAGCTAGCTAAAAATAAAATTATAGGCTCCCTTATTATATATTAATATAAGATATATACTAAAATATACTATATAATTACTACTATTAAAACTAATAATATTAAGTAGTAGTTAGTTATATTTATTTATCTTAAAAGTATAATTAATAAGAAAAGTATCTAATATCTATATAAAGACTTACTAGTAATATAAATAAGTAAAAAAGAAATAAATAATATAATTATTAGTATTAAATTTATATTTAGAAAACTATAAATAGGAATTCTAGTACTAAAAGCCTAGCTAAAATAAAATAGTACTAGTTAAAAATAATAATATATTAATTATACTAAATACTAGTCTTAGACTTTAGATAAATATATTAAACTTAAAAAAATCTAGTATATAACTTACTTAAAAAAGTATTTTCTCTTTACTAACTTTTTCTTTAATAGTTTTATTTTTATTTTTAATTATAACTCTTTATACTTATACTATAAGTATAGGTTATATATATTATTATATATTAACTAAATATCTAGAAAGTTATAATATAATATTTTTTTTTTTTTTTTTTTTTTTAATATAAAGTTACTATTATAACTATCTAGTAATAAGGAAATATCTAGAAGTACTATATAGTTCTATTAAATAGCTTTAAAGGATAGTACTATTTATAATAAGAGAGAAAGAAGAGCGTCTATAGTACTAGACTTAATTAACTAAGTATTAACCTACCTATATATATTATATAATATAGTAATACTATAATACTATAATACTATATAATACTAGTAGAGTAGTATACTCTTTATTTACTAATACCTAATATATAATTATAGAGAAGTTATAAAATATTAAGGATATTATAATTTAAAAAAGAATATAAAAGAGAGGTTATTTACTAGTAGTAAATAACTTATAATATTATATATAAAAGCTAGCTCTTATAGAAAGAGACCTATACTATATCCTACTCTATTAAAATAGCTAATAATAATAAGTAACTAATCCTTAGTAATAAATATAATATAGTATATACTAGTAGTAAACCTATTAGTAACCTAGATATATCTAATTATATATATTATAAAATCTAATATATTATCTAGTAAGTTAACCTCTATTAATATAATAATTAACCTAGTATATAAATACTATAAGTTATAGCTATAGATTATATAATTATAGAGTCTATTAGTAAGTTTCTTATATATATATATATATATATAATTACTAATCTAGAGCTTACTAGAATTACCTTTATAGTAGTTAACTAGGAATAAAGACTTTACTAGTAAGTAGTAAGAGCTAATTATAATAGTTCTTAAGGGTTAAGAAGAGCTAGACTTTATAGTAAAGGTAATTATAATTAAATTAAAGTAACCTATATAGTTAATAAATATAGAGTAGGTAGTAGTAGCTTTATAGGATATATAAGAAAGTAGTAGGTAATATTAATAGTAATAATAGATAGGTAATATTAATAGTAATAATAGATAGGTAATATTAATAGTAATAATAGATAGGTAATATTAATAGTAATAATAGGTAGGTAGTATTAATAGTAATAGTAATAGTAACGGGGTAATATACTAAGCTATAAGCTATAAACTATAGGTAAAAGTTAAGGATATTAGTAAGTATAGGTAAGGAAAGTTAGTATTAAATAATAGTTAGTATTATACTAATAATAAAAAAGTATAAAAATATATAAAATAAGTATTAAAGAAGGATAAAAAGCTCTCTTCTATTATAAGTATACTATATATTATAGAGATTCACTATAAGGTAGGGTAACTCAATAAAGTAGGGGGGATAAAAAGGCGCGTTGTGCTTTTACCAATACACGATAAGTATACTATATAGTCCTATAGGCCTGGATTAGGATCTAGACTAGAATATAATATTACTATAATACTATATATACTAATAATAAAGGTACTAAAGTATATAATTACTTTCTACTTAATATTTTTATTTTATTACTTATTTTTATATTTAGAGTATATATATATATTCTTATATAATAGGTAATTATATAATAAAAATTATTACTTATATTTCTAACCTTTTATATATAGGATTCTTTACTCTAAAGTCTCTAGATTAAGTATATTTATAATAATAATATATAATATATATAGATAACTATATTTTTAAAACTTTATATTAAACTTTTAATAATTCTCTTTCTTAATATACTTATATCTATTATATTATAGATACTATACTTTATACTTATATTATTTACTAGTAATATTTCTATACTACTTAGCCTTTTTATATATAATTTAATATTTATAGCCCTAGTTATTTAAGAATTTAATTACTATTAGTAATAATAATAATACTATTTTAAGTACTAGTTTATAAGTATATAGAGGTTCTTTATATATATAGAAACTAATATAATTAATATTACTATATATAATTAGATTTTTAAGCTTATATTAATATAGTATATAGATACTTATTATATAAGTAATATAATACTACTATTAAATAATCTTTAAAGATTCCTTAATAAGTTCTTTATTACTAGAATTATTTATAGTATTATTAATATTAGTATTATAAAATATTTTATATTCTTTTATATATTTATTAATAGTATTATTACTAGAATTAAATATAGAAGGTATAGATATTTAAATTATAAATATATAAAATATTAAGTCCTATATTAACTTTACTAGTAATAAGGTACTATTATTAATATTAGAAATATTAAGAATAAAATTTAATATAATTATAACTAAGTTTTTATATAAAATAAATATATAATTAATTAAATTAATAAAGAGTAATAGCTAGTATTAGTAATAGGGAGTAATAGATATAATATATAATATATAATACTAGCTAAAATACTAATATTAAAGATTTATATATTAAATAATATAATAGCTTAATTATTAAAAAAAACCTTCTTTCTATAGTAATTTACCCTATAGAGTAGTATTCTAAAATAGCTCTTTAGCCTGTATAAAACTTAACTAGATTTAATTACAGGCCTACCCGCGATTACTTAGAGGCCTGCCCGCGACGTGGATCCGCCAACGACGTGCGTCAGTGTGGATGGCGGACGGAGGACAATTTCGCAAGATGCGGCAGGATCTGGGGCTGCTGTTATCTTTGATGAGCAGCCGGGACGATGCTGGGCACTGGGCACTGGGCACTGGAGAGCTTTGGCCGCCACCGGCGGACTGGAGTAGTGGTAGTGTGTCTGGAGATTTCAGTGGGCTGCAGCCAAACAATACATTGGCTTGGGGGGCGGAGCGGACGATGACCGGCGGCGACAAAGGCGGGAAGAGGTGGCCATGTCTGGCACCAAGGCGCGACGCAGGAGAGAGACAAGGCAGATGGACAGAGGCGATAGCGCAGGCAAATCCTGATTCTGCTGGCAGCGCTGCGGCTCTCTTTTGCGTCAGACGGCGCTGAAGGCTGGTGGTTGCCCCGGCGCGCGGACGCTAGGCTTGAAGAAGGAAGGCGCGTCATCCGTGGGCGCGCGTGCAACCTTTCCCAGGCCGGCTCTGCGTGAGTGTCTCGCAGCAGAAGAGGCGCTGTCATCAGACCACAGCCTTTTTCCAGCAGAGACCCGCTCGTTGGACTCGACCAGAAACACCTTCCGCACGCCCACAGTCGCTCTTGAGTCTTGAACCCGTGCATCGCCCGCGGTCCGTCGTAGCAACCCATCGTCACTGCGAGGCTGGGCCCTGCCACCGGAAACGCGCCGTCGCTCAATCCACCCATTACCGACCCACCACCCACCGTCGCGGACACCCGCCGCGACACTTGCACAATGGCATACCAACCGCCACACCACTACCACGACGAGCGCGACGTCTCCCCCGTGCAGCCAGACAGCGCAATGATACCCCCGCCCCCGCCGCCGCACCGCACTCCCGTCGCCATGGACAATCCATACGCCCAGCCCCAAGGCCCCGGAAGCAACAACTATTCCGACTATTCCACTCCAGAAATCACCCCCGGCGCCGACAACCTCGGAGCCCATGCCGCAGGCGGTGGCATCAACGGCCTCGCAACCGACCTCGCCAATTCACACGAGAGAGAAAGCGGCGTGCAGGCCATGCGAGACATGGGCACCAACAACTACAGTTCCCCCATGGGCGTCCCGCCCCACAACACCCCCTTCGCAGACGCCTACGCCTACGATGCACCCACGCCTCCGCGACCGATACACTCGCCCTACAACGTCTCCAACCAGACACTGGGCTCTGGTCCGTTCGGAGCGGCAGGCGCCTACTCCAGTGCCAGCTCCATGCACAGCTCACAGCACAGCGCGCCTTTAACATCGCCGACCGCCGTACCCTACTCCGACAATCCCTACACTCGCTACTCCTCGTCGCACTTGGATCTTGCCCCGCAGATGGCCGCCATCAATCCGAATGAAGTAGCAGATGACGACGACTGGGGAATGACGCATGCGCCAGGCCAAGGCAAACGACAGTCAAGGGGTTTGTTCACTCGCGAAAGCGCAGCAGGCGCAGGCGCAGGAGCAGCGGTCGCCGCCGGTGCCGCTGCAGGCGTTGCAGTGGCTGGGTCGAGTGATGGAAGCGGAAGCTACAATTCCGTACCAACCACCGAGAACGTTGTGCCCGCAGCAGAAAGAGGGGAAAAGTCCGAGTGGCTTGAACAGCAGAATCACGGCCGGAAAAAGCTCATGTGGATGGTAGTCGCCGTCATCGCTATCGTCGTCGTCGGTGCTATACTTGGAGGCGTATTGGGAACCGCTCTGAACAAGCATGGCGGAGGAAGTGCCGGGTCGGGGAAAAGCAGTTCTGAAGCCGCAAGCGATGTTGCTGAAGACAACAAACACGACCTGAGCATCAACTCGGACGAGATCAAGAAGCTCATGAACAACCAGAACCTCCACAAGGTCTTCCCAGGAATGGACTACACGCCTCTCAACTCTCAATATCCCGACTGCATGCACATTCCTCCGTCGCAGAACAACATCACACGTGATATGGCTGTCATGTCGCAGCTTACCAATGCTGTCCGCCTCTACGGAACTGACTGCAACCAGACAGATATGATCCTCCACTCGATCGACAGACTCGAGCTGACGGATATGAAAGTCTGGCTCGGCGTCTGGCTTGGAAACAACGATACGACCAACGACCGACAAGTCTCCAACATGTGGGAAATCATCGACAAGCACGTAGTACCCAAGTGGAAGGACGGGAAAGACCACCAGTTCAAGGGCGTCATCGTCGGCAACGAAGTCCTCTTCCGCAAAGATCTCACCAAGACCGAGCTACTCAAGTACATCACGACCATCAGGGACAACATCACCTCCTTAGGCAAGAAGCACAACGTCGACGACACCAAGCTACCTATCGCTCTTTCCGATCTTGGCGATAACTGGACCTCTGACATGGCTACCAAAGTCGACATCGTCATGTCGAACGTGCATCCCTTCTTCGCCGGTGTTGAGGTCGATAAGGCTGCCGGCTGGACCTGGGATTTCTGGACGGGTCACGATGTAGCGCTCACAGCGAGCAACGCTTCAATCAAGCAGGTCATCGCGGAAGTAGGGTGGCCTACTGGCGGCGGCAACGATTGCGGAGAGTCTGACTGCACGTCTGACACGCAGGGGTCCGTCGCGGGAGTTACCGAGCTCAATCAGTTCATGGAGGATTGGATTTGTCCCAGCATGAAGAATGCGACCGAGTACTTTTGGTGAGTCTCGTTCATTACAGGGCCTGAAACCAACGCTAACAGAGACAGGTTCTCCGCATTCGACGAGCCGTGGAAGGTCATGTATAATGAAAAGGGCAAGGAGTGGGAGGACAAGTGGGGCCTCATGGACGTGAACCGCAACCTGAAGAAAGGCATCACCATCCCCGACTGCGACGGCAAGACTGTGTCCTGATGACCAAACCCCACTGCCGTTACGAGCGAGCGGCTGTTACGAAACGAGTTGCCGATGCATGCATTCAGCTTGGCGTTCTGCGGCGTTTTATACCGGCTGGTTTGGTGTTTTTCGCTCCTTAGCCGGCCCGGTGTCTGGTTTTTTTCCCTTGTGCTTTGGTGGACGCGCACGACACGTTATGTATATTGGAGGAATGGGATCGATCGATTCGCGCGCCCGCTGCGCTGCTTCTTGGCAGCCCAGCTGTATATGGCCACGGCTACGGGAATCTGTGTATATCAGGGATTATATCTTCATGGCGAGGAGTCGGCGTCTTTTCATCTTCGTGTATCGTTTTCTTTTTCTTTTTCTGGACTATGAGCGGAGTGGGTTTTGGGTTTGGAGTGTTGCTATTGAGAGACGTTGGCATAGTGAGCGAGCGCTTTTTTGCGATGCATAGGAGCTGGAGCTGTAGATAGAGGCGGTTTGGGGAGGCTGTTGGGAGAGGCGAATATATACGGTTACGCTACGAGTGCGATTAGTGTGGTACGCGTAATGTGCGTGCGTGATGGGATCCACCGATGTTGGGGGGATCGTACAACGATGTGCGCACACCGGCACTGGTCTGCGTTAAGTGGAGGCTTTGATGGGGGTGGGTCGGAAGTAGGGACGTGGGATACTGTGTAAGCCTGGGCGTGGGTAGCACGCAGAGGAGGCCAGGAGGCTCAATGCCCGCCACACTATGTGACTGTTTTGTGGGACCGAACCAAAAAATTGGAAGCGGCTTAGTCTCACGAAGATACGCAGCAGCTGAGGAGCAGCAACCGTTTCTGGTACTGGTTGAAAGACCCACAGGACTGTGCATTGTCTTGTTCTATTACTGGAACGAACCATTGCAATTTTTCAACAGGCGCTGATGGCATGTGACTTGTGTACTAGAACACGGAGACTTATGTCAATGGCAGTCGGAACCTTTTCGGGTTGTTCTTTGGACGAGAATATGGTCGTGTGAAAGGAGTCTTGGGTGAATGCAAGTCAAATGGCTTCAGTACTTCACCAATCGACCTAAATAATAACGGTACAGATCCCAGAGGGCTTTACCCACCGCTTCAGTCCAGCCATACAAACCAGCTCCATCCACCAACGCACCGCCCCCCCTACAATCCAACTTACCTATTTATCTGCAACCCAATCCTCAAACACCGGCCTCACATCCATCAAGCCATTCACCTCGCCCCACTTCGCATCCGTCGGCGGATTCCCCACCTTCCCTCTGTAGTGTCGAAAGACCACCTCCGCATCATACGTCGCCCACCGAACGCAGTCCGGATAGTACTGCGTGCTCCGCTGGCTCGCATAGCACGCATCGAACGCGGCGGGCGTCCCCTCCTCCACCGTAACCCACTCCCACACCGCGTTCCGCACCACCTTCTTGCTGAGATTGAACCAGCTCTTCACGCCCGTGGCGTGGGTCCCCGCGAAGGTGAAGTTGGAAACGACCACGTTCTGCACCGTGGCAGTGGCGTTGGCGGCCGTGGGCGCCGAGTTGCCCATGGTATCGAACATGACGTGGGCGCCCATGAAAGCGCGGCGACAGGAGACGTTGCGCACAGCCACGGCGTCGGTGCCGTGGTCGAACGAGAAGCATGTGCCCACGGGGCTGTCGTTTTCAGGCAGCGCGCGGAAATCAATGTCGACGTTTGCCATGGTCACGTTGCGCACGGCGCCCATCTCGAAGGCGACGTTGTCGAAGGCAGCGTACGCCGCGTTGATGCCCCCGGCGCTGATTTTCAGCCCCTCGAAGCGCAGCCCCGAGCTGTCGCCCTGCAGGCGGAACACGCGGTCCTACATGTTGCGAAAGTGCAGCTTCTCTACGCTGACGTCGCGCGATCCGTTCGTCACCAATACAAAGGGATACCCGCCCTGCTTCGGACTCCACTGGCTCCGCCGGTACCAGCTCACCGCGTTGCCGTCTATCACCCCGGTACCGGCCACGCTGCGGATGCGGACGCCGGTCGCGTTCGCGATGGTGAAGACGGCGCGCGAGCGGTCGGCGTAGTAGGGCAGCTGGGAGGCCGCGAGGATGAGCGTGCCCTCGATCTGGACGTTGCAGTCGCGGCGGGGGGAGAAGTCGAGGGGCGTGAAGAGGCTGGAGGCTTGGTCTGCGGGGAGCACGATGGTGCCGCTGGCGCCGCAAGAGGCGAGAGCGGCGTTGATGGCGGGAGAGTCGTCGATGGCGGCGAAACCGTTGGCGAGGGGGGTGCATGTGGTGTTTGCGGTTGCGGTGGGGAGGGCGAGTGCACGCAGTGCAAACAGTGCTACACCATTGCTGCACAAGGAGGAGAACCGCATTGTGGGATGTGCTGCTGTTTCTCGGAGGATGTCTGCTGTCATGTACTGAGCATCCCCCCATTTCTTATGCCATCCGGGAGAATTTCTGCAACGGGCAGTTGCATTGTAGCATGCACCGATGTGGTATTCCATACAATGCAATGCAATGCAGTTGTAGCATGCCTGGGTGTGATGTTGCCGTTGCTGCAATATCCGGGTCCGCGCGCAATAGCCATAGTAGTTGCTGTACCTTTATATTAGCCGTTCACTCTTGCAAGAAGTTTCGACACTGCTAGAGCCCCGACTAAACAGCACACGAGTTCTACAAGGAGTGATTGACTGACTTACGAGAATGGACGCTGAGCGTCACTGCTCGCACTATCAAATTGCGGAGAATCAGTATGGAGGTAGAAGCAAGGTACTCACATCTGGACACAGGAAGGCTCGCCCGCCGACATAGAGACGATTGATGTGATATTGTTACCGCTCTACTCTACCATACCCCTCTAGCTCTACGATGGTATATGCACCGCTTCAACGCACGAAAGGAACAAATCCAAAGATCAGGAGCCCTGAACATCTTCGCTGTACTCACACATGCAACCACCCACGCCCCAGATGCTTCGGAAATGTCATGAGTAAACCAAAGAGCCTCCTCGCTACCTCATTAGAGAACAACCATGCGCCGGAAGAACACCCAAGATTCGCAGTGGGAAGGGACCGCAAGCCGACACTCATTTCTTCCACCTGAGCTTGCCCAGTGGGCCCTTCCTACCATTGCCATCCGTCTCCTCCTTCTCTTCCTTGTCTTCTTGCGCTCGCTCATCCTTCGTTGGTATCCTCGGCTGCTCCGCGAACCGGATGCCTGGTGTTTTCCTCGCGGCAGCCGCTTGCTGCGCGGTGTGCGATCCACGACCCGTCTCGAGCGGATCACCACCCTCCTCGGCGTCAGAGTCTGACTCTGGAGACGACTCATCGCCACTGCCCATACCCAATGCGCCAAGACGACGCTTCCGCTCGGCGGCTGTCTCGCCTTCGTCCATGCGTGACTTGGGCAGTGGTTGAGAGGAATCGATTGCGCGACGTGCCGAGTTGGAAGGTGACGAGGAGCCTGTGAGGGCAGTCAGACGACGCCTTTGCTCCGCAGAGGTCTCTTCCTCTTCGTCATTGACAACTTGCGGTGCTTTTCCTGTGCCTACGCCCGCGTCCGCGTCCGCGCCCGCAGAACCCGATTGTTCAGCTGCTTCGCGGCGGCGGCGCTGGGCTGCAGTCTCACCTTTACCTTTTTCCATGGAGAACTTTGCAAGGTTCTGGCGCACATCGTGGAAGGGTATGTCTTCCTCGTCGCTATCAACAAGTGTGAGTCCTTCGGGGCCGCGTTTGAGCTCTTCGTCGTGCGCTTCTGGTGAATCAATCTTGTGAATTTCAGCCTGGCCTTCCTCGCCCACAACGGGCGGGACCTTTGCAGAAGAAGCGGCGCCTCGACGAGATGCGTCCTTCGCATCTTGATGAGCCTCAAGTTTGATACCTTCGGGGACGTTGCTCTCTTGAATAAACTTGGCGCGTGCCTTGGGGTCCATGCTGGACATTTGCTGAATGAATTCGGCTTTGCTCATCCGACGACCGCCAGCTGTGACCGTAAAGCGAATGCGTTCATCGTCTTCGTCAAGCTGCATCGGCTTCTTCTTCTTGCCTTCAGTGGTCCCGGACGGTTCTACGGATGCCTCGCTTTCATGCTGCTTGTGCGCTGGAACACCCACATAGGTGCCCATCTTGCGCAAGCTCTGCATCGCACGGCCGCTGGTCTCTGCCATAGAACCCTTGCCATCGACACCAGGACGGTTTTTGGGCTGAGCGGGAATGTCGTACTTCTTGAGCACCTCGCCGTCTTCGTCTTCAACAATGATAGTGTTGCCGAACTGATAAGCAAGTGCAGGGCCTCGCTTATCGGGTCGCTGGGCCCTCGGAGGCTCAGCTGGCCCAGCTGCCGTGTGATGCTTGCCTGAGAAGCTCTCCATCCGCTTGCGCCATTTGTTGGGATGCTCCATTGCGTTGATTGCTTTCCCGGGAGCTTCCTCCAGTGCACCGCCGTGTT
This sequence comes from Karstenula rhodostoma CBS 690.94, assembly GCA_010093485.1. Lineage (NCBI taxonomy): Eukaryota > Fungi > Ascomycota > Dothideomycetes > Pleosporales > Didymosphaeriaceae > Karstenula > Karstenula rhodostoma. The sequence goes on along the minus strand of MU001510.1, from coordinate 403,733 downwards.
CAGTTTGTGCAACGCCGTGCTCGACATCCTTCTCTTTTCCGAGCCGTACCGCTTCTTCGTTGTCATGCTGCAGCCGCTCTGCAGAACCCTCGTTCGCGCCGCTCTCACGGACACCTAGAACGTTGCCCTCTTCGTCCTCGATCACGGTCTTGTCTCCCTCTTGGTATATCTCTTCTTCTGACATGGTCCTTCCTTTCTCTCTGGCAGTCGCAGATCCCTCCGGTGAGTCGTCACTCGGCCCAGCGAGGGTATCTGAATCCCTTTCTTGCAACGGCGAGGCGGCTTCATATGGATCGCGATTTCCTCTGTTAGGTGTGATTGCTGATTGCGAGATTGGCCCACCAGGACCGCGTCCAACGTCCCAGCCGCGGCCCCTTCGGCGCGCAGAAGGTCGCAGGGAACTGGCACGGCTTGCTCCTTCCTCCTCTCTTTGGCGCCGCAAGAATGAGCCTGGGATTCCAACACTCGGTAGCCCGTCAGGTCCAGTGGTGTCCTTTTCATCGAACGAGGATTCCGAAGGTCGGCGACCAAGAGACATGGACGACTTGGAGCGCGACTGGATGCGCGGCAGACGATCCATCCAAGTTGGTCCGTCTTCGTTTGCTTGAGTGTAAGACAAGGAAATTGTCAACGTGTTGATGTGTTTTCCGAGCGTGAATACTGCTATCGAACTTCCGTGCACCAGGATACTACAAATGACCAGGAAGCACGTAATCGGCCAGATCAGTTCGATAACATGGCGATACGGAAGGTCTGGGTCCTTTGGTATCTCGGCCAGAGGTGTCGTTTCCTCAGTCTCCAATTCTGCTCTTGCCAAGATAGCAACAAACAAACCACCGACTCCGATTGGACCGAAGTGTCCAGCGAAAAGTGCCTCTCGCCAAGTTTTGATATCCGGAATAAGAGGTTTGAGTGCAAGCATGATTGGTATACGACGGAAAAATAGGACGAGCAGACCGAGCACGACCAGTCTCCAAGGCGTGATTCCGAGAACGTCGGAATTGAACTGCTCCCACGGGATGATGGTCCCAAAGTAAACGAAGAATGTCAGATTGATCAACAAGTCGATAACGTTGGACACATGCGACTCCTCTGTCTTTTCAAGAAACCAGCCATCATTTGAAAAGCCAACTCCGCAGGCAAATCCAACAAGCAGATCGTCCATACCAAGCAGACTCCCGGAACCAGCACAGAACATGGCCAGGACGAAATAGAACACGAGGAAACTCTCACGGTCGACCAAGTCGCGGTCATGGGCATATCGTATAGCACGACGAGCTGCATAGCCGACGCAGACTCCATAGATGGCGCCAAAGATGCATTCGTATAGAATGGTGTAGCAAAACCAGTGCAGGGCCACCTCGTTAGGGTGATGGTGGTAGCGAATGATGTAGATGGCCAAGTAGACGAATGGGAAGGCCATGCCGTCGTTGCAGCCAGACTCAGCGGAGAGCAAGTCGCGCAAATGTTTGGGCACGCGCTTTGCGAACTTGCCCTTTCCGACCACGGAGGAGGCCAGGACGGGGTCGGTGGCGGTGACACAGGCGGCGACACAGAGACTGTCGAGCCAATTCAGATGGCTCCCAAACATCCACCAGATGAACAAGCTCGTGATTAGCCAACCAAATGTCATGACTGGAATCAAGAGCAGCGTGACCGACTTCCAGTGCTTCTCCATGTATGCGCGGGGCAATTCGACACCGACGGCAAAACATTGTACGACAAGGACAATGCGAGAAAACTCCAGTGTGATCAGGTCGACGTTACCCCATTCTTTCGGGTTGATGAGGTCTGCGGCGTGCGGGCCGAATATGATACCGCATATTGTTGCGACGGTAGCTTCGCCAATGTACAGCCGCTCTTTGATGACGGACGAGCACAACATGAACAGGCTCGTAAAGCCGCCGAGGATAAGGTACACCAAGTGCGGATTTGTTATAGAAAGATGGTCCCACGCCATGGTGAAGCGCCGAGTCTCGTACGTGTATCGAGTGTATGTGTAACCGGACTCCTGTCCCAGACCGAGGGCGAGTGGTACGCGGGTTGTGGAACGGTCGCACTCGAACGGCAGGCGTTCAAGGTCTTGTAGTATAAAGACTGTGGATGGCGATAATGCAAACGAGTGCAAACGATTTATCTGGGCAAGATGACGTCGGCGCCGATATCTGAGAGTGCAGAGGTTCGGCTGCTCGCGCGGTTGAAAGATGAAGGCTTCGCGGTAGGCATGTATGTAGTCGCCCAGTCGCCCGCCTGTCAATGTGCCGTGGAGGCTCTTTCCGTTTTGGTGGAACGCGGGGGTGGAAGTGACTGCGCGGGCGGCGGTGCTCTGTGAGAGAGCAGGTGGTCAGTCCAAGTTGGGCACCGAGAGGTAAAAGACGGCGTTGGCGAGAATGGTGGGAAAACTTACGGAAGCTAAGGCGAGTTATCCACTGCCGTGGCACGCTGGAAGCTTGGGAGGGAAAAGCGTCGAGGTGCCCGTTCTTGTCCGCTGCTTGGGTCGCAACCGATTGCGGGACCGTGGATGGTCGCGCGGCACAGGCAAATCGGGGACAATGCACTCCAATGCGCGCAACTGGGCTCTTTGGAGGTCGGAGGGCGCGCTGGAGAGGGCTCGCAGCGCAGAATGTGCAGGAGATATGGACGACGAAAGAGCAGGATGGTGGCCATGTTTTAATGCTAGCGTTACTCTTCACTCTTGGAGCGCCTGGGCTCGCGCTTGGCTGACCACATCCCGCTCCACCTGCTCAACCTACTCACCCGCCGAGCGCCTCACGCAGAAGCATGCTTCTCCGCCATGGAAAGACAAGACACGCAAGCAACTGCGCGACCGGAACACGGCAACGGCATCCTACAAGCAACACGTGCGGCCCACGGCTCGAAGCTTGCCCCTCTGGAGACGCTCCAGAGCAAAGCTTGAGGCCTCGTCAATCTCTCTCCGCTTGCCCAGCCGGCACTAACGAGCCGAGCGCCAAGTTAGTACACCTCGAAGCGGGCGCGGGAAACAAACACCTGCATTCGTCCTCCTCCGGGGCTGCGGCGGGCGTGCCCACGTGCGATTGGTGAACCTACCGCTCGCACAATCTCGTCGCATCACATGATGCTTGAGCTGCAAGCAAACTGCACACCAACTGCACACCAACTGCACACCAACTGCACCAATCGTCCACGAATCAGGCGCCCTCTATTGGTCTGCGGGGCCGCGGGCGTGGGGTGCAGCGCACCAGCAGAGAGGTTGGAGCCGGAGCTCCACGGCAGGGCTCTGAAGCACGTGAGCCAGCGTAGGACCTTGAAAGTCCACCGCCACACACGGAGAAAACGTGCAAAGCGGCCATCCGAAGCCGTGGTGGTGAAGACGATGGATATTGACATGCGCACGCTATATACACGGACCCCGCTACCTTAGATACAGCACCCGCCAACCTCAAAACAAAGCGCCCCAATAACATACGATCAAAACTTCCTTGCCAAAACCCCTGTCCGGCCAGATCCATCTAGTCCCACCCGGGACCCGAAAGCACAATGTCGATGCCAACGACAGTACTGGGATATACCCACCAAAACACCTCCAGGGATAGCCCGTATGCAAAATATGAGAAAGAAATAAACAAAAGCCCATGTGTCGCCTAACCGATCAAGTGCCATGACAAAACACGATTGAAAAACTTTATGCAATGCTTTGGCCGTATGCATCATCATGCCTAAGCCCTCCTTTTTACATTCCGGGGTCGTGTCGTCATGAAGAAACGTCATTGTTTGCCTGTCAGTTCCCGACCGGTAACCAAGTTCGCCGCTCGTCCAAGGATCGGCTGTGTATACGGCTTCCTGGCGTTAGAGGAATTTCGACTCGACTCCGCCCGCCGCCTGTTCTGCTATCCCCAGACTCGCCTTCGCTGTCATCGTCGTATGCTGATAATCTGTTAAAGTAGTCCGCCAATCCGTGCGTCGGGGACGCAATGGTTTCGTAAAGTGGGGGAGGCGTCTCCAGCGGTGGTGGAGGCTCCTCCTCCTCAAAGGGCGGTGGGTTGAACGAGGGAGCTCGTAGTAGGTGCATCGGTCGCTGCAACTGAGTATCGGCGGGACCACCAATATGAGCTGCCTGTGGCCGTGCAAGCCCTGGACTAGGGATCGCGACATCTGAATTGATACTCGAGCGACCCATAGAGCCCAATGTCGGCACAATTGAGGGAGGCGAAGTACGCCGCACAGGAGCACCTGGACATCCGCATTGCGGCATCTGGTGGTCTGCATTCGGCGATTCGGGGGAACTATAGGCAGGAAGAGCGGTGTTCGCCTGTGTAGCTTGGCAGGACAGGATATGGAATGGCGAGTCAATGGAAATCTCAAAGTGACGCCGCTTCGTTGGGTCGTTCTGGTCCGGTTTTGAAAGCCGCATGACAATTTTGATCCAGTGATGTACCTGAATGTTCTGATACGTTGTGTCGAAGTGCAGCCTGGAGGCCTTGTCCTTCTCCCTCATATTGTGACAGCTTGGCAATTGAACGTTGAATTCCATCTCAGTCGGTCCAATGTTGGCATCTCCAGTCGATAGGTCGCCTAATAGGTTGGTTGAGTCTTGAACCGTAACATCTTCCCCACGTGAAGCAGCCGCTCTCTGGTCATACGGAACACCACCTCCAGAAACAATTCGCATAGTGCTACCGGGAAATGTGCTGGTCGCAGGGCCATCGGCTCGTTTCTCGAACAGCTGTACTTTCCGGACCGGTTCCATTCGGTGCACCCGCTTGTTTGAGCAAAAATACTCGACGTTCTCAGTAACAAAAACCTTGATTCTGTGGCATTGCACTTTTGCAAGCGGTGTCAGCTTGAAGGCAATTGGCACCTGAGCTCCAAGGGGGAAAGATTTGCCGGATATGACAATGTCGTAGTGCAATTGATCTTCCCAGCTTCGGCTAATGGCTATGGGTTCGACCTGCTCCAGCGAACCTTCTGCTGGAGCGCGGATGAGAGTCACCTCCTTGGTGCCAACGAGGTTGGCACGGAAAGCTCCTGCACGTTCAATCGTCGCCTCAAGTTCGTACTTGACGGAGCCGAGCTCAACATCAATCGTCTCCGGTAGGTGGCTGTCGAGTGGCAACTCAAAGTTGTACATGTATGTTCCAGGGTTGAAGCTTCGGTAACCTTTCTGTGCGACGGTTGGTCCACCTGACGGTGATTCCCCTTTACCAAAGCTTCGCGATTGGTTGACCTGGAGAGATAGTCGCTTCGCTTCCTTCGTACTTAAGTTTGTAGATGATGCATTGGGCGAGTTGTTCGATCCAAGCCTTGAAGATTGGAGATTCGTGGATGAGCCCTTGAACAATTCGACTTGATCCGCGCCTGTCCCAGCTTCGGCAGTAGGAAATTGAGCGTTGAAAAAAGGCCATGTATGGCTCATGATGGTATCAATTTCCTCAAACTCGGTCTTTTTGGGAGGGATCCCTGTTGATATGAGAACGTGTTCAATATTTGTGAAAAGTACGCTTACCTTCGGGCCACTTGGTGAGAGCCTTCCCACGAAACTTGAGCGAGATGGCCTTGATCTTGGTCGGCTTCGTCACTTTGAGGTTGAGAGTTCCACGAAGCATTGCTGTGCTACGATCCGACGAATCGGACTGCTCGAAGCCCTGCAAAAAGAGTACAGGCTCGGTAAGTGTGACGCCAACACTAACACCATTTCCAGATGCCAATGGTTTGTCCTCGGCCAGGGATTTTACACTGCTGCTCATCATGCTCTTTACTGACGACCTCGCAGACGATCGATGGCTCTCCACCAGCGCAGGCCGAGGGCCGCCCACGGCACTGAGGCCAATAGAACCTCTCGGGGTCGATCTCATCTCGCCTGCTGCGGCTGACCACCTCCTACTCTCAGGTGGGGATGCGGTGGGGGTACCCACACTACTCGTCGAGGATCGCGGGGTAGTGCCAACGGCGGGCGGTGGAGAATGATTCGCAAAGTGCGAGTCGATGAAGGACCGAAGGAAACGTTTGGCGTTATCGCGTGGGCCTGCCAGCTTTTCGAATATGTACGATTTGCCGGTGGTGTGGCGTCTGAAGAGTAGCGGATCGGGTGCTACGCGTGTAATGTGAATGTGGTGTGGTCTGCGATTGCGGCCTTGGAAGAGGCGGCGGCGTGTGGTTTCTGGGTCGTGCAGGTGGTCGGGTATGTACGAGAGGTGTCCGCGGTCGGTGTAGATGGGGAAGTATTCGCCAACAGCTGTCATGGTGGGTAAGTGTGATGTTCAAGCGGGGCCGGCGGCAACAGTGGAGGCGAAGGAGCAGCTACGTGGACAAGAGGAGCAAGTGTGGGCGAAGATGACTGCTTTTGTTTGTGCGACAGCTCATCAAAGTGCAGAGCGGTGTACAAAGGAGATCCTGGCTACGGTTGCAATGCCATGTCCTGGGGTAGAGGATGTTTTGGGAAGGGGTTGCAGTCCAGCGCTCCTTGCGGAACAAAGGGACCCAAACAAAATGAGACAGGGACTCACATGAAAATGTACTCAGCGTAGCGCCATAGACGTGGTAGAATGGGTGTTTATGGAGGGCAGGAGATGCGAGTTAGTGCGGCGATCAGGCGGTGGGTGCGGAAGTGCGCGGGTAGACCCTGCTGTTGAATGATGAGTTGGCGACTGGGAACGGGGCGACGGAAGGGCATCAGTCAAAAGGCGCATCGGATGACCAGGCCAGGGCCTGCAATTAAAGGGACGCCGAAACTGGGCCGTTGCGAAAGCCTTTTCGAACCAGGGCACAGGTGGTCGTCGGGCAGGCAGGAGGGATGACGCAGTGTGGGGTTGGAAGGGCAGGGCAGGGGCGCTGAGGCTAATGGCTGCGTCAGGACTCAGGATCCGAGGTGGTTGCTGCGGCCAGAACAGGTCGGCAGTGAACTGACAGCGGCGGATTGTGCGTCTTTTTTACCGCAAGCGTGAGACGGCCGCAGGTGAAGGCGCCGGATAGCCGTGTTTGAGAATTCAAGCGTGCGCGCGCTGTCTCCAAGGCTGCCAGCGACGCGACACTGGGCGAGCGTCTCCGGGCTAGCGTCCGAGCTCGCCGGATGGCTCCTCTCGGGGGGCGACTGGTTGACGGTCGACGACGCCACTCCCATCGACGCCGTTGCCGTTGTGCTGCGCCTGCGCGAGTCGAGATTCCTGGCTGACGACGACACCCGACTGAGCCCCGCTGGGCAGCTGCACATCTTCTCTTGTGCGCTCACGACTCGCCAGGTCATGATCACGACATGTCTCCGTCTGGGCGCAGAGAGGGCTGCGAGCGATAGCAAATCATAAAATATCTCCGCGCTGACGATGCCAGGTTGGGCGGGCACATGAGGGCAGATAACCCAATGGCGTAAGTGATCGACGACCTGGACATCTCAAACAGGCTGCCCCATATCGATCCCATCCGGATCGACGTCGCGGGCAGGCCTCTAAGTAATCGCGGGCAGGCCTGCAACCAAATTAGGCCAAGTTTTATACAGGCTAAGGAGCTATATAGAGAAACTGTATAATAGTATAAATTACTATAGGTATATAGTATTTCTTAATAGTAGAGCTACTATATTATTACTAGGGACTTAATAGGGTAAAACTTAATAAGGTAAAAATTAACTTAATAGGGTAAAATATAGCTATATAAGAAAGCTCTGCGACGTATATAGCTAAAATAATACTAATACTAAGGATCTATATATTAATTAATATATATTACCTATAGCTTAATTATTAAAAAAAACCTTTACCTTATAGTAATTTACCCTATAGAGTAGTATTCTAAAATAGCTCCTTAGCCTGTATAAAACTTAGCCTAATTTAGTTATAGGCCTGCCCGCGATTACTTAGAGGCCTGCCCGCGACGTGGATCCATCCCATCCCGCCAGGGGAGGTGCCGAGATCGCCGGCGAAAAACTCGGCGACGTGCTCACGGCAACGGCCATCATCAAGTGCAATCATGGAACTAGGCAGCCTGCTTGCTGGCTCAAGATTACCATTTCCGCCCAGTCCTGGTCTCCGTCATCAAATCAAAGGAACGCCACAGTGCGTACTGTAGTAAAAGGGGGCGTGAGGCGAGCAGGCACGCCCCCCAGATCTCAGATCTCGCTTGGTGGTGCCCTGTGCGACGTTCACATCGGAGCATTTGATGGCGCCTTGGTAAGCGAGCCATCACGTGCCCCCGCAACGCGTGTGCTTGGCGACTCGACGCGACAAACTTCCATCGCCTTATCGGGCACGCGACGGGACCATCTACCCCATGCATCTTTCCGCACAATGAGCACAATCGCCGGGGCCTATGGTACAGCGCAATTCGCAGCATGCCGCATCAACCTGCAGCTAACACCACCCAGGTACCAGCCAGATGCCCCTCGCCGGGGCCATTCTGTGCTTTACCTCCGTGGCTCCAGAGCAGCGTGTACGCATCCCGCTCAACCGACTCCAGTCTCGACATGGTCGCTAATGCAACGCCATAGACAGAGCTCTCCGTCATTGGCGCCCAGATGGGCGCACAAGTCAAACTCGACCTCACCTCGGACGTTACCCACCTCATAGTCGGCAGCACAAACAGCGCAAAGTATCGATACGTCGCAAAGGCACGCGAAGACGTCAAAGTCCTGTTTCCGGAATGGATACACGCTGTGCAGAAGGTCTGGATGGCAGGCGAGGACGTAAATACGGCCGAGCTGGAGGAGCAGTGGACATTACCAACCTTCTACGGCCTCAAAATATGCCTGACGGGCTTTGACAATCGTACGATCGCCATGCCCCTCCGAGAGTCGTATGCTGATTGCGAACAGCCGAACAACGTAAATATATACAAGAGACGGTTACAACAAACGGCGCCGAGTATCACGGCGATCTAACAAAGGCCGTCACACATCTTGTTGCGGCTAGTCCGTCGGGAAGCAAGTATGAGCACGCCGTTAACTGGCGCATGAAGATTGTCACATGGGAATGGTTCGAGCAGAGCCGCCAACGTGGCATGGCTCTAGATGAAGCCTATTATCATCCTACAATGCCGGTAGAAGAGCGAGGTCTAGGGGCGTGGGACCGACGTAGGAGTACATCGCCCATGCTTGGGAAGCGCATGCGAACAGCTGAGCAAATCGAACCCCTCCTCAATCCTTCACGACGAAAGCTGCGACGTGCTGCAAGTACCCGCCTAAGTGGACAGACTGAAGCCTTGTGGGCTGGCATCACCGCCGGAGGCTTGGAGAAGAAACCTGACGACGGAGACGACTGGACTGAAAACAGTATCGCCCAGCCAGACCCGCAGCCCGAAATCGAGCACCGTACCATGCCAGTCGTCGAGTCTCATAGCATGCAGCCAAGAAAAGACCCTGCATCACGCCCTCGCGGCCCTTTCTCAGACGACCATGATGGAATATTCGCAGGCCGAGTAGTCTATCTGCGCGGCTTTGATAAGAACAAAGTACGTATATGCTGACAACATGGCCACAGTGATTCCCAACGCTTACTCAGAAGTAGACCAACATCCTACGAGAGCATCTAGACAGCAATGGAGCTGTAGTGGTCTGTGACGCTGCGGAACTAGAGAAGATCGCTGCGGATGACCTCGGAGAAGGCTTCGTACTAGTCCCTCATGATGCTCAACCTGACCTCACATCACTTCCGGACGCTGCCGGAGCCATGTCGATAGTGACCAATTGGTGGGTCGAGCGTTGCCTCCACGGTAAATGCCTAGTGGACCCCACAGACTTCATTCTGTGTAAGCCTTTCGATAAACTCAACACTAGTAGTGCGTAATCCCTCTTCCGACGATTTGTTAGTGGGTTAATGTTATACAGGGTTGGCGGGTCTTACAATTAATTCCACCGGCTTCACGGGGATCGAGTTATTGCACGTCACGAAGGCGGTGGCGATGTTTGGTACGGAAATAAGTCCGGCCTATATCGCAGTCGTCGCTGACTTTTGTAGGGGGAACATATGACGAAATTTTGTCGCCAAAAGTATCGGTCTTGGTCTGCCGCAATGACAAGCCGAACTCTGATAAAGTAAAATATGCTGCCGACAAACGAATACCCGTAGTGCATGCGGATTGGCTGTGGGCTTGCATAACAAGTGTCGAGGTTCAGCCCTATGATGCATATTCACTCAAGGCTGTGCCATCGCAGCCACCGCAGCCGAGTCGAAAGCCGAATGATTCTTCGAACAAGGCTGTGCCCACTGCGCCTCTTTCAAAGGAGGATAGTATCAAGCTCCAGCAGAAAAAGGCCCAAAAATCTCGGCTCGCCCTCGATACTCGGGGCAATTCACGACGTCCAGGAGCATTGGAACTGTCAGCATCTGGGCCTCCAACACCTTCGACTACTGGCTCCTCCACAAATCCTAAGGCGACTAACACTCAATCTAAACACTCTAGCCTATCATTCGAACAGGATGCGCAGTTTCCAGGGAGCTATGACGGCACAGCCTCACTCCCTCTACAGGATGTGGACGTAAACTCTCCACGCAAGCCTTCTACTTCATCCACCGATTCAACAGCGTTCCCCAAACCAGCTGACCCACCCGCGAAGCCGGCGCCGGTGCAGCGGAACACTAGGCCCGTCAGACAGCCTTCCCCAGACTCCGTCATACCACCTGATTCCGAACCCCCAGTCGAGGCTGTGACTGAGGCACCGGTTGCACCGCCCCCGGAGAAGGACTATTCCGACATTATGTCGAAGCTCCTCGCTAGTCGGAAAATGTCTGCTCCTGTGGAGAAAGAAGAAGATAGAGGTCGACGCAAACGGCGCCCACTGGGTCGTGCGCAGTCTGGCCGCTCCAATACGTCGAATGCTGATGACCTGTTCTCCCGACAATCTTCGGATTCGAAGGTCGTTGAAGAAGAGGAAATGGGCGAGGAGGACGGTCATGTGCTAGAAGCTTTCAAGCCCCCCGAGCCGAGCCAGATGCTTGGCTGGGACTCGCCTGGAGCGCAGAGGGCGAGGGAAAAGATGATTCGGGCGATTGGGGGAAATCTCGCGACTGAATTTCCTGTGATTGAAGAGACAAGGGTTGTCAAGGATGCGGTGAGTGATACGTCGCTAAGCATGGGCAGAGCGAGTAGGAAGAGAAGATGATGTGGAGGACGTCATAGTCATGAGAGAAATCTGGCCATTTGAGTAACAACGAAGTTGGTTTTGTAAAGCGAGCGAGGCATAGCAACGGCGTTCGTGCACATAGCATAGCGAGGCGTTCAAGTATTATTGGTGCGAATGCAAGAAGTTACCTGACACTTCCATTGCTCCCCGTACATCATTCATCAAAACGGCATTGCAATTCGAAGGTTCAGACGCCTTGTCCTTCCTTTCGGTTGCCCTAAAAAACAGTATTGAAGTTTCCGTCGGGACAATGCCCTCGCACCTATCAGGCTTTCAGCCCATACGTGACCTTCAATCTGCGATCTAGATGTTCCTTCGCCGTCAACGCCTCGCCCCCTTCACTTCCACCCAGCCCCAGCCTCTCCCTCTGACTTTCGAGCTCATCGGCGCCTTTATTCCCAAATGCCTCGATGACCATACTTGGAACAGCCTCCAGCCTCGCACCATCTAACGGATGGCAAAAATACGCCATGCTATACCGCTCTTCCCCGCCGCTGAACGTCACGCGATGCACCGTACTCTTCAACATACCGTTGGTCCAGAAACTCAACAAATCCCCTATGTTCACCAGAATGGGTGGCGTGACCAGATCGGAGGAGGGATGCACCGGCACAGCCGCCCACGTCTGGTCTGGTTTTAGGATCTCGAGACCAGGCTGGCCGGGCAGTCGGAAGAGCAGGGTTATGCTTCCATAGTCCGAGTGCGCGCCTGCGCGGATCGACGAAGCTGCGCCGTGTGCGGCGTTGGTCTGGGGGTAGAACAGCATGCGGAAGATGGTGCCGCTCGGGCCTTTGGACTCGTCGTGCCGGTCTGCGAACCACTTCTCTCCTCCTTCCTTCTTTTCGATCCCCAAAGCTGTTCCAAGGAGCGTGAGGATCCGCGTGCAGATTGCGTGGCACGAATCGAGAAACTTTTTAATCTCGGTTGATGAGTCTGAGAGCGGGGACGGCAGGGGCTGGAGGTCTGGATGCGGAGGCGAGATGTTGAATGCTTCTTTGGGGTCGCCTGGATGTGAGGGGTCCAGGGCTTCGCCGGCCATGGTGACCCAGCCGCGGTTTATGCCGCCGGCGGCTTCGGAGTGGATGGCGTGGGTGGACTTTTGGGCGGTCGGCTGGGCGAAGAATTGTGCGGATAGGTTGAACATGCTTTCGACTTGTTCGCTGGGGAGTAGGAAGTCGTGTTGTTGGACAAAGAGGAAGCCATGTGTAGAGGCGGCGTCGAGAACTTGTTGTGCGACATCTGGGGTTGGATTTGAGATGTCGATCATGGGTATGTTGGCGTCTGTTTGGTCAGGTTGCGGCATTTTGAGGCTCGGTGGGTGATGCTGATCTTCTGATTGTTGACACGACCCACGAAGTGGTGTCCGTAAAGTGATAGACAAAAATATGGACTGTAACTGCCGCCCAATAGTAACACAAAATGAAGCGTTGCAAATGGGTAGACAGGTGGGTGATGATGGCGAAGTCACACTTGTAGATAAGAAACAAGACAGATGCTCAGAGACGAAACTCGTCAGATAAACAAAACGTTAATCGTGTGGTTGTCAGTAACATGTGCCCTGCAGTGTGATTTAGAGACCAAATCAACTTCAAACTACCCATCGGAACATACGATATGAAGATAGACCGCAACTTGCAATTCTGTGTAATACATATTGGCCAATGGAGGGGTTCCCGCTGGCACCAAACAGTTTGAGGTTAGATCACTTGCACGGTCCAGGCGCAGTGCGGGAGCTGGTGTAATTGTTTGGAGCTCCACCAGGGTCTCACGACCACCGCAACTTGTAGAATCACCACCCGTCGCACGTGTCCTCCCAGTGCCCTCCTCGGACCAGGCAACAGACTGCTCGCATTCTAGCCGTCCTCTTCCCTTGCATGGGGCGCACCGCTCCCACAGCCTCCTGCGCACACTGACGAACCCCGCGCCCGTTCCGCACCGCGCAACATGATTCGCGACTTCCAGACATGGAACAACACAATCGGCGAAGCGTCGCAGCTGGAAGACCTGCGCGGGCTTCGCGTCGGCATCGAAGCGGCCCATTACCTCGACCACCGCCTTCTCAATCGCAAAAGCATCTCGGAACCGCTTGTGCCTGCTTTGGGCGGTCTGCCGCTGGGCTTTTGGGTGCATGTTGAGGAGGATCTCAACAAATTCGCACAACTGCAGATAGAGCCGTTCTTCGTTTTCAGCGGGCTCGACATCGCCAAGCAGGACGACCCGTTCAGGTCGCGGCAGGAGGGCGCGGCAGTCAATGCGAATGCGTGGCATTTGTACGATAGCCACGAGGCGGAGAAGTCGGTGCATAGGTTTGGCCAGTCCCGTAGGTCAACCGTACACGCATAGCCGTGGGGAAAATCTGACCACCACCAGCCTACGTCACCCCAGAAGACCTCTTTGGTGCGCTTCAGTCCGTCTTGACGAAGAAGAAGATTCCCTTCCTGGTCGCACCGTACAGCGCATGGGCTCAGGTCAGTACCCGTCCTTTTGGTAACAGTTTCTGCGCTTATACTAGATAGTTGTCCTACCTTGAGAGGGAAGAGAAAGTCCAAGCCATTTCCGGGTCGTCTGAAGTCCTGCTCTTCGACTGCGACCGAGTCATCACCTCGTGGGATCTCGAAGAGGGCGTCTTCAAGTGGATAAAGCGCGGCAAATGCGTTGCTGACTTGAGGAAATACGTGCAAAATGCCGACATCGCCGACGAGACCTTCGTCGACGCGTGCCTGCTCGCTGGCAGCCACTTCCTACCCACACTGCCCAACCTGGATGGCCCCAACAACAGGAACAAGGTGTCGAAGATCAGTGGTGCTATTGAGATGATCATGAGCCAGGGCAGGTCAGGTCATGCGGTAGTGATGAACAACCGGGATGATCCAATCTTCCAACGGACGAACTACGTGGATAGGTACCGCAGGGCTCGCCTCGCCGTGAAGCATCATCCCATCCTCACAACTGATGGCAAGATCCAACCTTTGCTTGAAGGGCAGCTTCCTAACGATTCGCACGAATTCATAGGGCAGCGGTTACCGGACGAGGTCTTCTACTACATGTCGAGGGGCTTGATCAACTCGCGTGTCCTCAGTTGGCGCGCGGCCAGTGAGATCGTGGAGGCACCGCCGATCGACGGTGGAGATGGCGTTGCGTACCAGGACTTGGTTAGCACTAAGCTTACCCCACTACGCACCACCGCCATCAATCTGTTATCCTCGTCACTTCACAACTGGTATCAGCACAAGGATATCGATCTGAAGTGCTGGTTCAGAGTGGATCAGACTGGCAAGCACCAAGTCACTACTATCAGCATGAACGGACTGCCAGAGTGGCGCAAGAGTGTGGATACCTGGAATGTGAAGGAAGCCACCTTCAAGGATGTTGTGTCCAAGTACAAGGTATACAGGGTGATGGTCCGCACTATGTATCGACGCTAACTTATCAGCCCGCTGGCCATCTCGGCTCTGCGATCCTAGCTCTCCAGGACTCCGACTTTGTTGCGAAGTCCGTGTCGAAGAAGGACGTGAACAACGTGGGCATATCCAAGCCATGGCCGGGCCTCCGCTAACTCCTCGTAGCCCCTCAGCACGACAGATGAGATCCTGTATAACTCCATTTGGCGATTCCTCGCCCTACGAGAATATATCGACAACAACCACAACCTTACCGCGTGGGGTAAGGTTTTGAAGACTGCCATAACAGCGCTCAAGGGCAAGTCAGAGTTGGAAGAAGCTGCAGTTGTTGCGATCGAGCTCCTCCGCCAGGGTGTTCTCAACTGGGATATCGATATGTTCCCTTACAACGGCGCTCCGATGCGCGGCGAGAGTATGTATCCGCATGCTACCTGAAGGAACACGACTAACAGCAAGCAGCCAGGGACAGACAGTTCAATCTACTCGTGTCACGAGTAGCAGGACTTGGTAACCTCCAACACAAGGCTATCGGGTTCACGGGACCACTCAGCCAACACCTGCTGGCCTACGGCTCTATTGTCAACCTGGTCCGACAAACTCTCCGCGATTTGGTCGAGGTTGCTGCAACGCACATGCTCATGGGTGCCTTTGCTAAGCGTGACTTGACGAACCTTTCAGAGATCGCCATGAAGTAAGTTCACACGTTGAGTGCTTCCTGTAGAGCCTACTAACATATTCAGTCTGCCCTTCCTGCTGTCGAACAATTGTGCCCTCAGCATCGCCATCAAATCGTACCTCGACGAGTTGTACACCGATAAGGACCCCACAGCAACCGAGACCAAGGAACGCGTGCGCGAGACGGCAGCCAACCGATACTTCCCGCAGGCCACAGACCTTATCGGTGACCTCCACACTGCTGGCGAACTATGGGATGCAGTTTACGATGGAGTGAAGAGCTCGGGCAGTGCGCTGAAGGAGTCGGAGAAGAAGCAGTGGGTCGAGGCCAATGAGTGGTTCGCTGCGCGACGATGAGTGAAGCAGAAGGGCGATCTTGGTTACTGCCTCTATAAGAAGATGATGTTGAACGGCAACCGTGCAACATGGGCATGGAACGCCATGAGACGCGAAACGAGTCGAAAAGCTGATTAGCACCTGCATCAGGCCGCTTGCGACAACAGCGCGTACGACGCACGGAGCGGCTAGCTGCATCTACTGTGTGTGCACATATAGAAAACGAGCTTAATTGATGCCATATCTGCATGCTCTGTGCTTGGGGTTCCTGCCGCTAAGGTGCATAGGTTCCTTCCTAACTAATGGACGCCCGAAAGCCCAGTCTTCCTCCGTTTACTCGGGGACAGCCCAGATTCGTGCAAAAGCGCCCGCGGCTATCACTAGTAGCTTACTATCCCGCGAAAATGTAACAGACACGTCAAAAGGATTACCCTCGACGGAAACAAATCTCTGTACCAGGCGCCCTCCCAGTGGGCACCTACAGGCGCCTCCCTATTGTCTTCCACGACTCCGGGATCCCCACATGTACCAGTACGCCTGTTCTAGTATCCCATAGACCGACGTGGTCGTAACGGGCTATCGCAAGCAGCTTGCTGTCTGGAGAGAAGACTGTGCCAAATAGGCCGCGGTCATCTTGCTCAGAGAAATCGTGTAAAATTGCGCCCGAGATAGCGTTCCAAAGTCTAACTTTGTATTCCGGCTGTCGAGACATCAGCATTGTGCCATCTGGCGTGACCGTCCACGTGTTATACTCGCTCGAATGTGTCCATAGTACACTGCCGGAGCTACTGTCCCACACTGTGAGGATGTTATCATACTCTATGGACGCGAACTGTCTGCCTCCATGTAGCGACAAGGCCGTGGGGACAGTCTGTCTTCGGAGAATCTGACTTCTGGGTCCATGATTCAATTTGTATATTCTCTGTTTGGATTGTATGTCCCAGACTCTGATATTTCCATCTTTTGACCACGATGCTATCCATCCTTCCATCGCGCGAGACCACGTAGGCTTTGATCGGTTTTCGATGTTTGACTGTCCATTCTTCCATCTTGGAGCCAAAACATGAGATGACGATGAGTTTTGTCCTATTATCGTGATTGAACGTTGTATGATGTTCAAGGACTACTAGGGGGGCCGTGAGTGGTAAGCACAAAGAGTACGGCATTACTCTGCAACTCTTTCTGTCTTTGCGAACATTTTCATCCCACAGAACGGCCCACGAATTACGAACTGCCAGCGCTGGTGTCTTGTTAGCATCGGTACACCAGCATACCGAAGATATCATGAGGGAAACCTTATCATCTACTGAGTTCTTCATCGACCAAAAGCTCGATATCGAGTGCACGTCCCATACCTTGACCGTCCCGTCCTCGCAACCTACAGCCAACTGCTTGCTGTCCCAAAAGAATGCAACGGCACTCGTTCTAGTGGCAACGATTTCAATTGTCCGCATCAGTTGCCATGATTTATCGAGCGCTGAGCTCTCTGGAGGCCTGGACGTTACGGTTGCAGGAGACTCGCTCAACCGTCCTGTGGCTTCGCTTCCATGTATAGATGTTGAGTCCGGTAAAATTGCACCTGAATCGGTTCTCGAAGCTCCATTTGAGATTTCTGCGTCTTCTTCGATTCTGAAAGCTGAGATTGAGGTTTGTGCGTTGCTGTTGGAACTGGAATACGTGGGTTGTCTGCCGATATGGCTTTGCGCTTCAGAATGCAAGCGATTCTGGGAATCATTCACACGCTTAAATCGATTCGCCGCCTTTTTCGTAGTTGTTTCTTAACGATGACGGACAGGAAGAGGTGATCCTGTGGCTCTTGAGTCCATTTGTGGGTTGGTATTGTTGGCGTTGGACACTATGCTCCAGCTTCGGGGTGGCTCTTGGGTTAATTCCTTAGTATGTCGTGGTCCACTCGAGAGAAAGGCATTTTCTGGAAGTGAGAATTCGACACTCGGTGCAAAGGGATGGGGAATGTTCTCCGTGGGGTTGGTTTTGCTGGTTTGTAGAGCGAGTGCTACGTATCAACAATAGGTGGTACAGAACCAAGTTACAGTTAGGGTTTCTAAGTCTAGTCTGGCCGAACCTTGACCAGGAGTATGAAGAGCTACAAATCAATTTACTCACATCTCTATGCTCAGCTCTTGACATCGCTGACTTCAAAGTGAGTAACTTCTTAGGAAGCCAGTCTAAGCTTGGCAAGAAAGACAGAATCAAGTACGTCTACTTGAAAAAGTCGTTGGATCGAACAATCGCCGAGCTGGAGCTGTGACAAAATGAATTTGACCCATCCCGGTTTCTCATCTTAAAAATTGGGAACCAGAATATCGACAAGGAACTCTGTGTGAAACCAAAGAATGACTATGCAACCGACACCGCTTCAAGCATTCGCGACTCAATCAGCGAGAATCCGCAACGGAAAGTGTCTGTTCTGTTGTCCAAAGAAGCGTTACATGGAGCGAGGTTCCAGGCCATACCTTTTAGTCCAGCGAAGTTGGTGCAGCGAATGGGGTCGACAAAATGGCTCGTTCTGGACCCGATACATTTTCATTCTGTATCAAACTTTGACGAGAGGGTCAGGGCTGTCCGTGATCTCGCAAGAAGGCTGACCACGACCGAGCCTTCAACCTTCTCACTTTTGAAGTGTGATGGATTCATCATGAACAAAGCACAACTCGAGTGTACACTTGTATTTAAAACGCCCAACATGTCCGATCTATAGAGTCTGCGCTACATTCTCAGCGGGGCAAGTGTGAATCACTCTCTCTCCGACCGGTTTCGGATCGCACGGCAATTAGCTAGTGCAGTCTGCTCTGTCCATACCTTTGGGTTGGTGCACAAGAGTATCACACCGGAGAATATTATCCTTTTCCACGATAACCATTCGACGCTCGGGTCTGGATTCCTTGTGGGATTTGCAAATATTAGACCGGAGGAAGGTTATACTGGGCTCCGCAACGATCTTCATTGGGAAAAAGACCTTTACAGACATACATCCCACACGACAGAGCAATTCACTTCAACATCGTTACGTTATGCAACATGATATCTACAGCCTCGGGGTTTGTTTGCTAGAAATCGGTTTATGGACCTCATTCATCCAGTGCTCTGGTCATCCTCCGAATCAGACAACATCTCAAGGGTACGAATTCCGCAAAGTTGTACCAGGTCTTGAAACCCCCGCAGAGTCGTTGAAACAACAACTATTACTCTTAGCGGGTGAAGAGCTTCCCAAACGCACGGGCAGTAAATATGCACGCATCATCGAGACATGCATAACTTGTTTAGACGAGGGAAACGAAGACTTCGGGGATGAAACAGACTTTCAAGATGAGGATGGGATATTGGTTGCTGTGCGATACATTGAAAGGGTAAGTATTATCTGTCCTTTACATGGCAACTACTAAGGTGAATAGATTCTCTTGCAGGTTAATAGCATACTAGTATAGCTATACTAAATCCGCATACAATCTCACGTATGTGCGCCAACCATCATCAACTACGTATCACGAGCCTGGGGCACAAGCCTGGGAGAGCTGGCCCAGTGGGGGTTTTCTGACAAACGAGAGATTTTAGATGGGCATTCATAGCCACGGAGGTGCTCGACGACGACAGATCCCATCCATTCATACACGATCTGAAGCCTTTTTTCTGGGCATCTTTCCGAATTCGAATTCACTCTAGCGTTCCAAACAAAAGAGAATACGACGGTTCCACAATTCCACGGATTTGTGTAGACACAGAGCAGCTACGACTATATGTGAGTGCATGAACATATTCAAGTATCAAACGTGATACTTCGCGCGCTTTTGCAAGCCTCGGTAAAACGCAGTACAAGGTGCCAAAAACACAAATATTTCAAAAAAGTAAAAAACCTTCAAGTACAGTCCCTGTAACGTTTGGAGCGTTCGCCTCGCGCATGAGATCTCGCTGGGAAAGGAGCGATCTGAGCTCGCTTTGAGCTCAACCTTCGCGTTGCCAACGCACGACTCTGTCCGCTGGGCTCTTGTGCTATCTTCTCTCGCTGTCAGCCGCCTTAGTTACCGTGTGCGTGTTCTGATATAGCCTTATCAAGTGAAGCTATGGACCGCAATCGAGCTATGCGCTATTGCCTCTTTCCGCATATAGTTGTACCCGCTATCACCTCTTTCCACGTCACCATATAGGCGCACCCGCTGTTGCCTTTTTCCGCGTGACTATATAGCGTACACTCTATTACCGCTTCCCGTGTTATTATATAGGCGTACCCGCTGCTGCCTCTTTCCGCATCACCACCTGTCAAACAACGAGGCCTTCACTCGCTCTCCCGCTTCAATCTCGGCTTTCCTTACTTAAGACAGCCCCATACCCGAAATACTTCAAGTACGGCCTCTTGATTCCCAGCACCCACTCAATCAGATACTTTCCGGTTCACCGATCCGACAAGATGGCTCTCCTCATCTCGATCCCCATCTATCTACTCTCCTTCCTCGCCGGCTTTGCCATGGGTGTGCCCTCACCCGTCGAGGACGCAGGCTCCAAGTACTGCGCCATTGCCTACTACACCAACATCCCCAGCCGCGTTCGCCTCCAGTAATCAAGATACAACGGGTGGTGAACGGGGATTGCGTCACTTGCTTGTTCTTTGAGTGAGTCTATACCTCGCGTGGCCAGAAAACGATTGATACTAACCCGCACGCAGGAACGATGGATGCACCGGCGGAATCACCTGGTACGGGCGACTCGCTCCTCAAGAGGAAATCTTCTTTCCTCCTGCCCGCAGTTGGATCTGCCTGGTATGAGATGGTGTCGCTCGTGTGGTCGGCAAGATGTTTAAAACAATCATGTGGATCGGTAACTTGAGAATATCCGGCGTGATCCATAGGGGACTCAGATACGCGTGGGGCATATAGTTCAATAACGTCTTCCTCTCTGTGTGCAGCCTCGATCTTGTGTGTAGTTTCGATTTAGTATGAAGTCGATCTTGTATGCAGTCTCGATCCTGTGTGCAGCTTCATTGATCGATTCGGGTAGAAGTGATTGCGAGTACAACTTTTAGACCAGAACAAAGGTCTTAACACCCTGTTACCTTTAACTTCTCACACTCGGTGGTCGAGCAATGAGTTGGACTTCCTGTCCAACGTCACACCGCGCGCGATTGACCTATCGTCGGACCGCAACCTCCGGGGCTGTTGGACCTCCTGGTCCGAAACAAACCGCACTCCGTCATGTGTTCTACACCGGCTGTATAACCCGACAGGCTCGGCGCTCTGTGCGTTTACTGTCTACGCAACCAATAGCTCTGGATCGTCTCCATGGCCTATCGGCAGACGTTCGCCAACAGCGTGTCGAAGGCGTATCGTCAAAACCGACTTTTGCGGTTGCATGCGGCCCTCGTGCAACAGGGCTCAGTGACCCGCTCGCTTTCGAAGCAATGATTAGGGTTCTATTCGCAAAGCCGTGAGTACCTCGCTCATACGTCGTCTCTTATCAACACGCTAGCGCTTTAAGATGCTTGCTCACTTTGTAGTCGACGGTCTAGTGGGATTGCTGGCTGCCAGCATGGCAGGTCGAGAGTTGGGCAAGACCACGGCTGAGGGCATCGTGAGGCCGATGTAGGATGCTTGAGAGATACATATAAGGGGTGGATATTTGTTCCAGAATATCGAGACATCTTGAGACATCAACTCTACAGCCCTCTATCTGCAATTGACATCTCTTGCGATATCTGAGACACGGATTTCCTGCCAACCAGAGAGCTCTCCACCTCCGACCTCACAGGAAACACGGCTCGACTTCTCGGTTCGATTCTTCATTCAGCGTACGTGTCTGTTCTGGAGCGACTCCCTCTCTGATCCGTTCTCAGACTTTCTCCTGGACACTACTCTCTTCCACAACACCAAACCCAAGTTTCCCCTCCCAACAATGCACTTCGTCTTCCTCTCCATCCTCACCCTCCTCATCCTATTCACCACCGCCACACCTCTCCCTACCGTCCTCACTGCCAACGAGACCGTCGTCGAAGCCGGTATCCTTGGCGAAACCCACTCCAACATCCGCTTCTCCGCCGTGACGGACTACCCACACAGCCGCATCACGAACAACTACGGTGCCTGCGCGTCGGCCGGCCCCGACCCGCGCTACCTTGAGAACGACCCAAATTCCTGGATGGTCTCGCTCGACGCTAATGTGCCCAACTGGGGGAGCTACTGCGGGAAGAGGGTAAGGCTGACGGGGCGGGATGGGCGCACGTGCGAGGCGACCATCGTGGATAAGTGCCCCGGATGCGGTGTTGGCGGGGCGTACAGCCTGGATCTGCTCGAGGCGCCGTGGAGCGCGGTTGGTGGGAAGACGTCGGCGGATAACGTGTATGGTGCGAAGTGGGAGATTATTGGGTGAGTGAGCGAGGACGTCTGCGGGGAGGTGTAGCTCTGACTGGTGGGTAGTCGGACGAGAGGGTATCTGATATGTACTTGTGCCTGACTAAGTAGCTGCTGCTGAGCTGTGAGATAGACTGCTGATAGGGGATGAGTTTGCGTGGCAGGGGTTTTGATATGATGTATTCATGAACTTCTGATCTGGAACCAGGTGCTTTTTGCACAAAGTCTCACTTGAAACGTGACATTATACGGTGAACCTTTTCCCTGTTTGAAAGGATGGTTTCAGTCCTTCCCGTTGCTTTCTGTACGGTCAGTTGCGGAATGCATTCTTTTCTTCCGAGGAGTTATTGCGTATTGCGGTTGTGAATCCTTTCTGCTTGGCGCCGTGCAGGTCTCTCAGACGCGCTAGTACTGTGACTGTCAGGCTCGGGACGCTGTTAAACGTCAACCACCCACTCGCTTGCTCTTAACGATAACGGTGGTTGTTTCGCTCTGTACGAGAAAGCCGTGACAAACATGAACGTGGTTACTCAGTGTGTGGTGGAGTGGACGTCACAGGAAGGAACACCAGTACATTCTATGGTTAGATCCGATATTTCCCCCATAATCTCCGTCCCATCTCCGCTGGCAACAGCAACCGAGCCACTTGCCGAATTACGTCAAAGAATCCGACCCCAACATTCAACGCATACCGCACCAGGCTATGTCCGAGTTATCGGCTGTGCACCCTCCTTCAAGGCTGCCGGCATCCCTGTGATTGTGTTGTGGGTTACAACGCGGGGCCCCGCACCGACACCTCATCACCTCATCACCTCACCACCAAAAGCTTAGCCTTGAACTCGTACGAAGCTGCCAAGATATATCTCTGAGGATGTTGTAGTGTTGATTACTTTGATATAATTCCGTGCAGTTCCCCTGCTTCGCTTTTCCCTCTTTTCAATTTAACCAACATCTCTACCTTTTCCCGAGAATCTCAGACATGGTCAAGAAAATCGACGTTTTGATATGCGGCTCCGGCTCAGCCGGTATCTTCGCCGGCACCTGGCTCGCCCGCTATGGCATTCCCTTCACCATGCTTGAGCGGCGAGCCGGCCCCATGGAAATTGGCCAAGCAGACGGCGTGCAGTGTCGGACCGTCGAGATCTACGAATCATTCGGCCTGTCTGAGGAACTCCTCCGTGAAGCCTACCATATACTAGAAGTATGCTTCTGGGGTGATGACGGCAATAGCGGGATTGCGAGGAAGAGCAGGGCAATGGATACGGAGAATGGACTGAGCCATATGCCGCATGTCATTCTGAACCAAGCGAGGATGAACGGTTTGATGTTAGGGAAGCTGGACGAGCTTTGTGGTGGCGAGAAGAGAATAGAGTATGGCTGGGAGATCAAGAAGGTGGAAGTTGATGAAGCGCTGGTAGGGGATCCACAGAGCTACTGCTGCCAGGTTGTAGCGGAAAAGGACGGGAAAGAAGAAACGTGGTTAGCAAAATACGTTTTGGTGAGTCTACACCTGAACTCTGCTATTGATTGGAGGTCTAATGCAGGTAGGGGTGCGACGGAGCTCATAGCATTGTACGCAAGAGTCTAGGCTACGAAATGGTTGGAGATACGACCGACACGGTTTGGGGCGTTATGGACATATACCCTCAAACCAACTTCCCGGATATACGCAGAAAGTGCACGCTGCATTCATCGTCTGGTAATATACTCATCATTCCGCGCGAAGGTGGCTCGCTCGTGCGCTTCTACATCCAGCTACCTCCCGGCTCACGGGCGAAAGACGTCAAGTTGGAAGATCTCCAAAACACTGCAAAAAAGATCTTCGCCCCATACCAAATGGACTTTGCCGATACATTCTGGTGGAGCGCATACAGCATTGGTCAACGGATAGCCAACAACTTCCACAAGGACTATCGCGTCTTTCTGACGGGCGATGCATGCCACACACACTCACCCAAGGCTGGCCAGGGCATGAACGTCTCGCTGCAGGACGGGTACAATCTCGGCTGGAAGCTAGCGTCTGTTCTCCGTGGTCTATCGCCGCAGTCGCTATTACGCACGTACGTGCTCGAGCGTACAAAGACTGCCGCGGACTTGATCGCATTCGATCGAGTTTTCTCTAAAAAGTTTTCATCGAAGGAGGAGCGACCTGGCGAGTTCGCGGAGTACTTCGTCAAGAGCGGTCGGTATACTGCTGGGTTCACAGCACAATACGAAGACTCGGAGTTGACGGATGCAAAAGGCAGCAGACAAGAACTAGCAAAAGGTTGCCTCGTTGGTATGCGGTTTCCGAGCGCGAAGGTCATACGGTTCTGCGACTGCAAGGCCATGCAGTTGCAGCGCGTGTTGCAGAGCAATGGGCGGTGGCGCGTTGTCATATTCGCTGGCGACGTTAACAACACGGACCATAAGTTGAGACTAGAAAAGGTAAGATACAGGGCAAGATGTCGTTGGAACGGAAGCTCATGTACACAGCTTGCTCAGTTGCTCGAACCTCTCGCTCAGACCTTCACGCTTGCCGGCGGAGACATCGACGATTTGATAGAGCCGATCGTGGTCTTGAGAAGCAAGTTCCTAGAGACACAGCAAGAACAAATACCCGGGTACTACTGGCCTGTGACAGGCAAGTGGAAGATACGAGGTGAGGGGTTACTGTCCTACCCAGGGATTCTGTGCTAATCTACTTGCAGATCTCCACAAGGTATACATAGACGACGAACATTATAACCATGGGCATGGGCGTGCTTACGAGAAGTATGGTGTTGATCGAGACGTTGGCGCGGTCGTCGTTGTCAGACCGGATCAATGTAAGCACTGGAATTGAATGCTCGTAACCAGGGCACCTGGCTGATATGAAACAGATGTGTCTAAGGTCACAGCATTGGATGACTTTGACGGCATCGAGGGTTTCTTCAAAGGTTGTTTCGTAGAGAACAGGACCCTGAACGGCAAGCTATAAGCTGAGAAGATGCTGCGTAAGATGACATGGTAGACTTCACACGGTGTGAACGGAGGTGGTGAAATGGGCCAGTTTATACATTAGAGTTTAGGAAAGCTATTGCCTCACGTGCGCATCTTCCAGGCTCTGGATGCTCCCGGTCGTGGTCATACTCTCCGCCTTCGCACTCGCCGGACTAGATGGACTCATCTCAATTGAGACACCGGGGGCCCAGAGGTGTTGGTCTGTTCTGCCGTCAAGTGCCTTCTGCTCCAACTCTATCCTGGATGTGGGAGGTCCGTATATTCTCTCTTCGCTCTCGCTCCTCTGTAGATCGTGAACGTTCCTGGAGTTCGACACGTTGACGCTAACGGTCTTGGAAATGCCCCCATGCTGGGGGTTGCTCTTCAGCTCGATTCTTGACTTTCGCTGTGATCGCAAGCCTGATTGCCATGCTGATCGTTGTAGAGAACCAGATAGATAGCGTCCAGAGTAAGAGTGGTGCGACCAGTTCTTCAGTTTGAAAATGCGTTGGACGAGCGGGTACGTGAGGGGTAGATTCGCGCAAAGGAAGGCGGTGTAGCTCTCGCGGAGGTACCACGCTGTCCACTCGACGCCGAAAGGATGTGTGAAGGAGTAGTACTTGTTCAGGACAGCTGCCACGATCTGCTATTGTTAGCGGGGGCCTCGGCTCTGCTAAAGGTGTATACTGACGTTGAAGGTTCCGATCAGGAATATGCCGAGCAATATCGCTTTGTTCTTCCTCGGCAGTTTGACCTTGAAGAGGAGTGGCATTGGGATCGCAATGATCATGATGTCCGAGGAGATATTGAGAACAGTATTCGTAATGAGATGGTTGGTCGCAGCAGAGCATTGAGGATTTGAAGAGGGAACTGCCCAGTACTGCGAGAATGGCCGGCACCAGACGCCTAGGTAGAGGATCTCCATAACCACCTGTGGTGAGACGTTAAAGGCCAATCGAGACGAACAGTTCTGGGAATCTTACAAATCCAAGAGCCGTATAAGCAGAGACGATTATTACGATCTTGTGCTGTGGTAGAAGCGCTCTAAAGGTCTAGTCAGCACTGCAATATTCACGTTGCAGCGAAGTCCAAAACTTACGTCATGCGCTTGTACATCAATAGCAGACATGCTTTCACAAGCCAAATGGTGATGCACTGCATTTGCTCTACCACCAAAACCAGCTTAGATCCAAAGATTCGTTTTCGAATCTCGTCTGCCGAGAACGTGGAGGTGTCTTCACCAGGAGCAATAAGGTTGCTGCTGCTGCTCACCACTATGTGCGTTGCACCCGTCAAGACAGTCATCGAGATCTGAGCCTTTGTCAGCGGAAGAACGTCGTTCGGCGCAAGGCAGGAATTACCATAGCAACGCAAATCAGATAGTCGTCGATACTCAGAGCTTTCCAAGAGCCATGGTGAAGTTTCCTGGAGACAAGGCGGGTTATAAGCACGAGCCAACATGTGGCATACCAGATGGCAGATTCTGGCTCGAGAGTCGACATCATGTTATGATGACTGATATAGCAAGCTTCACCAGCCTAC
The DNA here is from genome assembly GCA_010093485.1 of Karstenula rhodostoma CBS 690.94. NCBI lineage: Eukaryota > Fungi > Ascomycota > Dothideomycetes > Pleosporales > Didymosphaeriaceae > Karstenula > Karstenula rhodostoma. Next base: position 377,373 of record MU001510.1, on the reverse strand, counting down.
CATTGAGTATATCAAATGTTTATCGAGAAAAGCAATATCTTGAAAAGAATGATAGAAGATCGAGTAGAAACGACGAGACTATAACAAAGTTCGCGACGTTGGATCCTGGTGCATTGGAGGTTGTCGCCAGAGGGTCGAGGATCCAACAGGGCCGTGGTCGAACTGCTTGGGGCTTGCGGGTGAGGTTGCGTGGGGTGCGTGGACAGCTGTTGGTGTTGCTTTGGGGATCGGCTCAGGGATTCCCAAGGATTCCGGTCGAAGCCGATGATCGACAAGTGCGATTTCGATCAAAATCCAGCGTGTCGCTTTCGATGTCCTCTTGTAATATGGAGAGCTCCTGGCACCCTTAAGTTCAGCTGTTTGGTCTGTCAGGAGTGGGTCGTGAAACGGATGTCAAGCACGAGCCACAGCCATTTGACATAAAGTTCTGTCATCTGCGTAATCGGCACTTACTTCGCGTTCGGTGTGCTCTCGGCGGTATTTTGACAGGTCTGCCACCATGCCGTGCCCCTGCGTAAATGGATATCAGTGGACGCTCTAGCGGGGGCACTTGAGTGTTAGCTCTCTCCCAACCGGGTGAGCCGCGTTTGAGACCAAACCCCTCGCGTAAATCGACATTTGCTCAGGGTCGTGTTATCCAATGGTGTCGGTTCGCCCGAGGTGGAATGTTGTTGGAGATGAATGCTACCCACAATAACCACTCCACAAGACTCCACAAGACTCCACAAGATTGCTTTTTGAAGAATACATCTTAAACGTGTCCGCTCGCTGCCTGTCCCTGATTGTTCTCAACCCCACAATCTATGTAATACTGAGCTCTTGCGCCGATTTTTTGATGGGCTTCTCGTGAAAGGTCTCGATCTTAGAACATCAAATCAACACATTAGCGAGGTATCCTCACTCTCGTGTGAGCCCATTTACCTGGTTATCTTCCCGCATTGAGTGGAGCCTCGGGTCGCAAGATGACTGCATCTCAGTCCTGGCAGGCGTATACCATGCCCCCAAACTCTAAAAACTTTATTGACAGGCAAGCCGCACACACAGTGGTAGTTTGGACCGCGGCAACGGCACAGAGTACGATATCGGCAAGTGCGAGAGGCGTTTGGCACAGGGCGTGTGGCTCTGTGTGCAGTGTGCACAGTGTTGATCCAACTAGCGGGGGTAATACGAAAGGCGCTTAACTAGCGTGGATGATACCCATCGATCTGGACCGTCCAAATGCTTGGTTGTCGATCGAAGGATTAGACGCCGAAGACGTCTTCGTCGGTGCTTTGAAAGGAATGCAATCATGTAGACATTTGCGACGCATCAGCACCGGTAGTAGTGAGGTAGCATGGGAAGTCGAGAGGATGTTGCCATGTCTTCGTCGCTTCCGCCGGTCCATCCAGAGAACAGAACCACTTCCCCAGTAAACCCCACCTCTATTGACTATCGCGGGCCTCCAGCCCCTTGGACCGCTTCCCCGAAGGCCATCGACTCCATCCGACCCAACAGAGCGGTCAGGTTGCATAGTATGTACGGAACAACGTCGGGGGAGAGAGTCAGGGGCGTGAAGTCGTCAGATTTCCCCGTCCAATCTTGGCCGGCCGTCATTGTCTTCCAAGACGCTCGCATGTCAAACATGTGGCACGCAGCCGATTCTCTGGCGCATGGAATGTTCCGTTGAGGGAGACGTTTCGGCCACCACTGCCGTTCAAGCTAAAGCCGCATTCGGCAACGTTGGTGCCCGGCCGTAGGGATTTGCATCACCCCCAAGGCTAATCTGGAGATCAGTCACACAAGACCCAGTTTCCGGTAACTTAGTTCTCTGTGTAGAATATTTAGAAAGTGCAGCAGTCTACGCCAGGGGTGCCTGATGGTAAGACTAAACAAACACTATGGACGATGAGGTAGGTTGAAGACCATCGACGTCGCAGTGTCAGACGGATATGGTGGATCGTACGAGGGCAGATGTCATACAGTCTCCTAAGAGGTTCGGAAGAATAGCTGCTGAGCGGGGCGCACCAGTCTCCTGCACCTCCTGGGACACTGTATCTTAGGGAGGTGCGATTCTAGCCGTGTACACGAGGGCTGGTTGGGACAGATGTGTGCGCTACACTTGCCTTGTAAACTAGTAGACGCGGAACGAGTCGGTGGCGAGCTGCGTGGTCGGCCATGCCATGCCGCCTACGGTTGTTGACGATAAGACTGCTGAATGTGCACGGAGGAATACGAACGTTGCGTCCAGAATGGCGACCAAGAAGCGATTAGGTCGATAGGCCCAACATACCCACATAAGGGGTCACACTTTTCACCGGGTGAGGGGAAAAACCGGACTCTCTGAGTAAAAAACCCCGCCAAGGACGTCCGGTTCATTTTCTCGCCCCAGTAGATGAAATCTATAGCATTGGCACCATCGATAAGGCTCCCTGCATCGAGTAAGCAGATCGACGAACGCAAAGCCTATGCTCAGCGTAGCAGGCTTCTTCGCATGTTCTCTCTCACATCCACGGCGAGACCCCTGCACTCCACAGCATCGCCCTGCGATCTCTGCGCGTGTGTCCCCCGTTTGGGAGGGGTGAAGTTCAATCGCTATTGGATGTGACCCCTGCACTGGTGTCAGATCATGCCCCTGTGTTTCACATGAACAACCACACGAGGAAGACGTTCCAGAATGTCTAGATAGTTAACATACGGTTTTGTTGCCAACTCGAGGTTGGGCCCATCCCTTGCGTCCTCCGGTGACAAACAAACTAGCAATTCTACACCAGCACCCTTCTCCCACTTTCTTCGACTCAACACATCAACACATCAAAACACCAACATACGAACACATCGTACCATTGTCCGTCGAACGGCCCGGAGTTCCACAGCACCATGAAACGAGAAACGAACGAGTACAAATGCACCCAACACCCGCGCAGAGAGAGAGACGCGTGGGGCGATGCGATCGTCTGGTCGATGCAGCTCGGGCTGGGCTGTGGATCGACATCATGAAGCCATCACACATAGTAGCGAAATCACAACCAATGGAAGTCGGTCTGATAAAGGAGCCGCGGTAGCTGGGCTCCAGTACCAGGTTGTGTAGTACACCCTTGGTGTGGTAGCGTATGTTGAACAAGATAGTCAGAGCTATGATACATGTTTGCTATACGTAGCGATGTCTATGGCACAGGTTTGAAAAGCATGGTCTACCGGGGTATTTGTTGTACAGGGTGCCAGAAATCTATATATACAGTGCAAGTGGGATCCTAAGATCGCATCCTCTGAATCGAGATTCGCTTGTGGCAATGCTACAGTCTCTAGTCGCGGGAGTGGCCGGTGTTGTTCTTGGAGTCGGGCGGGATTGAGGTAGGCTTCTTTGGCGGGGGGACCGCATCAGGATTCATGGCTCTGTTTTGCGCTTCAAGCGTAGCGAGAAGCTGCTGAAAGCCAGGCTCTTGGCAGACGTCGGCGTTCTGCGCACCGGCATCTCTTTGCTCCTGAGACCGGGCCAGTTTCTTCTTCAACTTGTCATCCCCAAATCGATGTATGTGCTTTCGTCTACACTTGGTACCCCCCTGATGAGTGTAGGCAACATTACCGGATACGATTTCCCTGAGCTTCAAGTGGCTCCTTCTAGGAACGACTCGATCAAACCTCGGATGCCACATGAGGGCATGCAACGTCGACGTGCCGTACATCCTTGGTTCCGTGAACAACGGCTTGCCCCAGATCTCGTTCACTCGCCGGACGTACTCCACGTACCGAGTCGTGTTGGCAGCCGCCATCATACGGTTGTGCTTCTTCCGAGATTGCCCTCGACCGAAGAAATTGATGAACATTCCCTGCAGTGCTTTGACGACCGGCCTGGAACTGACGTACATGCCGAGATCGCGTAGTTCCATGAGCATCTTGAGACCTATATCCCAATCCAGGCGGTGAACCATACCAGCTTCACGGAGTCGGCGACGATGACGCTTCTTGCCTTGTGAACCCCTGCCTTCTGAACCTGGGAACAAGGACTGCTCGATCGGTGCGTTTGGGAGAAGCCGTGCTTTGAAGCCCCATACAACAAGTCCTTGCTTGAACGAATCGGAAAATAATTGTTGCAGAGGATGGTTCTTGTGCGCCTGGCCTTCAACCTGACCTCCAGGCGCTGATGGTCTCGATTCCATTGCTTTTTTAGAGACTGAGGCGCGCAATCTCTCAATAGCAGGATCCAAAAATACAGGTTCGCGGACTGTGTTGAGGGGCCCTTCAAATCGGGGTGCGTACCAGCAACACAGCCAATGAATGAGACGTCGGAGCTCGCGCAAACGGCAAGCCATCCCAAAACGTCGCACTATCTCACGCCATGCCATTGGAGGGATATACGCCATTTCCCTTTCCAGGATGAACAAATACACGCGTGCAACGAAACGCAGATCGTCGAATGTCCGGGGTCGATCAGAGGTCACGGCTGTCCGACGTGTACGTTTGACAGGCCGGTGCCCTCGTTGTCGGGACAGGAGAACGTCAGTTTTCAACTTGATGATTGAGGTCGGATCCACGGCGATTTTATACTGAGCCATACTCTGCAACGTTTGCACAATACCGGTCGGTGCACATCTTTCAATGTGGGATTGAAGTAACAGATTCCAGGCTCGTGTTGCACGCTCGTGATGAAAAAGACTGAGGATCGCCAGCGTGCGGTGGGCCTGCTCCCAGTCTTGCTGTTCCATATAGTGATCTAAAAGCTCCGTCTGAAGCTCTGCGTCGTCGTAGACTTCAGGATGCTGGTCGCTCTCAAGCATGCTTTGCACCAAGAGGTGTTGTTTCTTTTCGGCGAAATTCTCCAATGCTAACGAAAAGACACATCCCTGCAGCGCGATCCCGGAAGCTCTTAATTGTTCGAATCTTTGAGGCAGCTCAGAAATAGGATCTGTCCTAGACGCCATAGCACGTACAGCCAAGGGCCCGATCTCGTTCACGCCTACCAATGCCAGACCTCTGATGACAGATTCGGGAGGAACTGCTCTGGTAGCAAACATCCTAGCGCAGAACGCGTCCTCGAAACGGACAGGAGCTGCGTCCTGGCCGCGCAGGCGGCGCAGAAGGGCCTGGTCCATTTCGTCGTTGATTCCTAAACTGCCAGCAACGGCAGCGTTTACGCGCACTGCGGGATTGGAAGAAGTCGCATTGTGCGCTATGAAGGCTCGTACCATGGGAGACGCAGCGACCTCGGGCGAAGGAAGATCGCCTTTCAGGATGCATGCTGCATGCCAGGCCAGAGCCCAGGCGGGAAAATGTCTCAACGCAGGAACAACCTCATCGTACAAGTTTGTTTCGCTGCTGTCCTTGTATATCTCCAATAGGGTGTCGTACATGGCGGGCGTCAATCGTCCTTTGGTGACTCGCGCCAAATGTTGCAGCGGGAGTTGCTCTAGTTGGAGCTCGCGCCGCATGAAGTGGTGATATACTAGTGCTTGCCTCGAATGTTTCTTGTTCGGTAGCCAGTGAACTATGCACAGTTCGTAGAGGCGCGGATAGACGTGACCTGTCCTTGTGCGAAGGTGTGCAGCGTAGGCGAGAAGCTCTACAACGACCCGAGGGTCCTTGACGAAAGTGCCCCACAGGAACTCGGCGTCTGGTGTATCGTCCGTAGGCAAGTCGAAGCCGAGCCGGGTGCGAAGGACCCATTCTTTCAGAATTCCATCGCGCCCCTTGCGTCTCTCCGCCTCTTGCAGCCGGTGTACCAAGTCCTGGACAGTCGCGATGCGATCCGGAGCTTGCCTCCTCTCCCCGAAGACCTCGAGGTTTTCCTTCACATGGCGACGCAGCTCTTCTTGTTCCTTCCAGCGCCTCCATCTCCGTGTCTCGTCGTCCGGTGGCAGAGTCGCGTAGTTACGGCGAGGGCAGATGCAGGCGACGCACCCGGCAGCGTGCAGCCATGCGGTCGGCGGTGCTTGGGCAGTGGCGATGGTGCGGAGGAGTCTCAACGCAGACGGGCTGGCGAGGAGTCTGTCCAAGGCCGGTGGCATGGATCGGCGCAGCGAGAGGGGCGCATTAAGCCATTGGCAGCGCAGAGGCACCCGCGTTGACGACGAAGCATGGAGCTCGGAAAAAACCGCTGACATAAGGCAGACGGAACGCTTGGCGCCGTCCTCGGGTCGTTCGATACAACACCTCACCGTCCAACACCACCACCACCGACCCATTGCCCCCGCACCACACCCGCGAAACCTCTCCACTCTTCAAAATGGCAGGGTACGTCTTTCCTGCAGCTTCCGGCATACTTGTCGCCCGCGCCGCGCCCGCGATAGCCGCTCCCGCTGCCTCTGCGCGCCCGCTCAAAGCTCCTCACTAACGACCCGCAGCTGGATCTACCGCGAGAACCGTGTCCCCTCGTACCAGAGGGAGTACCAGAAGCATGACGGCATCCGACTGTGGATGAAGGTGCGTGGTGCTGTGCCCAAGGGCTCGGTGGCATGAGCGCAGTGCAGGCTTTGGCTGCGAGGGGTGACTCACGATATGCCATTGGAAGCTCTTGTCCGACCCAGGAAGACCACGACCGCTGACACGTTCCTGCAGTCCCGCGGAAAGTGGATGATTCCTGCCTACAAGGCCGTCCTCTACACCAGCATCGGCTCCAGCATGTACATGATGGGCCGCCTTGTTTTCGTACGTTTCCCACCCATGCACTGTGTCAGCGTGATACTTACCCGTATCACAGGGCCACAAGACCTGGTTCGGCAAGAACTAAGCGTTGGGAACGAAAGAGTGAGCAGTAAAGGGCAGCATGGGAGATAGTTCATCGGCCACAAATGTACATACAGTCAGCAGAGCTTGACCAATGGCATGGATTCCTTTTGTTTTCCGCGCAGTGATGCCAACCACATGTGTATTTTCTTGGACCAGTAGTGCTCGTACCGCAACGATTGGAAGAGCCCATGACCTTGCCCGTACCCAGGTGGGACGGCGACTCCTATCACTGCATGTCCCCGCACTGCTCTCGCAACTGGTAACTGGTGCACCACCATAAAGGCAGTCGATCGGCAGATGCGCAGCATGTTAGAGCTCTACAAGACTGTTCCGTTAAATTGACAACTTCAATCCGTACCTGGAACCACGGGCTTGCCAATGCTATTTATGAGATGCGTTCGTTCGGTTCGGTTAGCCTAGCTCTCGGAGCCACCAAAACGTCAGAGTGCCGAACCGAGCTTCTTCTCTACCTCCACATCCCCACGATCCATTGTCACAATGGCCGACTTCGTAAAGGGGCTCTTTGGTGGCCAGCAGAAGGTCGCCCAGCCGCACTCGGGCGGCGACGATGGTACGCCTGCCCCTATCCTTGTCCGCACCCCTCGCACACTGCGACCCGCAGACCTGGGTTCTGGCACACCTCCACGACCGCGTCGCTAACATCCCATTGTAGACTTCGCCGACTATGCAGGTGCACCGGAACCCTCGCCTGCCCTGTCGTTCGCTGCCACCACCGGCGCTGCCTCTGCAGTACCCACCTCGACCCTCGGCCAGGTCCCGTACACGGCGTGGTACCGCGTGTGGGAGCGCACTTCGGTCGACGACTTCAAGCTCGAGCTCTACATTCTGCCCTTCATCCTCCTCGTCGTCGCCGTACATCTCTGGGGCACGCGCCGCAACCGCACCAAGGCACACCACTGGATCAAGTCGCATGCGCCTGTCTTGCAGCAGGAGTTCGCGCAGGTCGGATACACGCGCCCCCAGGCGGGCGCGGACGATGTGAGCGCCGTGGGGCTCGCGCAGGCCACCGAGAAGGCCAGGCAGGATGCCATCAAACCGGAGAACTTCCTCCGCGAGAAGAAGCCCGATGAGTTCGCCTCGTACGCTACTGGGCGCGCGAACGTGGCCTTTGTCGACTTCAAGTTGACCCTGGCGAAGCGCTTCAACCCTCTGATGCGCTTCGGCGAGCTCGCCATCTCGCTGTTCTTCGAGAGCATGCCCGTCCCCGTTGAGCGCATGGAAGCCACCGCGTACGTCTTCGACGGCCAGGAGGCCAAGATCGCTCCGGCCATCGCGAGAGGTGCCGGAGAGAAGGTGTCCAACAGCACCTTCGATGGCTTCGTCTTCGCTGTCGTGCACAAGGACCTCATGAAGCGTCTCCGCGAGGACCGCTACGACCTATCCCTCACCGCAAGCAAGGACCACGCGAAGCTCCCCCTCTGGGTCACCGTCATGAGCGAGAGCGCCGAGATCACCGACACTATCCTTACCCCTGAGCTCATCAAGGCTATCAACGACGCGGGCGACGACTTCGAGGCCCTTGTCATCACCGACCAGTCAATGGACCAGCCGAAGAAGTAGGCCCTTTTCCCATCCACCGTCTCCGCACCTTTGCTAACACCACCGCAGACTCGACGACACCGTCCCCCGCAAGCGCATCAATCTCTCCATGAAGCTCAGGTCCGCCAGCACCCCGTACGACTCCGCCCTCCCGCTGTTCCAATACTTCATCCGCCTCCCCGACTTCCTCGCCTCGAAAGCGCACTTCCGCCCCGAAGCCCTGCGCCGCATCAAAGCCACGCGCGAGGAGCAGATCGCCAAGATCCGCAAGATCGACGACGAGGAGAAGGCCGAGGAGCGTAAGCTGGCGTCCGACAAGCTCAAGAAGGAGCAGCGCGACGCCAAGCTCGGCCGCATGACGGCCGACGAGCAGAGGAAGTACTTGGACAAGGAGCGCGAGCGGGATGCGAAGAAGAGGACGAAGAAGCAGACTGTTAAGGGTTAGGGACTTAACAAAACGCACGAGCCATTGGGATGTGGTGGGACTGGATCGGACGAGAATGGGTTGGTGCTTTCGTGTTGATGTTATTACTAAGACGGACGTGAGACTTGTATAGTGGGGTGCGAACGAGGCTAACATATAATGTCGGTGTAGAAAATATCGTGTTACTTGTCTAGCTAATGCAAAAGCACCGCCGAGGGTCTGAATAACACCCGTATCTATCTCAGTTGCAAAGTTGAATCATAATACTCAAGATACGATGAGACTCGAGGGTATGAGCATAAAAGCAGGCGACATGACCAACACTCTTCCTAAATACAGTGTTGCTCATACACTAAGTCAACTCCGTGATGATAGAAGTACCGATCGCTCATTGCGATGTGTCCACGAACGACGCCCGCAATCTCTCAAGTGTTTAGACCAGGCCAGGGTGTTAGCTCAGTCGTTCGTGCCACAATCCGGCTCCTCATGCCCGCGCACTCCACTCTCTCCTTTCTACCATTGGTAAGCCCAAGCCCCATTCCATCATTGCTGTTATCTTCGTCTAGTACCTCTTGCGAGGTCAGCATCCAACGTTTTGGATGTCCAATGACCCACATGCCGGCCAAAGAATCGTTGTTCAAGAGGCCGTCCCATCCCTCTAGATCAAGATAGCAAGCGTATGGCCACTCCTCATCGTACTCTTCGTCGTTCACTGGCACACGCAATAGATCTTTTTCGGCTAGTTCCTCTGCGCGAGTCTGTTGGTAGCGCTGTTTTTCTCCTAGAAGTTTCCCACTAAGCGGCTCGTTGGAGCTTCGATAATCCCATGCGAACACGATCTCCTTGGTTTGAATCCGCTTCGAGATGTGCGCAGGGTAGTAAGGACACAGGTCTTCGAGTTCCCGCACGCCTGCAGCGCACAGGCGATTCCACTGTACACGAGCAAAACGATGCTCTTCGTCTGAATCGTAATCCCGACGCTTCGGGCCGCCTTCCAAACAGTCCGCATCGGAACCATACTTGCAGCCTCCATCGAGATCGCAGAGAGATGGTCGATGCTCGCTATCGCATTCCAGATCTTTGCCATTGCATTTCGGCTGGAAATGATCCTTACAGTTCTCGTTCTCGCAATTGTCCGGGTTTACGCACTCATACGGAGAGAAGTTGATGCTACACTTGTAGCAGCAACGATTCCTGTCATGCTTGATGTGAGGTACGATTAGGGAAGGGGTTTCTCGGTATTGTCGTAACTTGTCGATATCGTCTCCCCACTGGAACCTCAACCACTCCTGGCCGATGGTAGTACCGATATCGGTATGCATCTCCATTAAGTGATGCCAAATGCTGTTTGTTACTTCATATTCTGGTGAAGCACGCTCTACCTCAGGACAGGTGAATAGCAGTGTCACCCTATCAAACGGTCGTTCCAGGAGCCTCCGTAACGGGTCCCAGGGGTACGAAGTGTCCACATCGATGTCTAGGCGATGTTGAAATCCAGACGAGTTATGTTTCCGAGAGTGAAGGTACTTCACCGCGATCGAGAGCGTAACAGATCGCAGTGTTTCCCAGCCGGTACACAAACGAACTTCACCGTGGATAGTGATTGGTTTTCCGTAATACCTCTCGCATTTCTCTTGACATTCGTCCAAGTACATCTTTAGATGCCGTCCAGCTGTCTCCAACAGCTCCTGTATCTCGGTGTCAACACATGTTTTCCCCCATTGAGAAGCAGTAGAAAACAAACCTGGTTTGCGAGCTTGCAGGATAGAATGAGACCTTGGCAGCAGTCGTCCTGGGGGACACCATTCGCATTCCACTTGCGTGCCAGTGGAGGAAGATGCAGGTACAGACAATCGTAGATAACGTAACGGACATCGTAGTTCAGCTTTGAGAAGAAAGGACTCTGCGTTTGAGTAACTATGGTGTCCGATAGCTCGCCTGCTGTTTGTTTCGCGCTTTTTATGGGCTTGTTGTCGTCGGTTGAGACCGCGCTCGTTGATGATGCGCGACGCTTCGACATGGCGAATGGCCCGGCCGCCCTGGGGCGAAAAGCTGTAAGCGCGGCCGCGGAGTGAAATGGTGTGCGAGAAAACAGAGTTGCGGAAGGACGACTTTGTGCTTTGGTGCGAGAGAAGGCGGGTGATCAAGTAGGTCATCGACGCTGTGCTGGGGAAGTCGCGTGGTGAGAGACAAGGAAGGAGCGAGCAGAACATCAACAACAAGTGGGTAATTACACGTCGAAATTGCTTTCCCACTCCAACGCTATCACAGCACCTTATCGCCCTCCAATCTACAACCCCTTGGTCTTCTGTACATTGCGTAGCCTCCAAGCAAGCGCTCGGCCCCGCGAATGCACAGAACATTTTCACTGCTCTTTCGGTCAACACCCTAGTCCTGCGCCGTTCTCGATCTCGATCCGTTGTCGGGCAGCTCCAGCGGCGAGTGCGGTCCGCTCATCATCTCAACCGGCGTCTCACAGGCCCACTTCGGGACAGAAAGAGAAGATACAGGCCTGGAGGGACGCTTTGAGCTCAAAGCGTTGCTCATCTCGACCATCCTTGCGACAAGAGCACCTAAAGCGACGAGGACGAGAGCTGCAAATGTCGCGCCGATCCCAATCCCTATTTTTGCCCCGGTCGATAGCGTATCCGGTGGTGATTCTGATGCTGCATCAGGAACGCTCGACGTTGATTGAGAGGCGGATGTTGGCACAGAGTTCCTTGTGGTTGTGGGAACTGCCGTTGAGAACGATGACGATGTCGCAGGAAAAGGGCTCAGCGAGAAAGGCGAAGAGGACAGGGACGACGACGACAACTCCGTTGGGATGGGGTCCCCGAAATGTTGCGCGATCCTGTATTTACGAAGCCCGCTGTCCTTGGCACAACATTCTCTGCTCTTGCCGTAGCACCAGGAGTCTGAAGATTCTGTGCCATCACAAGGTGTCACCTGTATATCACGGCCACGCTGTATGGTCTGACCATGCGGTTGTTGTCAGTCTTCGAGAACGTCTACGTAGACTATTATTGAGATACCTCGTCCGAACACAAGCTCTGACAACTTCCATCTGGCCAGTCACTCCTTGTGCAGGACTCTCGCCAGAAAGAGAAGTCATCTTTGGATCGACAAATTCCGTTTGGTAAGCAAGCATCGTGGTTAGTACAGCATATACTTGAAAGCGGATCCGTGGAAGTGTTGCTGCAAGGACCCAACTCTGTATGCCCATCAACTGAAAGATAATTCACGGTTCCATCGCGGAAATAGCACTGTGCTATAGATGGTGGTAAAACGATAAGAAACAACACGACCAACATGGCGGAAGTTATTGGAAGGGAGGTGATATTGTGAGGGTCAATCGGATTAGTACATCGAGGCGGGGTATAAGTCTTGAGTTGTAGTACGAACAACTTACGAGGCAAGCAAGGCTGTGTTCTGTACCCAGGCCTGTGTACGTGTGATGAGCAATTGTGCCGTTTCACGCCTTGATCACCTGCGGGTCGTACTCATAGCACAATATATCTAAAAGTGGTTGTCTAACTCCTCTTCAAGCTTGGAACTCTCGGTGCGATGTTGGATCGGAGCCTTGTACGCACGTTTGTACCGGCACGACTCATTGTCAAAGAGAAATTGTATACGAGGACGCAACATACTTTGGCGTAACGCGGGGATCATGCAAGGCATACAACCTTCCAGCTGATTATTCCATCCTCGTTCGACCCCACAGATCCTACGTCCTCTCCGTCCCCGCACTCTCCCTCCACTCATCTTCTCTCCACTTTCCCAACGCCCTCCTCAAAATCGATTCCTTAGCACTGACCCTCTCCTCTTTCCTTATCCCTTCCCCTTCCACCAACGCCCTCAGCTCATGCGCGAGGAGAAGAGGGACATGAGGAGCATGCAGAAGCTATGGGAAGCGCGGCTGTAGGATTCGAAGAGCGGACGGTGGGGATTGAAGAGTGATGGGCAGTGGCGTTGCGGGCCCAGGCCGAGGATGTCGTCTTTGGAAATCTGGGGGGCCAAGGTCATCTTTGTGGATCCTTCGACCTGAGGTCACGAGAGTGTACGTTGTAGAACTTATCTACACCTGAAGTAGCATAGAAGCCTAAAATAGACAGTCCAGATAACTGTCTCAACAGTCAAAGTCTGTACTGTTTCCAGAAACTATGATATAATAAACCACTAAATAACACCAGTTTGTGTAGATCGAGCTGTCTCTCTTCAATATTTCTTAGTTTATAGGGACTTATTCCATACTCTCGTCCCTTTCTTTTCCACAATAACCTTGCCATACCCCCCATACCCAAAGTAGCGTCCTTCATCCACAAAGTCGTCTTTTCTCTTTTCCCCGAAGCGGAAGTTTAAAGAAGTTTTCCATCACCTCAAATAACCGCCCAATATACTATAGCAATGCATCCATGCGCCATCCTCCGTCTAAATATCAAGGTGGAAGAAGCTCAGATCGTAGTAAGCGCCCCAGCATCGCTTACATTCATCCGTGTCATTCAGCAAGAGCTTGGCGAGGGAGATGCGTAGAAGAGGAGCGGTAGGTAGGTTGTCTGGGGAGCTTGGAAACTTAACCAAGGAGCCACAGGAGGGGACGCAGTGTACTCAGAATGTGGCATCATAAAGTGAGTTACCGTCCAGTACATCAGCTAATTTCGTTTCAGCTACAAGTCAATGCGATGGAGTGAGTTGAATACTGTTTTTACTTGCAGATCCACAGAGAGCAATGAAGGTAGCATGCTTCCGAGGACTGTCCGACAGGAAGCTGGGGACGTAGAGCCAAGATGGAGAAAGCAGGATAGATCGGGAACCGGCACAGGAGTAAAGACACTAGCGGGGGAAATAAAGAAAACCGAAACATCACAAGGAGTACTGCACAGAGTGCAGGACGATGAAAATTCAAGTTGTAAAGCAAGACTCCATTAACTATCCACAGATGTACTTCGGGTTCCCATCCATGAGCCGTAGATCTCTGCACCAATTGCTATGCACAAAGGCAGCACCTGCTACAGGTCCACCAACGCAGAACGCGAGTAGACCTGCAGCAAGGTGGCAGTGCGCCAGGTCAGGTGATCAAAGTGAAGAGAATATATGAACACAACTTGATACGACAAGGCCGACTAGGTCCAAGCTCCTAGACGTTTCGTAACACGAACAGAAAGCTCAGATGCGACCTGAACTTGTTAGTCAAGGACTTGGACTGAAGTTGAAGTCAAGCTTACCGTTGACAAGGTGAAGTCATCTACAACCGCGAACCGTGGACGACCTTGTAGTCGACAGCCATCTCGAGACCATCATCATTGATGACCATGATGCGGACGCTGCCACGACCGTTGTCGAAGGACTCAGTCAGGCGCTGGAGGAGGTTGCTCTGGTCAAGGATGGGGAGACCCTGCTTGACGTCACCGCTCTCGGTCATGGCGACGACACGGCCATCCTCGCGGATGTCAAGAACACGGTACTGCTTGAAGACAGGACCAAGCATGTTCTGGACAACGACGGACGGGGACGGGTTGGAGATGAAGCTGGACTCCTCATGGAGCTGCTTGGTGAAGAGGTCAACACCGAGGTAGCGGTGCTGGCCAGTCTGGGAGGAGGTGGTAATGCGGATGACCTGGCAAGGGCGGCCCTGAAGGATCAGGAGATCGCCGATGCGGATATGGTGGCAAGGGATGGTGATGGTGTTGGAAGGAGCCATCTTGCGGGTGGTGACGGTTTTGCTGCTGGAGACGGTGGAGGGACCGGCCGATGGACGGTAAGTGGAGACGGGAGCAGGAGCGGAAGCGGGAGCGCGGGGAGCAGGGGTGTAGGCGTGAGTGTCGCGGAAGTGGGTAGGGGCGGGAGCGGAAGCGGAAGCGGTAGGAGCAGAAGCAGGAGCAGGAGCGGAAGTGGTGTACTTCTCCTTGACTACGATGTCCTCACGGATATCCTTGTGCTGGGAAGCCTTGGATGAGTGGTCGTGGGAGTGGTGGTGGCGGGAACCGTGGATGGGGTGGGCGATATGATCGGCGACCTTGTGGGCAGCTTTCTGGATACCGTGACGGAGAGAATGATATTGGCCTTCGTCGTCGTAATATCCCATATCACGCTTAAACTTCTTGGGGGTGTCAACCGTGGAACGAGTAGTGTTTACTCGAACCTCCTCGCGGTGAGGGAAGCGGCTGTCGACTGCGTCAACCTCCCGACGAGATGGGTAGGTGTCGTGCTTGGCAGCGAAGGACTCGTTGCGATGGCCGGAGGCCTGTTCGAAGTTGGGCTGGGTGGTGAGGTTGTGGCTGTCGTGCGCGTGACCACCGACGATGGGACGGGTACGCTCGCGGAATTGACGTTCGGAAACGTCAACCTGGGTAGCAGGGTAGTCGGGTTGGGCACCGTGGACTGCGTTGAAGTCGCTGTCGTAGGTCCTGGGTTGGGGTTCGATGTGGGATTCGATGTGGCTCCCGACGATAGGACGTTGGGATGGGTAGCTAGGAGGAAGGAGAAGGTCAGCTTGGGCAGGAAGAGAAAAGAGCGGAAAAGAGCGGAAAAGTGGGGCGATGGGTGTCGCTCGGACAACAATAAAACAGATTGGGTTAGGCAGGAGCACGCTTGGGCCAGTGCATCAGGGGGCGGTGGGCGGCTGATCCGCTGGCAGGCCGCAAGGTAAACAAGAAAAAGAGACTTACCGGTCTCGGGAGTCGCGGTGCTCGTGGATGTCGACCTCTACGCGTTCTGTGCGGCGGGCCTGCTGGGGCTGTCTGTAGCGGTGCTCCTCGTGGATGTGGACTTCTTCGCGATGCTGCTGGGGACGGCGCTGGCGATCTTCGAAGACACGGACGTCTTCGGTGTAGGTTTCGCGGCGCTCAACAGGTCGTTGTGCAGGTCGCTCAGCAGGCTGATTGACGTGGACTGAGAAGGATTCCTGAGGTTCAGAGTGACCTTCCCGTCCTGCCTGTGGTAGCTCTGCCTGTGCTTCTACCTGGACCTTTGTCGATTCCTTAACAGCGTCCTTGCCGACGTTCTGGTAGCTGGACGGGAAGACACTGAACGGGATCGGAACTGGTGCGGTCAGCGCGCGGTCTCGTCTCGTCTCGCGGCGGGCAGGGCGTCTCACCTCTGGCTTCAAAATCCAGGTTGGCGGAGTCGACGCGTCACTTCTAATCCCCTCAATTGAAAGGACAAGAAGCGACTGAGTGCTCCTGTATAGAGGCAACGAAAGAAGCTGCGAGAGCCTCCGGGAGCCGCGACTAAGGTCTGATTGTGCAATTGGTGGGGTGGGTGGAGGGAGGATGGATGCGTTTGCACGAGGAGGAGAACAGCTGTCGGTCAGACTGCCGGGGGGCCGGTGGGAGCGCCGTTTCATACGCTGCATAAAAGACGAGGTTGGGCTGATAAACAAGGCTAAGCCTGGTTCGGGCAGCTACGGCACGCTAGGACGGTCGCGCCTCCCCTATTCACCAGGCTGCTCCACGGCCGCCCCTCTTGTTCCGCCTCGGCTCGAGCGGCGGCGTCTCGTGAAGCTCCACCCTCGTCCAGCGCGCACCTCGGCGATCGCGTTGGCCAGGCGATGGCGATGGCCCTGAGTCGGGCGCGCAGTTGCAATTGCCAGCAGACCGCCTGGACTCCCTTTGGCGCCCATGCAGCTTGTGAATCTCACCCCCCTCCGGACGGGCCGCTCACTCGTGGTGCTTCGCAATTGGAGCTCCACCATGCAGCCGCCGATAGTGCGTCGCAGCCTCGCAGCAAGCCGTCGCTCAGCTGAAGGCAGGCACCTCGGCCATGGCGCCTGCCGCACCCCTTCCACCTGCCAGCCCCCTCCATTGCTGTGATTGGCCGGCCCGAATGTCGACGCGTTAGCTACCGTCCTGGTACCTGGCTTGAGGTTTCGACGCTTCGGGCCCGTCACGTGCAGTCACGTGCAGTCACGAGCACCTGCATGGACACCCCCGGCGCTCCGCCTGGGCAATCCTCGTCCGCCTGGTTCCACGTCAAGAGCCTGCATGAATCCGATCAACTCGTGATACAAGGCCTCGAAAGCATATCGTGCTTGGGCAAATGTGACGAATCTGTTCGGAGGACGACTGAAATTTCGTTTCGGTCTTTTCGCCCACGTCTCCAGCATCTCCTTGCTCATGACACCTCTAGCCTGTACGTCCATGGTCACGAAAATAGTTCGCAAACTCTTCAGCGACACGGGATAAACGTCGAGATCGTCTGTTTGGTGGTCAAGCACCTGGTCCAGCTGATGCAAAATCTTCAAACCACTATGCAAGTGCTCCAAAGCGGCTGCTTGGTGGCCCTGGAAGCAAGATAGACAATGGAACATAATGCAAGCAGTCATCAAATCCATCATATCAGATATGGTTTTCTCGGTGGATGATTTCGTCAATTCTCGGATGGCACGGTTCGATTGCTCAATGGCAAACATAATCTGTTTGTCCGAAAGATCGTCTGGCACCACAGGCATTCGTCCGCTGATAAATTTGCGATGCAAGGCTGCGATCGCGATGATGGCATGTCGAATTGCTGGGATAGTGTGCGAAGCTTGTAAAACTTCGAATTGCCAAAAGGCTGAGTCGAAGAAGCCCGAGAGCTACCAAGTCTCAGCAACGAGCAGGGCGGAAAGGAACCTTGAAGACTCACCTCGAACGCTGTTTGATATTTGAAGAAGTGGAAGGCCTCCTGCTCTTCTATCGTGTTCATGTCCAGTCCAAGAGATGGATTAATTAGAAATGGTGGAGGCTTGACTAGGTGTGACGGGTTCGTGAGCGCCGACTTATATCCATCGCACTTCCGACCAGTTGAAGTGCACCGATGACAACCCGGTCTCGCTTCATCGCATTTGATCCGGCGTATTCTGTCATCCTATCAGTTTGATTCGATATACGAAGCCAACGCTGTGGTTGGATTAAGCTTTGGATTCACAGGATAACGCATTGGGATCTGTCAGGCACGATCGATCCCCGGGACAGTGGGACTTGCTAACATCTCCTTGAACGCCGCTACGCCTATAGCCATGTCCCAGTGTCCAGAAGAGGCAAAAGGGGTGCAAGCGTCGAGCATGCCTACTCTTGCCAGTAAGTGCTACCTAGGAGAAATAGTGACGTGACAGCATCCGGTAACGGACGAATCTTCAACATTGTTCTTGCTAACACCACTGGCGAGGAAGGAGTTCAAGCTCACCTACAAGTTATACACCCAGTCTTCGTTTTGGGTCGCCAATGTTTCTTGCGGACATGTTTCTTCTCGTTGTCGACTGCCTCCACTGCACTTGGTTTCTCTGATGCTGCTGTTGCTGTTGCTAAAAGGGTACTTTTCGTCATTTCGTAACGTCTTCCGTCAGGTCAGAATCCTGTACGAACGAGCGGACCACTGGGAAACCCATGATTTTAATCTACGTCCCGAGCTACTGCACCGGATCCACGTCGCGGGCAGGCCTCTAAGTAATCGCGGGCAGGCCTATAACTAAATCTAGTTAAGTTTTATATAGGCTAAAGAGCTATTTTAGAATACTACTCTATAAAGTAAATTACTATAAAAAAAAAGTTTTTTTTAATAATTAAACTACTATATTACTTAATATATAGATTTTTAATATTAGTATTTTAACTAATATTATATATTATATATTATATCTATTATTTTTTATTACTAATACTAACTATTACTCCTTATTAATTTAACTAATTATATACTTATTTTATATAAAAACTTAGTTATAATTATATTAAACTCTATTCTTAATATTCCTAATATTAATAATAATATTTTATTACTAATAAAGTTAATATAGGACTTAGTATTTTATATATTTATAATTTAGGTACCTATACTTTTTATATTTAATTCTAATAATAATACTACTAATAAGTATATAAAGGGATATAAAATATTTTATAATATTAATATTAATAATATTATAAATAATTCTAATAGTAAAGAATTTATTAAGGAATATTTAAAAGTTATCTAATTATAAGGGTTAATTTAACCTAAGATTAAATCCCCTTATAGGATATTTATTTATCTTTAAGTTTAGACCTTATCTAGTAGTCTATATATAGATTAGTTAATAGATCTTAAATACCTAGTATATAGAGAGTCCCTTTCTAGGACTCTTTTTATTTTAGTATCTTAAGTTTAGTCTTAATTTATATAGTTTCTTCTATCTATCTAATTCTAAGAGTATTTACCTTATTTAGCTATATCCTAGCCTTATATTAAACTTAAGACCCCTTCTTTTAGCTAGAAATTAGTAACTATAATATCTACCTTTAGCTCTTTAGGTATAGAAAGGTCTACTAAAATTCTAAAATTTTTCTTTAGATTAGCTATTAAGGTACTAGAATATCCTCTAAAGT